>CM076604.1:1875000-2500000 GCA_038502835.1 Octonoba sinensis
ACGGCCTAGGAGCCTATCGCGGACAGACACACAGAATAAGGCGCTTATATATAAGATATAAGGGATGCCTTCCTAACTTGACCACCTCATTTGACCATCTGTCTTATTGACCACTTATGTACGCTACATTTGGGTGGGAATATTCTGAAAAATCCCTTTGTAAGTGGATAGCCTAATTATTATTACTATATTTTTTGTTTATCTGTTTTTGCAAAGATAAAAAACTATACTAACTTCTCCAGGCTATTTTTTTATGCTATAATATTACATCAGTATTTGTCTGGATGGATGAAACATCAAAAAGTGGATGTTTTATGATTTTCCATACTCGTATTCGTAGTTTTAATTTTCTTCAGTTGTGATATCGTATTTTCGAAGTTCTTGTTGCCATTTACATTTATTTGCTAAAGGAGGAGATTGAGACTCCGGTCACGACATCAGAAGAAATTTTCCGCAGCGAAGAAGTGAAAAAGAAAAGCAACCGATTCGTTAAAAGCAGAAGGGGAAAAAAATCATGGAAGTTTCAGCCGCGAAGCTGAGTGTACAGGAAGAAGTGTTCAGCCGAGCGTTTTGTTTGACCACCGTTTCGCTTGGAATGTTCCGCCCCGCGCAATTAAAAGTTCACTTTCCTTCGATCGGACCTTTCGATCTCAATCGACGTGCTCGAGGGGAAAAGGAATACCGCCATAGATTGACCACTTTCTTGAAATCATGCTTTCGAAAATCTTTCCATTCATATTATTTGAAATGATGCCATTTAAACGATAATTTTGACGTGGAACCAAAATCAGAATTGGATTTTGTCTTTCTGCACGTTTGATTATATTTGGAGTCGGTGAATCTGCGGAAACTACTCCAACCAGAGACTTTTACGAGGCACGATAATGAACAGGTTGTCTACACCAGTGTTTCTTAACGCAACTGGTGGTACGGACCACTAATAATTTTATTTTTTATATTGTGGACCACACAAAAAAGGTCCTTGTTAAATTGAAGAATATTCAGACTTTTTTTTCTTTCTTTTTAGTAATTCTAAGTCTAATACTTAAAGATTCCATATAATCGTATATTTTTCAGTATGGTGCATTTGTCAATAAACAAGATGCAGTAGGAGGACGGGCGAGAAAATTTTTCATGCATTATCCCGAACAATAATAGCAGGAGTATCCCAATTTTAATTTACCTTCATGTATGATCGTGCAATTTTTTTAAAGGGTATATAGTATGCAAAAAATGACCAAGAAAAATAAGAAAATTAATCCTAGAAGTATGTAACAAATACTAAGAAATTCACGAACCACTAAAATTTTTCGGCGGACCACCACTGGTTGACGTACTACTGGTTGAAAAACTCTGCACCAGATAATGTGGAGCGAGTTTGTTTCGACTTTTGGCGTCAGGGGGGGGTGGGGGGGGGGGTAATTCGCGAACAACAGTTGTCACCAAGTCAGCAGCAAATATCGCTAAAATGAAACATGCGTCACCTAGAGCCCCTATACAGACTGGTCGACGCATCCTTGATTTTGGATTATGGCACGTTGTGCGTGTTTGTCCTTTCTGGCATGTATCGCCTTTTGGCGATATTTCATTCTCTATGTTATTTAAATTTTCTCTAATTAGACAAGATTTGATAATGTAACACGATGCCAGAAAATTTCGCTGTGGTAACCCTAGCTTTTTCAACGATAAAAAATCTAATAAAAAATGTCTAACGAGTCAGGTCATACATACCATGGCTATAGTGTCGTCAAAACTATATTTTTTTTACTCCTATGTTTTACTAATCAGTTAATGTCAAGACAATCTTAAGGTATTTGTGCTATTCTTGCGTAAAAAAATTTGACGGCTACATTATAGTCAGGGCCCCACCATATAGTCCCGTAAAAATTTTATGTCCAGAGATTTTCTCTTTAGAATCGGGATATATAGAGGTTCTAATACGAAAACTATATTGGGTAGACATGCTAATTTCTGGGCGAAATAATTTTACAGGCCATCTAACCTGGCGGCCATTTTCGTTCCTTTTCTCATTTGCCATTCAGCAACCAATCAACATAGAAACTAAATTTTGGTTTTAAACTTTGGTTTTTGGGGTCTAAGAATTCAAATAACATATTATTTGGGTCATTAAAACCACCTTACTATCTTTTTTAGTAGTTTGCGTGGAAATGTATCCGATAACTGTTGTTTAATATTCTGGTTGCAAAAATTGAAACGAAAATAGAAGAATTCTCAATAATATTAAGTTTCAACTAGTGTTAATTAGAATTATACGTTCCTTTTATTCGTAGAATTACATAATAAAAGCAAAATGTAAGATTAAGCAAGAAAAAATAAATAAATGAAAACATAATATTTGATTTTGCATTTCTTGTTGGTACATTTGACAAAAGTAGTGCACTTTGCAAGAGCAGCTTTGCAAGCACATCTTTTGGAGACAGAAGCCGAACATTTGCTCACATGCAGAAGTTCCAGTGGAAGGAAATTCAAGAATTTTCTGGGTTTCAACACCCCGTTAATTTTTCCCAACAAAAGTGATATGAATCATTTATTAATTGTTTATTTTCAAGAAGACGAATATTCCGTCTTGTATGCTGAAAAGCTCTTAGGATGTGCCTTTTAACTGAAAATGATGTCGGTGGAAGTCCATTGAGTGGCACTGAATTCATTAAATCGTAGATCATCAAATGTTTCAGGTGTTGAAGGAGCTTTCCAGACTCGCACTCTTCCTCTGTCTCTGCAAAATCTAACAAATATGAAATAAGATTTGAATTTATAGCAGAAATTTTTGTCCCAATTTTGCTAATTTCATCATTATCTTTAGGAATGTGAGCTTTCGAGTGTACTTTGGCTAGCAATAGATTAATTTTCTGATAAGAATGTTTGTTAGGAATAAAACGTCTATTTTCTCGTATTCCAAAAAGTATCCAGAACTCAGATATTTCTTAGCACATCCATGTTGATGCACATTGAACCAAAAATACTACACGTCTGTATCATTGGAAATCACAACCACTCACTTTGCACCATGTTAAACAGCCCAGTGTATGCGTGGAGCTAGTACTGAGCGATGTCTAATTTTTGATACCGCGATATATCGTCACAATAATATCACGATATTTCGATATATCGCGATGTGTCAGTACAGTTTGGGACCGAAAATTCGGAATCCCGAAATCCGGAAGAACCAAAATCCGGAACTTTTTCAAAAAAAAATGGTAGCTGAAAAAAAAACAGATTTTGTTTTTTAAAGAAAAACGGGGAAATAAAGTGCAGTTTTCAAAAAAAGTTATTTCGGGATTTTCTGAAAAGGGTTCGTTTTTGCGATTAGAGTTTTTATTAATTGTTTGTTTTAATGCTGAGTTAATATCATCAAATTTTGCTTTTTTAAATTTCTTGTAGTTATATTTATTTTTTAAGATGAACTAATTTTCGCGCGATACAGAACATTCGCGAAATTGAAATTCGGCGTTTCTCGCATTTTCCCGGTAGCCTTATCTTTTACTGCAATTAAGTGACTAGAGAATATAAAATCATATCAGAAAAGTCTCGATTTTTCGATTCAAATGTAAGTCGACTCCAACTTCGTTTTTGTGTTAAAATTCCGCGACTTATAGGCAAGTATATACGATAATAAAAAATGCTATAAATGAGCAAAATACTAATAAAACTTCCAGAGAAAATTATATGGGCTCTTATGCTACTTACAAAATTTTTTGAATGAGGACCCAAAGTTGGGTAATCCGGAAAAATCGCGGCCCCGAGCGTTCCGGATTTGAGGTTCAAAACTGTATGTTAAATTCGCTGTATAGCTAAGCAAATATATAAAAGAAATTCGTTTGTAAAAAATCAAATATAAAACACTAATAATAATATTTTGAAATGATATTTTAATTTATTTCATATAAATTTTGAAAAAAATAAATGCTTCTCTCAAAATGACATAGTACTTCCAAGTATATAGACATCATTTTTATTGAAAACAACTTACATACATTACCAAGTTTAAAACTGAAAATAATTATTTCGGAAGTTGAATTACGAGCGAACGAGCACACGCCCCCCCCCCCTTTCTTCCCGCGAATTTCCCTTAGGTGAAAATACCGATTAACCTCCCCCCCCCCCTTTGATTGACATTGTAATTATAAAGAAGTAATAATAAGCAAATTAGAAAAAAAAACCTTTTACAGAAATCGCAATCGCAAAAAGACAGACAACGAGTAAAAAAAAATGCTTAATTTACTATCTTTAAATATTCCCTAAATTTTATTTTCAGTATTTTAAAAATATTAATTTCAACTTTAAGATAAGGAAATACAAAAAAGAAATTATTTTATTAAAAGTCATTTATAGAACACCAATAACAATAATACAGTACCGAGCCCCAACTTCGGTATGCTCGGGGCCGGTGCTATGCCGGATCCTGACCCAAAATGGCAAATTTACAGAACCAAATGTGGCCGACTTGCGTAAGTATCAGCGCCGACATACGCATTTTTACTTCGCATGCAGTGTTTTCTCAAGTAGTAGATAAAAAAGTATTTTTTTTCTTTTTTAGAAAGTAACATAAGTAAATCGATGCGTTAATATATTATATTTTTACAAAACAAAAAATAATTTATTCATGGATTTTGATAAAACGCTCCAAATTATAACACGCAATTTAGCGAAAATAAACAATAACTCAGTACTACCAGACATAGTAGCTCTCCATTTCGCTTTCAACTGCATGAGAATGAAATTAGAACAATTTCACAGACTATCAATCTGACAGATTGCAACATTTAGTGATGTGGTACGGCGTCACAATCTTCCGAAGTGTAACCATAATAATAAACGATTATCCCCCCCCCCCCCAAGCTCAACACCAAAACTGTCCCCTTTGCTATCAATTTAGCTAAGAGCCGAAGCAAGCGGTATTTTTTCTCGTCCATCAAACAGTGTAATAAAAACAAATTTCAAGTTAAGAAAGCACAATTAAGCATTAAAATGCTGACATGTTTCCGGATTGCTTGGAATCCCTTTTTCAACACGATAGGGAGCTTCTAGATGCAAAAATATAGTCTGAAAATACTAGAATGCTGCAGAAGCTCGAAGCTCAAAAACTCCGTCTGGGGAAAAACAACCATTGTTCGTGGACCTAAACATGTGCTAAAAGGATGTTTGCATTAGTCAAGTTGAAAATAAAACGTGAGAGAAAAAGAGCCAACTATTCATATCAATTAGCAAAGATATTTAAATATTTCGTTTTCAACTATATGTATTATATTAGGTTAGGTATTTACGTTTTTAAGGCAATTGCAATCCATTCTTCAATTCGAAAATAAGAAGATTTTTTAAACATCCTTACTATGAAATGGCACTTCAAAATCTTAGTTCTATACGAGTAAACACGACCTCTGTCAAATTAAACTGTGCAGCATTTTATTTTCCTACGATCTTATTTCGCCCCTCCTCTCCCCGCGTAGATCGGCCAAATCAGGGGGTTTACTGAATTTACGAAAAATATATACGTATGTGTATGTACATGTATATATCAGTAACGTTACTACGGGGGGGGGGGGGAGCGGAGCTGCAGTGGATCCAGAGAAAATATTTAGATGTCGGAGCGAAGCAACGCAGAAAAAGTAGCTGCTCCAGATTTTTTATATAAACTGCAAAACTACAAGGTATTCAACCCAACATTCTTTTTCTTTTTGTGGAAGGGGGGAGTGCTGACACCCATGCTGGAGTACGCCACTGCTGTAGCTTCACTATTTAAAAGGGGGGGGGGGAGATGTTCACGAAAAAATAACACTCTCGGAGAATATTATCGCATTGTATTCAAAAAGACAACAGTTTTCCATCTTCTTCTTTTAATAATAATAGCTAAAACATCTACTTATTTCATGAATTTAGAAGAATAACGCATTAAAAAAATACAGACAAATTGCCGTTACACAGATTTACCGAACACAAATTTATAATTTTACTATTAGTAAACTGTTTGTGAAAATGTACTATCCAAGTGTTTCCTATTTTGTAAAAGGAAATAACTTATTTTCGGTTGAACTTTTTCAGAAACTGAACAACATTTTTGTTGTAAAAGAGAACGAATGAATTATTTTAAGATTAATTCAAAAACATACATCTTGTTTTTTCAAACTTATTAAATATATTTTTCATGCATTAAGAAAGTCTTAAATACCATTTACAAACGAAAATACAAAAAATAAATAAAAAAATAAATCACTTAAGGCTTAAGGCATGTTGCAGATTTTAACCTATTTTAGTAAAAAGAAAAAAAAAACACATTTCATTTTACCGAGCGTTTACCGCTTGTCAATTAATAAAAAACAAAGGAAACGAAATATTTTCCTAATCATAAAGAACCCCATCACTTCCCATTATTGCCGTTAGCAGACCAAAGTCAGAAGTTAGGAATGCACACGCCACGCTAACGTTTCGAAAAAAAGAACCAACACACGAAGGAGCGCCGACAACGATTTCCTGGGCAAAGACCGTGACCTACGTGACCTTCGAGACTCCTCTCGAAGGTCACGCAAAGACGCGCCACAATGATTTCATTGGCAAACGCCGGCAGCACATGTTTTCCCCCGCGTCAGGAAAAGCAAAGAACAAGAGCTTACGAAGAATCCGGTATCACCGTCAGTCACGATTAACCGTGATGTATCGGAAACCGGTATCACCGTCAGTCACGATAAACCGTGATGTATGGGAAACCGGTATCACCGTCAGTCACGATAAACCGTGATATATCGGACCGCGATATACCGTGATATATCGCCAATCACGATATATCGAAAGATACAGCAATGTGTAATCGAACATCGCGATGAATGTGTAATACCGGTATTTTGCGATATATCGATATATCGCCCAGTCCTACGTGGAGCAATTCGTAAACTACTTCCTCTAATGTTTTATTAAGCTCTTTAATGTCCTGTCTTACTTCTGCATAAAACGTAATTGCAGGTTGCAACTCATTATTAACTAATAAGCGACTAGACACTAAGGAAAATATAGCATGTTATACATAACTTTCGAACACAACATGAAGTTCCTGCAAAGAGCATACCGACATCGATCCGTACAGAGCATTGTTGACGATTTCTCTGACATTTTTCACTTTTTTTAACCTTATCATTCTAACTTGTCTCATGAAATCAACATCAAGGGCTGTTTTCAATGAGGATATTTTTCTGAATAGAAAATGTCTGGACAGCAGATATTTCTCCAGCTAACAACCCGCAGATATTTGTGGGCCATTTACTCAACAGACATTTTCTGGAATGCGTTACATATTAAATTTTATAGATAAGTCAAGATTCCTTACTGTTTATCTGATGAAACGGAAAGATGAAGCAGCAAATAAGATTGAAGAGTTTTTAAATTTTGTGAAAACTAAGTTTGAAAGAACACCAAAAGTACTACGTACTGATCGAGGTGGGGAATTCGTAAATGAGAAGCTATAGAATTATTTAAATAAGAATGGTATAGAACACCAGTTAACAGTACCATATTCTCCTCCACAAAATGGTGTTGCAGAAAGAAGAAATAGATACTTAGTTGAAATGGTTAAGTGTATGTTGGAAGATTCCAAGTTAGATCAAAAGTTTTGGGGAGCTGCAGTAATCACAGCATGTTATTTGCAAAATCGTTTACCGACGAAAGCTTGTATATTGACTCCATATGAAATTTGGAATAGAAGAAAACCAACAGTTCAACATTTAAAGATTTTTGGTAGCGATGTTGTATATTATATACCATCTGTACAGAGAACAAAATTGAAAAATAGAGGAAAAGAAGGTATATTTCTTGGATATGCAGATAAATCAAAAGGATATCTCGTAATGGATAAAGAAACTAACAAAGTAATTGTAAAGAGAAATGTAATTTGTATTGACAGCGGAAGAAATGAAATTTTGACAAGCGTTGAGGAAGATAGAAGACAAAATAATGAAGTAGCTTGTGATCTATATGAAGAAAAGGAAGTTAAACATAAAGTTGAAGAGCCAAAGGAAAAGTATAGACGTTCGGAGCGATCGAATAAGGGTGTACCTCCAGATAGATACGTATGAGCTTATAAAACGGTTCAATTAGTTCAAGAACCTTCTTCTTGGAAAGAAATGAAAACGTTACCACAAGGAAAATGGATAGAAGCTGCAAATGAAGAAATGAATTCTATGAAAAAGAGAGATGTGTGGGAATTAACAGATTTACCAAAAGGAAGAGTAACAATTGATACGAAGTGGGTATTTAAACTCAAACAAGACGAAACAGGACAAATAAACCGTTATAAAACAAGACTTTGTGCGAGAGGATTTACTCAAAGGCCTGATGAGGATTTTAAGGAAACATTTGCCCCAGTTGCAAATAATGCAACATTTAGAATATTGCTCACAGTTGCAGCAGCAAGAAGTATGAAAATTAAACATCTAGATGTCAAAAATGCTTTTCTGAATGCTGAAATTACAGAAGAATTATACGTAAAACAACCAGAAGGCTATACAAAAGAAACTGAAAAAGACAAAGTATACAAGTTAAAGAAAGGTCTTTATGGTTTAAAGCAGTCTGCAAGAGTTTGGAACGAAAAGATCAACAAAGTTTTAGCTTCAAATGGTTATTTTTGTAGTAAAATAGATCCATGTTTCTTTAGAAGAAAAGAATCAAATGGTTAGAGCTATATTTTACTTTACGCTGATGACATTCTGATATATACTTTAGATGAAGAAACAGAATTGAAAATGATAAACATGTTTCAAGAGCATTTTGAAATTACAGATTTAGGGAAGATAACGTATTACTTGGGAGTTCAAGTAGAACGATTTGAAGATGGAAGCTTTGCAATTAATCAAGAAACTAAAATTAAGCAACTTGTCACGAAATACGGCTTAAATGAAGCGGAAGAAGCAAACATTCCAGTGAATCCTGAATTCGTAAAAAGTGAAGAAAAATCAAATGAATTAGAAAATAATATCGCTTGCAGAGAAGTAATTGGATCGCTTTTGTATATTTCAACAACATCGCGACCTGACATATCCACAGCCGTAGGAATTTTGTCACGGCAAGTAAGCAAGCCGACTGAAAGGGATTGGAAGGCAGTGAAACAAGTTCTGAGATATTTGAAGAAGACCTCACATTTTAAACTGAAGTTTGGAAAAGATACATCTAGTTTAGAAGTATACGTTGATGCAGATTGGGCAGGAAGTTTTAAAGATCGAAAATCAACTTCAGGTTACATCATCATGCTCGGAAATGCACCAATCCCGTCTGGTCTAGCAGAAAACAAAATTCATTGTCCTTGTCTTCGACTGAAGCGGAATTCATTGCGGTATCGGAAGCATGTAAGGAAGGCAAGTGGATATCGCAATTAATGAGTGAAATAGAAGGTGATAATAGGATATTTACAATACATGAGGACAATCAAAGTTGCATTGCAATGATAAAGAACGAAAAGGCGAGTCAAAGATCAAAGCATATTGATGTTCGGTATTGTTTTATTCGAGAACTTTATAAAGAACAAGTTACAGACATTAACTATTGTGAATCTAACGACATGATTGCCGATATATTGACTAAGCCATTAAGCAAAATTAAATTTGAAAAATTTTGTAAGAAAATTATGTTTGACATAGCTGGTTGAGGTGGGGTGTTAGGTTTGATATTTTTTTTATTTGGCAACCAGCAGTATGCAAATAATTTACAGTGTTATACCATTTTGATTTTCAGTATTGGCAACAGTTTTTGTTAAAAATGTTCATGTGTTTTTCTTGCCTTTCGCCAGATGTGTGGTTAAACGTTTTTTCCATGTATGTGTTTGTATCTTAAATTTACGTTAGTTAATTTTGTTACTTTTATTTTGCCATGTTCAATTCTAAGTCAGAATAAATTTTATTTTATTTAAGAAAACTGCCTATCTCTGCTAAATACTTCCAACAGTCCGTAATGAACTACGCATGCCGTGGTTCTTTATTAGCAGTGTGAGGCGATACGGGCAAAAGCCACCCATCCGAAAAGAACTTTTCAAAACCCGCCAACGTCCCTTCTCCGAGAAAGAGCCCGCCAACGACGTGAAGTGTTACGTCAGAGCGGACAGGAGCCGGAAAGGGGGTCAGAAAGTGGCCCACTTGGCATCCATCCCGGAGAACCCCTTGGCCGGGGACATCCGAATCTTTTTATCACTTCCTACATCTACGATCTCGCCGGCATTCCATTCGGTCTCGTTGTACGTTTTTCCAAAAAAAGAAATATCTTCTTAAAATGTTTTGCGTCTCTTTTTCCCGACTTTTGAATGCTTCCAAAGCCGAAAAGGACGGATTTTTGTTTCTTTCTAAAACCACCGATAGATGTCGAGCGCAATATTTTTTATTTTTTTTTTCAACAAATAGCAATCGTTCAACGTGTCATTCTCTTTTATCCCGATGGGAGATTTATACATTTCACTGTCTTCTTTTTTCTTGATGAGTCCCTTTTTTTCCAATTGCTACTATTAGTAGTTCACACTCTTCCTATATCTTGTTCAAATTTTCAATCGTTAATAAAATACTTTTTATTCATCCACTCAAGTTCAAATACATTTCTTTATTTAAACTTGTCGTGGATAACTTTGGATGTAAATGCACTTTTTTCAACTATTCATTCATTCATTCATTAAATTTAACCGTTATTCATTTTAGTTTTATATGGGTTCCATTAGAAATATTGAAGCCATAGGTCACTATTTTTAAAGCATCAGCACACGACATTTGATTCTTTAGAAGCACTCGTTGATTCCCATTCTGCTCATGCTAACGCGGAAAACTGATTCTTTGGCAATCATTTTGGAATATGGCGTACAGATAGATTAACTAGATAAAAGTTAGGTAAAAGGGACTTTAGTTATCCTTTCATTTAGCTGACACATTTTTGACCTAAGTAGGAACTGACTTAATTTTTTAAAATATATTACCTGTTCATTACCAATCATTGCTTGTATTGCTGGTTTTAACATGTCTCAGTAAATTGTATTGCCATTATACAGAAGTTTGGTAAGACCTCATTTGGAATATGCTGTTCAGTTTTAGTCTCTTTACCTAGGAAGGATATTACCTTATTGGAAAAGGGTTCAAAGTAGGGCTACTAGGTTGGTAAGTGGTCTCTTAGACACAGATTATGAGGTTAGGCTTAAAAGGCTGAATATGTAGAGTCTAGAGCAAAGTAGAGTTAGGGGGGGACTGTTAAAATGGGAAATGTTGATGGGCTGCAGTTATGCACCGAAGATAGAACCAGAGGTCCTTGCTTTAAGCTCGTCAAATCACAGGCTCATCTTGAAATGAAGAAAATTAACTGCGTCAATAGGGCTGTAGGCAGTTTTAATACTTTACCGGAAGCGATTGTGACTTGCAGTGGGGTGAACACTTTTAAGAAGGCTCTTGATGTTCATTGGGTATTGTTAAATTGACTAGGACCAACTTACCTGGTACCTGTGGCTGTTGCTGGTCGTCCCTTTTGTATATGTATTTATATATTCGACCTTTATCACTTTAAACCTTATGATTTGCCACAGACTAATTTTAATTTTTGCCTGTGTTATCAAATGTACAGCGAAATTTACCCGAATAAGATGTTTTCCTTCACAATTCTATAAAGGGAACCACGACAAAATCGATTCGGTAAAAATCGAGTTCAGGACTCGGTGTTCTATGCGCCATAATACAGCTTACGTTTGTGTCTAATAATGATATTTCAATGAGTCTATATATCATAGAAATTCAGAAGTCCGTTTTCGGTACAGATTTATTTATTGAAATTCTTGGTTAAAAGTGGGAAATGTTTGTTAAGAGTAATGAACATGTGAGTTCAGGTATGTCATTTAAAAGCAAACAACATACGTCCATATTTTTTATACTATATATGTATAAAAAGAAAAAAAAAAAAAAGCAAACCTGAATATAGTGAACCAAAAATATTATTTTTTCTTCTAAACGAACCTTAAAACTAGAAAAATAACACTATGCAATGTGCATGAAAAGCAAAAATAGTTTACGAAATCCTTACGGATCTTTTATCAAAATGATCCTTTAAGAAAAGTTCCACTGTTTTTCTTAGAATGTACAGGCCGTCCTTTGGGCGATCAGGGGAGCGAGTCAACTAACCCTCCTGACTTTTAGAAATGCATTGAATGTATACATGTTTTTATGTGTTTTGTTGTTCTTTAGCTATTTTAAAGTATACCCCTGCCCCCTCCTCCCCTCACTGGCTCCTCGTAGAAGTACCACACATTTAGAATGAATTAATTTTTTTTAAACTGGCGTCTACAGTTAAATGCATTACGTTTCCAAAACGCAAATCCAGATTGAACTAAAACTTGAACAAAAAAATTTTTGGCTGGATAAATTGCTTTGTAATGATAAAAAAATCAGCATTAGGCGCAAAAGAAATGTAAGCTGTACTGGTAGTATTTAAATACTGGTTGTAACAAGGCGACTTAAAGTCAATATTTACAAAGTCGATTTCGTCTTGAGCCCCGTAAGAGTTGGAAAAGTTTTTTCATAATCATGTTTCACTACTCAAAGTCAACATAAAACACAGACCATAACAAGGACACCACCTCAAACATGGCGGCTGCTACCTCACTGGATCAACAGTTCTACCATCAACCAAAGCGATCTGCCTGGAAGTTTGCGAAGCAGATTCCATTCATGCTCAAGGGAGGACCTGTTGGTATAAGTAATGTGCCTCGCTCTAGTTTGTTTATCCTACTTGATTTCTCCCAAACGGATGCTATACGCCAGTTTATAAATCGCGTTGCTTTCAACAAACAGAGAAGCAACCATTCTGATTCGGGTACGAAATAAACGCACCAGCAAAACGAACTTGTCTAAAACTCGTTCGTTTCTGCATGCACAGAAGCGTCCAAATGTCAAAATTCCGTGTTCGAACTATCACTTTATAACCACTAACCCTTCTACAAAATAACGTGGCGCCATCTGTTGGGAAAGCATTAGCCTTTTTTCTTCTGATGGGAATGCGTATGGTCACTAACCTTTGCAGACCTTGTGCATTCCCCGGAAACCGGCATCCATTCTTTCAAGTAGCACCCCTATCTGCGGATGCCATTACCACTTGAGAATGTTGACTCTCCGTTTCCCCCTAGATGACGGCACCTAAGTTCTAGTTGATGCGAAACTGCACTTGGAATTTAATTTACCGAGAGCATGAAATCCTTAGTTACAACTGTCATTTTGTTTCAGGCGTGCCCGGACCCGACCCAGGACTTCCGCGCGGCCCAGTGCTCCGCCTACAACCCAGTGCCCTACAACAACCGCCTGTACGAGTGGCTGCCCTACCAGGACCCCGAGGATCCGTGCGGCCTCACCTGCCACGCCAGGGGGCACTCCTTTGTCGCCAAGTTGGCGCCAAGCGTCAGGGACGGGACGAGGTGCAGGGATGGATCCCTGGATATGTGCGTCGACGGAGAGTGTTTGGTTAGTATGAGCTGTCAAAGAGTAACAATGTGCCCTATGTCAGCTTTAAAATAAAGTAAACATAAGTTGCCCGAAAGATTTCGGGGAAAATATATATTAGTTTGTCTTTTTTACTTGTTTGAAAACAATAACGCGCATTCGGGGGTAATTTTTATGCTCCTGCATTTATTCGCAGTGTAAACAAGAACAGGTGTCACTGGTTGCTCTACTTCACTTTATTTAGAATCTTTTGGAAGATTATTGTTATAAATATATAACAAATTAGCTTAAAGTGGTCGATTAAATGAATGTTTAGGAATTTCGTTTAAAATCAATTGACGCTCAACCAAAGAAGAAACGAACATTACCGCATATACCCTTTACATATGCTAGGTTTCTTGTTTAAGAACTTTTAGTGAAACTATTATACTTTATTGGTAATTAAAGTAAAGATTTGCACATGTAACTAGTAATTATTAGTTACATATGCAAATTTTTACTTTAATAAATTTTATAAATTTATAAATAATAAAATAAATTTTTTTTTATAAATTTTACTATTTTTGATTATACTGCATTCCTATTTCTTATTTATTTTGTTTAACTTATTAAAATGAATATATATAAAAATAATTTTTTTATTTTTTCAAGTTATAACTAGCACAAAAACATGCACAAAAAAAAAAAAAAAAAAAAAAAGCATTGTAGGGTTAACACTCACACAGAAAACAATTAGCTTTTCTAGATCTATATTTCTTCAATAGATTTCTACATTTTGTTTCGACAAGTGACAATTTTTGAGACAGGTGTCTTTTGAAAAGTATCCTTTTATACACTGTAAAAATTGGCCGTTTAGTTGCAACCATTTTTTGGTGTTACAGCAGACAATTTTGGGTGTTCAATTGGTGTAAAGTTTAAAATCATTCACTTTTGAAAAAAAAAAAAATATGCGTTTTTCTAAAAAATATAGACAGTACAATGTTTCTTAGCGCACGAAATTTGTGAAGTAAGTTACATATCGAAATGTCATTACGATTGCTTATTTCTATGAAAATTGAATAAATGATCAATCGTAAAAAACGTTTCACACGTTGATGAGTTAGCGAACATCATGTGCTAAAAAAATATTCTGCTTTCTGTATTTTTCAGAGAAATTCTTAAAGAAACTTAAAATACATCAAAAAATGACTAATTTCGAAGTTTACGCCGTCTGAACAACAAAACTGGTGTCAACTAAACGTAAAATTTTTACTGACACATTAAGTTGCATAATTAATAGGAGTGCTATCTGGATAGATTAAAAAATTGGAGTTTAAAATTGAAGCTCCGTTTAACATTCTAAACTACACTGTAAAAAATTTAACTGCATGTTTCGCCAAAAAAGAGTGCAAATTACTACCAAATGCAATAAAAAATAGTGCAAAGTGTTGCGGACTGCAAAAGTTGGTGCGTATTTTTTTCTATATTTTGGTGCGACATACGCAAGTTACCACCAAAATATAGTAAAATTAAGCACCATCCTTTGTACCCAGCAAATCCGCACCATCCTTTGGTACAACATACCACTAAAGTTTTTACAGTGTACTCTGACTTCGTGTAATATGCCATTTCACTGCATTGCAGCCCATCGTTTATGCATCGCAATTTAAAACATACCACGAATGAAATCATTGCGTCATTCTTTGTACAATATTGTTGTACACAGCCTTTATAGTCCTTTTAAGCACCTGTAATTAATGACATGTAATAATTTTAATTGATGAGATTAGCATATATCCAAAGTCCGACAAAAATGCGAAAATCTTAGGAGCCAGGAAAGATTTTTAGGAGCTAGCTATAATATTTTCATTTGCGAACTAGTCGCCACCTGAAAAACTAGTCACCAAGGCATTCTTTTAGTCGCCCGGGAGACCTGACCCCCTGGATTTGTCGGACCCTGCAAATAACATTAAATTCTTTTAATAATTGCCATTTGAATTTTTAAAAAATAACATTTTAAAACAATCTCCACTCTTCATAAAGATTGCAATGAATGGAAGTTACGAAGAACTGCTTCATGAAGATTTTTTTTCGCCCTTCTGTTGGCATGTCTTCAACCTAAGTTAGTTTTTAAAAATATTTTAGTTCAAAAAAAAAAAAAAAAAGAAAAAAAAATCTTTAGCATTTTGTTTCTATACACCTAACTCAAGTAAATGTAAAAAACTGACCTACTCCCATGTAATATCCTAGAAATCTGAATATTATCGGGAGCAGGCCTTAGTTTATTCGGGTTGATCAACGGACTCTGCTTGATCGGCTTCGTCCCCATTGACCGTCCCGAATATATTCGTATCTGCTACCAATAGGGTAATTGTTGTGATTGACTACTTTGTTTCTGTTTCAGGCGGTGGGCTGCGATCTCCAGCTGGGATCGGAGAAGCGCGTCGACGAGTGTGGGGTGTGCGGGGGTGACGGCTCTTCTTGCAGACGACCCCTTTACGTCTGGTCCAGGACCCCTTTCTCACCCTGTTCTGTCTCCTGTGGGGGAGGTGAGTCACTTTTTACTCTTTGAGATCGCTATGGTGTTACACAGTGCTAGATTAATAAATCGAGCTCGAAAAAAAAATAAAAAAAGCGACATTGTTTAAATATTTTTTTGTCTTTCTTGAAACCTATAAATAAAAAGACATCAACTATGCGGGAGTTGCGGAAATCCACATAATCCACAAACATCTGCATGATCTCCGATTTTCCGCATCATTTTTTTACAGCGAAGTCTCTCTGTTCTTGTTCCCCCTCCCCCTCCTGAAATTTCGCTTTCTATTTTAATTTTATTACTTTTCAATATATATTTTCTCAGTATTACCCAAATACCCTCAAGTATTATGCAAATACTATCAATATTGCCCAATTCAGTAGTCTGCAGCATCCAGCATCGGCCAAATATTTGCAAAGCAATTTTTAAACGAATTTTCAGCTTCTGGATTAACATCACTTTACTTTAATAAATTTAGAATAAAAATGCAGAAAGGCTATGATAAAACGTTGATTAAAATGTCTTATTTAAAATGCTTCATTGTTATTATTATTACATTATTTTGTGTTTTACTTTTTTGGTTGTTTCTTAGATTATATTCGCATATCTTTATAAAATAACCGTATCCATTCCGCATAATTTGCAAAATATTCCCGCATAATTATTGGTTTCTACCTATAAAGTAATAATCCATGCTTTATTAAAACGGTTTATTCTTGGAATTTTGCCTGTAATGGGTTGAATTTTGCACATTGCAATATTATGTTTTGTGATTTTCTAGAAAGGACATAAATGGTTTTGGTTATTAGCGGTCAGTTTAGTTCCAAACACCATTTATGTTTAACTGTTGTCATTGTATTGCTTGTGGTTAATATTATTTCTTAGTTTAGTATATTACTCGTATTTGGGCGTTTTAAGTATTTTTTACTATTTAAAAAAATATGATTTTTTTACCACTTCACTAAATAGTGTCAGAGCAGCTAAAAATGTCTCAGAATCCTAATTTATATTTTTATGTGCTGGATGTATTAAAAAATATGGTACTAAAAATCATACCCGGATCTGCCCGGGCACACGAATATTTCTTCTTTTTATAGACCATACTGGTTTAGTTTCAAACACTGAATTTATAGTCAATAAAGCGGATCATATTTGGCTTCAATTTATGTAATTTTTTTGCTAATTATCGTCTTTATATATAAATATATATATATATACACATACTATCGTCCAACATTAAAATTATTTCAAAAATTAATTTTTTAATAATATTTTGACCTTTGGCAAATGAATTCCAAAGAACAACAGAATAAATAGTCAAAAATAATAGCGTTGCTATTGAAAAACTCAAATAAATAGAATCCAGTTTTCAGACAATAGTTCGATGAATGCTTTAGTGACTGACGCTTTTATTTATTTGATTTTATGCTTATTACTAACGACCATATTAAAACGTAAATCTCGGCTTGATTAACGAAAGTATAAGAAATTTGTAATTTTATGTTTACCGACACTATAATAATGATATTAACATATGTAGGCTTCGGTTTTGATTACAGAAAGCATTTTTGTGCAGCTAGATTTGTCACATTGGCCAATATGTGTTGCCCTATGAAGTTTATCCGTGTGACCACAATATGGCTGAATTCAAAACAGTGAAAAAAAGTATTTTACAATTTTAACCTCCCAAGTGGGGGTTCATCTTTTTCACGGATATGCGTAAGGGTTTCAAAAATCCATTACATATCCATTACAGCACGGCCAGCTTCATCGGGCATTTCATAGTTAAATAACTATGAAACAGAAAAAGTCCCCTCATATTTTTTTTTAAATTGCCGATTGTACCATTAAAATCATTTGTTCAGCGAGATCGAGCAGCTACGCGTCTGAAATGTTTTTTCTCTGCATTAGCAGAGTCGCGAACACAAAACTACATTTACAAGAACGAGAGCTGGGGGGATTTGTCGAACGGAATCACGACACGAACGTTTCCCCTATGCTTATGTTACCTGTTCCACATGGTGTACTATTGCTATTATTCTTTATCTTTCTTCGTTTGCTTTTGGTTCTTAGTTGATTTGTATTTTCGTCTCACATTAACTTCTCGAGAAAGATAAGTGCATTTAAAGGCGAAATTAAACATGAGATGTGTTTATCACGTGGTAAAAAACTTGCATATTTATGATCTACGTGAAAATTTTCACACGGCAAAAATGAAAACCTTCTGTTAAGTTTAAATTTACGGGTTTCAAATCCTTAATCGATTATTTTTTTTATTATTTATTTTTTTAATACGCTTTTATTGGTTTCGCATGTTATATAATCAAATCTTGCAATTCAATTTTCACCAACTTTCAAAAAAAAAAAGCGTGGGGGTGCTTCTCTGTTTGCATTTTGATAATGATTCTACATTAACGAAGAACTAGGAATAGAATAAAAATAACAGTTTTGTCATTGTTTTTCTTCTAATCATTCGAAAATGAAGTTACGCTTAGTTGTAGGACATCCAGCTGCTACTGAACATGTATTTATATTCAAAGATTATTTTGAATCTTTTAATTCATATTGCTACAAAAGCCTACTTTTTCTAATTTCTTTTAAACTAATTTTATTTTACTCTTATTTTATTTACTTATGTATTTGTGAACTGAATGATGACTGACCTGAATGAAAAATTAAAATATTATTTCATAGTTAAATAAATGTAAACAGCTTAAAGCGTTAAAAAAAGATATTTATTGATGCTTTCTGTTATTTTCTTGGACCCTTGAATGTCCTGAAATAAGAATGAATCATTGAAAATTCAGTTCTTCACGAATCCTATCAGGTTTTTAAAATTCAATATTTTATTGGATAGATATTTTTAAAAAGCAGTGCAAAAAATAAAAAATAATAATAATAAAATTAGGATATTTTAGAGCATATTAGCTTTAAAGTGCATATTTAGATCTCTCTCTCGTTCTCTCTCTCTTTTTTTCAACGGGGAGCGGATACAAGATTTTCTGAAGAGAGTTCAACTTCTTTGATTTTTCACTATTTTTCAAAACATTTGCTCTAAAGGATTTAAAGCACAGATATACCCCCCTCCATTCCCACTATATCACGTTTTTTATGTCACCGAAGAAAGAAATTAAATTTCTAGCAGTTTCGGAATGTGTGCTCGCTTCATTTTTTCTGGGATTTCTGTCCGAAAGCTCTACTTTTGACTAAATTCTAAATGAACGGAAAAGTAAGTCTTTGATACTTACAGAGCATTCTTTGCCTTGATTCTGAACTGAATTCCATTGGAAAGGTAGTTTGAGAAACATGATCGTAGACAAAAGGAGCGAAGATTTACGAGTGCCTCTGAAACAGATGAGTGGGGCTTTGAATCGTCCATAGTTAACGAGACGCCAAACGAAACAGACTGCCAAAAATAGTGCTGACGGGAAAGTTAGTATTGCGCGATATTCTTGCCGCGTGTAAACTGCTAACTGCTGGCTAAAGCTTTGATATGTGTCAATTCTTGCGCGATGCATAACAGTAATAAGAGTTTGAATTGGAAGTATATAATAAATGTAGAAAAAATATTAGCTATGTCGTGCAGAAGAGGGATTTTGGGTAAAACTGTACGGCGAAATGTAAATTTCAATTTTTTGAAAGTTTTGTTAAAATTAAAAAGAGTAATAAAAAAAGTACCCATTTGCTTTAAATGGGTACTTTTTTGTTATTCCAGCACACTTCAAATTTTTATTCATAGTAACTTTTCCACATTGCACATCATTAAATAAGGTAAATGACCCGGTAGTGGACACTTTTCTCCACCAGACCCCTACCTGTTAGCTGAGGCCTTAGGATTGCTTACGCACGGGGAGAGGTAGTGGGGTCTACGGATTTTACATGCACATATCCCCAAGTATACATGGTGGTCTTCAGTGGGTGTGGTAGTGGACACTGCTCTAGTAGTGGACACTTAGATCTTTAAGCTCCTAAAATTAACGAATATAACATTAAACTTGAAGAAAATGATCAGCACCTATAGCGAACGATTCCTAGTGCAGGTCAATAGAACTCAAGTTGGCGTGGAGCATCTATGCAAGTACATGAATCATCATATTTAATAGCTGCCTCCACAACGGTCACATTTGTTGCTCTTTACTGAAGACGATCAGTAAGAAGGTTAGGGATTCGGGAAAAATATATGGGGGAAAAGCGTGACATCATTTATGAAGTTTCCCTTAGTCATTTTTAAAAAAATTTCTCGAAGTTAACAGCATAAAATAGATGATATTCATTTCTGTCCACTACTCATGCAAATACGTGTCTTAAGAATGTCCACTATAGATACGTAAATGAAGCGTTTAGTAAATTTGACGTAAAAATCCTAATTTTTCATCAAATGACATTTTATAGGTAATTAATTTTTAGAGAAATAGTGGGCGATTCAGCTAAATATGCAAATATCGATGCAAGTCCCTTGAAAAAATTTTGCCTCGTAAAAGAGTACGAAAATTTTCTTAACTGTGTCCACTTCCGGGTCATTTACCTTATATGTTCTAGTTTTCTCCAGAAAACTACTTTGCCGAAACTTCAATGCATTTGCCACAAACGAAAAAATTGTCCTATAATCTTCGAAGCTTTTATTTGCACTTTGTACAACCGACAGGACCTTTTTCGTTACCCATCATCGAAATCCAAAAATATATTTTTTTTTTTTGAGCCCACCTTGGGATATATGTATATGAAGTTAAAGGTGCGCCCTTCCCCCCTTCTGGAAAGGGTGAAAATTAGTTTTCTGATCCCCCCCCCCCCTTGCTTCTCATAAGATAGATGTCTTCGCTAAGGGACGTACTGCGCCTAGCTCGCCATGCTTGCTTCGCTCCAGCGAACCTCTCTTTTCGTTGAATCGTCGCGTTCATCAACGTTGACCCCAAAACGGCAGCGGATAAAAAATTCCGCCTACTCCCGGCAGCGGGTGCCCCTGCATTATTTATCGCGCATTCCTTGCCTCTTCTATTTGTCAGCGGCCGACAAATCAGAGGAAACTTTTTCTCTCTCTCTAGCGGCACGTCACGCGACTTCACGCAAATTGGGCGGCTAAGGACCCCCGCTTAATAAGGTTGACTCGATAATGTGGGGAAGCACTTCTTCGCGTTTCCTTCCTAAATTGATATGGCATTCTCTCAGGGAACGCTTTCAGCTGCTGTTTGTTTTTTCCACCTGGTTCCTCGAGGGAAAAGTGCGGGCAAAAGTGGTACCTCTTGCTGTTGATGGTACACTGCAAACATGTTGCGTTTCGTTGCCACCATTTTTTGCTGTTACTGACCACGATTTTTGGTGTTCCGTTGGTGTAAAGTTGAAAACTGTAGGGTGGCCTTGGTCATATTAATTTGTTTTACAATTATTATATTTTGAATTAAGTTAAGTTTAAAATAAATGGCAACAGTGAGTTGTTATTAAGCAAGAGAACAACGATCGATTGTTCGAAATGGTGAATCGATTTTATTGGTGATCGAATCGCCAGTGCCAGAACGCCTGGCACTGGCGCACCCATCTATAGTTGGTATTGTTCACTCCTCACCTCCACGCTATCGTTCACTGGAGGGGGAGTATATTTGGCGGTACGATACGACACCTTCAAGAGCTATCTTCTGTCCCGGCCATTAGGCATCTTTTGGCAGATCACGGAAGCACCGGCTTTCCATCATGAAGGTTCGGGGCTCTATCCCCGCCTCCGGAAACGTCACCTCCATGTCCTCCCGTCGTCGTCCGCTACAAAAACGATTCATTTTTTATGTGCTTCAAAATTTTTTATGTGTCTGTCTAAAAAAATATCGACAGTATAATGTTCTTTCTATATTTTTCTTAGCAGATGAAATGCGTTAACTAAGTTACATATGAAAATTTCATTGCCATTGTACATTCCTATAAAAATAGGAAAAATGAACAATCGTAATGAATTTTTGGTGCGTAGATGAGTTAACGAACATCACATGCTAAAAAACATTCTGCTGTGTGTATTTTTTTAGACAAACACCTAAAAGAATTAAAAATGCATCAAAAAATGAATCATTTTCAACTTTACACGGACTGAACAATAATCGTTAGTGTACTGATTCATCTTTCGAATAAAAATAACCTGATTCTTATTTTTGAAATGGCATGTCTGGTCTTATTTTCTATTCCATCAGCCAAAATAATAGCATAATTTCCATGATTATTATTTTTTGTGTAGTTCCATTTCTAGTGAAACAATTCCACTCCTGTTTCACTTCAATAGCGCAATGTAGTGTAGTAATATTCGTAATTAATGTGTGTGAATTGCTATGACACACACTTTGTTGTAAAATATATCTGTACTCAGCAAGTACCGACCGTGTAATTAGGAAGATACATAGTGCTTGCACGCGTATACTGTAAAAATTTTGCGCTTAGTTGCCACCAATTTTAGTTCAGTTGGTGTAAAATAAAAGACAGACAGCAGAATGTTTTTTTTTTTTACCATACGATGTTTGTTCGCTCATCTACGCATCAAAAGTCCATTACGATGGCTCATGTATCCTTTTTTCATAGAAACGAGCCATGGTTATAAAATTTCGATGCGTAACGGAGTCCCCATTTCATGTGCAAAAGAAAGAAACGTTATACTGTCTGTATTCTTCTAGACAACCACATATAAAAGTACATCAAAAATGAATAATTTTCAACTTTCCACTAATGGAACACCAAAAATCGTGTTCAGTAACGCCAAAAATGAATCATTTTCAACTTTACTTCAACGGAACACCAAAAACCGTGTTCAGTAACACCAAAAATGAAACATTTTCCCCTTTACACCAACGGAACACCGAAAATCGTGTTCAGTAACACCAAAATGAATCATTTTCACCTTTACACCAACGGAACACCGAAAATCATGTTCAGTAACCCCAAAAATGAATCATTTTCAACTTTACACCAACGGAACACCGAAAATTGTGTTCAGCAACACCAAAAATGGTGGCAACTAAGCGCAAAATTTTTACAGTGTAGAAAAGCAAGAGCTGATGATAAATTCAGGAAAAAGAACATGGCCCCGTCAGTTTTGAAACGGCAGAGTTGGAGCCATTTTTTATATCCGAATGTGATCACTGTTAATAATATCTACTTCATACAAATGATCATCGTTAATAATATCTACTTCATATAAATGATCATCGTTAATAATATCTACTTCATATAAATGATCATCGTTAATAATATCTACTTCCTTATAAATGATCATTGTTAGTAATATCTACTTCATATAAATGATCATTGTACACCTCGCATCCAAGATAATTTAAATAATATCGATAACTGTATACAAGAGAAAAAAATCGAACGCTAGCGTTGTTTATGTAGCTAGTTTCGAATTTTTCGCAGACTGGGAAGTCCTGCGGTTTCAGGTCTATTTTTTACACTAGATTTACCAGGCCGTTTCCAACCCGTTCTAAACTGTCATTTTACGCCAAGTTGCTGCTCATTCTAATAAAATTTTCAGTCGCATTTACTTGTCCTATTTCCCTTGTATTAGGAAAAGCAAAGGCCATTGAAAGTTGCACTATCATTAGCAACAAATGATGCACAACGGAAACTTCCAAACAGTCCAAATGACTGGTCTGGTAAGTCGAGTGTTAGAGAGACTATTAGATATTTATCCCGCTCTTGATGATTTTCAGCGGGAATCCCGCCATCCCGTTCTGAATGGATGTGTTTCCGTCTTTTGTTGCAACATGTTTGCTCGGGAGAGCCTTGTCCCACTTTGCTCCTCATCGGGCATTGGTCCGTGCGTGCGTGATGGCACTTCTCCTAATTGACCGGGGGTCACTCGATTTGAGAGTGAGTGACCTCTCGCGAAAATTTGATTTGCGATTCTCGCATTTCGTGTCGCATTTCCTTCCATTAACGGAAAAACATCACTTCGGAAAGATGGCGATTCTTTCGCTCGTTAAAAAAAATCGAAAGAAGCCAAACAATCGAGCCTCACTGGAAAGGATTTTTTGTGCGACTAGAAAACGTTTTCTTCGTTGCTTTCAGTTTGAAAAACATCCATAACTCACTTGGTGTATGAGCGCTCCTGAGTCATCAGAATGCCTGTTCTGAGAACGCTGTGCGAATGACGTCTAACTTTTACATCCTAATTTCGAACCCTGAGGGGAGAGATGTAATAATGAGTCAAAAAAAAAAAAAAATGAAAATGCCGTATGTAGAAATGTCCTCGAGGACCAGTAGAACCGAAAACAAAAGTACATGTTTTGAACACTTTAAAAACGGTTGAGCGCCTCACCGACCTTTCATGAAAATCAGAAGGTCAGGTTAACATTTTTTTTTCAGTTGATTTTGTTTGTCATTTCAGTTTTCATCATCAATCCAAAAAATGCGATAAAAAGTAAAATGGTACCGTGTATTACGCAAATTTTTAAAAAATTAATGCTTAACATGCGCTTTGTTACATTTTATTCTGGGCTCTAACGTTTACAATATAATGATTGAAAATATTTTACTTACCCTATTTCTTCATATTTTATATACATATATATACTGAAATTTCGTTTTCCTCTGGAAAAAACCATTTAAAGACAGTTTCTTTAATGATTAGGGGAGGATGGGGTAAAATGGGTCACTTTATAAAAAAACTCAAAATAATAGAACTTGAAATTTTTAAATCAATATTTTTAATATTATTTTTCTATGTGTTGGCAACATTTTTCAATCTAAAAACAGTTAGGTTCTTAAATATAGCAGCACAATTTTTTTTTTTGTAAACTTTGGATGATAGGGTGCCTAACACATGGTTTACCAACTTCTGAAAAGCTCTATATTTTATCAAATAACAGCCCGAATTTAAAGGATTACCTCACTAAGAAACTTTGGAGAACAATTCCAGCTGAGCAGTTAAGAAAAAAAATTAAATATTGTCTTTTTTTACATCAGTTTTTCTTGGATGGGGTTAAATGGATCATGGTTTGGATTAGGTCGTTTTATTCAATTTTTTTTAAATTATAATTTACTCTGTTGTACCTAACTGCAGCAAGTTCCAAAATTTAAACAATGTATGCTGTTTGTTTTATTTTATATTTTCCCTAAAAAATATTATGTGATGTGGTAAACAGAACTGATGTTGTTGAAGTGTTACGCGAACCAATATGTAACTATCGAGAACAATATTATTTTTACATTTCAATGTAATCATAATTCAAAATCTTTGTAAATATGTTAACTTACACATTTGTTTCCAATTTCAAAGTAATAAATAACTTTTTCGGCATTATTTTGCATTCTGACCCATTTTACCCCACGATGGCGTAAAATAGGTCACAGCTTTATAAGTTCAGTTAAAAAATTTCATAATTAAACAATAAATATTAAAATGACATAAAATTGTTCTAAAGTAAGTCAATGTTAAGAAGCAATTGAAAAAAAAGGGAAATGTTTCTGGTTTTGTTGCTATGAAACTTTGAATATGAAAATAGCTAAAAAGTGACCGATTTTCCCCCACCTGACCATACTTGTTATCAAGACTTTCACGTTTTCTTAATTACACAAAGTAATTCAGCGACGTAAGAAAAAGACACCTGACAAAGTTACAAGCTACATGTACACTGCCGAGGCAACGGGGAAGTCAAGAGTGTATAGTCGGCATTATTTCTCCTCCAGTCCAGGCCAGTCATTTCAAAATTTGCCCGGGGGATGGTAAAGGGTTTAGTTAAAGTGGTTAGGTTAAAGAGGGGCACGTTTTTAGGCACAAAAAGTGCCTAAAAACGTGCATAAAATTCAATGCATCCCTAAAAGTCAGGGTGATCACACAAATGACTGCTCGCCTCTATGACCTGATACATGAAAGAGAATCAGTGAAATTAAACTATACTTCGGATCAAATTCAGTGAATTGGTAAATTATAGGTAAATTAATTCATCTGTATGATTTAATTTACCGGTCAAAACCTAGTCAACAGAGATAAACTTAACGTAAAAGTGACGCAAACTGCAAATCTTCCATTTCTTTCGGTATGAATTAAAACGGAAGGCTTTTTTTTTGTCGTCTTAATTCGGATTTCCGAGTGGCATAAGTCAAAACGGAACACAACACAATTTTTCGAAGTACGTAACCCTTTAACGAAGCGGTTCCCAATCTTTTTTTTTTTTTTTCGCGTACCACTATTTTTCTTGCGAACCATTTTGCGTACCACTGCTATATAACTTTATTGTATAGATAGAAGATCAATAGATTATAGAGAGTTTTCTCGCAGCACGCGTACCACCTAGAGAGGCTTCGCGTACCACTAGTGGTGCGCTGCCTTAACGCAGTGCCTGACACAGGCTAAAGTTACCGGAAAATTTGCCCATGCGCGCGCGTTATTTTATTTCTAATGCCCATCGGAGATCCGTTCACACTTTGTTTGTATGATATTTTTTTTCTATGTAACTTTTACCCAACCCCTCGCTTCCTAGTCACCCCCCACGACCTGAAATTGCAAGGAATAACTTACACTATACTGGTTTTCCAGAAAAAAAAAATCTCGTGCTATAAGAATTTAAAACAGGGAGCGCGAAGCAGCAGCAATTAGCTTTTACTCGAAACTGGAGTGGAAGCAAAGAACTGTAAAGTTGATAGTAAGTAAAACCTGTAACGTTGACCACCTGTCTAAGTTGACCACTTTTGTCAAAAACTATATTATGTAATTTAGAGAAACCTTTGTCACTCGACCACCTGTCTATATTGACCACTTATGTACGCCACATTAGGGTGGGAGTATTATAAAAAACCCCTTGTAAGTGGACCGCCGCATTATTACTATATTTATTTGTTTATCTATTTTTGCAAAGATAACCTTAAACAACTTCTCAAGGATATTTTTTATGCTATCATATCGGACTATTATGTGTCTGGATGGATGAAACATCCATATAAAGTTTTTCTAAACTTCTTTATAAGTGAACCAACCACATTAGAAAACGACCTGTGAGCCCTCTTTTTTTTTTTACCTAACCTCTTGTACGTTAAAGCCTCTAACACCTCTTTGTACGTTAACCACATGGGAAAAGTACTATGAGCACTCTCTTATTCTTTAAATAAGTTTCTTTATTCTTCTATGTGATATAGCCATTTTGAACTCGGTAATTTACATAATTAAAAAATTTATCTTTAGCCCTACTAAGTCAGGCAGGTTACATTTCTCTCATGATATTTTAGATAATTGTGGAAAAAGTATTTAATTACTATTTTAAAGTAACGTTAATACATGAAGCTATATTTCAATGAGTTAAAAATGAATAAATGCATAGTGTTCTCCCCACCCTCTATGAACTGATCACTAAAGTACTGCACCACAAGTGGTCAGCTTACACAGTTCTCACTGTATGCATATATATATATATATATCTTTATATATATAGTATGCAAAGGACTCCATAATTGATCGCCGTGCGTCTCGTTAGAGTCGGCAAAAATAGATTTCCCCTGCAATAATAATGCGGTCTCCTCAAACACTTTAATGACATGCAGCCCCAACATTTGGACAGCGGCGCGTTTTTCTTCTTTTTTTCTTCGCCCGGTGATTACATTTGGAAATATCTCTCCTTCCTTGTTTATGACGGGGGAAGGGGAATAAAGAAAAGAGTCCACAATTAAAAAACGGAGCCCATAAAAAGCAGAAGCCATATTCTTCGCACGTGAGATTGGACACCGGACAGTCGGTGCACGCGACCACGCCCACCGGGGAAGGGGGCTGACCACTGGCCGAGGATCTCTCTTCGCAGGTTGCGTCTTTGTTTCATTTGCAATGGAAATTGTGGACGGCCGAAGTGACGTTATTTTTTTGCATTGATTGTATAAGCCACTTTTTTTTTTTAGTTGCTCTGCTCCAACTTCTAAAAACTTGCTCCGGTTCCCCTCCAACTCCTCTTCGAGCTCCAAATAATTTTAATAGAAATCATAAATTAATTCTCTCTTTTTAAGATAAGTTATTAAGGGTTATATATGTGATGAAAATTTTAAAAGGGTTCTTCATTGGGTTATTCTTTATCAATAAATGGCATAATGTTTTCCATGCAGTGTTGTGGAATAAGATACCCAAGCGAACAAATTTGTAATTAAAATAACAAAAAAATTCTTTTATTTGATTTTGAGTTTATACACTTACTTCAAAAACAAGAGTGGAAGAAAAGTGGAGTACAACAATTTTTTTTGCTCGCGCTCCGCTGAAGATCCCTGATATTTGTTGCATAATCTTTTATCTGAAAATATTTTATCCTAAACCGCAGGCGAGTTTAGTTCCTTACCACCCATGGGCAGAATTGCTCCCCCCCCCCCCTTTCATTTAACAAAAGGTAATTTACCTTTATTCGGAAAACCCAACTGCAATAGTTTTAGGTGCTTACTTTGTATGGTACTTATTTATTTTGATGACAAGGGCAGGTTATTAGGTGATTGATCTGAGAAGTACATCTCTTTTTCAGGAGTTGGATGAAAATAAATATTCCATAAGAAATGTTATCGAAGTTAAAAGTTGAAATATAGAAATTATGGATTTGAAAAATGTGCCGATAATTTACTTTTAATGGTAGTAAAAAATGCAGAAGAATTAAACTTTTTGACCCTAAAACATTCTCACCCTACCCTGCCTATTTAAAAATTTTGCTTCGCTAAACTGTACCGATTTTTCAATTTTTTAATTAAAAATTTTTTTCTCCTTGTGGGAATTCTTGAACACTAATAAAGTTAATTATCTAAATTACAAGTGCATTAGTCATACAATATCTTTTTTTTCATTAGCTTTACCCAGTGCTTTGATACATTCTGTAATAGCAGAATTGTTTTCAGTATTTTTCCAGGGAATGCTCGGTTGATATTCCATCCACTCTATAAATTAATAGAAAGGTGCACTCCTGCGCATCGTCAACTAACCCGATAAGGCGAAAAAAAAAAAAAAAAGCAGGTAGTTTTCGAATTCCGCAGCCAGAGTACGACCCCCAGTGAAGAAGCGTCTCATTGCATTTTCGGTCCGAGTTTTATCTGAAGAGTGTTATTCCTTTTTTTTTCTCCTTGGCGGGGTCTTCATTAATTAAACAGAGAGCTTTTCTGAATCTGCGAGAGTTGGACTCCCGGAAGGCTCGTCGGAAATCATTTCATTTGCACGCGCCAATTTACCCGAACGGCGAACCCGACGCCAGCCGTGTCGTCCGCCATTTTGGTCCCGAGAACCACGTGGAACTCTATACGCGTGGATAGTATATAGAGATAGTGTACATAGATAGTATATAGAGATAAGAAATAGTATACATAGAGATAGTATACATAGGGATGGTATATAGAGATAGTGTACACAAGCATGCTATACAGGTATAGTGCACCAAGAGATAGTATATAGAGATAGTGTACATAAGAATAGTATATAGAGATAGTGTACCTAGAAATAGCATATGGAGATAGTGTACATAGAGGTAGTGTACCTCGAGATAGTGTACATAAAAATGGTATATAGAGATAGTGTACCTAGAGATAGTATATGGAGATAGTGTACATAAGCAATGTTATATAGAGATAGTATATAGAGAAAGTGGTACCTAGAAATAGTATATTGAGATAGTGTACATAATAATGATATATAGAGATAGTGTACCTAGAGATAGTATATGGAGATAGTGTACATAAGCAATGTTATATAGAGATAGTATATAGACATAGTATTTTAATTGTATACATAGAGACAGTATTTATAGATAGTATTTTAATTGGATACATAGAGACAGTATATAGAGATAGTATGCATAGTGATGTTATATAGAGATAGTGTACATAAGTATGTCATATAGATATAGTGCACCTAGAGATAGTATATAGAGATAGTGTACATAAGAAATGGTACATAGAGATAGTGTACATAAGAATGGTATATAGAGATAGTTCACATAAGAATGGTATATAGAGATAGTGCACATAAGAATGGTATATAGAGATAGTGCACATAAGAATGGTATATAGAGATAGTGCACATAAGAATGGTATATAGAGATAGTGCACATAAGAATGGTAAAGTGTTCCTAGAAATAGTATATGGAGATAGTGTACCTAGAGAAAGTATATGGAGATAGTGTACCTAGAGAAAGTATATGGAGATAGTGTACATAGGAATAGTATACATAGAGATAGTATTAAATACTTTTTTCATCATCCTTTTTGTTCAAGGGGGCCAAGACAAAATCGCCTCAGTAAATACCAAAGTTGAAACTCCTTTTATGCGCCACATCTCTTTAGATATGACCAGTACGGCTTATATTTTTTTTCCTGCTTATGAATGATATTTTTATCATCCTATAGAAGTACGAAGGAGCTTTTCCAGTCAAAAAGATTTTTCTAAAGTCTTTGTTGAAAATAATTTCTTTCTCGAGAGCGTATGTGACTTTAAGTATCATTTTAAAAAGCATCCTTTCATTTTCCTTATTTTCATGTATTTTTTTAATTTAGGAATAACTTTAAAAAAAAATATTTTGGTTCACCATATTAACTGGTATTTTTCGTAGAAGCACAAAAAATGTGGAAGCATCTTTTGCTTTAACTGTTATCTAAACTCACATATCTATGAATTGTAAGCTTTTAAATTATGATCATTTTTCAAGAGATGTGTTACAGAGAACGAGGAGACTTAAATCCGATATTTGTGGTGTCTATTTGGGCTGGGGTCTCCTTGGTAAATTCAAAATGGCTTTCAGTTAAGCTTCAAGAACTTCTCTCGAAAGATAATATAGAAATAGAGATAGTATATATAGAGATAATATATAGAGATAGTATTAGATACTTTAATGATGCAACAGCTGATAACTGATGCAGCAGCTTTTCACGTAATGTTAGCGAGGCGGGGGATTCGAAGCAATCTCGGAACCAAAATGGAGGATGAAAGGTTGACCCCGTCTTTCGTAGTGGTCGTAGATCGCTCGTCGTTGTCAGTTTGAGTGCGTATTTATCGTGCCATCAGGCGACCGCTTACTCAAAGAGGAAAATGAAAAAATCGCTCTCGTATTTCCTTTCTTTCTTTCCTGTTATTTTTTATTTATTTTTTTTTTTTATCTAATCGTTCTTTTACCGAAAAGTTATCCTTTCTAATTGTCATCTAGTTTTTAAGCTAGCATCTTGATAATTTAGTGTACGAGCCTGAAATGAGAAATATTTTTTTAAGCCATTACTTCATGCATGTACACTGAAACTTTTGCGTTCAATCGCCACCATTTTAAATACAAATACATTTGTATTTGTATTTCACCATTTTTGGTGTTAGTGAATAGGATTTTTAGTTTGCAGTCGATGAAAAAGTTGAAAATGTTTCATTTTTGATGTATTACTCTAAATTTTTTTATGTGGTTACTTAAAAAAATATTAAACGTACTAAGAACGTACGACGTTTCTTAGCACAAGGATATGTGTTATCTCCGTTACGTACCGAAAAGTCATCGCGATGGCTCACTTCTATGAATTTTGGATAAATGAGCCATCGTGATGAAATTTTGATGCGTGGATAAGTGAACGAACATCATATCTGGCACTTAGAAGCAAAGTGGTGTAAGTGACCAAAATGAAAATTTTGAGATAGCTAGTGCAAATGATAAATTAAACACCCTTTTGTTTTGTGGGAAAGAGATTTTAGTGGTCGCTTTGGCAGATACTACAAAAAAGGGTGGTTTAGAAAACTTCCCAAATAAAAGCTTCATTCCGTTTGGTGGCAAAGGGATGCAAGTGCACTTACATACGTTTGCCTCTAAATAGAATTATTTGATTTTTAGTTAGTTTAAATACGCAATGCAGACGAGCTATTCACGAAACTTAAAGCGGAGAAGAAGAAAACAAATAGGAAAAGAATTCCGACTTGTTGAATAATAATAATAAAAGCAAGGGTTAAATCGTCTGCAGATTTATTTTTGTGATGTTGTGTCTTCGGCAATTTGTCTAATGGTAATGATTTTTAGTTTGTTGATAAATATAATTATTCGAAATTTATATTATTCAGTTTTTAATAAAGTTTATATCACTAACAAGCTATCTTTATTACTGTGTAAATTCGTAAAATGAGCAAGACACGTTTTTCATTGAGTGGCAAAGGGATGTAAGTTAACTAGTTGGAAGCAAAGAAGTGTGAGTAAAAATAAGCTATTTTTTAAAAAAAACCTACGCCGAATCTAATTATCAGTAATACTTCACACTTCATACTTAAACTAGCACATACATATAGGACTCGAAAATAGAAAAAAAATATTTACACGAAGAACCTCTAGAATTTAGTATAGGAATTAAACTTCAAATGAGTTTTACTCAAAGTAAGACTTTAGTCACTTACATCCCTTTGCTTCTCACCGCCTCATATGCTAAAAAACATTCTGCTGTCTGTATATTTTTGGATAGACACATGAAAGAACTTAAAATACATCAAAAAATGAATCATTTTCAGCTTTACACCAAAAATGGCGTACATCAAGATTTTTTACAGCGCAGCTTTTCTTTTTCAAACTGTATAGAAAAGGGACATATTGTGAGATAGCTGCGAAATATCACGTACATACAGACACAGTGTGACAGGTTACAAACCCTTCACAAAATCTCTAACTACTTAATCGTATATTTTGAAAAAGTAAAAAAACTTTTCTTTGATAACATGTTAACAATGCTTTACTAAATTTTTATAGCTTAAAATTCCTATTTAATTTTATTAATTATTCTGAGTTCAAAGTCGGGGGTTACGTACCACTTACTTGTAACGCTACAGATCTGATTTAACTTTCCCATCCTTTAACTCTCTTTTTTCTCTTTCTAATGGGGCTGCGTAAGGTCATTAACCTTTGCAGACCTAGTGCTTACCCCGGTATTCGGCATCCATTTTTTTCAAGTAGCGCCACTGTCGGTGGATGCCATTGCCACTGAGAATTTGGACGCTCAATTTCCCCTAGCTGGCGGCACCTGACCTCTCATTTGATGCGAATTGCACTAGGTATTTAATTTAGCCGAGAGTATCCAAGCCAAACGGATGCTCAAGGGATCTTTAACATGCCGCACAGTCATGCGACATGGGTGCAGACGATTTTTCGCATCTTGAAAATACAGACTTGGGCCAGGTTCGAAACTGCGACCTTGGGCGCACGAGACCTGCCACTACGCCACCCTGTCGACTTCGTACTTCAACTTTCAACCAGCTGGCCACCGTCGAAGACTTTTGAGCTTTTATCATGAACAACACCTTGGCGGGAGCACCTGGTGTATATATATATTTATCTATTTTCTTAAACTGTTTTATAAAAAATTGGGTAACACACCACGAAAAAAACCACACCTGTCTACCAGATGTTGTTCTTCTAGGCCTTACTATTTCCTCGAGACGCTAGAGGTGAACGGATGAACACAAACTATTTCTTTTATTATAGTACTCTTAATAGTATATATAATGCATGTATATTCAGTTACGATTTGTAACGCCTATTACATCTTACATCTTTAGGATATCAGATGTCTCGGCCCACCTGTCTGAATAAAGCGAATGAGAAGGAAGTGGATGAACGTCTGTGTGATGTCGCCGCGAGACCCCTCCCACAAATCAAAGAATGCAATCCCCACAAGTGTCCGCCCATGTAAGTATTTGCTCTTCTCGTCGCGTCTTACAGACGCTGGCTTTTCTGTGGTAGGACGTTTTCCGTTTAAAGATTTTTGTAAAATTAGTTAGCGTTATTTTTGTTTGAGTTTGTTGGCGCATCTTAGCTTTTTAAATAGCATCGTAGACGAAATAACTTAAACCATATAAGGTAAATGACCCAGTAGTGGACACTGCTCTAGTAGTGGACACTTAGATCTTTAAGCTCCTGAAATAAGCGAATGCAACATTAAACTTGAATGAAATGATCAGAACTTATAGCGAACGATTCCTAGTGCTGGTTAATAGAACTAAAGTTGGCGTGGAGCATCTATGCAAGTACATGGATCATAATATTTAATAGCTGCCTCCACAACGGTCACATTTGCTGCTCTTTACTAAAGCCGATCAATAAGAAGGTTAGGGATATGGGGAAAAAGCGTGACATCATTTATGAAGGGTCCCTTAGTCATTTTTAAAATTATTTCTCCAAGTTAACAGCATAAAATAGATGATATTAATTTCTGTCCACTACTCATGAAAATACGTGTCTTATAAATGTCCACTATAGATATAAATGAAGCGTTTAATAAATGTTACTTAAAAATCCTAATTTTTCATCAAGTGACATTTCATAGGTAATTCATTTTTAGAGAAGTAGTTGGCGATTAAGCTAAATTTGCAAATATGGATGTAAGACCCTTGAAAAAATTTTGCCACGTAAAAGAGTACGAAAATGTTCTTAACTGTGTCCACTACCGGGTCTTTTACCTTAATGGCTTAACTGCAGCAAGAATTACAGATTTATACTATTCAGGATGTGTACTTTCAAACCATATATATCAGGTCCCCGATTGTTGGGAGAGAACGCTTACTTGTCGGTAGAACAAGTGTCAGTTCTGAAAGTCAGTAACTGTTTTTTTCACAAGCTGTTTCGAACCTCCGAACTTCAGATAAAAGGCCTCCTCAACCAATCAGAAAGCTTATATTGGCGGTCAAAGTGTATTACAGGTTCAAATCAGCTGATGAATAGGGCCGTAAGAGGTCTCGTGGATTTCGGCTATGGGAAGCAAAGGTTAGGAAATATTTCTCTGCTGGAGAGGAAGTAGTTTCAAAAAGGCAATTGCTCCCCTTTTTGAAAATAAATAAGTTCACCGCTCATGGATTACTACTGTTTACTGAATCGCAGTCTGGGATGTAACAGTGCGCAGAAATAATACAAATAAATAAGTAAATTCCATATATTTACAAAAGTTTGCTACAAAATATTCACCCATCAAACCTTATTGAAAAAGAAATGAATAGTTTAATCAAACTATCATGTCGACATTGCTCTTTTTAAAATTGAATCCGTACCCTTATTTTGTTGGTTCAGTTTTGTCAAAAGAGCGATCCTTATTTAAATAGAAAACTTTCTTGGCTGATGTCAATTGCTATTTGTAAAATTTGACACTTTTAGTTGGTACTCTACACTTGCCATTCTTAGCTACTGATACTCAGAGGCGCAACCAGAAGGAAATTTGGGGATCAAACCCTCCCTATAGAACCGTTAGTGTTAAACCATATTGCAGATCCAAGAAGGTTAGTAATATATACTTGTAAAGACTACCTGCTTCGCTATGAACTGCTGCCTGGTTTCAGCATCGTTAGATCAGAATGACTACAATAACAGAGATATTAAATAAGGGCGTAATAATCTCATCTCAACCATCAAATATTTAAGATGCGATGTAAAAAAAAAAAAAAAAAAAAATGTGAAAAAAGAAAAAGAATGAAGGGAAAAAATTAAAGCGTTGGAGCACAACAAATTTCCTTGCTCCAGTTTGGAGCAATGTAGCGTTTCCTCAAAGTAGCGTGTTTTTGAACACCATTTTTGGTGTTTAGTTGATGGAAAGTTGAAAATAATGTGTTTCTTGATGTATTTTAAATTGTTTAAAGGTGTCAACCTAAAAAAATACAGACAGCGGAATGCTTTTTTAGCATACGATCTCCGTTAACTCATCTACGCATGAAAAATTCAGTACGATGGCTCATGTAATCCTATTTTCATAGAAATGATCGACATGTCGATTCGTAACGGAGTTAACAAATGTCATCTGCTAATAAAACTTTATACAGTCTGTATTTTTTTTTAGACAGACACATAAAAAAACGAAAGTACATCAAAAATGAATCATTTTCAACTTTACACCAATGGAACACCAAACATCGTGTTCGGTGACACCAAAAATGGTTGTAACTACACTGTAAAAAAATCTCCTGAAAATAACGGAAAAAGAACGGCAGCAGAGTTGCCGGAAATATACCGTTTCTGATCTCTCCCTGCGGTGGCGGGAGTAGAATAGCGCCGACGTAGCTATGCGTGTCGTAAGAGGCGACTAAAATAGCACTATCCGATCCGGGTGACGTAAGGCTTGCTTTGTAGCATGACTATGGCCCCGGGTCGGTAAAGCAGGTAGGCAAAGCTCTGCCAGCCCAGCCCCTATGGCTGGTGCTGGTTGTCAGTTTATCAGAGAGTTTGTGGGAAGATAAGGAGGACAGCGCCGCAGTCGTGCCCCCTCATACTGGGGGGTAATCCGTGAAGGCCCAGATGCTATATACGGTACGGCTGTGGTTAGCGTTCCGCACCGTTTCTGATAATATTTTCCCGAGATTTGACGGAAGTTCCATTTCTTTTTCCTCCGTTAATCCAAATCAGGTTGCGAAAATACAGCAACCGTAAAACGGAAAAGTTCCGTTCTCGTATTTTCAGGACGTGAAATTTCCGTTTTTGGGAGGAAAACCATGTATTGAAGCACTACGGAAATCTTCCGTTAAAATCCGTCGAAAAACACTCTGAAAATTCGAGTTTTTTTTAACAGTGTAGACGCAAAATATTTACAGCGTGCTGCTCCGTTCTGCTGCTCCACGCTCCTCTTCAAATCCGCGATCATTACTGTAACGAAGGTAAAGTCGAGGGGTTTAAGAAACACCGAATCGAATGCGATTGAACAAAAATGCGGACTTTTCCTCCGATGGTGAACCATCCTCCCATTGATGAAGTGAATGAGGCGGGCTCTTTTCAACTCGCCCGATAATCTCCCGGGGACACGGGGAGAAAGAAGAAGCTGTATTTTCCAATTTCGAATAAAAAACCGCAGAACAAAAATAAATAAATAAACAAACAAGAAAGAACGCACGGAGGAACTTCATTTTATTCGCGATTTTTCTATTCCTTGGGAAGAGAAAGAATAAGCGTCGATATTTCTCCGGCAAACAAGTCTTTCTTTTCAAAACTCCGGCAGGGATTTTTTTCGCACACTTCGTTGCCCGGCAGCTGGAGTCCCGTTTCGGTGTTTTAAGTCCGGATTTATCCGGTTGGGATATGTTATGCAGCTGCTTCAGTCTTTCCTCTATTAGAGTGCGTGATTGTTCAAGTTTTAATTGTATTCACCTAAAATGGTTTGCAAATCGTATGCCACAGTGTGTAATGAATACCATAGTGATTTGGTGAGGATATATTGGCTGATATTCAGTTAGGACAAGAAGTTCCGTCTAGAACTACACGAGCCTACTTTACCGTATATGCGAAATTCAAATTTATAATCCAGCTACCTCTCTCTCTCTCTTTCTCTCATTTAGCTTTAGCTCTTAATTACTTCATTATACCTCTTGCAACGGTTAATACATATTTATTCACTCACCAATTCATTCATTCATTTACTGATCCATGTATTTTTCACTCTTTTTAATTTATCCAATTTTTTCACTCACTCATTCATTTATTTATTCTTTCACTCATTTATTCATTCTTTCACTCACTCATTCAATTATTCACTTACTCATTCTTTTATTCACTCACTTATTCATTTATTCACTCACTCATTTATTTATTCTTTCACTCATTTGTTCACTCACCCATTTATTTATTCACTCACCCATTTATTTATTCAATCACTCATTTATTTATTCACTCATTTATTTATTCACTCATTTATTTATTCTCTCACTCACTCATGTATTCTTTCACTCATTTATTCATTCTTTTACTCACTCACTCATTCATTTATGCACTCACTCATTCATTTATTCACGCATTTATTTATTCTTTATCTCACTTATTCATGTATTCACTCATTCATTTATTCATTCTTTCACTCACTCATTTATTTATTCTTTTACTCACTTATTCATTTATTCACTCATTCATTTATTCATTCTTTCACTCACTCATTTATTTATTCTTTTACTCAATTATTAATTTATTCACTCATTTATTTATTCATTCTTTCACTCACTCATTTATTTATTCTTTTACTCAATTATTCATTTATTCACTCATTTATTTATTCTCTCGCTCACTCATTTATTCTTTCACTCATTTATTTATTCTTTCACTCACTCATTTATTTATTTCTTCTTTATTCATTCTTTCACTCACTCATTCATTTATTTACTCATTTATTCAGAATCATTCAGAACACAGTCATTCAGAAATATCCTTGAAAATTCCGATAAAAAAATTGCACAGGAAAATAGGCTCGTTTAGTTCTGGTAGAGCTTCGTATCTGTACATGTTCTACGACCTAACATCTTTCCACCAAAGTTTGTTCCAATATGTTCGGTTTACAACTGCAACAGTCTTTCCGCTACTAGAGCGTGATTGTTTAAATTTTAATTGTATTAACTTATATGGTGTGGAAATCGTATGCCGCTGTGTGTAATGAATGGGATAGGAGTCACCCAGAAATTGTCACGCTTTTAGGGGGTAATTCATAAATGATATCACACTTCAAGGGGGGGAGGGGGTTCATGAAAGTGCGACAGTTTGTGACAAGGGGAGGGGAGGGGGTCACAAGAAGTGTGACATCGTACGTTTTGGTGTCTATAAAAGCATTTAAAATCAGCATATTAAACCTATTTTATGCTAATGTAATATAGCGCTAATGTGACAAAGGGGGTCACATTAGCCCCCCCCCCCCCAAGAATACCCAAGTGGCATTAGAAAGAACAACAGCAAATGATTCTTAATAGGAGACAACTTGAGCACCCTGCTGATGACTATTCGGTCACGTGCTTCGCTTTCTCTTTTTGCAGGTGGGTGACGGACAGTTGGAGTCCTTGCTCATCTTCGTGCGGAGGCGGCAGCCAGTCGCGTCAAGTGCACTGCGCCCAGTCTGGGACGGACGGACTACGGGTGCCCGTTGCGGCGGAGCATTGTCAGGCGAGGCAGAAGCCCCTCACGGAGCGACCCTGCAATCTGGCTCCCTGCCCCCGGTGGGTGGCGGGACCCTGGTCCGGGGTAAGTTATTTTTCTTATATTACTGTAGATCTCGAAGGTGGAATGTTGGTTTGAAGAAAAGGGCGACACACCGGCCTGGTAAATGACTGTTTAGTAAAATACCTCTGTAGTCGAACCAATCGGGGGTTCTTTTTGAATTCCTGTCGGAAATGACGGGACCGGAGAGAATAAATGCATCACAGACCTTTTTGTCAGTCCTTGGTACGTTATTACGTTTCTTTAAACGGGGGACATCCCAAATGCAGACAACATATAATAAGGAACACAGATTAGAACATCAAGACATCCATAGTGGCGCTGCCTTACAATCTGTTAACGGACACCCATCTTAAGCGAACGGTTTTTAATTTCCCGGCAGCTGAGCCATCGAGCCTAATGTATTAAAAACCTTTCTCTAACGGACACCCTCAATGACGGACATGTTGCAGGGAGAAAAAATTTTAAAATCGAGAACTAAATGATCGAATATTCAAGTCCAAGCTTGAAGAAAAGTAGAAAAAAATGAAGCATTATTTTTTCGAAAATAAATTATAGTAAAATTTACTACAATGGTATTTTAGCCGATCCCTCTTACATTATTCATAAATTTGGTGCTGAATAAACACAGATTAATTGCATTTTAAATGGGAAAACACATATTTTCCAAATAGAATCGTTAGTCGAGAGATGGATTTGTATTAAAACATTTGAAAGATAATTTATTTTATACATACATTTCTTCAAATTTTGATTGACTAAACATGTATCGAGATGCAAAAGTGCATAATATAAATAGGGTTGTGCTGAGAGATTTAAGCTGTGATTCAAAATAAATTTATAATTTTTTGCGGCATATATATATGTGTGAATTTCTTTTAATCATGCCTCATTATGTGCTTTGTGTTTGCATTTTATGTTTGTTCTTCATGTGTTTCCAAATTTTTATCCAACCCAGGTGAAAGAGGGGGAAGGGGAGGTAGACCCAGATAAAATGGAAGACCAGAGAAGAAAACCTCCTTTGATCTCCTGATCCCACGCATCCTCTTTACCCAATTGTTTGTCCATGCTTCATCAAGTTCCTGCTGGTGTCTGACTTGACAATGAACTCGCAGAAATAATTTAAATTCTTTCGAGCGCTTCCTTCATTTTTTTCCCTTTGTCCCTCTTATTGAATCGTTAGGCGAAAACTCTTTCATTTGCGAGTTGGGGCAAGATGTGCCCCTCCCCTCCTTCCCCGTCTCGCTAACGGCTGCAAAGACGGAACCGCTTAATTTTATTTTTGTCGCATTTCGAATTCCTTTCACAATTGTTGTTGAAGCTATTTTACATGCTTGCTTATTTTTGGCACTTAATTTTTAATTGGGGGACTCGGCAAAAACGATTAAAGAACTGTTTTTTTCCCCTCTCGTCTTCGAGGATTATTATCAAATGATTTGTCTTTTAGAAATGTGGTGTATCTATTACGTCGACAATTGGAAGCTGGCTCCTTAGTCTGGTGACGTACCAATTATGAGGAGTGAAGACTGTAGGCGCGCTCTAAGAAGAGCGTTAAATTTACTTTGGTCGAATTTATTTTTCCTAAATCGACGTCAAAATAACATAACAATGATTACAATAGGATGGATGAAGATAAATCTCACATTCAGCAAATGGTGACCGAATCAGGTGTACCACGCACTGAAAAAAAAAAAAAAAACGAAGAATGTACTGTAGCTACACTGTAGAAATTTTGCGTTAAGTTGCGACCATTTGTGATGTTACTGTATATGATTTTTGGTGTCCTGTTAGTTAAAGTTGAAAATGATTCCTTTTTGATAATTTTAAAAAAAAAAAAATGCATGTCTGAAAAAATACCAATAGTAAAATGTTTCTTTGCACATGAACTGTGTTAACTTCGTTACGTATCGACATTTCATCACAATGGAGGCAATTCAAGCAACGTCATTGGTCACGTGGCAGCGATGAAAGCAATGTAAACAAAGGAAGCCGTAGCATCGCTTTACTTCGAGTTCGAAAAATCTAATTAAAAACTAGGCCTAAATAAAGTTCTTCTACATTACATAAAATGAACACTAAATTAAAATAACTATTGTAATAATTAATGAATTTCTTTTATAATGATTAAATTTAATGTAAATACTGGGCTATAATCAGAAAAATATGTGAAAATAGTCTAATTAATTTTAAGATAACTCATTTTGCCAAGGGATCACGTGAGAACGGTGATCGCTCATGAGTCCCTCTAGCGGCGAATTGCCTCCATTGCTCATTTCTATGAAAATAGAGTAAAATGCAACCGTAATAAACTTCTGATACGTAAATGAGTTTACGAACATCCTATGCAAAAAGAACATTCTGCTGTCTGTACTTTTTGAGACAGACACTTAAATAGATTCAAAATGTATCAAAATATAAGTAACTTTCAAATTTACACCAAAAGTGGTGGCAACTAAACGCGAAATTTTTATTGCACAAAAAAGTATTCTTAAAAAATGTTAATTCTCAAAGAATGCGTTAAAAATATTTTCTGGAAAGGTAAAGGATTAAGTCCTCAAATGTTAACCAGTTATTTTTACAAACTACCCTATTGATGCTTTTTTCTTTCTAGTTCATACATTGCACCTTTGATGTCATACTTTTGTTGGACGATTTCTGTTGTAATGCGCACTCTGTTGTGCCAAGTGGGTTGATAACTAACACGAATACAACAAATATTTTATCACAGAAATTGGAGTTTATTTACAAATTGACAAGACATAAGAAATACTAAATCACACTGCCGAACGCGAATTGACTCCTGATTCATTTAAAACGAGACGTCGCTGGGCAACATTGTAGTCTGGCTCTTGCCAAAAGTTTCAATTAAAAAAACATTCTAGCCTTTCAACTTCGTGTATTGTTATTACTAATGATGGAAGTTGTACTCCTCCATGAACTGATTTGGTTTCGAAATTTAAATAGAAACCGAACTGTTTTTTTTCTGCACTGTTGCGATGACCAGCTGTTTTCTCTGCGTTGGCGCTTTGATGGCAGGGAAGCAACTTCTACAGAATTCATTCGGGACCTAGGGTCCGTTCATAAATGATGTCACGCTTTTTCCCGATATATTTGACCCCCCAACCCCCTCTGTCACAAAATGCAACACTTCTAAGGACCCCCCTCCCTCTTTGTCACATCACGCTATGATGCATAAGCCTGATGTCACACTTCTTGTTACCCCCTCCCCTCCCCTTGTCACACTTTATCACAATTTCATGAACCCCCTCCCCCCTCGAAGCTTGACATCCTTTATGAATGATCCCTTAGGGACCGTTCATGAATGATGTCACATTTTTTCAATATATTTTACCCCCTTACCCCCTTTGTCACGAAGTGTCACGCTTCAACATACCCCCTATCCCCCTTTGTCCCATGTCACGCTATATTACATTAGCATATGTACTTCCAGTTCAGAAACAAAACACTATGTCATAGATCCCATTTCTTATTTATTTTTGTGCTTTTAATGGCATTGAGAGCATAAAAAGAATAATGATTATGTGTGTACTTAATTTGTACAAAACGAGATTAAGTTTACTACAAAGAAGATAATTAGTATTAATAGTGAAAAATATGAATTGTTAGAATTCTGGAGAAATTACCCACGCCATTTTATCTCAAAAAGTCCAAGATTAATTTTTAACTGGAAGTAAATTTAATGTATCTGTGTTTTCAGCACAAAAGGAAATCAATGAATCTTTAAAATCAAATGATGGAAATAAAAAAAAAATTAATTTAACTTAATTTACTGATTTTAAATGATTTCATAGAAAATAAAATGCGCGATGTCACACTACTTATTACCCCCTCCCCTCCCCTCGTCACAAACTGACCCACTTTCCTGAACCCCCCTCCACCCCTCGAAGCGTGACATCATTTATGAATGACCCTTTGTGAGACTTGGCGACACTATTGATATAATTTGATAACGAGAGCAAATGTTTTAAGCAAAAATGGGAAAATCGGTGTTCTTGGCGTAAGATAGTTCCAGAGAGATAGAAAATCCAGACTGGATTTTCTGCAATTTTCTAGTCTGTTCTGCACTCGGTTCTCGTAACTCGGGGATTGAGGCCCTTTTACTCTTTTGGAAACTCTAAAATAGATATTTTAGGTTTTTCTCTCATGCTTTTAGGGGGAGGGGAACCTCAAAAATATTTTTTTTATTTCATACTAGCTGACATGCCCGGCGTTGCGCGGGATAAAATTGCATCATTCGCAGGGCAAATGATGCATGTCCAAAATTCAGTAGTAAATGTATAGGGGAAAATCTTCTTAAAAAATCCAAGTAGGAGATGGGCAACAGTCCATAAAAATCCAATTTAGACAGTATAATTCGTTAAAAACCACGATTGCATTAAAACGAACAGCCCAGAAAAATTCCTTTTAGACCAAAAATAAGTCCATAAAAATCAACATTAAAGTGCCAACAAAAGTTAATAGAAATTACCATTAGAGTAAGAGAAACAGTAACTAAAATGCACATATGTAGAAAGATAATTGTGTCAAAATGATATCAAGAGCCCGTAAAAATCACAATTAAAATATCGACCACAATACATCTAAAATTTCCCATCAGAAAAAGAGCAGTATTCTCTGTAAAAATGTCCATCAGATCAAGAACAACTCTCACTGAATATTTCTGCTACAATACGGAAAACATTCTTTAAAGCCCTCCCCATTTCAATAAAGATAACTATTCCTAAACATTCCTAATATAATAATGGCATTAGTCCCAAAACAATATCCATTAGAATAAAGACGTCAGTGACTAAAAGTGTAATACTGACCATCAAGAGCTACACTGTTCCTAAAATTACCCAGCAGTCCATCTTAAATTCCCCATCAAAATAAAGACACCCGTTCCTAAAAATCCCACTTGCAAAATCGTCAAAACATTTCCTGAAAATTCAATTGAATAGCACTTTCATAAAATTTGGATAAAAACGAAAGAAAGGAAAGCATTATTTCAAAAGGCAAATGCTCATTTAAATTACAAAATGTTTATTACTGAACCAATCCTGACGTATAAAATTGAAGTTCATAGAAAGATATAACTAAATTCTTCCCAAATGGCGCCAAATAGACAGTGCAAAAATTAAATAAATGTTAGAAAATAAATCACTTGTGTAAAATATGGAATCAATAATCTCTACGTAAAAAAGTTAAAATGAAGCAGAAGATCGCCAAAATGCACTGTAGTAATGGAATCATTTCGAAATACACCATGATCCTACAGTGTAAATCACGTATTGAATTAAATGAGAACAATATTACTGGAAAGGATTATTGGGAGAGGTTTGGAAAAGTTATGAAGCATAAAATATTATATTGAGAACAATTAACTGGTAGGAGGGGAGTAAAAGTTATCACCACTTGGCGAAAATTTAAATTTCATCAAAAATAAGCGATATCGAAGAGCTTCCAACATAGTTTTTATCGAAGAAATAAATATTAAATCGTCAAAAAAGAAAGAAAAATCAACATTAAAAATCGCATGCAGTTAATAATCCACAAAATATCCATAAAAATGAAATGAATTTTCAGAATTTGTTTCGCTGATAAAGCGGACACTCTACCATAAAATTTCATGCAATTGTTGAACTGTTACTACACTATTAAATCGCCAAAAAAGAAAGGAGAATCAACCTCAAAGTAAAGTAATTAAAATTGGTCTGCAGTTCCACAAAATATGTGTAAAAATGAAATAATTTTTTAGAATTTGTTTCGCTCATAAAACGACATGAATAAAGATAAAATAGCATTTTTTCAATCTTACGTTAACAGAAAACATCTATTTGGCGACAAAATTACTATTTATTTTGGCGAAAGCACTCAAATTTAGCAGATAAAGTCAGAGGTAAGCCTTGCTTTAAAGTTCGAAAACTACTTCAAGCGAATACTGCGCGTGTTCTATTTGTCCTACGAACTGCAGAAAAAAGCATCTTGTGCAGTTTTTTACGGAGATTCATATGCTGCAAAAATCTAAAACGTGGGACGTTTCTTCGATGAGATAAACCCAAAATTAACAGTTTTGCTTAAATTGGAATAAAAGAAGAATAAATTCGAATTTTCGGAAAAACGCTTCGAGGTGCACGAGGACCTGGTCCAAGATACCCATAAACAAAATTTCGTATTTCTGGAACGTTCCATCTCGCCAGGAGGCGATCGACAGACAGACACACACACACACACACACAAACTTTTGGTTTTATTTATATAGATAGTTATTATCAGGCACGTGACTTTTATTTCAAGCTAAGTTGGGAAATTTGTCTTTTTTACAGTACAGTAAACTGCCGATTACTCGCCGAATTGAATAGCTCGGTACCGCGGACAACCCGTAAAAAGTCTAAAAAGGAATTTAACAGTAGTTTTTGCTAAAAATTTGATAGTATTGTACATAAAACTTCGTACATGCAGTGAAAATGTGTACCATAAATGTAATTTATTGACTAAAAAACATAAAAGCTGTAAATAATACTATGATGAAGCCAACGTAAGATATTTTATGTACCTATTTAAAGAGTACTGCATTTCACAGTACCAAAAAAAAAAAAAAGAAAAGAAACAAAAACAACAAAATTGCGCTTATGACTTTCTGAAAAATATTTCTATTTTTTTTATTTTCTCTTTTTCATTAACTGCTGAAAAAAAACTTTCTCTTGATTTACATCAACTTTAGAAAATTGTTGGTTTATTCGTATTTTATTTTGGCTAACCGGCGGTCAATTTTCTGCTCCACCCCGCATGGGATTTTTATAAATTGATATAAAATCAATATTTTTTTTCCGAGACTGGCGTTGATGAATTCTAGAGTTTTTAAACTGTTTCAACCCTCTTCAGCTCACAAAGTAGGAATATTTAACTCCATTCCATTCTGAGGTTTGTCTCCGTCTCATGCAGTGTTCCGTGACGTGCGGCCAGGGCCAGAAGAGCCGGTCGGCGGCCTGTAGGGACTCGATGGACCAGCACAGCGAAGACTGCGACATGGAGGCCATGCCAAAGACCAGGATCGCCTGCGACAGTGGTCTTGTCTGCGCACCCTCCGAAGATCCGGGGACCTACCTCTCGTCGGGTGAGTAAAGGAATGGGTCACGTGACGCATTCCGTCTGAAAAACCCAGAGAAGTCAAACTGTGGGCTCCTTCCAACGTCTTTTGTCATATCTGTTGCATTTTTTTTTTCATTTCAGTTACTAAATACTGTACTAACTCTCTAAGTATTTATGTGATTAGCCGGCAAGGTGGCGTAGTGGTAAGGCGCAGGCCTAATGCTCCCAAGTTGGCAGGATCAAACCTGGCTCAAGTTGGTGGATTTTCAAGATGTAGAACATCGTCAGCGCCCATGTCGGATGATGTTGCGCCATGTTAAAGATCCCTTGAGTATCCGTTTGGGCGGGGATACTCTCGGTTAAATTAAATTCCTAGTGCAGTTTCGCATCACTCAGAGCTCAAGTGCCGCCATCTAATGGGAAACTGAGCTTCGAAATTCTCGAGTGGTAATGGTATCCGCAGATTGTGGTGCCACTTGAAAGAATGGGTCTCTAAAAAAGTACTCAATTCTTCTGGAATCACCAGAAAACGTGAACGTCCGTGATGGTAACAGTCAGGGAAGAACTACAAATTTTCTCGCAGCCCTTTTTATAGACAATAAAAAACGAAGGTCCCCATATGTGGACCCAGGTAATGAAGAGATTATAATGTGCATATACAGTAAAACCTGTAAAGTTACTACTTTTATAACCCTTTATCTACTGCATTATGATTTGCAGTAATTATTTTTACAGAAATAGTTTGTCTAAGTACTTACACTGAAAATTAAGGGATTTACATAAATAAAATGCTCAGTCTATAAGTATTTATTTCTTTACAGCTAATGAGTGGCACAGAGTACTTACCCTGTGAAATTATTTATGTACACTTTTTAATCAAAATATTTCGTCAAATAGTTTTCTAAGTTCTTAACTAACACATGAAAAAAAATCAGTGACTTGATTCCTGAATTTTACTACTTTCTGGAGCGAAACTTTAAGGGAGCAATCTGCGCAAAATGGAAGTTCAAAAAATAGCATCGGTTTCAAAACTGTCTATGTTCCTTTCCTCGCTAAAATACTCTTTATATAGAACCCTTCCTGATATGTATCCTGAAAAGAGGGAATTTAAAGACTGTCCCTGCAAAGTACCACCAAAATATTGGTAAAAATGGTTGCTGGATGGACCTTATAGAGAATGGTACTTATAAGTACCGTCAGTAGATAAAGGGTTAAGTTGACCACTTTGGTTAGGAGTGGAATGAGCCCTATATTATATAATGTAGGAAAACCTTTGTAGCTTGACCACCTATCTAAATTGAGCACTATAGTTGTGAACCACAAGTGGTCAACGTATACAGGTTTCACTTTATTCTGATGATATGTTTTACAAGAAGTCGATTTATGTATTAAATCAAATAATTCGGATAATGACTGCCGGGATAGTAGGCCACATCAATGAAACTCAGTGTAAGCCATTCGGTTGGTCATAACGGTAGTAAAAGCATGCTTATAAAATGAAAGACGATACTATAAATCCAGCGGCATTCCCCAAGCTCTTCGAAAGCATAACGTTTATGGTCCTATTTCTGCTCCGTATTAATTGTTCATTTTAACGAATGGAGGATTCCTCTTCAATGTTAATATAGTTGAAAGAGTTTTTATCCTTGCTTTCTGATTTATGAGCGATTCATTTGCTTCCGACTCCATACGCTGCTGAAAGTTTAGAGTTTGGATTCCTTTTTATGCTTTTTTTTTTTTTTTTTTTGCTTTCGTCTCTCCAAAAATATTCAATTTGTAAAAGTATTTGAATTTCGAGTTTTGAAGGATTTACATGGTTTAAAGCAGCGTTTCCCAACCGATGGTTCGCGAACCCCCAGGGGTACGTGCGGTGCAGAAAGGGGGTTCGCGAAAATGATAAATTGCAAGGGCGGATTATTTTTTTATCGCTAACGTAAAGGAAAACACGAAATGATAAATTTACATACGTAATTAAGAAGTAGACAAAGGATTTTTAAAAAATTGCGTTTTCCAGATATCTGATTTTTAAAATTTGGATCACAAATTGGTACCGAAAGATAGATTGATTTATTTTAAATTTAGAACGCATGTTTCTCCTACCATTTCCCACTTTTTCCTCGCAAGAGCTGGAAATATGAAAATTTACTACATAAAATGTTAAATTTTGCATTATTTTAGGCAAATTTATCATTATAAAGACCCTAAAATAGAATCAGAAGGTACTTATCCATTAATTTTACATTTGAACTTACATTTTTCACACTTAATTCCAACTTTTCTACGTTATCGCAATTAGGAAATTTTAAAATATGTAAATTTAAATTTTTCTTTAAATTTCAAAACTTTACTGATTTTTTTATATTTCAACCGGAAAGTGGAACCTATCGGGAAAAGAGTCTTTAATTATTTTTTTTAGGAATAATAGGTTTATTGCCCTAATAATTATTCAAAAAGAACACATCATGAAAAAATAATAAAAATATATTTGAAGCTGTATTTTAGTTTTGTTTAAACTTAGATGTTTTACAATAATCATAATTTCATTTCTTGCTATGAAGTATTGTACAATAAACGTGCTAGCAAATTTTATAGTCTTGTCACCCCTTACAGAAGGGGGTTCGCCATTTTCTTTCGGGTCTTAGGGAAACAAGGTTGGGAAACAGTGTTTTAAAGGGGACATTTTGACCTGTTTTGGAAAATGTGTACAGTTCGACCACGGAGTTTTGACCCTTTTACGCTTCTGCGCATGACAGAAAAGAACGAATCCAATCGAGTTAGAGGGAAGTTCGTTTATTTAAAACGCGAATCAGAATGTTATCTTTTTTCTTGAAAGCAACCTCATTTCATTTACATAGCATCCGTCCGGAAGAAATAAAGTATGCTAAACCAGTTGTTCCCAATCTTTTTTTGTTTTTTTGCGTACCACCATTTTTCTTGCAAACCATTTAGCGTACCACTGCTAATATGACTTTTGTTGCATAGAATAGAACACTAATAGATTATAGATAGATTTTTTTGCCTGCACTGTTACCACCTGGAGGGACTTCGCGTACCACTAGTGGTACGTGTACCACAGTTTGGGAACCGCTGTGCTAAACGAACTAGAACGAACTGAACTCATTCTTTATACCACCAGTTCCTCCCTTGAACATAACCAGATTCTTGGCATTCTGCCAGGCAGATCGCTTTGGTTGATGGTAGAACTGTACGCATGTATGTGCAAGGAGTCCTATGAAATCCGATATAACACTAGACTCCGGTGGGAACTGAAGTGGAAACATTTGGAAAACCACAATACGTTCCAAGGAAAAATTTCATGTGTCCTTTGTCACACGTTTGGAATACCAAATGTGTGACAAAAGACATATGGAATTAGCTATCAGCAACGTGCCGTCTTATGTGTTACAAGTAAGCCCGACGGTCATACGAAATGACCGCAGTTATAGATATTATAAATATACAATTCTCCCAGTAACCGGAAATGCACATCAAATCAAAGAGCTATTTATCAGGTAGAACAGTAAAGGTTAATGAATGAATAATAAACATATAATCATTTCGGAAAAAGTATTCTTACCGTAAAAAAAAATCTAAGTCATAATAATCTGTAAAATAAAAATATTATTTTATATATAATCAAATTGATTGAGAAAAAATTCATTTATATCCAACATCATCATCGTCAAAACACTAGTTTAACGTAACTGGAAAAAAGAGCGCTGCCACTTCAATAATATAAAAATCACAGACGATAACTAAATTAAAACAAAGAAAGAAGGATTAAATTAAATTCGCGTTTACTTTAATTTTTAACGGAGATTGCAAATCTAGCGATACCTCACTCAAACTGCTAGAGAAATGTTTCGATTATGAGTCGTTTTCATTATAGAAACAATTGTGTAGATGGCAGCACGATGCCGTTTTCTCGGAGTAAGAAATTCGGAATAAGCTATCGGCGACAAACAGACACTTAAGCGGCTTATATATAAGATGACTTTATCTTGAAGGGAAGAATAAAACTCTGATAAATATCTGATTTTGGAATCATATAACAGTTATGAAATTGCTTCATAAAAAAAAATCGGTTTTTGTATGCATCATCATTTAATCTATGTGCGAACAAAAAAAACTTCACAAAATACTGAATTTGAGGAATATTCACAGTTCTACCATAAAAAAGAGACCTCTGGCTGTCAGAGTGCCAAGAAGATTCCATTCCTGTTCAAGGGACAAACTGCTGAAAAAAGGAATATGCCATATTCTGTTCTTGTTTCAGTTCATTAAGCACACTTGATTTCTTCCGAACGCATGCTATATGCCAGTTAATAAATTTAGTTGTTTCCAACAAACATAGAAGCAATCATTCTGATTCGCGTGTTAATAAACGCGTCTGCAAAACGAACTTCCCTAAAACTCGAATGGATTTGTCCTTTCGTGTCATGCGTAGAAACGTCCAAGGGTCAAAACTTCGGGATCGAACTGTAGAAGAATATTTTTTAAACAGAACATTTGACACCTGCTACCTTTCAATGTGTTCTTTTTGCTCGCACATAATTTATTCATTCGTAAAATTTGTTTTATTCGTAATTTATTTCCGTAGATGATTTTAAAAGGTCTCAGGAAGATGGCCCGCCTCTCGGAGTACTGTCGAAACCTGTCAAACCAAAAAAGAATGCCATATCTACACAACCGAGGTATGTACGATTTTTTTCATTCATCCATTACTCAAATTCGTTTTCTTTTAATCTTTAGTGTACTCTTGTATTTATTTTTATTTCATTTTTCCGTTTGTCTGTTCAATTAATCTATTTAATTAATTTATCTGTTTATTAGCTCTTTTGAGGATAACGCACGAAGTCACATTCGAATAAGTTTTTCTTATTATTATTTTCAAACAAATTTCGAGGTTTGTTTCAACAATAAAGAATAAAAATAATCTCATTTTACAAAATATTACATTATGTGGGGACGGATGAAACACTATGAAGGATGGACTTTTTTGGGAGAACGTGAGTCGTGGCTCATAATCTTCTTTCTTTGCGCGAGAACGTCAGCTAAGCCTTTACTCTTAAAGGAAAATTTGTAGATAACCAATGTTATAAGAAAAAGTTTGTGAGTTTCAATTTAAATTTAATGGAGGCAATTCAAGCAACGTCATTGGTCACGTGGCACCGATGAAAGCAATCTAATCAAAGGAAGCCATAGCATCGCTTTACATCGAGTTCGACAAATCTAATTAAAAACTAGGCCTAAATAAAGTTCTTCTATATTACATAAAGTTAACACTAAAACTATTCTAATAATTAATAAATTTCTTGAATAATGATTAAATTAAATGTAAATACTGGGTTATCATCAGAAAATTCTGTGCAAATAGGCTAATTAATTTTAAGATAACTCATTTCGCCTAGTGAACTCCACGTAGGACTCAGTTGAAAATCTTAGTAAACAAAGAGCGGATATCCCGTGACTACGATAATCGCTCATGAGTCATTCTAGCGGTGCATTGCCTGCATTGAGCTATCGGAATGGAAGTTTGATGCGTAGATGAGTGAACGAACACCCTATGCTAAAGACACATTCTGCGGTTTGTATTTCTTTTAGACAGACACGTAAAAGAATTTGAAATACATCAAAAGAATGAATCATTTTCAACTTTACACAGACTGAACACCAAAAATGTTTACAGTGTACTTATTAAAAGGGCAATCTCTCTCTCTCTCTTTTTGTGTATGTGTGTGTGTGCGCGCGCTGTTCAGACCAATTTACCACCACTTACAGACTTGAAATTTGGTACACAGAAAAGCCGGATCTTGCACTTCGAAACTCTTTTTTTTTTTTTTTCCTTTAGTCCAGAGTTTTAAAATTAGTTTTTAAAGATAATGTTTGCTGAAATTTGTTTTCATTTCCTGTTGGCGCCAGCACTCCCAAAATACTTGAGTATAAAAAGCTTAACTCGAAATTTTCGTAGGACTTTATTTTTAGTAGCTTTTGTTAGTACGACTTGTTGCTCAGGTTATGTCAAATCAAGTTAAGGCCTGTAAACGAGTGTCAGCTTTAGAGCCGAACTTTAAACGAAGGACGTGGAAAAAAAAAGGTTTGTAAGTGTTCCATGATAGATAATATTCAGCCTACAGTTTTATGTTATATATAAATTAGTCAATAAATGCATTTTGGTTGAACTCTTTCATTCATTTATTTACTTTTTTGTGAAATTTTAAAATTTCTTGAATTATGTGAAAACAAAACGTCCCTTCATTAAAAAATATTAATAAAGAATGTTGCTGTTTCACTTTTCTGCTACACCTGTTTCGTTGTTACATAAAATGTGCAGGGGGTGGGAATCAAAAATCAAAAAATGCACTTCAGCCAATAAATAAATGAAATAAAATCTGTTTTCTAATTTTCTTTTCTAATATTTTTCTAATTTTCGTGGAATGTGACAAGGCGATGAGAACTTTAATATAGTTTTTTTCCTGCTGGAATGAATTTTACAAATTAATTATACTCCTTTCGAGATTTCAAATAAATTATTTTGACATGTTCATGGGTGTTCTACCGTGTGTACTCACGTGACAACGGTGATCGTTCATGAGTCCCTCTAGCGGTGAATTGCCTCCATGGTTAATTAACTGCTATCAAGTGCCATAATGTTTATCCATATATGGGTCTATATTTTCTCAGTAGTGTTTTTGTAACGGGTAGCGCCGGGTCATTTTGCTAGTGTTACGTACAGTCGACTGGATATATCAGAACGGACTCTCTTTCTTCGTTTAACCCTTTAAAGGGCCCTTTTTTGCAGTATCGGTATATTGCAATATTTTTCGGATTTCGATTGGTTTCAAAAAAAATTATTCATATAGGGCATTAAATAAAATTAAAATGATTTTTTTCCACCATCCCTTAGAAGGGGAGGAGGACCATTCTAATGTTTGAAGATTGATGCATGCGGTGAGAAATACATTTCCCAGAGTCTTTGCAAGATTCTACCAATCAGAAAGGATGAAATAGCTTGCTATAAACATCTATAACTTGATGAATTTGGTGGGAAGCATACTGCCCACCACCTTAAAAAGGGTTATAATATTCCACTTGCAATCGTGAAAAAAAACACCAACTCTTGATATGAAAACCCGTGTAACGAGGTATTCCCCAGATGCGCAGGGAATTTCCCGTTTTAAAATGTTTTGCATTTATTTATTTAGTGTTGCGAGAAAAAAAAATAACTTTCTTGTTATGGGGAGGAAGAGGGGGGAAGCAGCATTTGTCAGTTCTGATGTACTTGCTAATCGCCCAAAACTAAAGAATTAAAAGAAGATGAGTTCTGAACCGACAGAAATCGGCGTCCAAAATTCAGTTCCAGAAGACATCGAATCTGTGACGAGGGCAAACCGCTACATTTGCATTTAGACTGTCGGTAAGGGTTTAAAGGGATGATTTATGTACTAACCAGTCGTTGCGGATGCAGCTAAGAATCTCATATTTTCTCATTAATTATGAAACATGATGTTTGCCAATGGGTGTGCGAGTCAGACGACATTTCTGATGCCATTTTCTCCAAGTCCGTTGGCACCGTTTCAGCAATATTGCATTAAATGGGAAAATGTTTTGTTTTTTCCTAGCATAGACCTATGTATGTTTAGGTCTCAGGAGATAAAAGTTGCACAACGTCCAGCGGCGAGATCTGGAAGACAGCATTTTTGGAATTCGCGAAGGCGTTGTCTTAACATACGCGCTCTTTCTGCAGCTGCATGACATGTGATTATGTTGCTGTGTGGGCTGTCGGAGTGACACTTGTTCGTTCTAGCCCGTCGAACTAGAAGGTGATTTAAGATGACCATTTCTACTCTAGGATGAAATACAATCCAAAATAATGTCTTAACCCTTATTCTCACTAAGTCGCATAAAAGCTACTTTATGAGAATAAGGGCTAGCAAATAACAATGCAGCACACGCGCTGACGTCACTTTTCAAATGGAAAGTAGGGGAAATCCCCAGGTCTCAATCTGCTTAGCCCTTATGCTACTTTATGAGAATAAGGGCTAAGCAGATTGAGACAAAATTGTAATTTTCCAATTAAATTATGGAAATGAATATTATGGAAATGATAATTATGGAAATGAACTGAATAAAAACATGTAATCAAAACAAAAAATCTAAACTTTGAGCCCATTTTTTTACTGTAGTTAAAGAAGAATATTAAATTTAATATGTACATTGCAAAGATAACATAGTGGACACCGTTTAATTTTATCACATCGGGATGAAAATGATTGGATAATAATAATAATAAACGATAAAATCCGTACGCTGGAAAAATCCGTACTTTTGCACATTAACAAATAAATACATTCTCGATTTTCACAAACAACGTTGCGAACATGTTGTTAAAATAAAAACGAAATATTGAAAAGGCATTTAGCGAAAAAATAATTGTAACAAGAAGGATATAATAAGAATCAGTAAGTTCTTGTATTGAAAATGAATTACTCACTGTTGATTGTGTGCTAATTTTACGAATTCGGCGTCTTTTTTCTTCACAGATCGACGCCAAATTCGAAGCGCATTCATCATTTGCGTAGCTAAATACCTTTTCTGACCAGTACTTTCAGAATATAATTTACGAACAGGAAAAAATAGTTTACTTTTCTTAAATCAGCAAACACTAGGGCAAAATAATCTGTAACTTGATAACAATAAACGAAGTTTTGAAAACAAAAACCGATTTTTTTAATGTAATTTTATACAGGCGGACGGGACTTTGCGATTTTGATAACTTTAAAAGACTGATAATATTAACCATGATCACACAAACGGCGTCCACTGTACTACTATTTGGCAGTGCAATTAGTATTTTCACTGTTGAAGTAATAAATTAAGTGGACTGTATGTTTCTAACAACGAACGAAAAGTACAGACCGATGTCCGCTAGAAAATCTCGACTACTGGGGAAGTGCAGTGCCAATCACAACATCGCTGCCTGCATTCCTGTTAGAACTGCATTCCGATAGAGTAACAGTTCTAATTGGGTGGTGAATACCGACTGTAATTGCGCGCTGACTGCCAGCGCTGTTTGTAGTTTGTGGATCTCCAGACGATAGTTTAATTTAATTAAAACATATTGTACAAAACATTTTATTAAGTAAAAAATGACTCACTTTCTATAAATGTATTGAAAAATGAAAAAAAGTCGGCAACAACAAGACAACTTGTAATTTGGTCTCTCAACAAATTCACCAACTATGATTTATCTCGTGGGTTGGCAGTTCAACGTGTTAACAGCGGTCTTCACAGAGGATCGCTCGAATATCCGTTGGACGGGATGGTTGACCACGTTTGGTGAAACATGGAACTAAAACCGCATAAAAGGTCGTAAACCTTTTATGCGGACCACTTGTTGAGAACCACTGGTTTAGACAACAAATGTTGACCGTGAGGAAATTTCGGTCCCGCAATACTTAATAAAATTTGGATTGCAAACGGTTAAGGATTTTAAAAAATATATTAGTAATTCATTTAAGTATGGCACGTCATTTAACCACCTTTCTCTCTTTTGTGCAGCTACGTGGTCGGAGAATGGGGACCTTGTAGCGTCACGTGTGGTCGAGGCTTGCAAACCAGGACTGTGGAGTGCAAAATTCTGCTGGACTTTTCCAGGACGGTGGCTACAATCAAGGATCACGAATGCCCAAGTAAGACGAGAGCTAATCATTGATTGTGTGGTTGTGGTGATAAACAATGTAGTGGTAGTCAAAGCGTCCGTCGGTCTCGCAGAAATAAAAGGTGGAGGGTTGATCCCAAAAAGAATGACTTTTTCTTTTCGAGTCACTCCTCCTTCCTGGAAAAGATTATAATTTCGCTTCAGCTTTGAGTTTTGTGAAGAGATATATTTAATAATATGTTCGATGGAATGTGTTAATGTCCCGCACTGCATTAATATGTTCGATTGAATGTGTTAATGTCCCGCACTGCATTAATATGTTCGATGGAATGTGTTAATGTCCCGCACTGCATTAATATGTTCGATTGAATGTGTTAATGTCCCGCACTGCATGAATATGTTCGATGGAATGTGTTAATGTCCCGCACTGCATTAATATGTTCGATGGAATGTGTTAATGTCCCGCACTGCATCAGCTGGTTAAACTCGGTTTCTACAGAGTACCAGTGAAGCTTCACTGTTTGTTCTCAGTGCTTGGAAGGAAGACCCCCTCTCTTGACTGATTGTTCTGGGACCGTGTACGCTACTATAATAATGGGAGACGGGTGCACGTAAAATCCGTCGAGTCTCCAATGTCCTCCAACTTTGAGATAATTCCAACTTAAGTGATTATCTCTCATGTCAGAGATGGCTCACAATTTGGAGACACTCCTCTGAGCCAAGTTGTACTTCCAGCTGATTAATAAACTGAAGGCACTCCCTTGTCTACCTTTTTCCTGGTCGCCCTGCGAAGGGGAGCTTGGATTTCCAACTGGCATTTTCAACAAACACAATGTTCTTTGAACATTAATTTCGTAATTTTAATTCGCAGTCCTTTTTTCGTTTTTATTACGAAACAGATGATGTGGCATGAATGCGATTGCAACTTCACGAACATTTCACTAAGAACCCAATCTTGTTTATCACTAAGCGTACTTATCAATAAATAGTTCGTATTCTAACATATTCCATTACTTTACCTCTTTAAAATCCTTTTAGAGTAATTCCCAGCCAAGAATAAATAAAAATTCGCTTCTTTGGTCGGAGGCAACCAAAGCCGACAGCCACTCAATCGAACAGCCAATACCATGAAACGTAACTCAAGTGCGAAAGCAACCTGCCGCGTTTTTTTTCTCTCTCTCTTTACCTACCTGCAGTCGATATCGAACCTCTTTCGGGGAGGCACAATCTTTTGCAAATCAAGATCTCGCGATGAAAACAAATTCGAACAAGAGCGGATTCTCAAAGTTGTGTGGAGTGTTTTTGCCGAAAAGAAAAACAATTTCAAAATTCCAGATGTTTGAATAACTCTTTTCAATAAACATGAAATTCTTCCGAATGTTTTTTTTTTTTTCTCCTTCCTTCCTTCCTTAGAACCTCCCCTTTAATTTTGTTCTGTCATTGAGTGCGTATTTAATGCTCCAATGAGCGTCCAGCACTTAATGCGGGCTCTCTGGAAGAAGTCTCTCTCTCTCTGCAAGAACAAAGCCCGCGCTTCTGGAGAAGCCATTGGAGCGTGGCGCCACAAAAGGCTCCTTTTGTAAACACTGAATCGTCTTCAAAAGTAGATGTTTTTGAAGAGGAGTCAGTCTCTCAGAAGCAAAAGGTTAAATAATGGACGGAAAAATATTTGTACCGGTAAATAAAGTCCCTCGCCATCATTTCCAGCTTTTTTTCGTCTTCTGTCTCTGTTCCGAAGAAAATGCACAAAGGGCCCATTTTTGTATTCCTGTGAATTGATTATTTGTGGAGGCAGGATTTGCAAAAAGGGTGCCCCGAGTGAAGACCGAACCCGGGGGTCATTTCATGAAATCCCCGCCAGATAGCACCGGTTTCGATTTCGCGGTGTCCCAGAGGGATTTTCCACTTTCGCAAGTTCTTAACCCTGGAGTAAGGATGAAAAGCACTGGCACGGGTGGATTTTCAAGGGAGCTCGTGCATTGCAATGGGTGACTTTCTGGAATGAGGCTTTCGGGATGAATGACCTGAAAAGTGAGGGCTCGTTTTACAAAAAATATCAGATGCTTTTTTCTGATCAGCAAAGTAATGATTATTACAGATGTAGTTATCATTGATTTGCTAATCAGAAAAAATTCCATGTAAGACAAGACACAACTTTTTGCCGGCAGGGTGGCGTAGTGGTAAGGCGCAGGCCTCGTACGCCCAAGTGCGCAGGATCAGGTCCAAGTCGGTGGATTTTCAAGATGCAGAACATCGACAGTGCCCATGTCGTATGATGATGCGGTACGTTAAAGATCCCTTATCTGTCTGGCTAGGACACTCTCGGCTGAATTAAATTCCTAGTGCAGTTTCGCATCCATTAGAACTCAGGTGCCGCCATCTAGGGAAAAACTGAGCGACAAAATTCTCAAGTGGTAATGGCATCCGCCGATAGTAGTACTACTTGAAAGAATGGATGCCGCCGGGTAATGCACTAGATCTGCAAAGGTTAGTGACCATACGCAAACCTCATTAGAAAAAAAGACATAATCTATTCTTTTCATTACAGGTATTAAAAGTTAGTGTAACGAAATAGTTGTTGCGTTTACATTTCTACATTCCTACTTTAAAAAGAATTGAAGAATTCGAGTCTATGAAATAAAATTTTGAATTAAGGTAAATGACCCGGTACTGAACACTTTTCTCCACCAGACCCCTACCTGTTAGCCGAGGCCTTAGGATTGCTTACGCACGGGGAGAGGTGGTGGGGTCTATGGATTTTACATGCACATATCCCCAAGTATACATGGTGGTCTTCAGTGGGTATCGAACGCGCGACCTTCCAGGTGGAAGTCCGACGTGCTAACCACTAGGCTACCACGGCCCTGGTACTGAACACTGCTCTAGTAGTGAACACTTAGAGCTTTAAGCTCCTAAAATAAGCGAAAGTAACATTAAACTTGAATGAAATGATCAGAACCTATAGCAAAGGATTCCTAGTGCTGGTTCATAGAACTAAAGTTGGCGTGGAGTATCTATGCAAGTACATGGATCATAATATTTAGTAGCTGCCTCCACAACGGTCACATTTGCTGCTCTTTACTAAAGCCAATCAATAAGAAGGTTAGGGATTTGGATGAAATATATGGGAAAAAACATGACATCATTTATGAAGGGTCCCTTAGTCATTTTTAAAATGATTTCTCCAAGTGAACAGCATAAAATAGATGATATTCCTTTCTGTCCGCTACTCATGCAAATACGTGTCTTATAAATGTCCACCATATATACAAATGTTTAGTTAATTTGACGTAAAAATCCTCATTTTTCATCAAATGACATTTTGTAGGTATTTAATTTTTAGAGAAATAGTTGGCGATTAAGCTAAATATTCAAATACTGATGTAAGTCCCTTGAAAAAATTTTGCCACTTTAAAGAGCGAAAAGTTTCTTAACTGTGTCCACTACCGGGTCATGTACCTTATATGATCTAAAAGATGTCTTGTGAAAAAGCATGTTTGATGCTTGTTACTCCGTCACTGCCCGTAATAATTAAAAATATATATTTCATAGACTAAAAGTCTTACTTTCTGTTCATAGCATGCATTCAGTTATTTTAATATTTAGTACCTGAAATGAAACTAAAAAGGTGCGACTGACCTGACAGAAAACGCATGGAATGTGCCAACTAGATTTTCTAAAATGTTTTTTCTAGGTTACATGTACAAACCTAACAAAAACAATTTCAGAAAATAGTCGAACCCATTTCAAAACAGAATTAAGAAAGAAATGCAAACTGTCAATCATATAATGACGCACGCATGAAGATGTGTTAGTATTAGCACACCAAAATGCATTTACTAGTTACTTTAATATTAGTACCTGAAACGAAACTGAAAAGGCGTGACTGGCATGAAAAAAGACGTATGGAATGTGCCAACTAGATTTTCTAAAATGTTTTTCTAGGTTACATGTACAAACCTAGTGAAAAAATTCTAGAAAGAAGTAGAACCCATTGCAAAACCGAGTTAGAGGAGAAATACCAAACTGCCACGTAATGATGAACTCTGCTCAAAGTAAGGAATAAATTCCCTCTCTAAACACATCAGCGATGTACGAAGAACGAAGTACACTCCCCTGTTCTCGGCTATTAATGAATGTGAAGAATAAATGCTGCAAACTCAGATTATGTTACAAATTTATGTTCGGAATTAAGTTACGGTGCAAGTTTGATGTTTTTTTGTTTGTTTTTTTTCACATTCTACTGCAATTACAATAATCGGAGTAATAGTTTATTTTTTATTTCTTTTGAAGCCAATTCAAATTTTTCATTCAGAAACAGTTTTAGTTTTTTCAACTGTAACGGTGCGAGTGTGGCCGTGAAGCGCCGGGAGTCGAACCAAGATCGTTTTGGTGGTAGCCGCATTCTTTACCGCGTTCCCAAAAGGCGCACCCCCTGGGCAGGAGCAAAGAGTGCTATTTGAAGGACTGACTCGCACCGCTACACCAACATTTCCCGAAGAAGAAGAAAATCAGTGATAAAGTTGCTATTAAAATGCAGAAAACCTGAAGAGGAAAACCGCACGTTGACTACAAAAAGTTTAGGAAGCAAAAAAAAAATACATAATTTACATAAATAATAAGATATTTATCTTTATTTAAACCAAGTACTTAACTTTTTAAATTGTATAGGATATATTGTAAGTCATCCAGATTGAATTTCTCTAATGATATTTTAGGTAATTGTGAAAAAAAAAATAGGTAATTACAATTTTAAAATAATGTTAATGCATGGAGCTATGTTTTAATTAGTTACAATTGAATAAATGCATAGCGTAAGAAATGACAAAAAAATATCCTCCAGCCCTCCATAAGTTGACCACTGAAGATCTGCACCGCAAGTGGTCAGCTTACACAGGTTTCATTGTATATCAGAAATGAATCACTTTCAACAGTACACCAACGGAACACCAAAAATCGTGTTCAGTTACACCAACAATGGTGACAACTAAACCCAAATTTTAGACAGTGTACAAATGTGGCTGCGTACTGGTCCTTAGCCTTCACAAACCTAGTGACTGCAATTTTCTAAGTAGAACTACTTCCGGTGGCCGTTACCACTTGAGCATTTTGACGCCCAGCTTCTTCACTGGAAAGTGAAGCACTTGGGTTCTAGGAATTTAATTGCACTAGGAATTTGTTTTACCCGAGACTGCCCAAGGTAAATTAATACTCAAAATATTTTACCATGCCGCATAATCATACCACATGGACGCTGTCGAAAAATCCACCGACTTGGGCCTGTTCTGAAGCTGCGAATTTGCCCCAGAGGCCAGCATGCCAGCCAAATTGATGCATAATATTCAACAATAACTGCAAAGGGAGGAGTTTTATTTTTTTATCTAAGGTTGTTGATATTTATGAACAATAGAGTCTTAGTTTTTAAGAAGTAGATTGTGTTATAAAATGAAAGCAATATTCTTTATTCTTACGTTCGTGGTTTATCTAACTGTAACCAGTTAGTTAGTTATTGTTGTTCTAAGGACATGAATTTAAAAAGTCGGTTGGCAACCGAGTGTTTTGATGTTATGCTTGTATGTAAGTAAATGTGAATTTTTTTGTGTATTTCCGGTGTTTGTATTAATATGGAAACCTCCCCGTTCAACGCGAATAACACACAGTTAAAATTGACTTTATTAAGATAGAATGACTAACCGTATTGTCAAAACTAAAGGACACACGGTTTGTCCTTATTCCAGGAAAAGGCTAGGAAATCTGTTTTTTTCTAAGGAGGTAGCTTATTATTTCCATGTCGTTCGTTCCGTTGATTCATTCTGTTTTGCTTTTTTTAGTACTGCGTCCGCCGAACGTGAAGAGTTGCTATCCGCGGCCCTGCTCCTTCGACCTGGGCGGGAAGGAGGGGCCGGGCCGGAGTGGCAAGGGTCAGTCCGTAGGCATAGAGGTCACCTACTCTTGGAAGGACAAAGGATTCACACCTTGCAGCGCTTCCTGCCTCGGAGGTAAGGATCTTTTTTCTTGTTTTCTTCTTCTTTACTGGTACAGTTGAACTCGCTTAATAGGAAATGCCAAAAATAAGCTAATTGGTTCGTATTAGCCGTTATTCGTAACAACCGTGAATTGTAAAAAAAAAAATACTAGAAATGCATGTTTATACTTCAAAAATAATTATTACTATTTATAAGAAAAACTAAAATAAATAGTGAAAACGAATGATTTATTTTTGCTAATATACACTTTCAAATCTTACTAGTACATTGAGAAAAAGTGAACTTACGTTTTAAAATTTAACAATTTTGGAAAAATTCGTAATGTTAACACGTTTTTTAGATAGATTAAATCTTATGACACGCATGCCTCGGCACAAAAGGCCAATTGCCATTTATACTTGGTGGTTTACAATAACTCAAAATAGCCAACTATTTCTTATAAAACAAAATTAATTATATGCAATAGAGAAAGTTTTTCGTGAATAGGTCAGAAATTTTGTTCGTCTTAGCCGAAATTTGTATTTTAGCCTTCGTAATATGCGTGAGATATTTAGTGCCGTTAAATAGTAAACCAAACTTAATGAAAAAATGTTCGTTGTGGCCGTGATTTCGTATTAACCGTGTAAATATTAAGAAAGTTCAACTGTATTTCTACTCAGGGAGTGGGCCTTAGCCTGTAGCACAATGTTTTCCAGACATCTCTGTCCTTGACTTTAATTTTCCAGTTCTACAAATCAGGGACCCAAACCTGACCCAAGTCGGTGTATTTTCAAGATGCAGAATATCGTCAGCGCCCATGTCGTATCATGTTAAAGATCCCTCGAGTATTCGTTTGGCTTGGATACTCTCGGCTAAATTCAGTTCCTAGTGCAGTGTCGCATCATTAAGAGCTCAGGTGCCGCCGTCTAGGTAGGGCAGCCACTCGTACAGGCGGTTGTTGTAGTGCACTGGGTTGTAGGCTGAGTACTGGGCCGCGCGTTAGTCCTGGGTCGGGTCCGAGCACGCCTGAAACAAAATGACAGTTGTAACTAGTGATTTCAAGCTCTCGGCTGAATTGAATTCCAAGCGCAGTTTCGCATCAATTAGAGCTTAGATGCCGCCATTTAGGGGGAAACTGAGCGTCTAAATTCTCAAGTGGTAATGGCGTCCGCCGATAGTGGTGCTACTTGAAAGAATGAATGTCGATTTCCGATGTATTAGGTCTGCAAAGGATGTCAACAGGAATATATTTTTCCGCTCGTGAGAAAATATTAACACATAATCCTAGTTTTTGCTAGAATTTTATGTAATCTTCATTTCACGTGATCCGAAATGTTATATAAGGAGCTCAGGCAAGAAGTTAGGATACAGTTCAGTTTTAGACTTTGGGCGAATGCCCGTCTGTCTGAGCCGTTGTGATGTAAGCGTCGTGCTTGATTCTATTCGTATTTGAGAAGTAAATACAGTTCGTTTTACGGTGATGTGTGTACTTCATAAGATATTCTTGTGCGCTTACGTCTGTACGTAGTGTAAATATCTTCTAAATAAATTGATCGGTATTGTTGAAGGAGTTTGCCATTGCTTCAAAGTACGACGAACCAGTGACATTATGGCCCCCATTAATCTCCCAACGATCAGACACCGCCGTAAAACCAACGGTCATCGTGTATTTAATTCCCAAATACGAATAGAATCAAGCACGAAGCTTACAGAACAACGGGCTCAGACTGACAGGCACTCGCAAAGACTACAATGGAGGCAATTCACCGCTAGAGGGACTCATGAACGATCACCGTTGTCACGTGATATCCGCTTTGCTTACTACGATTTTCAGTTGAGTTCTACGTGGAGTTCACTAGGCAAAATGAGTTATCTTAAATTAATGAGACTATTTTCACAGCTTTTTCTTATTATAACCGGGTATTTACATTTAATTTAATCATTATTCAAGAAATTTATTTTAAATTTTTACAATAGTTATAGCGTTTTGTTTAGTGTTAATTTTATGTAATGTAGAACTTTTTTTAGGTCTAGTTTTTATTTGCTTTGGCGAACTCGAAGTAAAGCGATGCTACGGCTTCCTTTGTTTACATTGCTTTAATCGCTGCCATGTGACTAATGACACTGCTTGAATTGCCTCCGTCGAACTGAACTCTTTTACTTCTCGCTAGAGATCCTTATATAGCATCGCGGATCACGTGACAGAAAGATTACAGAAAATTCTAGCAAAAACTAGGATTAGCTATCACGATCGTAAAATCGCCAAGCTTGGCGAGAAAAAACATCAGTAACCGATGTAACAATATTCTCTTCAACACTGCTGAAATAATGATCCCCTTGATATGCAAAAAGTAGTGACTTAATTGTATTTAATATAAAATTCATGACGATACCCCACACAGAAATCAGTTCCGCTCGGTGCCTGATTTTCGTCTTTAATTATAAAAGTTTTTAATCACTGGCGGCTTTTTTTCCCCTTCTCTGCCCCGTGACTTGCCTTCCAAAATCCGTCCTCTAGCAACGGCGACTCGTGAAATATGCAGAAAGCGGATGTTGACGAAGCAAACATTTGACGAATGTCTCAATGAAGTCAACTTGAAAAAAAAATGAAAATCGTGCACTTGTTTTTTTAGAGTCGACAAATGGAAATATTTTGCTGAAAGAAAAGCGATTTCGACCACTAAAACATCGGGAGTGTTTTTTTCTAATTCAATGAGGCAAAAATTGGGCCTTTGTTGCATTTGTTTTTTCAAGGTTTGAATGAGCTTTTTTGTAAAGTTTAAAACAAAGTGTTTTTTTTTCTATTTTTTCATCCCTTAGATTAGTTTTTCTAGTCTGTAAGTGAAGTGAGCAATACATACAAGTCGTTCTTGAAAGATTTGGCTGATAAAAGTAGGTCACTGATCTTCTTTTAGCAGCAAATATATAAATGTTTCTCTAACGCATCTTAAAATGTGTGCTCTCTGTGCCATCAGATGCATATTTTATTGAGTGACCCTTATCCATTACTAAAAGCCATGAATGAATGGAGCATTCATTTATATTGTTTGTTCAGACATTTTGGCAGTTATTTTGTACATATTCATTCATTTGCGTTCTATTCAGGGATTCTAAGTACACAAAAAGGAATCCTTTAAATGTTAATCTTTGCGGGATTAAAATTTTATAATTTTATCATATTGCCTATAAACTGCTTTATAAAAAGATGTCTTTTTTATTGATTATATCATTTAATATTAGTATATATCTATCTATATATGTATGTATGTATATAAATATATATATATATATATACACTGCTGGACACCCAAATTGCAACACCAAGAAAGACAAGAGATATCTCAACAAAGTTTATTTTGTAGATAACATGTTGCCCAAGTATCAAATGATTAAATTTATAGATTTCTGGGAAGTGTGGTTCCTGCCAAAATCAGTAGCCAGAGTTGCCGCCATTGTTGGATATCACCACTGCCACACGCCTCGGCATTGATTCAAAGAGACTTTGGATGTGTTCTTGGGGTACAGCAGACCAAGCAGCTTCCACATGCTGCCATAGTTGATCTGGTGTGGCAGCTGGGGATGTAGTCGGGATCAATCGTTGAGCAACCATGGACCACATGTTTTCTATCGGCGAATGCTCCGGAGAGCGAGCCGGCCAGGGAAGCAATTCAATCTGGCGATTCACAAAGAACCCTTGGACAATGCGTGCCACGTGTGGTCGCGCATTATCCTGTTGAAATATGGCTGTGGTCAAGCCCTGAAGGTAAGGAAGGACATCTTGCTCCAACACTACGGAGATGTAGCGCTGGCTGTTTAGAGTACGGCAATGCGTGATAGAGGAGGGCGAGAGTGATATGCAATACCACTCCATACCATAATACCCGGTGCAGGACCAGTGTGGCGGTGCATAACACAGCTGTTCAGCATCCTCTCTCCACGGTGCCTCCAGGCTCGAATCCGAAAATCGTGGTATTGCGTACAGAAGCGTGACTCGTCAGTAAAGACAATTTCATTCGATTCTGCCGTCCACATCCTTCTTTCATCGCACCATTGGCGGCGGAGACGTCTGTGGTTCTGCGTCAAGGGTAGACGGTGGGCGTCTTGCGGACAGACCACTCTGCTGTAAACGGCAGCAAATAGTACGCGCAGACACTGGATGATGCGTTACAGACTGAATCTGCTGTACTATGGTTCGTGATGTGACTGAACGATCTGTCACTGCCATGCGCACAATATGCTTGTCATCACGTGAAGTGGTGCACTGAGGTGGATGCGATCGATCACGTCGGTCCGTCGTACCCACTTGCATCCAACGATCACATATCCGCATTACAGTTGTTTGGTTTCGTCCAACACGACTACCGATTTCCCTGAAAGATTATCTACAATCTCGGTAGGCCACTATATTTCCTCTGTCGAACTCGGATACTTGATCAAAAGATTATCGCTGTTTTCTACGAGGCATAGTTGGTCGATTTTTTTTGAAAGAGCCACAAGAAGAACACAATTGCTGTACTTGAAATCGTCGAAATCTCCAAGCCTTAAATAGTGCTTTGAAGTAGCGCTACAGTCGCGCGTGATGCGCGGTCTACGCTGAAATTCTAATCATTAGCATATATCACCTCCCCTAATGCATGTTGTAAATTTCATATTATTTGCATGTTTCCTTCTGGGTCTTGCATTTACGGTGGCCAGCAGTGTATATTATAGCTCTGAATAGTTCAAATCGAAATGACATTATTTATGCGTTTTTTTCAGTTAGTTTTATAATAGGCGTGTATAGGTGTGATACATTAAAACGTTTATTTATATTTATTTATCATTAAATGGATAATGTCTTAAATACGTGCTGTTGCAAAAAATAAAAGAAAAGGAAATTATTATAATTAAAAATAAGAAAGAAAGAGAGAAAGAAAGAAAAAGAAAAAAAAAATAGTGCAGGGGCGCAAAACAAATTACATTGCTACAGCGCCGATCCAGTTTCGCTCAAAATGTCGTTGCTCCACGCTGCGCTCCAGGTGTCTTTTGTTATTTATTCATTATTTGTGCACAGAGGGGGTTAACAAAAATGAGAGACCTGTGCTCCAGGTCTCTCATTTTTGCTATTTCTTTATTCATTACTTGGGCCCAGAGCGGGTTAGCTTTTCACTCGGGGTGTTTTTCTCTCTTTGCACAGGAACTCGGGAGTCGGTCATCCAGTGCTTGCGTGACCACGACCAGGCCGTGGTGAAGCCCTCGCTGTGCGACATCACCCTCAAGCCTGACGCCATCACGCAAACTTGCAATGACATGCCCTGCCCGCCCAAGTAAGTCACCTGAAACGACAATCTTCTCCACGATTCGCCGACTTTTTAACCAAAGGAGGAGGTTATCAATTTATACCCTATATATGTTTAGTTTGTTCATCGATCACTTCTCACTACACTAAAAATGCTGCCTTTAGATGCCACCATTTTTGGGGCTCGTGAATACCTTTTTGGTGCTAGTGAATACCATTTTTGGTGCTAGTGAATACCATTTTTGGTGTTAGTGAATACTATTTTTGGTGCTAGTGAATACCGTTTTTGGTGTTAGTGAATACCATTTTTGGTGCTACTGAATACCATTTTTGGTGCTAGTGAATACTATATTTGGTGTTAGTGAACATCATTTTTGGTGTTAAGCGGTACGACTTGAAAAAAAAAAAACTTTTGCACTTATTCGGCCTACCCGAATGTACAGTTCAAATAAATATATAAAGTGTATTCATGTATGTTTAGTTATCTTAATCTTTGTCTACTGTTTTGTATTTTTTTATTACTAAATCGTATCGCCTTTTGGAATACTCAGTTTTCATTCCTGGTATCTCCCTATTCGTTCACTAAAAACTTTTGGTGTTACTGAACACCATTTTTGGTGTAACTGAACACCATTTTTGGTGTTACTGAACACCATTTTTGGGGTTCCTGAACACCATTTTTGGCGTAACTGAACCCCATTTTTGGTGCAAATGAACACCATTTTTGGTGCAACTGAACACCATTTTTGGTGCAACTGAACACCATTTTTAGTGCAACTGAACACCATTTTTGGGGTTCCTGAACACCATTTTTTGGTGTAACTGAACACCATTTTTGGTGTAACTGAACACCATTTTTGGGGTTCCTGAAAACCATTTTTTGGTGTAACTGAACACCATTTTTGGGGTTCCTGAACACCATTTTTGGCGTAACTGAACACCATTTTTGGCGTAACTGAACACCATTTTTGGTGTTACTGAACACCATTTTTGGTGATCAGTTGGTGTAAAGTTGAAAATGATTCAATTTTTGATGCATTTTGAATTATTTTAAATGTCTGTCTAAAAAACTACAGGCAGCAGAATGTATTTTTAGTATATGATTTTCGTTAACTCATCTACCTATCAAAAGTTCATTGCGATTGCTCTTCATTTTGCATAGACATGACCAGTCGTAATGAAATTTCGATACCGAAGGGAGTTGACACATTTAATGTGCTAAGAAACATTACACTGCCTATATGTGTTTAGACACACCCATAAAAAAAATATATCAAAAATGAATAATGTTCAATTTTACACTAACGGAACACCAAAAATCGTGTTCGGTAATACCAAAAATGGTGGCAACTAAACGCAACATTTTTACAGTGCTTTAAACCGATTTTCATGATTTTTTTAAATCGATCATGGAGGGTCTCCCATAGGTCTTCTACTTTGGTTTGATCATATTCGATAATTGGAAAACAGTGGGATGGGCGGGACTACAGTCATATTTTTGTTTTTTCATCTTTTATTTTTGACGAAATGAACCTACTTTAAAGATTTTTTTTAACCCATAGAGGGTCGCCTAACAAAACTTTCATACATCGATTTTACTATAATTGTTCTTCAGAAAGAACATTATGGGTGAAAATTAAGTATTTTCTTTAATTGAAAAGGCATCGCTTGATATATTCCGTTGTTGAGTAAATATTATTAATAAATATAAAACTCTTCGTTAAAAATAATTTTCTGCCATTAAGAAGCAATACTAAAAGCAATTATAATAAGAGTTTGGGTGTTCTCTGAATCAAAAATTAAATTCTTTCAGTTTAAAAGTTCAATTAGACTTTTTAAAGCCAGTCATTCAAAGGTGTGCCCTTCCTTATATTTTTTTCTTTAAATAGAGTAATTATATAAAAAAAATTTTTACTCTAAAAAATGTAAAATAAAGTCATTTCTCGGGAAAAAAATAGAAGCGGCATCAAGTTCAAAATTGCGCTAAAAAGTAAAAAATAATTTTATTCGTTAAACAACATCGATGCGACTTTTAAACATAGTTTTTGAAGTCGGTGCAAAATTGTGATAGATAAAACGTTTTGTAATCGTGAATCGATTACAAATATTAGTGACTCAGAGTGTTTTTCGCGGGGGTGCTCCGGTGCTTTTTAGGGGGCTTCCATCACTCGGAGGGGAGCGCGCACCCCCCTTTTTTCTTAAATAAATTTATTAATGTTTTATTTAAAACTATCCGACTTTTACTCTAATAAGACCCTTAGAAAGGTGAGTTAATTTTGATAAACACTAGATACAACTTATAGTACCTTTATTTAAAATCAAATGTAGTTTTTGATATTTATTTCTCTTTTCCAAACATTCGCAAACTGACAAAAAATATATAGCACAAATATTTTTGAATAAATGTATTTGTTTGCTTATAAAATAAATTAAGTCTAGTTACTATTCAGGAAGTACCTACCAGAGGACACCATGGCGCAAATTGCGCCACCGAAGTTTGTACGCAAGCCTATTTCCTTGGAGGTTTTGGCAAGTATTTTTCTGGGTGTGGGGTAACCATTTCGGGGGAGGAGAGGGGAGAAAGGAAATCCTTGTACTATTATAAAGCAAATGGCCGCTCAGCAACAGTTGTCCCAAAAAATATGTGAAACAATTTTGGGGCCAGGATTCTCACGCAAATACTCCATTGTGGGCCGTCTCGTGTCCTCCTGATAGATATTCTGTCACATATTCTCCAGTGCGCACATTCTAGGCTTCGCTAAAATGAGCATGTGACGCTAAAGAGGCCTGTGCCATCGAACGTGACGTTTTCTTGCAAAATCAAGCTTTTATGCTAGTTTAATACCAACTGCGACGGCAACAAAATAAGTGTGTCGCATTTGACTGTTGCAATGGATATCAAATCAACAGCGAGTGCGTTAGACCACGGAGTTTTGACATTTGAACGGTTTTGTGCATGTCAGAAAAGAACGAATCTATTCAAGTTTTAGGGCAGTTCGCTTTACATCTGCCTTCATTTAATACGGAGAATCAGAATGTTTGCATTTCTGTTTGTTGAAAGCAATTAAATTTAAAAACTGGCATATAGCATGCGTTCGGAAGAGCTCAAGTATGCTGAACAAACTAGAACGAGAACATAAACGGCACCATGCCTTGCACCAGCACTTCCTCCCTTGAACATGAATGAATTCTTCTTGGCACTTTGCCAGGCAGATTGCTTTGGTTGATGTTAGAACTGTACTTATCTGTTCCATAGTACGACATGAGTGATTGGTGAAACTGAACGAAAGTCAAGTTTAAGGATGCAATTTTCAAAAAAAGTTAGCGGTCAGGAGATTTTCCTCGAGACGTGCGCGTAGAACCAATAACGTGAATTGAGAACCTCGGGAAAAGTGTTGTTTTTGTCACTGTTTGATACGAACTTATCGCAAAGTTTTGTTATTTTGCTGCAAAGGTTTACCTTTTTGCTCACGAGATTTGGCTCAGAATGTCTTCATTCTTACAAATGACCATTTCCTTTTCAACAGGTGGAATGTGACGGATTACGGAGAGTGCTCGAAGCCGTGTGGGGGCGGCCTCATGCGTCGGAGGGTCCAGTGCCTGCACGAGATGATCAGGGGCGCAGACAACACCCTGGTGGTGGAAGCCGACAAATGTCCGCCCCCCAAGCCCCAGGAAGAGATGTTCTGCAATGTTTTCGATTGCCCCTACCACTGGAAAGCCGACCCTTGGTCGAAGGTTCGAATTCTGTTATCTTTGTTGCAAATAACGAATTGTCTGATAAGGTGCTGCTTCGGAATATTTGGCGTTTTGCCAACAATCATGTGTCGCTGACACATCGCTTATAATGAAATGTTATAAAATAAAATAAATAAATTAATATATTTTCACATTTACATAACTCTTAGCATAATTTACGTAAATCAGTAATGAACGATTCAAAATAAGAGCGACCCATTGAAATTTAGTAAAATTACTTTGTTTCCATTGATTTGGCCATGTAAAACTCGCTTGGTCAATTTCAGCACGATAGGCCCTTTAACCCATAAGTACCTTTTGTATTCTTCTTTTTTAGATTATAACATTTTTGAGAACAGCTTTAGGCATAGGGACCAATTGGCAATCTTTTTTCGTTGGCGACAAAAGATGTCGCCAAAACACTGATCAGCACCGAACTCACCAAATAAATAAACCAGAGTTCCAAATTTTAAAAACAGAAGTTGAACTAGTTTTAAGCCAGCAAAAAAAAAAAATCGCCAGTTGGCCACAATACTAAAGCTGCATCTATTTTTTAATTGCGGAGATCGTCTCTCAATATTTGACTAACTGTTGATTTGTTTTCGATTTCCAAAGTGCTCGAAGAGCTGCAATGGTGGCTACAAGACGCGCAAGATCCACTGCATGAAGGAGATGGCTTTCGGCCAGGTTCTGGAGTTCGCGCCATCGGACTGCACCAAGGTGCGCCAGCCCAAGATCAGGAAGCCCTGCAACGCGAAGCCGTGTCCGACAGACGACATCGTGCCTTCGAGGGGCACCTACGTTCAGCAACACCCTCAGAGGAGGGTGTTCCTAAAGGTGGGAGGAACGGCAGTCGTCTTCGCAGAGACCAACCTCAAGATTAGATGTCCTAGTAGGAACCACAACAAGTCGAGCATCGCTTGGTACAAGAATGATCAACCGGTGAGTAAGAATAACATAATTTAATGTCCCTGAGCAGCCTTTAAGGGGAGAGATGCGTGTAAAACGGGCGTATTAAGAGCAATTTTCATGAATTTTCTTAACGTATAAAGAATAAATATATTTTATTAAGATTTTGAGGTTATTTTATAGATATATTGGGAAGAACATTTACTGAAATTTTCAAACATTTTTCTTGAAAAATCCCGGAGATATCGCGCTGCTGCACACTGTAAGTCGCCACCCGGGTCATCAGTTTGCGTACATCCAGGAGGTCACAATTTTTATCTGAAATCAATTTTTTTTAGATCTACTTTTTTTATAAGTGTCTCTTCCAGTTAAACTAAAATCATCACAAAATATTGAAAATGTCTATTTTTTTGTTTTAGAATGGGAAAATTAAGTACGATTTTTAACCGATTTTGTTTGTTCTTTTTTTACAAAAAAAAAATAAGGATATGTTTATGATTCTAGTTCAACTAAAGCGTGTATATATAAAAAAATGTGTGTTACATTTGATAAGGATTGATCAAACACTCTGCGAGCTAGAGTGTACGCAAATTCGAAAAAAGTAGTTTCGAGAAAAACGCGTTTGAAAAAAAAGAGTGGTGGTGAAGGTAAATTTAAGGCAGTAATGAATCAATTCTTTTTTATACTTATAGATACTAATACTTATAGAAATTTCTATCCGAGGTCTCAATTGTTAAAAGAAATAAAAGGACATCTGCCAACGTTCTCTAATACCCTTCAGGTCATTCATGAGGGTCTGTCTACCTGTTCCACTGCTCCAAAAGGGGCGCTCGTTTGAAAGTTATAAGCATTTGCTTATAACTTTCAAACGACTTGGAATTTTGCTTTGAAATTTTCAGGGTATATTTTTGAATAGTTTTAGAATCGATTTATGAAGAAAAAAAAAACTTAATTTTTTGAGACCTTTACACGTATTTCCCCCCCTTAAACCTTGTGGTGAATTCACGATACCGACAAAATGCGTCTCCGCAAATATAAGTTTATATGTTGAATCATTTCAGGTTGAGTTTGGCAAGCGCGTGAAGATATCATTGAAAGGGGCTCTCCGAATCCGGCGTGTCTCGACCAGGGATTCCGGCAAGTACAGTTGCGTGTCCGGCTTTGCGCGGGCAGACATACACATCACGGTCAAGCCGCTTCCCGTCGAAGAGAATACGGTCGAGAACCTGAGGCCACCATTCACAGGTGGGTGTTGTACGTCGCAGTAACAATGCTTTGCCTCCCATTGGCGATGGTACCATCTTTGATGGTTCTACCCATTGGTGATGGCATTACTCATTTTATAGAAAAGAAATCGTGTGAAGGTAGGGTAAATGAATTTTACCGAGAAATACATTACTCTACTGTAAAGTGTAATTTGCGTTGACGTACAAGAACGAATATCTAATAGGTTAGCAAATGAACTTTCAGATTTATATCATATTTCGAGACTTGACGCTTTCATCGGTAAAACCAGATCAAAGATCCTATTTCTATACGTTAGAAACGACGTAATTTGACGTACATAATATTTTTCTGTGATGCTGCGTAGTGTCCAATGAAACATTGTTACATTGCAGCCCTATCCCAGCTCATATGTTTTCATCAATTTTTATGAAATGGAAAAAAAGAATGCGTTCATTGCCGCGATGAAAGTGTTAAAAGCTTTGTGTAGTCTCGAGCGCAGGAGGGGGACATGATTCAAATGGAACATGTTCACGGGCTTAGTTTTTGCGCAGAACGTGGAACCAAACGCCATTACTTCAGGCTTTTCGAATCTCATACTAATTTTAAGTTCGGAAAAATGACTACTTCACTTGGTTTGCAGGTTTTGGGATGGATTAGCTGAAGCGTATGTCATCTAAACAGTCTTCACTCGCAGAAACGCATGCTCAAATCTCGCGAAACTTCCGTCGTATTTGACGAAATGGCTTCGTGACAAATGCTCCGGGTAAACCTTTCGTCATGTTGCCGAAATGTGTGTAGTCACTTTTTTCAGTCACGTGATCGCGCGACGAAAGAATCGTTGTAAATAGCGAAATTTTCTTGACGATGGAAGAATCCTCGAAAGTGAGTGTTATATTTCTGAGAGCTCGGGGGTTTCGCGCTATCGTTCTGAGGGGAGGCGTTCCTGCATTTAAGTACTTTTGTAATTTTTAAAAAAGAAGACCTTCTGTAGACCTACGTAATGATCGTTCTAATGGACGTATGACAATGGTGTGCACGTTATACGGACCATGGAAAAAAGAGAAACCTGCAATGAGAAAAAAATTAGTTTAAAACTTTATTGCCAATTAAGGATTTCCTGCTTCTCCATCAATTAAAGTTCTCATTGAAAAGTTTCTGCAATCGATGGAGAAGACCTCATCGCTGTTGCCGAAGATGCTTTGAACATGTGAATGACACACATAGAATCCACATTGAACGAATTTTTGAAAAAACAAATAAGGTTTTTTGTTGGGCGCTCCTTCATCGCCTGGTGGTAAGAAAGGGGCGCATGCTAAGGAAAGGGGGCAAAAAGACAAATTAGAAAGAAAACCCCTAATTCTATCGCAGAATTGATTTTATTTGCTTCCATTATGTGCTCAAAGTGTGTTCTAGCATATTCCACAGTAGCGTGAAGGGATTCTCTTTCAGTTGCAACAACTTGGCAAATAAACTCATGTTTGTGAAAATTGCAACACCATGAAGGACTTACGCGAGTGAGCTGAAATTTTCAGGAAATGAAAAGTAGCGCATGATATGCAAATGATTAGAATTTCAAATCCGTAGCACATGCGTTGCTGAGCAGCGCCCTCTGAACGGCGGATGGATCCGAATAAATAGACGGCTGTAGCGAGGCGTGTATGGTTATCGGTGGTTATCTGCTAGTGGTAAACGTTAGCTCAATCTTTACTTATGCCTCTTCGACGAAAGAGAGCGTGATTTGAACAACTTACAGAGTTTGAACGGGGGAGAATCATCGGCCTTCGTGAAGCTGGATTGTCGTATCGTGCAGTAGCCGCTCGAGTGCAGCGTAGCAGCAGCACAGTGATGCGTGTTTGGAAGCAGTGGACGGACAATTCGGAAATCCGGGAGTGGACCCCGAAATGTGACGTTAGCTCGCGATGATAGACACCTGGTCCGCATGGCGCTGACGGACCGTACAGCTTCCTCTACACAATTGGCAGCACAGTGGTCAATATCTACAGGTGTTTCGTTGTGTGCTTCATCAATTCGTTCTGCTGCAGCGTGGACTGCGCGCAAGGACTCCTTTATACAGGATCCCCCTCACGCTAAACCATCGTCGCCTGCGGCTACAATGGGCCAATCAGCATAGAGACTGGCGTGCTGATTGGCAGCATGTCATGTTTTCTGACGAATCCCGCTTTAATTTGTGGTACCATGATGGCCGCATTCGTGTCAAACGCTATGCCGGTGAACGCCACCTTCCGGAGTGCATTATCGAACGTCACAGTGGACGAACACCCGGAGTTATGGTCTGGGGCACCATAGCCTATCATGGACGATCTCAATTGGTACGAATTGTGGGCAATCTGAACAGCAACCGGTACATCAGTGAAGTTCTACAGCCCCAAGCTGTTCCCTTCCTTCAAAGCTTTCCAGGCGCTGTATTTCAACAGGACAATGCCCACCCTCATATTGCTAGGACTGTTCAATCCTTCTTTGCAACGCAGCAGGTACAGCTTCTTCCTTGGCCTGCGTATTCCCCGGATATGTCGCCAATTGAACATGTGTGGATGATCCTCGTCCTGTTGCTTCTGTAGACGAACTTTGGGTACGCATACAAACAATATGAAATGCTCTTCCTCAGGCAGACATTCAAAATTTGTTTGACTCCATGCCACGTCGTGTAGTAGCACTTATTGCGGCGCGTGGTGGCTACACAAAATACTGATTCCGATCTCTTGTTATTGTTTGTTTGCTTTGAAAATTTAATCATTTATTTGTACCACTACCACTCAACTGTGTATAAAATTTCATTCAATTATGACGATTTCTTCATGGTGTTGCAATTTTCACAGACATGAGTTTAGAATAATTGTCACTGATACAGAAGCAAGAAACGCTCACCCGGTGGTAAAAATTTTGACTATTGTTTTCTTATTGACGATTTCTTTTCTCCATGGTCTATATAACGTATGTAACAAGTTTCAAAGACAATGCGTGCATTAGGAGCAGTTATACGTAGTTCTGTCAGAACAGGGTAACTAATTCTAACCACCCTGGGTCATTCCATGTGTGACACACCTGATTTGTTTTGTTTCAAATACTAATTGCTAAAGCATCTTGATAAATCAGGAGCAAACAGTCAAATCGTGTTTTCTCCAAAAAAAAATAATATTAAAATAAATAAAATTAAAGTTACTGGTTTTTCGTTGAACTCCTCAGTAACTAGTACAAAAGTATGTTATTTGTAACCAACACAAGTTTAAAGCTTGTTTTGGTTACAAATAACAACATACTTTTGTACCAGTTAATGAGGAGTTCAAAGAAAAACCAGTAACTTTAATTTTATTTCTTTTGGAGAAAACATGGTTTGACTGTTTCCTACTAAAATGTTGGTGTGCTAACACATCTTCATAACTACTTTGAAAACGGTTCAAGAATTTTAGCCTCAGAAATTAAATTCTGAATGAAAAACGAACTATCCCGTGAGAACCATGTCCATTTTTCTGACATGTCTACCAGTGCAAATTTTTACGTAATAGCTCAAAATATTAAGTTAATAGACTAACATTCTTCCACTACTTTTAAAGTAGGTATGAACATGTACGCTGTTAAAAATTCTAGTTCAGCCTTTCACCAAAAAAAAATTGGCGAACTTTAGCAGTAACCAACATTTGAACCATTATAATGGTGTAGTTTCACCTAGTTTTACCATGAAGGTGAAACTAGGAGCCATTATAATGGTGTAGTTTCACCTAGTTTCAAAATGAAGGTGAAACTAGGAACCATTATAATGGTGAAGTTTCACCTAGTTTTACCATGAAGGTGAAACTAGGAACCATTATAATGAAGTAGTTTCACCTAGTTTTACCATGAAGGTGAAACTAGGAACCATTATAATGGTGTAGTTTCCCCTCGTTTTACCATGGAGGTGAAACTAGGAATCATTATAATGGTGTAGTTTCACCTAGTTTTACCATGAAGGTGAAACTAGGAACCATTATAATGGTGTAGTTTTACCATGAAAGTGAAACTAGGAACCATTATAATGTTGTAGTTTCACCAAGTTTTACCATATATGTGAAACTTGGAACCGTTATAATAGTACCAAATGTTGGTTGCAGCTAAATTTAATCTTTTTTTTTGTTGAAAGGCTAGATCTTTTGAACAGTGTAATCAGCCCGAAACTTTTTATTTAAATATCTAGCATTTTACATGAAAAAAATGTGTGCCAGACATGGCAAAAAAAGCTAACCCTCTATTTGTACGTCAGTAGTACTGAAACAGTTTTTGTCGACTTTCTTCAAGACAAGGACTATACTGTAAAAACTTGTACCTTTCACCAAAAAGATGATGAAGTTTAGATGCAACCAACATTTGGTAATAAGTTGAACCACATGAATGGTGAAACTACACCATTGTCATGGTTCAGCTTTACAAAATGTTGGTTGCAGCTGAATTTCACCATTTTGTGGTGAAAGGTTGAGAATAAAATTTTAATCGTGTACGATTGTGTGTTTCAGGTGTCAAAGAAGTCGACCGTACCATAGAGGAGAAGTTGAGCCACGAACATCGACGTCCCGACCACCCCTTCGTCTATCCGAAGCCCAAAGTGACGCAAAAACCCAGGGCAGACAACAGCGCACAGGACACATTCGAGGACAACAGACGGCAGTACCACTACAAGACCAACATCCACAGGAACCAGGACAGCCACCAGGATTTCGGTATGCAGCGGCTCTCTATATAATAATACTAGTAAGCCCGGCAGTCATACGAAATGACCGCTGTTCTAGATATTATAAATATACAATTCTCCCAGTAACCGTAAATGCACATCAAATCAAAGAATCAGGTAGAACAGTAAAGTTTAATGAATAAATAATAATTTCGGCAAAAAATTTCTTACCGAAGAAAAAACATCTAAGTTATAATAATCTGTAAAATAAAAATATTATTTACTATATAATCAAATTGTTTGTGAAAAATATTTATTTATATCCAACATAATCACCTTCAAAACAATCGTTTTAACGAAACTGGGAAAAAGAGCGCTGCCACTTTAATATATATAAAAAGCGCAGACGATACATAAAATAAAACAAAGAAAAAAGGATTCAATTAAATTCGCGTTTACATTCATTTTTAACGGAGATTGCAAATCTAGCGAAGCCTCACTCAAAAATGCTAGAGAAATGTTTTGATTATGAGTGTTTTCATTATAGAAACAATTGTCTAGATGGCAGCACGATGCAGTTTTCTCGGTGTAAGAAATTCGGAATAAGCTATCGGTGACAAGACACTTAAGTGACTTATATATAAGAATGGTAACATTTAAAACAAAACAGAAAAGGTATGAAGATTTAATTTATAAGAACATAATATTGAAGAACTCTATCACGTTGACTGAATTTAGCGGTATGTTATAATTTATTTCTGCACCTTATGAATGTTGTTACAGTTTATTGATACAGTAATCACAACTTCATGAGTTGACAATCAAAGTTAAGTTCTCCTTTACGATTAGGCAATGGGCTTGATTTTCTTTTTTTAAATTCCGGTGTATTTTGTATCTCCAATTCATACCTGTATGTGTCAAAACCCACAAAGTTTACTGAACCCACCTGACCGGAACATTTGCGTTTGGTTTTAGCTCAGTTGGTTGATTTCTGATCTTTATAAAGCCAAAACTAGCCTAAAAAATAGGTGAAACGTGCTTAATGATGCATTATGTATAAGTACATAATTGACCTTAAAAATCTACTTCTTTTCTTAAATTATCAAATTTGAGATCTACAAAAACCAAGAGTGTACCATGCTGTTTTATATTTTTCAGAATGCTATACTATGGTGTGTCACTAATCTAATAGTTATTTTGCAGTTCACTTTTGACTTCAGCAGATATTCACGGAGAAAAACACAATAAAAAACAACAAAAAAGCCATTTTCGAATGAGCATTGCCTTCAAAGTCATGAGTAACCATCAAATTATGTGTGCCCATATTTACCAAAAAGCAATGCTCTTCTGACAATCTAAAACATTTTATTTTTATTGGTCTCATGCTTTTCAATTACTATTGCTATTTATATTTATTGTCCCGCAGTGGACCAGTCGGTAGAAGCTTGGTTCCCGCAGAGCACCGAAAGTGAAGCAACATTTACTGAGGTCAGAGTTTGGGAGGGTGACAACCTCCCTCTTGAGGCTGATTGCTGCGATCCGTGTAAGCTAAAGGGAGCTGGTGCACGTTGGTCCAATGTCCTCTACGTGAAACGATACCTCTCAGGGTTCCAACCCCAGGTGACGGTCTCTCATCTGGGAGCTGGTTCAAAAAAATTAAGAGACCTTTCAAAGGGGTGGAAATCGGACTCCTGCCTACAAGAGCCCCGTTAGACTCAAGAGCAGCGTGTCCATTCTTAATCGTCACACACGAGGGCAGGACAACAACAATAACATTTGTATTTATTTCTGCCAATTATGGTTAACGCAATTTAAAAAATGATAACTCATTGGTGACTTTTCTACATCTAAAAACATTTAAACTGTTATTCTGCTTCAATTAATTTTCAACAGGCCTTGCTTCATGCACTCTGTACTCAAGAAAATTCTACAAACTTTATATGTCTTGCCATGTAATGTACCGATTCCGTGGTTACTCACAATATTTGTGAGAGATTTCTTATTAAATTCCTTCGCATGATCTTTGCACAGGTAACAAAGGAAAGCCCTCCTCGACCGAAGACACCGTTGTGGAATTCAGTACTCTTGGAAGAATCCCGCTCTACATCCAAGCCAGACAGACAACCAAACCACAGTCCATCCCAGTACCCACCGAAAAAATACCCATCAAAACCTCCCTCGATTCCGACGAACTGCTTCCAAACAGGTGAGTTCCAACCTTAACCCTACACTGAGCCGTGTTGTTTTAAAACAACACCTCTATTTTTCGTTCACTAAGCTCTTGATTTGTATTATCTTTAACATGTGGCACATTCTTTCGTTTTATTTTGTATGTAAGATCATGTTAGTTAATATAGTTTCCCCTAGATCTTGTAAATTGAGCTCAAGGGTCATCTTTTTTCACAAAATCGTAAGACATGTTGATTTTGTAAAAACAGTAACTTCTTATTTTTTTCCTACAAATTTTAAACAACAATTTTATTTTAGAAAATAGTCTTTAATTGCTTACATACTTCTAAAATAAAATAAATATAAGTTTTCCGAAAAAGTTTTTAAGCGCCTTTTTTACTTGTTTTAAAACCCCGCGCATTCGGGGGTTATTTTTATGCTCCTGCGTTATTCGCAGTATAAACAAGAACAGGTGTCACTGGTTGTTCTATTTCTCTTTATTTAGTATCTTTTGAAGATAATTGTTATAAATATATAATAAATTAGCGTAAAGTGGTCGTTAAATTATTATAAAGGAATTTTGTTTAAAATCAATTCGCGCTCAACCAAGGAAGAAACGAACATTATCGCATAGACCCCCTACAGAGTTAGGTTTCTCGTCTGAAATCTTTTACTTAAATTATTAAACTTCATTGGTAATTAAAGCAAAAACTTTGCACGTGATGTAACTAATATTTATTAGTTACATTATGCAAATTTTTACTTTTATAAATTTATAAATAATAATAAAATTAATTATTTTAATAAATTTTACTATTTTCATGCCATTTTATAATTATAATGCATACCTATTTATTATTGATTTTGTTTCTTTTACTAAAATGAAAGAAAAAAAAATATTTTTTCCCCTAAATGCGCAGTGTTGTTTTTAAACAACGTCAAATTTTCTCGAATTTTATTTTTCCGAATTAAATAGGAATTTTTTTAGTATTTTTTCCACTTATAACTAGCACAAACAAGCACCAAAAAAATATTTTACAAAGAAACAAAATTGCGCAATGTAGGGTTAAATAGAATGTAGCATAAACTTCCACTTGCTTTGGAAGGGTTACTTCCTGAGGACGGGGATCTTCATTTTCTGAAATCGTTGAGAGTTAAGTTGTATATTGTAGGTGCCATTCCACGGTAACTGACGCAACATTTGGAAGCAAAAAGTTAACCTTAAATAATTGGAATACGTAAAGTATCAAATATAAAATAGTTTATTTTACTCTCTTACGTAGCAACTAGTAAGCCCGGCGGTCATGCGAAATGACCGCTGTTCTAGATATTATAAATTGTAATTAAAATGATTTGTGCAAAGGTGTCTGATAATTCAATTTTTCATCTGGAAGGAATTTGGAATTGGCTGATTCCGCTGAAAACTAAACTGATGTCTCTATTTTTAAAAATAAGTTTTAAATTGAAATTATGCTAACACTATTCACCCGGAGTTGAGGAAGCTGCTAATTATTATTTTTGGGTCATGGTAAGCCTTAAGAAATCGAACTCAAAAGGGCCATTCCACCGTCACGTGCGGGACAAATGAACTCAATAGTTTTACCAAATTTTTGTCATACAGCAGAAGATTTTAAATAAGTGGAAGCAATTGCATTTTTTAATCTTTACTTATGGTGCAAAGATGCTTTTGACATAAATTTATCTTTCGTAAATCTTTTTTATACTTTTAAATATAATTAATCTTCATGTGTCACGTGCGGCACACTTAAAGTCAAACTCCCTTAATTTTCTTTATGAATCAGCTAGAATTTCTGCTCTATTAATCATGCAATAACAAAACAAAATATAGGAATTAAAATCCAAGGCTCCATTGTAAATAAAACATATCTAAACTTTTGAGAAATAATAATTTTAATAGTTGAAAAAAATTATGATGTATCGTGTCACGTGCGAGACATTTTGCAAATGCTCATGTAATTCCTTTTTTCAGAATGTTGGAACTTAAGTGTAAAAACCAAACAATGTTTTGGTTATACGCTTTAAAGCACAAAGCATTTATTTTAATAGAATATATGCACAAAATGATCATTCCGAAAAATATATAAAATTTTAATTAGAATTAGACTAAATGAAAAAAAAAGTTTTAATATTTTTTTCAAAATTTTAAACAATTTCTGTTGTTAGATAAAGCGGGAGCTGATATCTTTCTTAAAACATCTTTAAAGAGATAGTGAATTCTATTAGGGTGTTCTGGCCACTTGTAGCTTTTGTTTCTCTTTTTCGGCTTCAGTCATATAGTCTTTCCTCCTTTTTTTCAGTCCATTTGTCTTTTTATTTTCTTCCTTCTGGAAGTTTGGGCCTATATTTCTCTCATTTTTTTCACTCTTTCAGCACTTGATTTTAGATTCTTCCATAATCCATTTCTGTTCAATAAAAAACAAATTTTATTAATGTTAAAATGTTATGGAAAGTTGTTGTGCAAAAAGTCATAAAAGTGAAATATAATTCAGCTCTAATTTTAAATAGTCTTTCTAAAATAACTCTCATAATGTTCAAGCTATGTTGTTACAATGTTGTATCAAATATTGAAAATATCAAAAATAATGCTCTTCCAAACAACTCATCGATAAAAAATGTAGTTGCTTTATTACTAATATTTTTAACTAGCTTATTCTCATTTGTCTTTGTACATGATTTGAGTAATCTGTTCGGAAACATAAATGATCACTGAAATGATGGAGTATTCTGTAATGAAAATGTAAAATTTTAGAAATGTATGCTCTATTAAATGCATAATTTAGCAAAAGTTATCATAAATATGAGAAAATGTATAATTTATTTCTTTAGAGTAACACAATTTTAAAACAGAAAACCATTAAAGAATCCAAGCTATATTGAAATAAAATTCTTATCAACATTTAGTGTCTCCTACATGTAATGCGTCACGTGCGGGACAGTTTTGGTTTTGGATTTTTTTTACAAGTAAAAGTAATTTTAAAAGCTAGAACTAGCATAGGATATGTGTACTACATTAATCTGCTTTAGAAATGTCATTTACAAAATATAAATGCGTTCCATTTTTAACCTAACTGAAAATATTCATCTTTTTCGTCACGTGCGGGACACGTAAAACAAGCTTTTTGTGTGTGCTATTATAGCTATTGAGATATCTCCTAGATCTTAAAGCTCAACTTTAGACTTACCAATAAAGTTAACATCAGGAGTTTCAGTTGATTTCTTTTATCCAAAACAATCATGGGAACTTCGTTCGAGAACTCAATGAACTTGCTTGCACAAGGCAACTATTTTTAGAATACTGTGTTGCCAATCCAGAAATGATAAACTTCGATAAACTCAAAACATAAAATTTGACATTTTATCTTTTAATACATACCAAAATTATCCACATAAATATGATTTTAAAATTGACCACTCATGTACCTGTTTTCATGGAATGGCCCAAAAGCTTATAAATGGCGTTCTTGCTGACTTAGAAACTTAGAACAAATATCACCTTGTGCAGAAAAATCATCGCTTTTGATCGATATATTACAATAATATGTGCAAGGTTTTCTTCATCCCCATATTGGGGAGTTTATGTGGAACTTTGCGTAAAATTGGGATAAAAAAGAACTACCTGTATAATTTTTTTCTAACGGATCTATAAATCTTCCTCTTGAACCACTCTGTCTATTGGTGAAAATCGCATTAAAATCATTAAAAAAATTTTTAAATAATTTTAAAAAAACTGAGTCGCTACTTTCATTTTTGCTGCGATGAGTTTCTCGAATCGTAAACGTTAACCGTTCCGAATGTGGTCCCGATCCGTAAAACGGCCTGGGATTCTACAGCGAACAGATAGACAGACTGAATAAGCCGCTTACATATAAGATATTAACACGGCCTTATTTGAAACCTTGGTATTCTGCTCGTAATGAGAAAAAATTATAAAAACACTATAGTAAATAACGCACCATGAAATAGACATATGTACTGGAAAACACGACACTAATTATAAATCTGTGAATTATTATTTTATGACAAGGAAACTTTTTAAGTACTGCATGCTTAAAACGATGTACATTTGATTTATTCTTTGCTGTTAGGCTCATTATTTATGCATACAAGAAAGAGTAACTGAAGAAACACAAAAGGAAAGCGGGCTCGTAATATTCATCAAGTGACAGCCAAATTGCTCATTGTGGAAAAGTTTTTTTGCACAGCGGGGTAGGAAGAGTGCTTGTAAATAACTTCTCTGTCCCAAAAAACATAAAGTAATACTTGTTAAAATTTTTCATTTTAATCCTCTAATGCTCAAGTTCTGTTATCGTCGTCCGCCTTGAGGCGGAGTTAAGAATCACAGGGTTCATGTTTCCCAAAGATGTCCACTTTTACAGGAAATTCCAACTATAAAAGTTTTATAGAGTAAATGTATCACATTCATGAAGCATCCTGCCTCAGTGCGCAAGCGCGGAAATGTAAACTAAATTACTGGCTTAACTTGACATTAGTTGCCAGGGTGGTGTAGTGTTTAGCTTTACACACCCTCCCTCTTCTCCCCAAAAATTTACTGATAAATAACGTAGGGTAAAAAATAGAGCATTAACAGGGAAGATTGCAGGACGAAAATTAAATTAAAAATCAGAAGGATGAAATATAACTTTAATCGCTGATATATTAAAAGAGAAGCCGACAGGGTGGTGTAGTGGTCTCGTACGCCCTCGTTCAAGGGATCAAACCGGGCCCAAGTCGGTGGATGTTCAAGATGCGAAAAATTGTCACTGCCCTTGTACAATGATGCGGCATGTTAAAGATCCCTTGAGTATCCGTTTGACGTGGATACAATTGGCTAAATTGAATTCCTAGTGCAGTTTGCAACATTTGGAGCGCATATGGCGCTATATAGGGGGAAAAGGAGCGTCAAAAATTCTCAAAGTGGTAACGGCATCCACCGACAGGGGTGCTACTTGAAATACTTTTTTTCCTGGTGGGCTCTTGTTGAATTGCAGACCTAGTGCGTTCCCCAGGCATCGGTACCATCTCTTTCAGCAGCACCACAACGAATGTGGTACCATCGCCGCTTGAGAATTTTAGCGTCCGGTTTCTCCTCCTGAAAGGGCGAGCACCCGGACTCTGTTGATGCGAAATTGCACCAGGAATTTAATTTAGCCGAGGAGCATCCAAGCCAATTGTCTACTGAAGGGATCTTTTACATGCCGCGTCATCATACGACTGGGCACAGACGATTTTCTGCACCTTGAAAATCCACCGACACTGCCAGGCTCGATCCTCAGACCTGGGGCGTACGAGCTCCGTGCCTTATCACGCTGGCTAATGCTTGGAACAATAGAGGCCGATTTGCCGGGGAATGCACTAGGCCTACAATGGTTAGTGACAAATACGCAGCCTCATTAGAAAGAAAGATATTAAGGGAAAAATAAACAATTTGGCTTAAGTACCCCACTTTTCCCTATTTTGAAATATACTTTAAAAAAAAGGGGGGGTATGGCTGTGTCATGGACACGGCCGTGTGTTGTACGTGAATACGTTTATGTAACGGGTTATATATTTTAAATAAAATATTTTTATTTATGTATTTAGAATAAAAGCAAGGAAACAAATAATTATTGTGTTAAAATATAACTTGATTCATTAATAACTTTATAGTGTTGGCTTTTCGACGCGTATAAGCCGACATTATGTATAAATTTTTAATATTTTTTTTTATTCTAACACCTTATTATATTCGCTGTCACTACTTTAAACTAATGTTTTATATACAATCGATAAGTTTTAACTACAGCTGATGATTAAAACTTAAACGAACATCGTAGCTTCTGCGAGTCAAAAGCTTTACTAATTGCAAATTTCCCTCTTTATCCCCCGCGATGTGTCACTGTTCTCGCTTATCGTAATGAATTCTTTGATCCTGTAGCTATCCACTGGTGTTATTTAATTTTGGATGTATAGGATATATTCGAAATTACAACGCCAAACTGTATCCACCGATTTTGTTATCAGTAGATTTTTTGGATTGCTCCCGTATGGTAGTAAATTTAAAGACGTATTCAGGTCAAAAATAAATACTTCTCGCATGAGTGTATTTTTAACGCAAAAATGATTTTACGCAGTTAAAAACAGAGTCTAATATTTCGCATGCATCCTCGTTTTTTTTTTTTTTTTTTTTCGCTCAGGGACTTTGAGAAGAGCTGGCAGAAGCACAAAACGAAGGTGTACTCGACGTCGGAGGAAAAGTCCCCCAACCAGGTGCTGCCACCTAGGTACGGAGACACTTACAAACAGACGTACGACGGATCCCTGGTGGCCAAGAAGAAGCCCAAGGAGGTGTGGCACAAGAACGACGGAGACCTCTTCTCCGATCAGGAAGAACTGAACGTCGGGACCCCCCATGGGGGGAAGGGATTTCCCGGTGAGTATTGGGGGGGGGGGTCTTTATATCAGCAAATTGTGAGTTGTTTCGCTTTTCCTGATATGAACATAGTATAGGTGAGAACTGGGAAATTTGGTTGGTAGACAGCGGCCGACAGACTCAGTTTTGTTAGTGGCCACTTTTTAAATTTTCTGATAAGAATTGAAAACTAACACTAAAATCGTTTAGAAAATAAATAAGGTAAATGACCCGGTAGTGAACACTGCTCTAGTATTGGACACTTAGATCTTTAAGCTCCTAAAATAAGCGAATGCAACATTAAACTTGAATGAAATGATCAGAACCTATAGCGAACGATTCCTAGTGCTGGTTAATAGAAGTAAAGTTGGCGTGGAGCATCTATGCAAGTACATGGATCATCATATTGAGTAGCTGCCTCCACAGCGGTCACATTTGCTGCTCTTTACTAAAGCCCATCAATGAGAAGGTAAGGGATTTGGGGAAAATATATGGGGAAAAAGCGAGACATCATTTATGAATGGTCCCTCAGTCCTTTTTAAAATGATTTCTTCAAGTTAACAGCATAAAATAGACGATATTCATTTCCGTCCACTACTCATGCAAATACGCGTCTTATAAATGTCCACCACAGATGCAAATGAAGTGTTTAGTCAATTTGACGTAAAAATCCTAATTTTTCATCAAATGACATTTTATAGGTCATTCATTTTTAGAGAAATAGTTGGCGATGAAGCTAAATATGCAAATATGGATGTAAGTCCCTTGAAAAAATGTTGCCACCTAAAAGAGTGCGGAAAATTCCTTAACTCTGTCCACTACCGGGGCATTTACCTTAAATGATTGAAATAAAACAAGAAATATGCAGATTTGATTTAGCACATGCCAAAATGTTTTATAACTTTTAAAATAATTTAAATATATAAAGGTTGCTGAAGTATTGAGACTTGATAAACGGCATGACATTTTCGCGAAGCACGTGTTCAATATTGGCATGTTTCCAAGGGAAAACAAAAAAAGGTGATTTGCTCACGAAATAAAATGAAAAAACAAAAAGCGGTTCAATGTGCTAAAAAGTGACCGTGCAAGAGTGGCGATCATTAACATATTTTTTAATCTCCGCTTTTACTACTGTAATCGCCTAGTGGCGAGTGGCGATCGCTAATAATCTCCTATGACATAGTAAATATTGAAGTCAAGATTACTTGAGCTTAATTCTCGTTCGTATCGGATTAGCTTCGCTATAGTTTTTAGCCAGTCGTTTGCCCAAATCGCATTCAGTTCCACAATGAGATGTCGAATTCGTCACGTGACTGAGTTTAAAACAATGGCTGAATTTATCCGAGGTGTACGAGAATCAGTCTGCTTTCGAAGACCTTTCATTAAAATGACATTTCTTCTGTGGTTGATGATGATATTTTAATCAGTTTATAGAAATTCTATCTAACAAAAGTATTTTTTTATTCAATTTTTTTTAAGTCTTTGTTAAAAATGAATTTGCGTTTTGGGAGCATAATACATATGTGAGCCTAGGTGCCGTTTAAAAACGGCACCTAGGCTAAAGCAAGCGTGATTCTACATTTTTTGAACTTCCCCAAAAAAAAAAAAAAAAACAATGAATAAAGTGAACCAAAAATATTTTTCCTCTAAGTGAGAACTAAAATAAAAAAAACATAAATAAAAATAAACTTTATATATGAAAAGTTTACAACGGTCAATAATTTTTCAAAATTTTGAATTTGTATCATTTTTCTAAAAATAATCTCCTGTAATACTTCTTTAGAAGTAGGTTCATTGTATTAACAGGTTATCTCCATAGAAGCGTAAAAAAATTAGGAAGCAAATAATGAAATAATTGTTTTTAAAATCGTTTCTGTAGCCACATAGTGTATTTAAATTAATTATTTAAATCCATTTTCAACTAAGATTTTAGAAAACACATTTTGTGCTGAAAAAATCATTTCGTACTTTGCAGACTGATTAAAATGTCATTATCAGTCGCAAAAGAAATGTCAGCTGTGTCGGTAGTATTTAAGGATACAGTAGTACCTGTAAAGTTGACCACCTTTGTAAGTTGACCACCTGCTGAATATGGCTCAAAACTGTAACAAAATAATAAAATAATAACATAACCAAGTATGAGAACAGGACGACAATCTACAATGAAATAATTAGCAGCAACACAGGCCTGAGCTGTCATGATTTGCTTTTTAACCAATGAAGGGCCTCGACACATTCGGCATCGCGTGGCGCAAACGTGATGAAGTGAATTCATCAGAAACATTGAAATGAAATTAAATTACACAAAACAAAAGGTAAATACAGTAAAACCTGTAAAGTTGACCACCTTTGTAAGCTGACCACCTGTCTACGTTGACCACTTTTGTCAGGAACGGAACGAGCCCTATATTATCTAATGTAAGGACACCTTTGTCACTTGACCACCTGTCTATGTTGACCACTTATGTACGCCAAGTATGGGTGGGCGTATTAGGAAAAGCAATGTGTGAGTGAACTGGCTCATTATTGCCATGATATTAATTTATTTAGTAACAAAAATAACTTTTCCAGGATATTTTTAATTCTATAATGTTATATATATGTATGCGTCTGCACTGCATGGATGAAATATTTGTTATAAAGCGTCTCTAAAGCTCTTCCTAAGTTAACCAATGGGAAAACTACCATGAACATTCTTTTATTCTTTAAATGAATTTCTTCATTTTTGTTCCATTCTGGGATAGACATTTTGCACAATTATGAATTTTTAGGAAATCTTTTCTATCAAATAAACAATTTATACAGTTAATAAGATATTTAGGCTAAACTCATCTAATGATATTTTAGATAATTGTGAAAAAAAATAGCTAATTACTATTTTAAAGTAAGGTTAATACATGAAGCTAAACTTAAAAGTATTTTAATTGGTTAAAAAGAAATGAATGGCATGGTGTAAAAATGACAAAATAAAAAAAATCATCTTCGCGCTCTATAAATTGACCACCTGTCAAGGTTGACCACTAAGGTGCTGCAACGCAAGTGGTCAACTTACACAGGTTTTACTGTATATGATGCATAGAAACGAGTCTGAAAGTTGAAACTCACTAAAAGGCGATTTCGTCTTGGTCGCCTTAGTAAAGCAAGAGAGCGTAGGTTGTTTTCCCTGCCTTGATACTCCACTGGCAAAGAAACAACTTCTACAGCATTCGTTGACAACGCTCTTACGGGCTAGACTATGCACTGGTTTTAAATACAGTTCGCCTATCCCAAGAGGAGGAATAATGAATACATGAAATTTAAAATGTCTGAACGCTTCTAAACACGATTTCAAGAAACATTTTGTACAGAAAAAAAAAATTTGCAGCTGTTTCGAAACTTTCCAGAATCTCTTTATGGCAAAAGGTGACCTAAGACATAAGTTGTAAAATTTGGTGATGGGGAGCAAAAACTAAAATAAGGACACGTATAATGCGCACAAATTTTGAAAAAAATTGCTGACACGGGTTTCGAGGGCACGAGGGAACGCGTTTTCTCAACGCACAAGAATATTTGCTATTATTTTACTTGGTGACCTTAGAACTAGTAAACTGCAAAAAAAATTAACTTAATTTGAAACTCGATAGTGCTTAGTCACTTCTCACACTGAATAAGTGGCTCCATGAGGTCTGGAAACAGCCTATGAGTTAGATATTTTGACTGTTACCCTCGTTAATCCGAAACATCGGCTGTTCCGAACAGAATTTTTTAAATAAGTTTTATTCTCGCAAAATTTTGCTTCACTGCCTATTACTCAACGTATCTGCACCGTACGGTCAGTGTTTTCTACGCTAAGGCATTTACATTAAATTATTGTATTGTGCAATACTCTGCAAATGCACATTACAGAAATAGGTTATTTATTAAAAATGTACTAAATATTGAACAAATGTTGTAGATGTAAGGTTTACTACTGTGAAAGTACGACAAATAAAGACTTCTAAAAAAACGATTCAAATCTACGTCAAAAGTTAAAAGAATTTAGTTTCTGAATTTTTTTTTTGTTAACACTAAAACTCATCAATGACTACTAAATGAAACAGAAGTAATAAAATCGTTTGGCAAACTGAGGAGAAAATGGTATTTAACTGTTTTGTATTTGACTATTTATATGTAGAATGAAGATGCAACTTTCTGCATTTTCTCATCTACTTTGTCTACTTTTTTTCGGGCTAAAATCTACTATACGGTAACCCATGATTTTTCGCCAAATCTGGAAGCCTACCGCTCCCCACGTAAAATCCGTTTTGCGGCAACCCTGATTTGGCGACTTTTTTGAAAAAAGGGAAAAGGTCTACCGTACAGTAAATTTCTCCCTTTTTTGTGATATAACCCTATTCTTCTGGCGCAGGCAAACCCGCCCACTCTGGCGCATCTAGCACCCACGGCTCTTCCCACATCAAGAATCTGTTGATGAACCTGCCCTCCCTGGGCACCACCAGGGGGCTGAGCGACGACTACGACCCAGAGGTCGCGGACGAAGACGACGAGGACCAGCACCCTACCAAGATGGCGGCCAACAGTTTCGTCCTGGGTAGGGGCAGCGCGGAGAACCTCCAGTTCGACTGGGTCATCACGGAGTGGTCGGAGTGCTCACAGACCTGCGGAGGAAACGGATTCCAGGTACAGTCCTACCATCAACCAAAGCGATCTGCCTGGCAGAGTGCGAAGAAGAACATGTTCTTGCGTAATACTTCAACATTTTATTCCTCAGACTAAAATTCGAAACTGCTGATTACTTTTAGGTATAAAACTAATCAGCACCAGTTCCCACCGGAGTCCATTTTTATATCGGACTTCGTAGACTCCTTGCACATACATGCGTACAGTTCTACCATCATCCAAAGCAATCTGCCTGGCACAGGGCCAAAACGAATCCATTCATGTTCCAGGGAGGAACTGCAAGTACATGAAATGTGCCGTTTCTGTTTTCGTTCTAGTTCGTTTAGCATACTTGATATCTTTCGAATTGCTACTATATGCCAGTTTATCAATGGAGGCGATTCAAGCAACGTCATCGGTCACGTGGCAGAGATGAAAGCAATGTAAACAAAGGAAGCCGTGGCATCGCTTTACTTCGAGTTCGACAAATGTAATTAATAACTAGGCCTAAATAAAGTTCTACATTACATAAAATTAACACTAAATAAAACACTATTCTAATAATTAATAAATTTCTTGAATAATGATTAAATTAAATGTAAATACTGAGTTATAATCAGAAAAAGCTGTGCAAATAATCTAATTAGTTTTAAGGTAAGTCATTTTGCTTAGTGAATTCCATGTAGAGCTCAATTGAAAATCTTAGTAAACAAAGAGCGGATATCACGTGACACCGGTGATCGTTCATGAGTCCCTTTAGCGGTGAATTGTCTCCACTTAGTTGCTTTCAACAAACAGCGAAGCAAACATTATGATTCGTTTACTAAATCAACGAACTTCCCTAAAACTCGCATGGATTCGTTCGTTTCTGCCATGCGCAGAAGCGTCCAAATGTCACGTGGTTGAACTGTATACTCTCCTACTTTTCGGGCAGCCTTCCAATCAGACAACGTTTTCCACTCAGCTTTCTCGCTGATATTGTCACATTTACTGATCCTGTTAGCTAAATTCTAGTTATCAGTTTTAAGAAGTCTCGAAGAAGTTATAACTAATTCTCTTACCTCATTCCTTGCTGTATATACTTCAGATGCCTTTTTGCCAAGATTTTAATTTTATTTTAATTTTAACAAGATACGGTGTCTTAAATCACATGTGTCTTAAATAACATATAAATGCAACGAAAAAAATAATTAATTGTTATTTTTAAATATATAAAATGTTTCGAAATTCATTAATTTTAAGTTTTTTATTGACTCATTATTTTTAAAAACAATTAAAAATGAAACCAACGTCTTGACAAAAGATGCCATTTTATTATTAAGGGGCAGAACTTTCTAATAAATTTTCCAAAACCTTTTACTCATTACCTGTTGTTGAGCTTCATGATGTAACGAAAATTTAAAACCACAAATCTTCTTCTTTCAAATTTAATAACAAATCACAGAAGGGTAGTAGTTAAAAATAAAAATATTTTGTAAAGGAAAGCTCCTTAATTTAAGGGAAAACAGTCGGAAGAAAAAAGAAATTTCATAACTTAAGGGCTGTAAAAAAATATATTTTTTAAATGGTGTGAAAACCATCAGCAGGGAATGGGTTAAGAACTTGCTTTATGTATATATGTATGTATGGTTGTGTGCTTGTGTGGGGAATGTCATCCACTGTTTTTAAGGTGAGCGTGCGTGCATATGTGTCTGCAAGCCCGCATTTATTAAGTTATTTTAATATTTAGTACCTGAAATAAAACTAACCAGTTGTGACAGGCATGACAGAAGATATATGAAATTAGCCCTTTCAATCCTTAGCTTTAAGTCCTGCTGCTAATTCCAGTATGGCAATATATACAATGAACTCCGCTTTATGCGATCACGGTTAATGTTATCAGTCGCTTAACGTTATCAAAATCTCCTAGCCCCGTCCATTTGTATAAAAATTGAAAAATCATCGGTTTTTGTGATCAAAACTTCGTTTATTTTTCTCAGTGATTACTTTTCTTAAATCTGAAAAGACTACGGATGAATAAATTATATTTTCCTGTTTATAAATTATATGCTGAAATGACCGGTCAGGAAAGAAATTTAGCTGCTTAGATGACGGAGGCTTTTCAAATTTTTGCGTCGATGTGTCTGTGCAGAAAAAAGACTCTGAATGCGTAAAATTAGCTGAAAATTAACAATGAGTATTTCCTTTTTTTTTTAAGACAAAAATTTACCGATTCTTATTATAATTTTCTCGTCACATACGATTATTTTTTTGATAAATACATTGTCAACAACACGTTTTTATTTCAACAACGTGTAAGGTAACGTTGTTTGTGAAAATCGACACAATATTTATATGTTAACTAGCGGTACCCGCACGGCGCTGCTCGTGCTGAATTTTAACTGGACCTAAAAAACGTAAGCACAATTTTATTAGTGTGTTCCGATTTATCGCCAATGACTCTTTAAAAAGTCAAATTGTAGCGTGTCATCTTCGCCACGTTATTTGTAATCTAGTGTAAACCATATATATTCCTTTTCTGGCGATATTTATTTAAATGCTATTGCTAAATCAAGGAAATCGTTAAATCGGAGAGACAATACTTTTATCAAGTTCAATCTCGAATTTAAAACCTATTGCTCATTTGAGAAAAACGTTAAATCGAAGGTGTGCTTTATTATTGTTTTCTGTTGATGACTAAACTGATGTCTCTCTGTTTTGAAAAATAAGTTTTATTAACCGACTTCACAAATTAAGGAGGTTATACATTCAGATTGTATGTATGTCGTTTTTTTTTGTTGTTGTTGTTGTTGTTCGTCCACTCATAACTTCTTACCGGATGAACCGATTTTCATGAATTTTTTTTAATCGATTGAGGGTGGTTTCCCATAGGTCCCATACCTTGGTTGACCATATTCGATAATTAGAAAAAAAATTATGGGCTGAAATGTGGTCATTTTTTTGCTTTTTCATCCATAACTTTTGACTAAATGAACCGATTTTGATTATTTTTTCTTTGATCGATAGAGGGTCGTCTAACTCAAATATCGCGCATCAGTTTGACTACATCTGTTTTTTAGAAAAAACGTTATGAGTGAAAAATTAGTATTTTTTCATTTTAATTGGAAAGGCTGGGATCGATTTTTCTTTGTTGGAACAGTTATTAATAAAAATGAAACTCATTGTTAAAAAAGAGTTTGTTGCCATTAAGATGTCATATTAAAAGCAATTATAACAAGAAACAGACTGAGGTTTTCTCTGAAGAAGAAATTAAATCCAATCAGTTTGCTTGCTCTAGTGACTCTTTAAAATCGATTTTAAAACGAAATTTATCCTTCAAACGGTTAGTTTTTAGTGTCATTCCCTCAAAGGCTTTCCCTTTGATATATATGTTATAAAAATAGAGTATTTATATAAAAATGTATTTGCACTAAAAAGAATGAAATAAAATATTTTTTGGAAAAAAATAGAACCGACTTCAAACTATAAATTGCGCTAAAAAGTAAAAAATAATATTATTCTTTAAACAACTTCGATACGACTTTTAAACATAATTTTTGAAGTCGGTGCAAAATTATGTTGGATTTTGATGCATGATTCCTTTTGAAACTATGAACCAATTACAAATATAAATAGCGTAGAGTTTGCAACAGTTTCAGTGTAAAATAACGCATGGTGTAATTATAATTGGACTGTCATAATTTTGCACCGACTTCAAAAATTATGTTTAAAAGTCGTATCGAAGTTGTTTAAAGAATAATATTATTTTTTACTCTTTAGCGCAATTTATAGTTTGAAGTCGGTTCTATTTTTTTCCAAAAATTATTTTATATTGAAATTAAGCTAACACTACAAACCCGCAGTTGAGGAAACTGATAATCATTATTTTTGGATCAAGGTAAACCTTAAGAAATCGCACTTAAAAGCTTATAACTGGCGTACTGGCGTTCTTATTGACTTAGAAACTTAGAACAAATAGCATCTTGTGCAGAAAAATGAGCGTTTTCGATCGATACATTACATTAATATGTGTAAGGTTTTTTTCACTCCCATATTATGAAATTTATGTCGACAATTGCTTAAAATTGGAATAAAAAAAGAACTACCTGTAGGATTTTTTTTTTTCAGAACCCTTCGCAGGAGTGTACTCAACAACTTCCCAAAGTTTCAAGGCGATCGGATGAATAGTGTAGTAATGCATAAAGGACAGACAGACATACATTCATTTTTATATGTACAGATGTGCAAAAGTACGGATTTGTCCAGCAATAAAGTTTTATCGTTTTTCGTTATCACTCGGTTATTGTTGTCAAATTAATTTTCGTCTCGAAGTGATCACATTAAACGGTGTCCACGGTATATACATTTAAGAACTGCTATAAAGCAAGCCCCTTCCCCATGATAAAGTTGTGGCTTCCCCCGTTTTAACCCCAAGAAACACGAGGGTTTTTTTTTTTTTTTAGAAAAATTGGCAAAAAATGTGAATATATACGTATAGTATAAATTGTTCGTACAGTACGTATATAGAAATAGTATAAACTGGAAAATTCAGTTGTAGGGGGGTGACTAGAGAGCGGGGTTTGGGGTAAAAGTTCCATAAAAAAATTATGCAAACAAAATGCAAACGGAGCTCAGACGGGCATTAGAAATAAAATAACGCGAGATACAAGATTGCCCGTGTGAGACACGGGCATGTGCAAATTTTCCGGTAACTTTCGTCGGGATAAATAGTCCTGGGAAGCTGAATTTTTGTTACAGTTTACTCCGTTTCTGAGGCTTTAAGGGCACAGATATTGTAGAAACTCTCCAAAGAGATTCTTCGGGCATGTGATCAAAAGTAAACCTGTCTGTGGGAAGTGTTTTCTTATCGCTGATTGGAAGGTTTTTCGACAGGTGCGTGCCGCCCAGTGTCTGGTTCGCCTGAACAACGTATCCCGGAGTGTGGACGGAAGCCTGTGCGAAGACGCGGGACTGCCAGCCCCGACCACCTTGCAGAGCTGCGGACACGAAGACTGCCCGCACTGGGTGACAGAACCCTGGTCACAGGTGGGTAACACACTCTTGCATGTCGTTCACGTCAGCATGGGGACAAATCTCACCAAATTTCTTTACGTAAAGACACACGTTTGTTTCCGAAAATATTTTACTAATGTTTTTCTTTTTTTTAGTTTTAAAAAGAGTGGAGTAAAATCATGTTACACATTCACAATAGAAAATGTGCTTCCCTTTTCTTTTTAAAATCGGAATCGCCGTCCTTTTTGCTACCTAACTTGATATTTGCTTTGTTATTTTGATACAGTGTGTAGCGAGATTAGACTTTTCTGTTTTTCCCTTTTAAAACACAGCTATATAGCGGTCACTCGTTTGAAGATAGCATAAAAATTCTCAACAAAACGGTCTCATACAATTTGAATGAAATAGCTCTGAAGATTAACCTTATAAGAAAGCAGCACATAAGGAGATATGTCGTTTAAGAAATATATCTTAAATGAAAAGCCTTTGGAAACTTAAATATTATAGAAAATGCAAACACATAGACTCTTTGTGTTTAGACTAGATTTGAAAAATAAAAGGTTGGTGTCTCTTCGACATCCAGATGTCACTGCACAAAGTGATTAACTTTATTTTTAAAAAACTATCCTTATTTCAGCTTTAAAAGTGTTTGATTGACGAGTCAGGGCACATTTCTGTCTTCAAAACTATGCTCTGTGCTTGCGTAGAGGAGAAAAGGCAGGAACATTGTCTTTGTCGCCGTTGGTGTGCAAGCGCCCTAATAAGAGTTGTTAATTGTCGTTCTTCCAGTGCCTGGAGACGCAGTGCTTCCGGTGGCAGTATTCGTACGAGAGGCGTGCCGTGCTGTGCCGCGCCCCTAACGGCACAGACCTCCCCCTGCGTCACTGCGACGAGAAGACGCGACCGAGACGGAAAAGGGAGTGCTACAACCACCGCTGCACCGCGGAGTGGCGGGTCGCCGAGTGGTCAGAGGTGAGCATATACGCACACGCTCTCTCTATACACATACAACTTTGGGAAACTTTCGGTTGTGAAGCTTTTAGGGCACTAAACATTCAACAAGACACCCCTAATATGGGCGCTAAACATTCAACATGGCACCCCTAATATGGGTGTACTCACACCAAGCGCAACAGTGACGAAGCCTTTCAGGGCACTTCATTGCTGCTCCATCACTTCAAGACCACGTATTCTATTGACTGACTTATGGTTTTTATTGCGTCCTTATAAGGGACTTTCCCTCAGACGACCGCGACTTGTTGATTGCGCTATCGAAGACATGCGTCGTTGCTGTTAGTCTGATAACCACATCAACAGTCTATTACGGCGGAGAAATTTTGTGTCTGTCGTAATAGATCGTTGCTATTGTTACCAAACTAACAACGAGGAATAAGTGACATCACAGTGCGATCACGAAATCACGGTCGTCTGGAGGAATGCCCCTTTTAATGACGCGACGTATGCCAATCAGCCAATACGAAGGTGTGGTCATGAAAAGGAGAACCAATGATGCGGACTGCAAGGTTCGTTGCCGTCGTACGTTGCTTGCCGCACTTGTAGTGAATGCCTAATAAGGTGAGATTGCAATCGTGTAGCAACTCTGCAGTTACTTTGGATTGTGAAGCTTTTCGTCAAGGTTTTAAAACTGCCGATTAAATTTTTAGCATGGGAACCTTAAGAAACTTGCTCATTTGACTTCATATTTTCTCAGTGCTTTGGCTTATGAAGGTTTGTGCTAAGGTGGCCGAAAACTGGTGGTAAAATTTCAGTAGAGCGATCCATAGTTGAGATTACGTCTGTCTGACAACTATAGAACTTGCTTATATCTTTGGTCCTGATACGCGAAAATCTCTTGAAAGACCGAGATCCATTCGTACATGGATTTAAGAAGTTACGTTTTAGCTTAGGAAATAGAACATTAACATATTACATTATTAGCTCTATAAATATTCTATAAGTTTTTAATTTATTCATTTTTTAATTTATTTTTTGTTTTCATATAAGGTAAATGACCCGGTAGTGGACACAGTTAAGAAAATTTTCTTACTCTTTTACGTGGCAATATTTTTTCAAGGGACTTACATCCATATTTGCATATTTAGCTTCATCACCAACTATTTCTCTAAAAATGAATGACTTATAAAATGTCATTTGATGAAAAATTAGGATTTTTACGTCACATTTACTAAACGCTTCATTTGTATCTATAGTGGACATTTATAAGACACGTATTTTCATGAGTAGTGGACAGAAATGAATATCATCTGTTTTATGCTGTTCACTTGGAAAAATAATTTTAAAAATGATTAAGGGACTCTTCATAAATGATGTTACGCTTTTTTGCCATATATTTTCCCCATATCCCTCACCTTCTTATGAATCGGTTTTAGTAAAGAGCAGCAAATGTGACCGTTGTGGGAGGCAGCTATTCAATATTATGATCCATGGCAATCCATAATTAGATGCTCCACGCCAACTTTAGTTCTATTAACCAGCACAAGGAGTCGTTCGCTATAGGTTCTGATCATTTCATTCAAGTTTAATGCTACATTCTCTTATTTTAGGAGCTTAAAGATCTAAGTGTCCACTACCGGGTCATTTACCTTATGTATGTTTTTAAATTATGAATTAATTCTTATTCATGCCTAAGAGTAGACGATTGTTTGAATGTTATTTGTAATTAATTCAAATTGTACTCATAATATAAAGTGTTCAATTGAAATTTAATTTATGTGTAGTAATAAATTAGATCCAATAATATTGACAATCTATGTTGCTATTCAACAAAATGTGACTTCGTCTGAAGAAAAGATTAGGTGCTTTTTCTTCTCCTCCGATGACGAAAGCTTGTGAATGGTCGCTAATCAGAATTATGTAATAACAGTTTTAATCATGAAAAAGCTGTCTGACGGAGTTTTACTCATCGGTTAAGAATGAATGATAGTTGTTCAAAATATGTGTTCAAATTAATTCAAAATCTTTCGTGACGTATCTGTCGTCACATTTTGTTGAATAAAAGTGTTTATTGAATAATATTATTTTTTGAATGCTTTGCCACGATGAACTTCTGAAAATAATCCTCCTGAGGGCTGTTGTTCTTTCGCTGTCATAGAATTGTGATGATGAATTAAATTTTCTTTTGTGCAAATAAAATTTTAGATGAACATAAAGCCTCTATAATATCTATGGACACTGCGCAGCTCAAGAAACAAAATATAATTAGGACAGCAGCTGCACTATTTATGATGCTTCTATTATAAATAAAAAATTAAAGTAGTTAAGTTTATATTGAAATCCTTTTTTCAACTTTCTCGTAAAAGGGGCAGCGCTGCCGTACATATTTCTCGTAATAACGCCTCGTGAATGTGTTCAATTTGGACAGTTTTATACTTCTGTCGTTTGACACTTCAAATCAGCCTGACGTCACGAAGTCGAAATAGAGCTTCTGCGCATGTCACGGCCGTTGAGCTGTGCTCATGTCTAAGCGAAGCTTTAACGCTTAATTTCTTTTGAGTTATACTTATTCAAAAAAATGCCCGAACGAAGTCGTCGGGAAACACTGATTTTGGTTGTAACGTCAATGACACCTGTTTTCATTTGTCGAGTGATGATTTTCGGAAGTTCATCTCCAATCTCACCGCTTTTGTGCCATGCGCATGTCCTACCATTGAATCATTCTGTTCATAGTAGTAGATGTTGATTTTTCTTTATCCTGTTAGTTATTTGAGAACCTTTCCCGTTTTTTCCTCATTTGCCTCTCACATCGCTTGATGCTGTAGTCAGTCTGAAAAGCATGCTCTCAACGAAGTATGTATGTCCCCCACACATACATGCATCTCACACACACGCACACGCCGAACTTTTAGTGAAGTTAAACAACTCGTACGACTCTCAACATTTTAGACCCATCATTCGTCACTACACTGTCCTCAAGTAAATTTAATTCCAACTTAAGCAATTGCACAGAGCTAATAAATATTTAAACAACGCTATAGACCACAACAACCACTTGGCTGATTCCATTGGTGACAGACAACACAAAACACGCCTCTGTTCTCTCACAATCAACGTATAAGCACATTTAGGTATGTTTATAAACCTTCATGACCAGTTTTAACCCCTTTACTGCCGCGGACGTGTATATACGCCACGCTCCGGCAATGCGTTAACTGCTTCGGACGAAGTGCGTTTTCCAAAGCCTCGTCTAATTTTCCTGATAGCAACACAAGGGATAGAATCGCCCTTCGGCGTATATATACACAGGGGCAGTTAACGCATCGCCATAGCAAGACATATATATGCGCCCGAGGCAGTTAAAGGGTTAAAGAGTCTGAGAAATAAAATTTTTGATTACTGTGTAAAACATGTCTTGAAAACTCTGTCCAGTTAGGTGAAAACTGGGAAATTCGGTTAGTCGCCAGTGGTGACTAACCAGTGCTAACTAGTGCTCACAACTGGTCGGTTGACGCCAGTGCTGAGTGGCCAGTAGACTCAGTTTCGTTAGTCGCCACTTAGTAACATTGCCAATAAGAATTGAAAGCTAACTCTGAAATTGTTTAGAAAATAAATTAATTATTAAAATAAAACAAGAAATATTCAGATTTGAATGAGCACATGCAAAAATTATTTCAAACATTTAAAATGATTTAAATATAGACAGGATAGCTGGAAGATTGAAAGATGAAATTCGACATGAAATTTTCGGCAAAGCACGTGGTATGTTTCCATGAAGAAAAAAAAGAATTGAGAAAATTTCATTTCTAACGGAGGGAGAAGAAAAAGAAACAAAAATACAATTACAGTAGAATATGCTAAAACGGGACCGTGCAGGATTGGCGATAGATGACGCATTTTTTAAGCTCCACGTTTACTAAATCGCCAAGTGGTGTCCGCTCATTTTCACCTATAATGTCCAACGTTTGCCATGCCAACTTTTTACGTAATAACTCAAGATATTTATTTCCGCAAGCTGCGGGTGTGTTGAGCACACAAAGATTTACCGAGCTATTTTCATATATACGAGTTGAAAAGAAACAAAAAAAATATTACTGATATAACAAAAGAGTGTAATGAACCTCCCGCTCAGAGTCCACAGACACGTTTAGATTTATCGTCACGACTTCTTTTTAAGTTATCTCAGAAGAAAAACTAGAAGTTAAATTAAAATATTCATGTTCAAGGAAGTGAAAATTATGTTTGGAGATTAGTTAAAAAAATTTCTAATTTTGTAAAAAAATGCATTAAAAATGGCACTTTGTCCATTAGGTATATAAATGTAAAATCATCAACCTGATAGAACATCGTTTCTCATCCTTTTGAGAATGACGACCCCCTAAAAGTCAAAAACATGCACAAAAAGCCTTGCGACCCCCTTGATGCAATATTTTATTTGTGCAACACTGAATTTTGTAACATTTGTTCATGATTTTATGTAATTTATTGCATTAAAAAAATTTTTATTTTTTGTTCAAATTACGAACATTCTCGGGAACGTTCGTAATTTGAACAAAATTACGAACTTTATGGAACGATATACGAATAATTACAAAATTTACAACTTTTGGAATAGAAATAATAATTCACATGCAAGCATGACACGAAGTCCTAGTAGTTTTTGACCCTGGACCTCCGTCTGGACCTAGGCAATCAATTTCGTGATTTGGCGCAACTCATTTTGCCTGATTAATGACCGAATAACGTTTAGAACTTTTTTAAATTTTCTTTGCTAAGACATTTATCTTGATCTCCCGCGATCAGGGACGCGATAACCGGAGAGGGGGAGGCCACGGAACCTTCCCTCATTAGGCATCGGATATTCAGTATCCGACTGATTTTTTTTTTTTTTTTAATATCCAGAACCCGATGCACGAAAAATCCGTTTAGCTGGCATATAATTTACAGGGTTCAATCCCCAGAGCTAGATATCCAGTACGGATGAATCGGACAAAGACACCAGATAACCGATATCCGGTTAAATCAATAACTGGTTTATTCCTAATCCTGGTCATGCATAGCCAAAAATTTGCTATGAGGGGGGGGGGGGGCTCAGAGCAAAATCCTGGGTACACCACTGCCCGCGATTATTTGCAGAAACAATTCACAACGTTCTTAGCATAAATTTTAAGACTATATCAATTTTCCCGAACTCAGACTGGAAATTTCGGAACACTTCCTTATTTTCAATCATCGTTAAAGAGAAATTATGCGTCATCCCAGAAATACTGGTTACATAGTAAGGGTTCCTAAGCTTTTGAAGATTGAGATTCATAGTTAAATTGTTAATATTTTTTTTTAATTTCAAAGAGAAACAGAAACTAAAATTCCGATGCATGGTGATTATTTCCAAAGTGCCTTCGATTCAACAAATGAAAATCTTATCTGTTCTCAGAAAAGATAAATAATAAAATCAACGATATTCAACTGCAAAATTGCAAAAAAATATTGCGTTCGCAGTGAACAATGAAACCCCTTTTCCTCAGTCATAACAAAGCAGCTTTTATGTGGCAGCTGCTTAATGTCAAAAGCTCAAAACGTTCTCTGCATGAAAAAGGTATTCCTTGTCTCCCCGAACTACGCGTACCTAATACAGTAAAACCTGTAAAGTTGACCACCTGTTTAAGTTGACCACTTTTGGCAGGAATGGAATTAGCCCTTCACCGTCTACTTCATCCTCTATAAGTTGACCATCTGTCTAAGTTGACCACTAAAGTGCTGCTCCGCAAATGGCAACTTACAGAGGTTTCACTTTTTTTTTTTGAAATATTAAGCTTTAATAAATTTTTATTTTATCGTTTGTGCGTTCATATTATTGCCAAACTCGATTCTTCCGCTAGTAAAAACTGAAATTTAAAACTTTGCCTTGTTTCTATGCATTTTTCTTCCTAAAAATAGTTCAGCAACTAAAATAAACTACTAAACTGAACATGCAAACCGAAATTCGAATCGCGACTCACCATCGGGTCACGACCCACATTTTGGAAGACGCTCTCGCCAGAAAATAGAACCCTAAAAATAGGAACTGCTGGGCTTAGAGCATAAAATGGATACTCTTAATGATGCGTTGTGTGACTCCCCTAAAAATTGTTTGCGGGTAACCCTCGGTCCATTAATTACGCGCGTAGTTATTCTCGCACCTCCCTAATGGAACGTTGTATGTGCTACGACACGAACATTCTTCGCTTGTTTGCTATGCTCTCCGTCTTTAATAGCTCGGAATTTCCCGCGAAGAACCCTGCCTTCACGTTATGCATTCCAAATTCGATCTTCTTCACATCACCTGTTGGTTTTGAGGCTCGCGGTGTAAATTTTGTTTTCCTTCGATGCTATTCGGGAATCTCCGCTATTCGAGAAAGTTATAAAACCGCACAGGAAGTTGATGTTCTTCAGTAAATGCATGGCATTAATTAAGGGGTCATTCATAAATGATGTCCCGCTTCAAGGGGGGTTCGAGAAATTGTGACATTTTGTGACAAGGGGATTGGCGGGGGTAACAAAAAGTGGCATATTACACATTTTGATTTCCATATTTTTAAAGTTTTTTTTAATTTTCATAATTTGATTTTAAAGTTTCATTGATCATTTTGTATCGTAAACACCGATGCCGATGAAGGTTCGGCATCGGTGTTAAATTTACTTGTTGAAAGATTAAAAGGAAATGTTCTTACGCATTGACACTTTTAAGATGAAATTACTTTTTCAGAATTTGAGCAATGAGACATTTCGATGTGTGACTGAGTTATCAAAAATGAATCATTTTCAACTTTACACCAACGGAACACCAAAAGTAGTGTTCAGTAACACCGGAAAGGGTGGCCACTAAACACAGAACTCTTACAGTGTAAATGTAAATTATGCATTTTTTTGCTACGCCACACACAGTTTGATCCTTCAAGAACTTTAACACTGCAACACAACACTCACAAGTAGTTAGTAAAAGAGTTCTTAAGAGTTTTAAATAACACACTTCACACATACCGCTGTAGATCTGAGCCGAGTGACCTGTTATGTGTGCTTTGCCTGACTTATTTTATTTTTATCCGCTTTTTCAAACACCCCATCACATGCTCCCGAGTAAATAGGGTGGCCTCCACGCCGTATGTGTGTTCTGCGCATGCGCCTTCCGTCATCGGGTTTCAATGGACATAAAAACCTCGAAGCATGTCTCTTGAGCTGGAACATGATGCAGAACAACGACTCAAAGCCAGTTTGATCTAAATCGCTTAGTGTGAAACAGTTCGTAATATTTCTATTCATCTTGAATAGGCAGTACTTGGACATATTTCCTCCAAAATGTCCGACAGCATTCTGGATGTCATATACTATTGGCGCTATCAATCACAACTTTTGCAAACTCAGTGTGAGTTGTGTAGCTGAAAACAGCATTCCGTTTTGAGCTGTTAGAGAGGAAGTTCTCAAATCCACACTAAAGCTTTGATCGGAACCAAATGAATTGACTTGAACGTGATATTTCTTTGAACGTGAATGGTTTTAGAGATCATCACTCAAAGAGGATTGCGTTGTTGAAGACAACGTTCCGCTTTGAGCTGTAAGGAAGTTCCTAAATCTACACTAAAGCTTGGATCGGAACTATATGAATTGCTTACCTTTGAGCGTGAAGGTTCTAGAGATCATTACTTGTCCAGAAAAAGAAAGTGGAACATACGGACGCAACAGCTTATTGGTGTATAGTCTTGTCGTTTAAACTTGTCTGTAACCCAGTCAAGTGTCCTTATGTTTGGCTAAAAAGGACTTGTAAGAACTTTTCTCCACCAGAGTTCTACCTGTTAGCCGAAGCCTTAGGCATGCTTTAGGCGGAGCTGGTGGGCGGGACTTGCAAGAACTGGTGCCTGCCTTGGGTACAAAACGGGCCTTATTCACCAACTGTTGCAAACCTCTGTCAAACATTCGAACCGCCGATTAACAGCCTTATTTACCAACCGATATGAACCTCTGTCAAACGCTCGAACCATCGATTAGAGCGTTCTGATTGGTTGAGGAAGCCTTTGATCTACAGTTCGAAGGTTCAAATCAGCTGGTGAATAAGGCCGTTAAGCGTTCCGGTTGGTTGAGGAAGCCTTTGATCTGCATTTCGATGGTTCAAATCAACTGATGAATAAGGCCATAAGTGCTTCAAGTGGGATCCGAGCAGACAGGACATTACCGGAAGTAGTGCTTTACCGATTAAGGATATTCATGGGTCTGACCGCAACACGGACCAGTTCTCATGGCGCATGTGCGCTAATGTTTTTTGCCGATATCGTGTAGTAACGAATCAAATGATTGAACATTAATCTTCTTCAGCTAAACACATGGTGGGAGGGTCGGGGTCGTTGTGAAAGGTCGTTGGCGCATGCGCTGCATCTGTGAGCGTGGACGCCCCTTCGTAGCTAGTTGTGATAAAGCATCCAGCGTTGTGACCGGGGTCTTGTTCTTTGTTGTTGTTTCTTCTGTGCTCAAGTCGTTGTGTGTCCCAGTGCACGGCGGCCTGTGGACGTCCCGGATTCCAGAGCCGGATCCTGCAGTGTGTGTGGCACGGCGGCACCAGACCGGCCGGCAACGCGTGCCGCGACCAGCAGAGGCCCCTCGTCATGCGGCCCTGCAGAGGAAAGCCCTGCCAGTCGAGTGAGTAAGTGCATGTTTACTGAGAACCTACTGTCTGTCTGTCACGAGGAAAGCTCTCTCCGAAAGCGCAGCTAGAAACTATGGCGGTTAAGAACTTTAACTTCAACTGTTGGTTGGTAGTAATAGATGCCATACTTGTTGTTCTGAGAAGGCCTCAATTTTAAGTTTTTAATAACTACATTTTTGTGTATATCATGTAATAAATAGTTCATAAGATGACAGAGCTTGTTTTGGCCCGAGTGACACGCAACCTTGAACTTGAATCTTGATTCTTTTGGACCAGACCTTGAACTTTGCAACAGGTTTTACTTTTGCTTGAAATAAGGCATCTTTTTCTGCTTCTGACATGTTTAATTTGGGAAGTACTCAAGTAGCGCCGTTGGCCATCCGTTGTTAAATTGTGGAAGGCGTTGGGAAATGGGTCGGTTGGCGACCCAACAATGGAAATCCATCGGTTTCTGAGCGCCGTTGGACCAGCGAAAATTATTTACGCTGTTCCATTGTTGGGAAAGGGTTAGTTGGCGATCTATCGCTGGCGTTACGAAGGCAAAACAGCCGGGTATTAATTCGACGCGTGCGCACATAGACAACCAACCAGTGGGAGGCGGAGCGCTCATGCCGTCATGTTTCCAAAAAGACAAACTCACCAAGAACAATCCTCTGAATTGTTCTTGGTGAGAGTTCGCGGAGTATTGTTTTTAATAAGTTTCTCTCCTTTTTAATGTCAAATTGACTAAGATATTTGTAAAAGTATCAATGGTTGCAGTTTACGTTATTGAACTTAGTACATTGAGAACGAAGAAAGAAGTACTGCCCAATAAAAACAGCTACTAACCCCAACAGAAAATGAAGGATGTCCGTTTCGATGGCAACTGCCATACATTAGACATTGCGGCGCAAGCTTTTATTGTGGCAGACGGACAGTACGAGATCTTTTATTTTCCTTCTATTCAGAGATCTTTCAGATTATGTGTCTCAGGGAATTGGAAGCCTCCAGTGCGATGAACAACTGAGATTTGGATGATTGGTAAACTTTTTTAAAGATATCATGCAACATTAAGCTGATATATGGCATTATTAGAAATCAGACCCACCACGCTCTCAGAAACGCACGCTAACATCTCACGAAACTTTCGTCGTGTTTGACGAAATGGCTTCGTGACAAATGCTCCGGGTAAACCTTTCGTCAAGTTGGCGAAATGTGTGTGGTCACTTTTTCAAGTCAGGTGATCGCGCGAGGAAAGAATCGTTGCAAATGACGAAATTTTCTTGACGATTCAAGAGTCGTCAAAAATGAGAGTTCTATTTCTGAGAGTGCACCAAGTAAGTTAATGGCATTAATGGATATCACCCACAGCGTTGGCGGATATATATCACTTGACATATACCATCATATTTATAGGTTCACTGTTAAAAATTTCCGTAAGAAAATAGTGAAATAACCATTTATTTGATTGTTATTTTACCATATTTAATGACAACAGTTGAATAACCATTAAAAAGATGGAACTCAAACCGCTGATTGCGAAAAAAATAGTTTATTCTCTGTTTCTCCTAAAGAACGTTTAACTTACCGTAATTTTCAAGCGCTCAATCGTCCATCTTGGAAAGCTTACCAGTCGTAAGTTGTTGTTAAAATATGAATAAATATTTATCAGTTCAAATCTGCATGTGTATATAAAAAAAGAAGAAAAAAAAAGTGGCTTAAGCAGTGATTACCAAATAGAAACACATTTTACGGAAATCAAAAATTGGAGACATCGGATTCCCGCACTGTTTACAAATGAGCGAACCCGTCATTTGAGCTGCTGAAGCTTGTTTGTATTTTAATTTTTGCAGCAAATAAAATGATTTTCGTCAATATACAGTAAATTTAGACCAAAGATGGCTTTAGATCCAATCAAAACTGAAATCTCAATTTTATTGCAGTTTTCTTGTTGAAAAGGAAGATTTATTGATAAATAAACGGCCGCTTCCCGTGATTTAGATAGCCGCATGGCTAGCGAGCAAGGTTGGTGCTCCTGTAGACCCGGGATCGATTCCTGCAAGCTTCGTTTGCGGTTTCCACGCCTCGAAGATTCCACGCCTAGTAATGGCTCAAAAACTGTAAAAATTTTGTTTTGAAACCATTTTTAAATGGTTATAAAACCGTAAACTTTTGTATTTACGGCTTTTTAATTAAGTTGATTGGAAATGGTTAGATCCCATGAAGATAGAAAAATTTTCCAAACCGTAAATTTAACGGGGAATTAAATGGACAGATTGCTGCCGGTCATATAACCGTAATTTCACGATGAAATTTCTAACAGTGTTTATTTATATCCAACCAACGAAATTTACATTATTTAAAATTCATCTTAGATCAGTCACTTTTAAATAAATGAAATAATGAAAAAATATAATTATGTAAGCAGGGAGCCTAATGGAACTAGATTTATAGTGATGATGATGACACTGGGAATCAAAATCCATAGCTATTGTCATTCCCTTTTTAAGTTCACGCTACTCAAATGTATTGCATTTGTGAACCATAGTAGTTATTTTATTAAGTTAGAATGCAATCTTTTATTAATATATTTTTTGAAAGATAGTCTGAAAAAATTATAAAATGCTACAAATGATATTTCTATTGGAAACTAAACATGAATTATTGGTATTCGTGAAACTGATCGATATATAGCTTTTCAGTTTTGTAAAGGGTCCGTTTTGATTAATTGGAATTTTGTAAAGAGACCCTTCACAAAATTATGGTTTCATAGAAGGCCTTCTATGAAACGACTAGAGAGGAAATCTTCTCCACACTAATACAGGCATTTCTTGTCACAAAAACGAAACTTGAATAAAGTAGTAAATGTAATCAGGGGTCGTTCCAGCATTTTTTAACAGAGTACGATTTTTGTGAAAAATCAATTAATTTTGTGAAAATTGAAAATTTAAACATATAGCCAGGGCTTAATCCAGGTCGATTTTGGTACCGTTTTTCGGTACCTTTACAAAATTCAAAAAAAAAAATCGGTACCTTCACAAAATTAAAAAACAAAATCGGTACCTTCACAAAATAATAAAAAAAAAATCAGTATTTCAACAAACTTTGAAAAAAAAAAAACGCATCTTTACGAAAATAAAAAAAAAGTTCGAAGGAATCAAAGTGCTGGATAGTTTTCCGAGCGGTTCACGGAAAAGTGGATTCACAGTGAACGCCGTATCGTACGCCGAAGTTCAGCATCGGGCGACCTTCTGCGCAATAGCACTAGCTCGAAAACAGGCTTGATATGCTGACGTCACTTCTCCTAAGTACGCCATTCAATCGGAGTGAGCGGTGAAGTTTTTATACTAGGCAACCGGCTAAATTGAGCTAGCGCGTAAACAACTCAACTCATTTTCCCAAACGACAAGTGTTTTTGTTATGATTTAGCGGAAAACGTGTTCTATTCGTATTTTTTAACAAGATTAATGAAAAATATTTATAATGAAGCGAGGAAGAAATTTAGGTGGAGCGGGTGGCTCACGGAATAGCGATTCTTATATGAAGCGTTTACGCACGATCGATAGAATGATAAGATAGGAATGAAATCGATAAAAACATTTTTTCAGTCTGAAAGTCAGTTTAATTTTTTTTTTTTTTTTTTTTTTTTTTTTTTAGCAATACTAAATTTTCACAATTTTTTTTTTTTTTTTTTTTTCACAAAAATAGGTACTAGGATTGAAAACCTGGATTAAGCCCTGATAGCGGTGATAAATTATGATATTATTTCCCGTTTTTATAATAAATAATGGTGTGAAAAGTACGATTTGGAAGTTTGGAATAGTCCATTTTGATTAACTCGAATTTTGTAAAAGATCCGCTTTGATTAACTGGAATTTTGTGAAGGGTATGGTTTGATTAATTGGAGTTTTGTGAAGAGACCCTTCAAAAAGTTCCAATTAATCAAAACGGACCCTTCACAAAATTACGGTTTATATTAAATGGAATTTTGTGAAGAGTCCAAAAACGGAACAAAATTTCCTTTTGCGTGACCCCTGGTAATACATTCGTTAATGAGTAGTAATTTCCCGAAGGAAAAAAATGAATTTCGGTTTACATAGAGTTCCGAATAATCGGAGTGTAAACGTTTAGCTGTATAATGTTTTGTGTTTGTGTTTCAGGCGCAAGCAACTGCACTGACCGTTCGAGTTCCTGCAGCTTAGCAAGAACCTTACACTTGTGCCGTCTCAGTCGCTACTATCTCCAGTGTTGTGACTCGTGCAGATACAGGGGGAGGAAGCACCCCCCGACGGACGACTCGAAAAAGACACTGTCCACAGACGATTCGACACTCTGAGCTGACCCAATCATGTGACACTTCATCGCGATGCTTTCGTTCGGGTTGCCACCGCATTCATTACGACGTGCAGAACTATTATTTACATTCCACTTGATGTTCGATCACTCTAATTAATAATGCTTGACGTTATTTGTCCAATCAGCAGCTTCGTTGTGTTCACACCTTAGCAGTCAGCAGGATTCAAAGGCGACAAAATCAGTTATTTGGCCGTTGCTATTGGCTGGTATTGCTGCTAAGCGACAGTGACGTAGCACACCCCCCCCCCCCCCTCCATTGTGCTTCATAATCAGAAAATCCTCGGAGATCCAGTTGAGGGAAAACCGCCTTAAAATGGGATAAATGTCAGCCAATGAAAAAGAAACATGAAATTAATTTATGTAGTTACCAATGATGATCTATGAAGTGACCTCTGTTCTTGAAAATGAATTGCAGTAACCTCTGTACCAAAATTTCGCAATATCAACGAGTGTTAAGAAGGCGATTTTTATTTCAAACTTTTGTCAGATATTTTGCTCTTCCAATTTCTGTCCTCTATGTCTTAAACAATCTCTTCGACTGGAATCCAAAAGCACTAACCAAACTGATTAAACTTCCATCCTTTAAAATTCACGCTGCTGTGATCTTATTTTGGTCAAAATTGATAGACGTTTCGACACCATAATAAATTGACGGATATGTTCGACGACACAGCAAGAACTGAATCCATCCTAGAAAGCTTCTGCGATTGCAACGGCGAGTATGGCGCATGAGCAGAAGTGCAGCAGCTGAGATTTTGTCGCCGTCGTGATGCGGGAGAAGTCATGTGAAATTCTTAAATTCACGTACATAGTCGGCCGAGGCGATTCATAAATCGTGTGTGCATGAGGGAACAAAATCTTCAAAGAAGTTTCAGAGCAGATAAACTGCGGCGCAATCCTTGTATCAAATTATATATGTATATATGTACCCGCATCCAATTTTCTTGAAAAAAAAAAAAAAATTTGGAGCTTGAATATTTTTTTCTTTCTAATGGGAGTCACTAACCTTTGCAGACCTAGTGCATTCCTCGGAAATCCACATCCATTTCAAGTAGCACCACTATCGGCTGATGCCATTACTACTTTGAGAATTTTGACGCTCAGTTTCCCCCCTAGAGGGCGGCACCTAGGCTCTCATTGATGCGAAACTGCACTAGGAATTGGAGCTTTAATAGGTAGTGTTTTAAAAAGTTTACAACTGGAATAATGCAAAACACGCATAAGTGAATTCATGGCTTGAAAAGTGTCCAAGATGACAGAAATTCCTTAAAGATTCGTAATGGAGAAGGAAAATGGCGATCTCACATGAGACCACAGATTTTGTTGCTTCTTCCCAGCAGTCGAGTTCATCTCATATCTCACGTAGAGCAGTGATTTGAAGCAAAATGATGTCTTGACTGTTTCCTAAAATAGTGCAGCTTTTCTTTACCTTGTGTCCCGCAACTTCTTCACTCGATTTGTTGTGATTGTGTCGGGCTCATTCTTTCTTGCTCGTTTTCATTGGAACCAAAGTGCTTACTCGACTGCCACAGAAACCAAATCTTTAGAATGTCGAAGCAGAGTCGGTTTTTGCGAACACCTCTGTTGCAACTCGAGAACGGGCGTTTCGTTCTGCGAAAAAAACGGTGCTGATCGAAATAAAAAAATACTCGTTTGCGCTATAGCAAATGATGTGGTGCTTTATGCAAATTCGTCATTCAAGTAATACCATTTCAAATGTAATTTGTTGCTCATCATGTGACCGCATTGCACCCTTCACACTAATTGCACTACACTGGAAAAGGGAACACAAAGCTTCATGTCAACGTCTTATAAATTCAAAAATTGAACACCATGTTGTATTTTTCCGAAACGGATTATTTCTCTAATTCAAATTAAAAACGTGTAAGAAAAATAGAAATTTGATAAAATGCTACTTTTTTTCCTCTCGGGGCACATACAAATGACAGCTTTTTCACGCAGGCAAAAGCAACGAAATGACTGATAATTAATATGCGTTGTAAACAGATCGTTCCCTGAAAATGTCATTATGAGTTCGTCCAAGATACAATCCTTTTCAGACAACTACCCTAAATAAATGCCTTAGAAAACAAATCCTGTATGTGTCAGAGATACCTTGAAAATAAAAAAAAAATCTGGATGTCTATTGAATCTTATAACAGTTTTGCTTTTTTGGCGTCATGACTAAGATTTATTTCTAATTTTTCTGCAATTGGGCCTCGGACATTTAGAATAGTTCAGTTATTAATGCACTTTGAAGGCGAATTTTTACCGAAGTCGCAATTGCAGAATGTGTGAGTGTGTAAGTATATGACTCAAACTGGCGGTCTATTGCATAAGGAATGAAAATACATTTGACAATTATTATTAGTAGAGGTTATCTGCGTTACTTTATAATTTTCCGAGAATAATCTATTTATTTTAATCAGCGGCAATGCTTTATATTTCTTGATTAATTAATTTACTTATCGTCTGCACTTTTTTTTTTTTTGCATTTCAACTTTAAGAAAAAAAAAAATAAATGTGTTATAATTTTTTATTATAAGAGGCTGATGTTTGTTTCTTTACTTAAAATGGAAAATACTAATAACTTGAGGTCTAAGTATCACCTGCCCTTGCATTCTTTTTTCTTTTTTTCGAACTTATATTTTGACTTGCGGAACCCCAGAATTCCCGGGAACACAGTTCAAAGATTTCTGTTGTGCAAACTCTGCTTGGAAACAAAACAAATACGGGACTATCGTAGTAAAAGAACATACAGTTCCTAATAATCGCCTGTACTTGAATTGCAACAGAGTTAGTAGCATAGAACATTCCGAACTCGGTGGCAACCCAGCAGGTCTGAATGGAAGAAGCGTGTTTGTTGGAAACTCTTGATTCGTCGTGTTGTGTTAAAATCCACTGATCACCTGTTGTGTTGTTCATTTGGCTATCCTGTTTCCTTTTTTCATTTAAATGTTAAATTAAACGTCGTTTAACAAACCTCACCTGTGTGCTTCTTCCTTCTCTTCTAGGTGATTTTTCACGACACATCTGTAGTTTGGATAAAAGAACTTTTTAGATGCTGATCAAGAAAACCAGCTACGGTAAAACCTGTGAAGTTGACCACCTTTGTAAGCTGACCACCTGTCTCAGTTGACCACTTTTTTTCAGGAACAGAATGAGCCCTATATTATATAATGCAGGGAAACCTTTGTCACTTGACCACCTGTCTATATTGACCACTTATGTACGCCAAATTTGGGTGGGAGCGTTATAAAACACCCTACGTAAAGTTGACCGCCCTCATTACTACTATATTTATTTGTTTATCTATTTTTGCAAAGATAAAACTAAACTAACTTTTCCAAGCTATTTTTATGCTACAGTGTTGGACCGGTATTTTTCTAGGTGGATGAAACATCAATGTAAAATTTGCCTAAACCTCTTTGTAAGGTAACCATGTGGGAAAACAACTATGAGCACCAGGCGCGTAGCCAAGGGGTGGCTGAAGGGGCTGGAGCCTCCCCCGAAATAATTCAACCTCGAAAGTAGGAAATAGATCTATGCATGCTTAGATAATTTTAATTTAAAATAAAAGCTCGTGTTATTTTCTAATTTGCGAACTGAGTTCGCAAATTGCGAAACTGTTTGCAGGTGAGCGCGCAGAGAGGAATTTTTTCTCCCGGAGTAGATGCAGCTTGTGACAAAGCGTATTGGTCAAGTTTCTCACAGAAAGAAGGCTCTGTCGGCGACAAACATCCCAGAACCCAGAGAAGAGATGCGCATCTCTCCAGGGCCTGAGTGAGATGAGGTTGATCATGTGACAAATGACTAACTAGTTGGAAAAGGCTAGGGTTTAATTTGTTTCCTAGAAAGGACCAGGATTCCATATTGTGTGGGGTAGTTGGCTCTGTATTTGACCCCTAACGGTTCGACCTTCCACTCATATTGAGATGGATACCCCCCCCCCCCATAAACGCTTAATAAAAAGTTGAATACTTTCCCGATTTTGAGAAATCGTTCTAGTTTTAGCTAATGAAGCCGAAACCCTAGCTGCCAAATTTAATATAGAGGTAAAAACACCTAGAGTATGTAAATTTCAACAGAACCACCCAAATATAGCCAATAAAACAACTGAAGAATATTATAGAATCGCTATTTTTATTTCCTACCTAAATGATCTGATATCATCACTTAATGAGCGCTTTTTGCCTCATAAAGACACAATTTCTTCCTTGAGAAACCTTATTCCCCAACACGCTGTTGAAGACATAGAACCGTGCATCTCATTCATTCTATGAAGATGATCTTCCTTAATATAAAGATGATTAAAGGTGAATGGGGGGATATGGAAGATGAAGTGGAAGTCTGCCAAATTGTTGCCGAATTCGACGATGAGTCCCTTTACCACCTACATGTATCAGCAGCTTCAGCTGAGCGAAGTTTTTCAACTTTAAGGAGATTAAAAACTTACCTCAGGAGTACGAATAGCTAAAATCGTTTAACTGATTGGCTTTACTCAATATACATACACACTGTTCAGTATCAGATGACATGCTAATTAACAAATTTGCCAACAGAGTTCTGTTAGAAAAGTAATGGTAACTTTGTTTTCTGCTCAAATACTATTTTTACACGTACTATTAAACTTTAATTGAAATATAAGTTCTCATTTCTTTATTTTAAAAACCATTTGTTTTTCAATTAATCAAGGTATTTCTCCTGAATGCAGTTTATGCAAAAAGCGTTAAGATTACAAAAAGAATTTTTGTTTTTTAGTTTGATTAATTTTGATTTGATAATTATTGGTCAACTTTAAGGAGATTAAAAACTTACCTCAGGAGTACGAATAGCTAAAATCGTTTAACTGATTGCTTTACTCAATATACATACACACTGTTCAGTATCAGATGACATGCTAATTAACAAATTTGCCAACAGAGTTCTGTTAGAAAAGTAATGGTAACTTTGTTTTCTGCTCAAATACTATTTTTACACGTACTATTAAACTTTAATTGAAATATAAGTTCTCATTTCTTTATTTTAAAAACCATTTGTTTTTCAATTAATCAAGGTATTTCTCCTGAATGCAGTTTATGCAAAAAGCGTTAAGATTACAAAAAGAATTTTGTTTTTTAGTTTGATTAATTTTGATTGATAATTATTGAAGGATATAGTTATCGTTTTCGAATGTAACATTATATTTCTCAGCCCTCCCCGAAAAAAAATCCTGGCTACGCCCTGATGAGCACTCTTTTATTCTTTAAATAAGCTTCTTCTTTTTTTCTTCTATCTGATGTAGCCATTTTGAAAAATTATACATTTTTAGGAAATCTTTACCATCTAATAAGTAACACATAATTAATTAGATACGTCTTTATCTTAACTAAGTACTTTAATTTTAAAGTTGTATAGGATACATTGTACGCCATTCAGTTTAAATTTCTCTAATGATAGTTTAGATAACGAATAAATGGGGCATAGTGTCAGAAGTGACAAAAAAATCGCCACCTCTATAATTGACTTCCTGTCTAAATTGACCACTTAAGTGCTGCACCACAAGAGGTCAACTTAAAAAGGTTTCACTGTACTGATTTTTAGCCAATGCTTTCTCGGTAAGATATCTCTACAAATCAACAAGAATTGTCTAAAACATCATAAAATGAAGTGATTAATATTTGATGTATGGGAATGATCAGGAATTGGAATTCATTGAACCTATCGCCATCAATATCGATTAAATTAATCAATTACGTTATGTGCAGTGGTGTAGTTCTGGAGAAAAAGATGGAGGGCATTTACAATAACATCGAAAATTGGGAAGAGTTAGTGTTAAAATAAAGTAGGGGGAAACCATCCCCCTTCGATTACACCACTGTTTATATGTCGGTTAAAATATACCTCATATATCGGGGTGATGCCTAGCCTATCACCCCAATATCGGCTAAATTAATAGATGTTATCGAGTTAATACCTGATACATCAGGACGATTACTTGAATCTACTGTCTCAAGATGGCTTGAATTAATCGATTTTAACGGGCCTTATATCTCATTGAACTTTAAACCTCATACGCCGTACCGACTAGTTGAATCTATCGCTACTAATTTTGGTTGAGTTAATCGATTTATTCAAACAAATTCAACTCCTAATACATCGGGACGACTAATCTAAACCGCCCCTGCCCCAACACCAGTTAAACTGCTTTTATTGAATAACTTAATAACTCGTATATCGGAGCGAAATTGAATCTGTTGCATCAATATCGGTTAAATTAGTCCAACAATTTATTCAAATTTTTTCTCCTCAAGCATCGGAACGATTAACTGAATATATCGACACCAGTGTCGATTAAAATAATTTATTAATTTTTTCGAATTTAACTTCTAACACGTCGAGACGATTAGTCGATTTTTTGGTAGCCAATACCGATTAAATAATTCGAATTCCTCATACATCGAGGTGAATTATGCCTGCTACTTCAAAATCGGTTAGAGAAGTAATCGATTTTAGCATGTTACGTATCAATAATTTCAATCTAAATAATTATTGCAGTGATTAATCAAAACTATCGCTATTTAAATCGTATGAAATTAAAGTCAAGTTAATTATATAGCTTAATACCTCATGTGCCGGGACGATTAATCGAATTTACCGCGCGCAATTTTGTTGGAAATATCGATTTTTCCATGTCGAAATCCTACACCTAATAAATTGGACACGTTAATTGAAACTAGTGCTCTAAATATTAGTTACATAATTGGATTAAGTTACTGTGTTATGTGAACCCGGACGATTAATAGAAAGTATCGTCCTCAAAATCGATTAAAATAATGAATTTTATTACTATAAACTTAATAACGGGTAAAGTAGGCTACGACCTTCACCGTCCTATAGTCTGTGTAATTCGATAGGTCGCGTTTCCTGCTTTGTCCCCATGGCAACTGCGAGAAAGATGACAGATCCAGACTTTTTTTCTTTTGCACTGCAGTTACGGCAATTGCATTTCTACATCTGCGATTCAAAATATTAGAATAATTGAGGAAAAGTAATAAGAAAGGATAAGATTTTAACATTTACAAAATATAAAACACAATTAATTAGCTATACAAAGCTTTCTGAAACACATCAAAATATTTGAATAAGATTGCGTAAGATAAAGTATTCTAATATTTGGAACCAATCTATTTTTGCCATTGAGAAATAAATCTGATTTCAACCAGTCTATTATTATTATAACTAAAACAATAAATTGACTTACCATGTTCCCCAAACCAAGTGGGGAAAAAGTTTATACCACGGAAACCATGGCGACACACAAGCTATAGTGGTTTCCTAAGAAATGGAGTCGTAAAAGGCGGGAGGTGAAATTACCTTTTTTTCTAAAAGTAATAAATTTACAAATTAACGAAGTTTTATTACTAAACTTAATCGCAGTAAAGTCGGCTCCAACCTGTAACTTCCTTACAGCTTAGTTCGTGCAGTCCAGGAACCGTAAAGTGGATAGGTACAGGCTCAAATCCCGACCCCTGGGATATATTCCCCTTTATTCGATAAACTAAGAAATGTAATTGCCGAATTTCCTCCTTGCACTAAATAATAGTAAAGGGGGCTAAAACCTTCAACGTCCTATAGCCTGGTTTCCAAAGACCTGGAGCAGTGAAACTGGTGATGCAAATTCGAATCCCGATAGCTAAGATAGTAGCTTTTTTTAGTTAAAGTGATGAATTTAATTTTAAAGAAACTACCTAACCTAATATTAGTAGAGTAGCCTTTAGACTACAACGTATTTGTGGCGTGGGTGGAAATGCACTGGACCAGTGAAGCGGCTGGTGCAAGTTCAAATCCCGACCACTGAAATAGTGGCATTTTCGCTAAAGTGCTGAAATTAAATTACCGAAGTTGACCAAATGAACTTTTTAATAGTAAAGTATGCTCTTACCTTCAACGTCCTTAGAACCTACTTGGCAGAGCACTGGGCTAGTGAGTTTGTTGGCGTGAGTTTGAATCCTGACCACTGAGGTAGTTGCTTGTGCGCCCCTCACCGGGTTTTACCGTATGTTATCTATCATCATGACGATTAATCGAATCGATCGTTCCGAAAATCGATTAATTCAATTGAGCTATGGATTAGAAAATTTTTGGCAACATATATTGATTAATTTATTGAATCTGTGATCCCAATATCAAATATATCACTTACAAATTTTACTTAGTAACCTTTATAGTAACTGTTTTGAAGGATTTAGAAGATGACTTGACCTGGTTTCACCTGTTAACTGGCATTAGGACGATTAATCGAACCGATCGCTCCCAAAATCGATTAATTCAATTGAGCTATTGATTAGCTAAATTTTGCAAAACAGATATAGATTAATTTAATGAATCTGTCACCCCAATATCAAATATATCGCTTACAAATTTACTTAGTGACCATTATGGTAACTGTTTTGAAGGATTTAGAAGATGACTTGACCGGGTTTCACCTGTTATCTAGCATTAGGATGATTAATCGAATCATCAACCGCTGCCAAAGTCGATTTAATTCAATTAAGCTAATGATTAGAAAAATTTTAGCAACTTATATTGATTAATTTATTGAATGACACCCCAATATCAAATATATTGCTTACCAATTTACTTAGTGACCATTATGGTAACTGTTAATTGAGCTATTGATCAGAAAAATTTTTGTCAATATATTTCGATTAATTTATTGAATCTGTGACCCTAACATTAATTATATTGCTTACCAATTGACAATTATGTTAACTGTTTTGAAGGGTACAGAAGATGACTTGGCCGGGTTTTACCTTATGTTATCTAGCATCAGGATGATTAATCGAATGGATCGCTTCCGAAATCGGTCAATACAATTGAGCTATTGATTAGCGAAATTTTGCCAAACATATATCGATTAATTTAATGAATTTGTGACCCCAATATGAAATATGTCTTACTAATTAACTTAGTGACCATTATGGTAACTGTTTTAAAGGATTTAGAAGATGACTTGACCTTGGGTTTACCGTATGTTATCTAGCATCAGGACGATTAATCGGATCGATCGCTCCCAAAATCTATTAATTCAATTGAGCTATTGATTAGCAAAATTTTGGCAACATATATCGATTAATTTAATATTGCTTCCCAATTTACTTAGTGACCATTATGGTAACTGTTTTTCAAGGATTCAGAAGGTGACTTGAGAGGAAAAAAAAAAACGAAGAAACTACTCAAGAATTAACTTTTATTTATTTCAAGTCTATACCATATACAACATCAAAAATTCTAATATTTACAGATTGAAGACTCAATTAAAACAAATCAAAAACATTTCGGGGAAATATTTATCTTTTGTTCTCATCATATCTATGAATATTGTATCAGGCCAACAAATGCGAATTAACTACAGCTTCAGAAAGCAAAAAAGCAACTCAATTACCAAAACATAATTATAACAATGTTAAGGAAGATAAATACGAGGAGGTTTATCCTGAAAATTTTAGAATCCAACTTAAAAAATATTTTGGAGCATATTTATGAAACAATTAGTTCTTTTGGTCCTTTTTAAGAATAGCACAACAACAGCAATTACAGTGTGGCTCTCACAAGATGACGCCTGACTTTCAGAGGGTTTATTCCTTATTAGGGAGAACAAACAATGAAGAGGAGAAATTCTGTCACACGTGTAGGCAAGGCACGTGTGATAGAACGCAGGCATTCTAGCACTGCAGTTCTGTTCACTTCATAGATGGTGCTACTAAAATCAATTGGCCTGTTCTAGTGTTTGAGTAGTGGCATCTATGAAGTAACTTACAAACCGGGGTGGTAGAACGCATGCTACACTAATATAGGAATTTCTTTGTTTTCACAGAGCCAATAACAATCTCATGCGCAAGGAAAACCTGTTTTCCTCCTAATAGAGTGAGTGTTATATTTATTAGAGCACTGAAAATCATTAATTTTTATTGAAGGTTAAAACTTCGTCTTTATTGCATCTCAAATGTGGATGACAACAGGACCATAATAGTACAGTTTAGCTTTTTTTTTAAAAGATTTTGGACACTCGATTTTGCATAATAATTATCAATTTTCTCATTAGAGATTTTTTTTTTTTCAAGAGTACTGAATTCTATGGAATAACAAAATAACTTTGGTGAAGCGCAATCAACAATTTGAATCCACAATTATTATTAACAAAAGCAATTATCTTTAAACTAAAATCTTCTGCTACCCTCAGCCCTGCTGAGACTTGTTTTTTAGCTTTAACACCATTTTTTTTTAATCACAGTGGTCCAAAATTTACTTTTACTTATTATATTTTTGACTTATACATTTTTACATTAAGTATTACTTTTAAAAATGAGTGCAGCAACTTCATTATAAAATCCCTCACTGATGCTGAAAAAACAGGACAGTTCAGATGATGGAGCAAGGATAACCACATCTGACTGTTCAGTCACTTCAGTGGCCGATTCCACTAAACAAAGAACTAGTCCCCATAAACGTATTGTTTTGTTTTTGTGACCAATTAAACATTTATAGTAACTATGTCACGCAACAAGTCCCCATCCGCTGCTCCTCTTCACTCTGGGTGCCTTCTCTTCTGCACCTGGTCATAGATGGACTTGATGACACCTAGCGTGAGGCATCCTATGGCTGTGCCCTGGGCAGTGACCCTCAGCTGCATCAGGTAGTTGGAAGTGGACAGCTTGCCTCGGTGCTTGTACCGGTACGCTCCCACGATGGCAACCAGCAAGCAGCCTCCCAGACCTGACAGAAGATAAAACAGCATCAAGTCAACATATGTAGACAATAAAAATTGAAAGAAAATAAAATTCTCTCAATTTTATTTGAGAAATAAGTTTTTGATGTAATTCTGTTATATGCCTTGAGACACTACCCTTCTTCCACCCAATATTAATGTAGTTTTATTCTTAACACAGTCAGCAAAAGGAGAGCTATTGTTTTTCATACAAAAATGAGTACAAAATAAATAGCAGTTTATACATCGAGGGATGAGTACGATAACTAGGTAACTACAAATCAGCTGTTCAGAGGAAAACTAAGATGAATATTTTTCAGGACTCTTTGCAGAATGTGAGGACTTCATTGATGTTATTTTACCACCATTTCTAAATTTCATTTAATTAGAAGAATTTATGACTTCTTTCAGAACAAAAATTGCTGCAACTGGATGCATGAACTTATTGTAGAATGGATTCCCCTCCCCCTGATGATCGACTTACCTAGTTTTGAATATTCTAAGTCGCACCCCTGAATTGTCTACAACAGCAACCTAGTATGTTATGGACCTAACCTAATGGAATTTTTTTTGCAGCTACCAGTTTTTTGCCATGTTTGTAGTTACCTAATTGTAATACTCACATTATATATCCCCACAGTAGAATCTGCTTGAAGTGACCGCCTTCGGGACCAACAAAACTGGTTGACAGGTTGTCACTATACAGGATATATTTTTCCAATCATTTTACACAGGCACAGCTATTTTTTTGCAGAGGTGGTGCTATTAGACTGATTGTTAAAAATCCAACTAGATGTTACATTTCGATGCTGAAAAAACTGTTTCCAGGTATCAGTGTGACACATAGTTTTAAAAATATAACTTCTAGCAGAGTAACTAAATCAGAATAATTAGCATGATTAGCACAACAATTTTTTTTCTGTCTATATTTCACTCATAAAAAAAATGGCTTACAATATGAAAGCGGTATGCATTTGTAACTAGAAGACAATGCAGGCTCAAAAGAAAGAAAAAACCTTAAAATACTAATTCAAAGACTAATGAAGCAGTACCTCAGTTGCTGAGTATGGCTCAAAACTAACAAAATAATAAAATAATAACATAACCAAGTATCAGAACAGGACGACAATCTACAATGAAATAATTAGCAGCAACACAGGCCTGAGCTGTCATGATTTGCTTTTTAACCAATGAAGGGCCTCGACACATTCGGCATCGCGTGGCGCAAACGTGAAGAAGTGAATTCATCAGAAACATTGAAATGAAATTAAATAACACAAAACAAAAGGTATATACAGTTAAACCTGTAAAGTTGACCACCTTTGTAAGCTGACCACCTGTCTATTTCCACTATTACCTATTGCCACTATTATCCCACCGGATAATAGTGGCAATAGGTAATAGTGGAATACTATTGACAGGTGGGATAATACTATTTCCACTATTATCCCACCTGTCAACCACTATTTTAAAGTAACATCGTTACAAGAAGCTATATTTTAATGAGTTATAGATGTACAGTGTAAGAAATAACAAAAAAAAAAATCTCCGCTCTCAATAAGTTGACCACCTGTCTAAGTTGACCACTAAAGAGCTGCACCGCAAGTGGTCAACTTACACAGGTTTCACTGGATTTTAAAAATGACACGAATTTAGTTAGTAAAAGTAAAAAATTATAACGCATAAAAACTACAAATGCATACAAAGATGTTTGTACTTTTTATACATTGTAATTTTTTACTTTTAAGATAGTAGTAAAAGTTTTTTGTCTGCTTTTATAACGAATTCATTTAGTCACTCAGCAGTTTGATGTTTAAGTGGTCCTAATAAAAAGTCTTTATCAAATACCTCTCTACTCACAACTACATTTTTAGGGCCATTTCTCGCAATGAATAAATTCTCTAAAAATTTAAATATTCATACAGAAGCCTCGATGCATTTTTTAAAAAACTTTAAACTATGCTTTAAAAGCTCTCTTCTAATATGTCATTGACACAGAACAGACACGTGTTTCTCTCATAACTTTGTCACCTACGTTCCTTTACCTTTGCTTCGAAGTGCCTGGTTGTTTTCTTGCTTTTCCTATAAATCAATTTCAGAGAAAACATGTAATATTAAAAAAATTAAAATTCCTACTTAGGGAACAAAGAAAATTTTTATTTTAGTTACTTTTTATTACCATTATTAACATTTATAAAGCTGATAGTGTCCTACAATTTCTCATTGTATCCCCGGGAGCAGAAAGTGCTTAAAAGTGAGACGTAAGTCGCAGAACAAACGCAATCTCTGCAGAACATTTTATCCTTACAAAGAAGAGGGGGGAAAACGCGAGCACAAACGCAAAAGAATAAAACTAAAACAAAAAAAAAAAAAGATATTTTCTGCGGAACAACTGACAAAAGAATGTTTATAAATTCCAATGGTGCACCACTTGGCCATAAATCCATTAGAAAGTTGTTAAAAGCAGCCATTGTCACAATGTATGGGCCAAATTTTTATAAACATTTTGCAAACAGTACATCTGCATTAATGTCGCAGTATCCGACTTCAAAAGTCATTGACAGAATTCCAAAATCTGAATGTATGCCTTGGTTTTAAAGAAATAATTTAATATGTTTTGTCAAAAATGAGTAATAAATATTCTACTAGTTAATTAATATTCTTTATCTATTTTTTGCTGTACTGTGGTCCATCAAATTTTAACGACATGCCTGCAGAACATTTGGAACTGTTTGAGGTCATGTTGCAGAACACTGACTATAATTCTGCTCCTGGGATTGTATCCACCTCTTGTAATGCTTCAATATTGCAAGCAACCTTTCCAGCGAGTTTAGAGCAGTCCAGCTCTTCAGTTCATATTACTTAGGGAATATATCTGTGTGCAACAATCCAAAACTATTGACAAAGAATCATACATCCATATGAAGCTAAAATGAATAACAGTTAATTTTAATGTATGAATGAATATTTGGAAAACTATTAACATCAAGTGTCGTCCACTACAAGTTTAAAAAAAATGTATTTCAACTTGAGGGGGATGAATAAAAAGTACAGTAAAACCCCTCAATAAGGGACACTGAGAGAACTGCTAATTTCGTCCTTTAAATAGAGGTGTCCCTTCCTTGGAGGTTCATGAATGGATGCATACACATATAGGGTATTAACTTAGTTTAAGTTTTTAATAATAAACATGTGTTATCATTTAAGTTTAAATACTGAAAATGTCTTATGCATACAAAATATAAATCAAAATTACTGGAATTTAAAATTTTTTCATTGAAAAACTAAAACTTTAGCATAAATGTCGTAATATCAAAGTTTTGTAACTTACAGAAATTTATTTGAAGTAATCTATTAGATGTGTTTGTTTTAAGGTGTGTCATTTGGGAAATTACAGTATAAGTTACGTTTAGTGTACTTTTTCCAATCCTTGCATAGAAAACTTGTTGGTAGCCAAAGTCGAGTACTGTCTGTAAATACTGAACACACAGGTATTCTATAGCACAAAAGAGGGAAAAGCCTTTACAAGTAGATTTTGGCAAGCACTTCAAAAGTTTCTTTGTTCTTGCTTCTACGACTCATACCAACTTTCAGAGGTTAATTTGTAGAAAAAAAAAGAACTTTAGCTCCCAGTAAATTTTTCTTATTTATATAGCTAGAATTTTGGAAAATTTTCTCTGTGAATGTCATTTAAATAGAGTGTCCCTTATTCAGAAATAAATACATTGTAATCCCTATTCAAAGGGACTGGGACCAGAAAAGGTGTCCCGTAACTAAAGGTGTCCGGTAAAGGAGGTACCACGGTATTTCGCTAATTTGAACAAGATATATAGGGAGAGTGTGAACTAATAGTAGGAATTGAAAAAGAGAGATGTACAACAAAAGTATATATTATTTTCAGGCCCCTCTCCATCGCGTAGATGGAATGACTGAAAATTGCACACTGCATGGCCAATTACAAGTCCTGTAGTTGGTTGCAAAATTGCCGGAGGATGGGAGAATTGAATCACGATGAGAAAATGAACATGTTGAATATCAATGATACATAAGAAAGCTGAATTTTCTCACATTTTTTTTTGGTTAGGTACCCCAATCAATTTTCCATGTATGTTAAAACACAAAATTAGTACATTGAGTTGTTTTAAATGAGCTTCTAACATTTTTGACTTTGTGTAAATGAATCAAAACATTTTATAATATATTCACACTAAAATTTTTTCGTTTAGTTGACACCATTTTTGGTAAAGTTGAAAATGACTGGTTTTTTTTTATGTATTTTAAATTTTTTTAAGTGTCTACCTAAATAAATATAGACAGCAGAATGTTTCCTCAGCATATGATGTTCTTTAACTCATCAAAATTTAATCACAATGGCTCATTTATCCTATTTTCATAGAAATGAGCAATTGTAATGACCTTTTGATGCTCTAAGGAGTTAACACATTTCATGTGCTAAGAAATAATATACTTTCTATGAGACAAAAAAATGATGAAAATGCTTTGTGCTAAAATGTAAGCACAAAGATAAAACAACACAAAAAAGCAAATTCACAATAAGAAGTATCGCAAATAGCTATTTCGAAGCTGCAATGGGGCCTCTTCATCAGTGCAGAAAAGAAACGTCGCTCAACACGCAACTGGAAATCTGTGAGTGAACAGGCAAGAACCAGAGAGACAACTGGTATTTATACCAAATGTGTTGGATTAGCGATTGACCAATCCAGAGGCCAGGAACAAGGTAGGAGCAGAGCCCAAAAGGAAAAGGCCAGAAATGAACTGGAAAAGGCGGGAAAGAACAGGAAAGGAAAGAAAAATTACACAAATTGTTTCCAAATGGCAGGAAAGGATGAAGTACTGGAAAAATCATTTACTAAAGAATGAGAATTTTTCCAAACGTGATAAGCTTCCCAAAAATCGAGTTCATAGGCCGAAGAGCATTTACTGGTAATTCTAGCAGAAGAAAATTCAAAACAATGATCAAAAGTCCAACAATGCTGTGCAATAGAAGAACGCGCAAGTCCTTTATGCTTAACATCTTTGAACTTACACATCCCTTGAGACAGACACATAAAAAACTTTAAAGTATATCAGAAATGAATCATTTTCAACTGAACACCAAAATACGTTCCAACTAAATGCAAAATTTTTATGGTGTAGAACCTTTTAGTTTCTTTCTATAAAGGGAAGGGCAAAATAAAAGTTGGGTTTTCCAGTCTTATCTTGTAAAATCATAGCAATTTAAAAACTATTTTATTTAAAGAAACTTTAAATCCTAAATTATTTTTGAACCTATGAACATAGCACGAAAAATGTCAGAAAATTTGGAAAGGAAGAATCTTTGTAAAAGAAAAAAAAAATGTCAGCGACAAATTGTAACAAATTTCTTTCAATAAGTACTTATACAATCGATTGTTATGCAAGCACAACATACTTTTGAACTAGGCAAAAATATAGAGGATACTATGCTGATGCTCTAAATCCAACAGGAAAAATAGATTTAAGCTGTGCTTAGTCTGTGACATTAACAACTGTTTTTCACCTGTCACAATTCAAAAAGTAAAATTTAAAATCGGATAACATCGTTATATGTTCTCCATATAACAAACTTTTTCATGCATTTATCTTTTTCGATTTTTACTATTTTTAATACAAATTGATAATTTCTGACCAGAAAGCTATTCAAAATAATGAAATAACTCAAGTGAAATAAACATAAGTTCATAATTCTTTAAATTGTTGTATTGTTTTCACTTTGGAGCATTTTATTTATGTAATAAATTCACATAAATTTGTTAGAATAGCAGTGCTTCCCCCAGGCTTGGGCGGGAGGGCGCCGCGCCCTGCCTGCCCTTGGATTCGGGAAACGCGCCCATCTTGCCCTTTTGTTAGTGAAACTGCGCCCTTCTTGTAGAGCTCAAAACTCGCGATCGGCAGTCGCCAAATGCGACCAATTTTCACGTTTTGGCGACCATTGTTTTCATTGACGTCGCCAATGTGGCTACCATTTGCTAATGCTAAAACCCTTTCCCGAACTTTAATCTAGACACGTGACCTTTTCTCAAATTCTTTTGTCCACTAAAAATTAAATAAAGAAGAAAGAAATAGGAGTTAATTTTTGCGCAGCACGGAAACTAGCTTTTCCTCCGATTTTTACCGGAAATTGCTTACTGTGTTTGAATTTTCATCCATTTCCATCCTGGAATTATTTCGATTATCTTGACAGTTGTGCATGCAAAAAATATCTTACAACCTTAAATCTGCTCATTTATCGTTTCATTTTAACAATTAAAAAAGAAAAAAAAGTATAAAGACAAAAACAGCCAAAATCGTGCACGTGCTTCGCCGAAAATTGGATTCTACGTTAAAGATTTTAATCCTTTTGCATCGGGTACAAATTTCAATTATTTTCGAAATTCGAAGATATTTTTCACACATGCTACCCTAAATCTGCTTATTTTGCATTTTATTTTAATAGTTTCTGGCTTTTTTTTTTTTTGAACTGTGCCGATATTGAACACGTGTTTGTCGAAAATTGCGTTTATCACTATTATTCACCATTATTAAATCACTATTATTGTTTCATTTATTTATTTACTTCAAATTTGATTTTAGTATTGACAGTTATTTACGTTTTAGAAATTTTGGATAAATAAGAAATTTTTAGAAAATTGTTAATTTACCTGGATCCAACTTCTTTAAAAATCAACAAACAATTATTGAAAACTGTTTGCTAAATAAACAAATATTGAAAAGAAGTGGTATTATCACAAAGCATAAAATAAATAAGGAATTGTTTTTTTTTTTTAGTTTAAGCAGTTTACAAAATAATAATAATGTGTGTATATAAATAGAAAAAAAGCCAGAGTAATTTTGCCAAGGTAGATAATTGTTCACAGTACCGGATCTTGGAGTTTTCTGAGGCGGGGCAAAACTTAAAAATGCCGCCCTCTTTAACCAATTATTGTTGATATTTCATATAACTTTTATAAGCTGACCTTTTTTCTTTTTGACAATTTTTCCTTTTTGGGTCACTGATACACCCATAAAACTTTCGTTAATGTCCACACAGCATGGCCCTCTCAGCTCAACATTAGGGTGGATAGAGCCATATGAAAGGTCCCTCTTAACTGAAGATATGAAATTCTGACAGAGTTGTAGGGGGTCCAGGGGATTATCCCCAGGGAAAATTTTGAAATTTATCTGCAAACTGGTGCATTTTGAGGTCTTATGAAACGCTTTGTGACTTCAAAAATTTTAGGGAAAAAAAAGCAAACAAAAGCTTTTTGAAATTTAAACGTTTTTACTCATAAAAGTAATAATAAAAATTCAGAAAAAAATTGCCATTTTTTTTAAAATCCGGAGGACAGGACTCAACATCCCCCCTCCTTCTTACTAACGCCCATATCGAAGAGTCACGTGTTTGCCTTCTCAAACTTACAAGCTCCCACCTCTTCCCAAAAGGATGCTTTGAAAGTTTCTAAAAGAAAAACCATTGGGTATTGTCTGAACATAGCCTGATTTATACATATTTCATTATCACAAGAGGGAAAAAACCTGAACTTCTTAAATTTTAAATTTTGACATTGCGAAGTAATTTGCCACCTCCTAACCTAAATTTTAGAATTTCCGACAGTTTATACAAATAAATAATTCTATTAATCGGTTTTAATAGTTAGCAAAATAGCTGATCAATGATAAAATTGGGGCGCAGAACTAGGATTTTAATTCTCTTCCAAAAGTTAAATTTTCTTAATTAAATAATTTTTTTCTTTCTTTCTCCTTTTCTTTCCTCCTTTCTTTTTTTGGTGCATCACAGTTGAATTTGCCGCCCCCCCCCAGAAGTGCCGCCCGGGGCTTGGGCCCGGCTTGCCCCACCCTAGATCCGGCACTGATTGTTCAATCAACTTTTAGTAGGAATTTAGGCATCGACCAGCAAGAGGAAAGGGGTATTTTTTCAATTCTGAGAAAATTAAGTTCGAAAATACGGCATTATAGGTTACATTGAAAGTCTATCCATATTTTTGGTACTAGATTTTGCGCTGTTCGCCGTTCAGGTTCTAATACATCGCATTGACAAATATGTTATTATTACATGTATTTATTTCAAGTATAATGATTAAACATTAGCTAAAAAATTAGTCCCAGAGGGACTAAATGTTCTTAAAATGTCTAACCCTCAAAACACTTGCGATTGCGTGCCTGAGAACCACATCGTTTACTTAAATGTAATTCAAACACTCATCGCAATTGATACCAGTTTTGTGCTCTTAAAAGCAATGTACATTTAAATTTTTTTGAAATTTGGCTACCATTTTGTGGGGTTTTAGTAGCCATTGGCTACCAATCAAGAATTGGAGATTTTAGGTATACCTTCTTGCCCTTTTGTTAGTGGAGAACTCAGCTGACAGAAGCCATACAGTGTTCCCTCGCCACTTCGCGCTTCATGTTTCGTGGCTTCGGTGCTTCGCGGGGTTTTCTAAAATATTAATTAAAAAATAAAACCATGTCGGCAGCCACATTGCGGAAAGGAGCGTTGTTTCATGTTGATGCGCAAGAGAGAAGGATCTCTGCATGTCAAATAAAGATATGAGTTGACTCAGATTACATACCATGGGCTCTCAAAAGCTCCCACCAACACAAGACTCTTCGCCTCTCTCAGAAAGCAATGTTGATTAATGTTTATTACTGTACTGTAACATTTTGTAATTAACTTTATTAATTAGCACCGACACGTTTAAGTAAATACGTATACTGTTGTAATTTTTGTCTTAAATGTCTTTGTATAAATACTGTTTACATATTTAAAACATTTGTGTACCCGCATACACAAAAATTCTTAGGGGCAAATCCGATTTCGCGGTTTTTCAGTTTTTGTGGAAGGTTCTGGTCCCTATTAACTGCGAAAAACGAGGGATCACTGTATCCATAAAAAAAAATTTTTCAGCAATTCTGAAAACTGAGAAAGAGAATGGGGAAATATTTCCCTGCTTAAAAATACCCTTAGCTGTTGCATGTTTATCACCAATATCAAATGCAGAGGTGGAGAGGATTTTATCAAATTAAATTGGTTTTAACTGATAAAAGATCCAGTTTGAAAATGGAACATGTCAATCAGCTAATGCTTCTAAAATTGAATGGAAATTTAAACCCAAATGATGTAATTAAAAAATGGAAGGTTTTAAAACGTAGAAGAATATATTAAAAAATATATTTGATGTCTAAAATATATGTAAATAATGCATTTTATTAATGTTATCAATTTCATTAAAATCCGGATTTTGATAGCCTTTGCATTTTGGGACTTTTTCTCTTTTAGGGCAGACAGGTGAGATTTTTCGTGCACCTTTTGAGATTTTGGGATTCTTTTCTTTACATCATTTTATGGTTCTTTTTTGGCTTTGAGTAATTTTTTGTGCGTAGCTTGAAACATTTCCAATGATTCTGTGCTTGATTATATTGCAACTCTTAAAAACTCTCTATCTCATAAAATTCAGAATAGTAGATTCCCAAAGATTAATAAGAAGATTCTTTTTTCATCTTTATAAGGAACCCATTTGGGTCAAATATGCATTTATTACATCAGTAGATGTTGAGAAAACTAACCAAAATATTAGAATGCTCTTTCAAACAAGAAACTATTTACTATTCAAAATATGAAAGAGCATTTAATAATCCCAATCTAATGGTACTTTCTAGTTACTTCAAGAAAGAAATTTTAAAAATGTATTGAAACTTGCGGGAAAAAAGATGGCAACCTGTGAAGAATCCATATATTAGACATTTCCTTTTTCTCTCCTTATTTTAATAAACATTAATTTCAATCTTTAATGAAAATGTATCGATTAATTTTACTTCTTTTAAATTTTTTTTAAAAATTACTATTGTGATTTTAAGCTAAACCATTGCTTTCAGTTGGTATTCTTGATTATTTAAAATGGCATTTGTTGCAATTTTCTGTTTTTAGGACATGTGACATCTAAGATTTTGAAGGGAGTTTTCAGTGATCGTTTAGGTCATCAAAATCCGGGCTCTAATTATTATTACTGAAGCTTTATTGTATGAATAATAGATATATTGTTATTTTCTTATTATTCCTCAAAGGTGATTAGATCTTCAGAAAAACTGGAATGAACAGAAACACTGTCATAAATTAGTAAAAATGCATAACTCGGAAAATCCTTGCTAGATATTTTATTGAATTTAAAATCATTATTGGTTGATGTTGTCATGAATATGCAAGCAGAATTTTTTCATGCTTTACTTCAGATATTGAAAACGAATGAACGGTCCCTACTTCAAATTACAAATGCCCTTTATTTCGGTAAGATGCCCTAAATTTGGAAAAGTGCCCTTTTTTTACAGTAGCACCCTGCCCTTTTTCAATCCTGGGGGAAGGTCTGGAATAGTATAATAATTTTTTTTTCGCTTTTAATTAAAATTCTTAATTAAATACTTTTGAACTAACCTAGTGATAAGGTTGTACAAAATCTCCCATCTCTGCCCAAATGTCTCGTCTGAAACCAAACGATTTCATCATGGAGGGATTCTGTACTGAATATGCTTATGCATATTTTTTAAAAAACTGAAAATGTGACACTTCACAAATTTTTTTTAAATTCTCATAAAAATAGGACTCTGAAAAATCCTGGACAGACCCATTACGGATGAAAACGGATCGTCCACATAATAACAAGTTGTGTAAACAATATACCATAATGGGGTTCATACAAAAGTTCAAGCAACAATAATAGTGTACAAATATCTGTTAAAAAAAACTATTAAACAGAGGAGCACCTTCCTTGAAAGGGGATTCCAACATCAAGATGCGGGAGGAACCGAAAAAATCTACAATAACCCAGTAAGAGAGAAATATCGGGAACAATGCAACGTAAAACAAAATACAAAGCAAATACATCATATATCACAGTGAGCAAGTTTCAAACATTAATAACACAATACTTGAAAACTAAAACTCGAGTTAAAGTGAGTTTAATGGATAGCATTAAGGATTCATTTCAATGACTATTTTTAAGCGCCAAAAACCTGGGCATTTAAACAAAATATTTTATTTTATATTTTCACATATTTAATAGTGTTACAGGTTATAAATAACACTACGGTTATTTCACAATATACATATCATTAAGAAAAGTGTAAATGGCTTAGAAATTGCATTTTTCATTGCCATTACGCTGGCATAAAAACATGTGGGCAGTCTATGTCAATTCAACACAGGGGAAAATCTCACCCCTTTGCTAATTTTCTTGAAAATTAGCAAAGGTGTACCACTTTTGTCCACCAGACCCCTACCTGTTAGCCGAGGCCTTAGGATAGCTTACGCACGGGGTGAGATGGTGGGGTCCACTGATTTTACATGCACATATCCCCAAGTGTACATGGGTCGTCGTCAGCAGGTATCGAACGCATGACCTTCCAAGTGGAAGTCTGACACTCTAACCACTAGGCTACCACGGCCCTAAAGGTGTACCACTTGAACAGACTCGGGGAAAATGTGGAATTTTTCCGAAACCTCTGTATTCGTTTCCGATTTATACAGGAGTGCAAAATTCCACTGAGAACAGAAGTTGGCACATTGGGAATGGCTCTAGAAACTTCCCAAAAAAAAAAAAAAAAAGGTGGAAGATACTTTTAATGTCTGCAATGTCATTTCCCCCCACAACGGTTCAAAAGTTTAAAAAACTGTTGCAAATTTAAAATGAAAATCTAGTTCGATGAATTATGCATGGGAAGATCTGAATTTCAAAGTCATTTCCTCAGAGAGCAGCACCAGTGATAAGAATGAAGGGAAAAATTAACCTATTTCAATTCATTTGTGTGTGTTTTATTATTATTATTAGGGGGCAGTAGCATGCAACCCAATGTATGTTAGGGGTTAGTTATTAGCCTATTTATAACGGAGTGTCAAAACCCAACTCAAAACTAAAATTGTTTTACGAAATATATATATATATATATATATTATATCTGCAGGTGGCAATATTAATAACTACTTCTACCATAAGACTTTACAAAATAATACACAACATTTATCAGGTTTGAAGTACTTTCAAATTTTAATAAGAATTTGTTACACTGTTTAACAATAATCGTTACTTCTATATCACGCATGAATGATGGATTTTGGGCATTTGCCCCTAGCCATACCAGACTAGTTTTAAATGTATTAAATTTCACGGGTACACCCAGGGCCCGCTCGACGGTATTCGGGGCCTTTGGACTTCATAAAAATAGTGGCCCCTAGTCCTCTTTCATCATACAAACTAAAATAATAAATTCAATTTGTGTATAATTTTATTGTGTTTTCAATTACTTTAAAAACTTTAATAATTACATACATGAAACAAATACCTTATTTTTTTCTTTCTAATGGGCTGCTGTTGGCTTCCATCTCTATCAAGCACCACAGTGGGTATAGTGCCATTGCTACAAGTGAATTTTGATGCTAGGTTCTTTCACTTGAAAGATAGAGTACCTGGGAGGCGTCACTATCATTATGTCTGCTTACGTTAAGACAACTAGAATTGTTAAACTAATTTTATGAAACACGGTTTATTGTGTTTTTTTTTTTTTTTGCTCTTACGCTGAGGTGCCCCTAAGATGCTGGCACCTTTGTACCTTGCACATTGATAGGGACGGTACTGGGTACACCTGCGTTACCGGAACTGATGTGATATTTCCCCCCTTGGCGACTTTTATGTTGGCGCCAAGAAACTGTCACCAAAAAAGGGATTTTTACGTCACCAACTTCAAACATAATACATCACTCTTGGCGATGATTTTTGTTGCCAACGTCACATCATATACATAACTACAATATCAAGACAACAGTATGGCTACAGGGTTGCCATATTTGAAACTGGTGGAACATTCAAGAAAAAAACGCCACTTTCCGTCCGGGTTTTCCATATGTTCAAACAAACAGCGCCAAATTTCAAACACAGCCAAGGGGGGATTATACTACAGCTTAGCCCTCAGTTACTTCACATTAATATTTAAATATATAAAAAAATACATTTCAAGAAACAAGACTCACCAACTACCATGAGGGGGTTGTCTTTCCATTTCCGAGCGAATTTTCCACCCCCAGATTCTTCGCTGTACGGCAGATCCGGCTTTTCTTCCGAGGGAGACGACATTTCTGGCTGCAAGTGAGTAATTGCCGTTTATCAGTAACAGAAAAAATCCAACAATTCTCTTACACGAGAAATAAATATGACTCAAGCTTCCAACTAAATGTTTAGTAAAACAAAGAGTACTGAATACAGTAAATTATAGCAAAAAAAGTATTTAGCAACACGCTATGAAGAAGCCCTCGAGGTTTCTACTCCCTATAGATTCCCATTGTCTAGCCAAAAATATTTACAAGTACTTTCAAGGATTCCATTAAACATTTTCAGACTCAACAGTGCATTTATTCATTTGTAGCTAATTAAAAAAAAACTTCATGTATTAATGTTGCTTAATAAAATAGTAATTAGCGTTTTTATTTCAAAACTATCTAAAACATCATCAGAGAAATATAACCTGTATTTAAAATGGCTACATCACATAGAAGAAATTTATTTAAAGAACAAAAGTGTGCTCAAAGTTGTTTTCCCATGGTTAAGTTAGAAAGAGGTTTAGAAAAACTTTATATTGTTGTTTCATCCATCCAGACAAAATACTGGTTGAATATGATAGCATAAAAAATATCGTGGAGAAGATATTTTAGTTTTTTTTATCCTTGCAAAAACAGATAAAATAAATAATTGTAGTAATAATGAGGTGTTCCACTTACGAAAGGGTTTTTCATAATAATCCCACTTTACTGGTTTTACAATATTTTTTAAATAAAATTAAAATGATTACTATTGTGCTATCAATTAAAATCATAAAAACAAAAGGTAAAAATACAAAATAGGATTTGAAGACTGGGAATTACGAGGGGTCTCTTTTTGAACAAAAGAACTGGAAATAGTGCTGTCATATTAATTGGATAGTCTGTTTTAATAGTGCCGATTTTTACGCTCATATTTACCAAAAAAAAAACGGTTTTTTTTGTTTAAACCAGGTTTTTTTGGTTTAAATAGTATTTGTAGGCAAAACAATTCGACTTTTGGAAAATCATGGAGATTTTAGATCATTAATTGTGAATAAATGTTATTAGTAATAAATTTGTTGATAATTAAATAACTAGGTTAAAACCTTGAATTTTAATTACCTTCTAGATGTAGCTTTTATTTTTTCAGAAAGTTACCTATAGTGAAATGCGTATTTACGGTGCAGCACTTTAGAGGTCAACTTATAGAGTGGAGATTTTTTTTGTCATTTCTTACACAATGTGTTTATTCATTTGAGACTAATTAAAATATAACTTCATGTAAACACTTTTCTTTAAAATTAGTAATTGGCTTTTTTTTTTTCGAAATTACCTAAAATATCATTAGATGAATTTAATCTGAATGACTTACAATGTATCCTATACAACTTTAAAATCAAAGCACTTAGTTAACATAATGACAAATATCTTATTAATTATGTGAGTCACTTATTTAATAGAAAATATTCCCTAAAAATACATAATTTTTTGAAATGGCTAGATTAAGTAGAAGAAAAATAAGAAACTTATTTAGAAAGCAAAAGAGTGCTCATAGTGGTTTTCTCGGATGCTTAACTTACACAGAGGTTTAGAGAAACTTTATATTGATGTTTCATCCATCCAGACAAATACTGGTCTAACATTATAGCATAAAAAATATTGTCCTGGAGAATTTATTTAAGTTTTTTTTCATCTTTGCAAAAATAGATAGACAAATAAATAGAGTAATAATTAGGACAGCCAACTTACAAAGGTTTTTCTTTTTTATAACACTCCCACCCAAATTTGGCGTACATACGTTGTCAAGTTACAAAGGTTTCCCTACATTAAATAATATAGGGCTAATTTCGTTACTGACCAAAAGTGGTCAATTTAGGTGGTTAACTTTACAGGTTTTATTGTATTAACATATTACAATACTCTATTTATACAGACCTTTCAGCAAATTATTAAAGAAATAATTATTTTGCGGGTTGAGTTTTAACCAAAGCATATTTTACTAAATCAATAAAAAATAAGCAAAAATGAAAGATATATTAAAAATAATGTGTGTTCATTTACAGTATCATTAATATCAACAAATGATTACACGTCTTTTACTATAGATATATTTTACCAGGGTTGTTTGGTTTAAACCATGGTTTAAACCAAATCTTTTTTCATTAATTTCGCACATCATTAAAAGTTGCAAAATCCAATTTATGCAGAAATTACAAGCACAGCACTGGATAATTAATGAATTTGAAAATTAACAAACTTTTTTTTTTAATCAATACAAATTTTTCTCATCTCCTATCTACAGACTACCTATCTCAGACTATTTGGGTTTTTCTAAAATTAGCTCTGGAAAAGCTAATTTGAGAAAAACTCTTCTCAGTCATTATAAAAATTAAAATGATATTGCAATTGTAATTCATGGAGCTAAAGAATACATATTAGAAACAATAAAATAACTTCATAATAACCAATTTGCAAATGTATGTTACAGACAACAATTTTTAGAAACCAAATCTTTTTTCATTTATTTTTCCGCATTATAAAAAATTGCAAAATCCAATTTGTGCAGAAAATTGCAAGCACAGCATTAAATAAATCATGAATTACTGAATTTATAAAGTAACAAAATTTTTTTTTTAATCAGTGCAAATTTTTCTTTTTTTCCTAAATTATTCTCTTCTTTTTAAAAATATATTTATTCTTTAATCAGGAAAAATTGTATTTAAAAAAAATATAAATAATAGTGATAATTTCTAAGCCAATCTTGCTGATTTGTATTAGTGTTACGGTGTAATCATTTGTTGATATTACTGATACTGTACATCAACACACATTATTTTTAATGTATCTTTCATTTTTGCTTATTTTTTATTCATTTAGTAAAATATGCTCTTGTTAAAACTCAACCCGCATAATAATTATTTCTTTAGTAATTTGATGAAAGGTCTGTATAAGTAGAGTATTATAACGTGTTAATACAGTAAAACCTGTACAATTGACCACCGTTGTAAGTTGGCCACCTGTCTAAGTTGACCACTTTTGGTCAGGAACGGAATCAGCCCTATATTATTTAATGTAGGAAAACTTTTGTGATTTGACCACCTGTCGAATTGACCACTTAAGTACCAAATTTGGGTGGGAATATTATAAAAAACCCTTTGTAAGTTGACTGCCTAATTATTACTATATTTATTTATTTATCTATTTTTGCAAAGATAAAAAAAAAACTTATATAAGTTCTCCAGGATAATATTTTTTATGCTATAATGTTAGACTAGTATTTGGATGGATGAAACATCAATATAAAGTTTGCCTAAACCTCTGTGTAAGTTAACTATTCTAGAAAACTACTATGAGCCTCACTCTTTTGTTCTTTAAATAAGTTTCTTCGTTTTCTTCTGATTGATCTAGTCATTTCGAAAAATTATGTATTTTTAGGGAATCTTTACAGTCAAATAAGTAAACTAACACATTTATCTTTAACTAAGTGCTTTAATTTTAAAGTTGTATAGGATACATTGTAAGTCATTCAGATTAAATTTATCTAATGGTAGATAATTGTTAAAAATAGCTAATTACTAATTTTAAAGTAACATTAATACATGATGTTCTATTTTAATTAGTCACAAATGAATAAACGCATAGCGTAAGAAATGACAAAAAGAGAAAAAATCTCCACCCTCTATAAGTTGACGACTAAAGTGCTGTACCTATATAACATAATTAAAATTTAAAGTTTTAACTTATAGTTGCTTAATTAATTATCAATAAATCGACTATCAATAACATTTATTTACAATTAAGGATCTAAAATCACCATGATTTTCTAAAAGTCAAATTGTTTTTCCTACAAATGCTATTTAAACCAAAAAAACCCGGTTTAAACCAAAAAAACCGGTTTTTTTGGTTTTTTTCAAAAAAACCAGGTTTTTTTTCCAACCCTGTATTTTACACTTACTGGATTTAGCAACGATAACACTTATATAAATCAGCAACATTGGCTTAGAAATTAACAGCATTAGTTTTTTGTTTTTTTTTAATACAAACTTTATTGTTCTTGATTAAATATATTTATAAAAGCAAAAGCAATTTTATAAAAGTAATACAATGGGCAAACTTCATTTTTCCTGATTAAAGATTAAATATATTTTTTTTTAAATAAGAGAATAATTTAGGAAAAAAAAGGTTGTTAATTTACAAATTCAATAATTCATTATTTATCTAATGTTGTGCTTGTAATTTCTGCATAAATTGGATTTTGCAATTTTTTGTAATGTGTAAAATAAATGAAAAAAAAAATTTTTTTTTTTTTTTTAAAGTGTAATCTGTAACATATATTTGCAAATAGGTTATTATGAAGATATTTTATTATTCCTAATATATATTTTTTAACTCCAGGAATTACAATTGCAATATCATCTAATTTTTATAATGACTGAGAAGAGCTTTTCTCAAATTAGCTTTTTCAGAGCTAAGTTTAGAAAAACCCAAATAGTCTGACATGTAGATAGGAGATGAGAAAAATTTGCACTGATTAAAAAAAAGTTTGTTATGTACATATTCATTAATTATCCCATGTCTTCATAAATTGGATTTTACAATTTTTAATGATGTGCAAAATAAATGAAAAACGATTTGGTTTAAACCAAGTTGTTTTTTTAAAAAAACCATTTGGTTTGAACCATGGTTTAAACCAACGTGGTTTAAACCAAACAACCCTGATATTTACTATAGTATGATGCTTCATGTATTCATTGGACTTGCATTCTAAAGTATCTTAACTACTCATGAGCTTAAAAACCTCTTTTTCAATCAAGTTAATCCATTTACTTTAATAAAGGGGATGGGGAGGATACTAGTAACTTCCATTGAAAACAACTTTTCAATATGTAAGCAGTAGGGATGTAACAAATAATGTTTTGGTCGAATAGCCAAATACCGAATATTCGGGCAATGCCTTAGGCCGAATACCGAATATTCGGTAGCCGAATATTAAAATTTCTAGAAAATCGTTGTAATAGAAAGTATTTGTCAAATTTAAAATTATTCACAAAGTCAAACACCAATGACACACAATCTATTATATATGAGTTAATTATGTTTGTTAAAAATTGAAAACTATTTAAAATTAATCTATTTTCTCTATTGTTTTGAATGTAATAAAACTAAGAATTTCACCCACAAGTGGAATATAAATGACAGATTTTATGGTAGTAAGCATTAGCATTATTTTACTAATTATTTAATTCAAATGAAAGAGCTATTATTGCTTAGAGAACTTTTACCTTGCTCAAAACTGTTTTATGAAGATATTTTCAAAGTTATAAAATTTAATATTTTTATTTTATGGGGTTTTTTTACATACTTATTTTTAAAAAATCTATTAAAATTTAATACACTTAACTGGAATACATATTTATTTTCAAAAATCCCATTAACTTAAGCTATCTAAATATTTATGATATATTCTAGGCTTTTCACATCTCTCTTATCCAATATTCACAATAAATCAGTCTACCCAAACGAAGTCAGACTTTCACTTTGTTAATAATAACAAAATTAATTTTTCATATTCTCCATCATAATTAACCCCTGCCATATTTTGGGAGCAAATGCTAAATAAAAAATACAATATTAAAACTTTAAAATCCGTTTTGCTCAGTCAAGCCTAAAACAAGGTTTTAAAAAAGTAGTTTTTTTCTAAATTATTTTTATTTATTAAAACTATATACTAATGTATTCTTTTGCAATAATTATAATACAATTTTAAATTGATTAAAACCTACTGATTTCTTTATTTTTTTACATTTCTATTGCAGCAGAACTATTCGGCTGAATAGTCCATCGACATTCGGCCAGGCCGAATTTGACCTTACCCATTATTTGGCCAGGCCCAATATTCGGCTAGGTGATGAAATGACTCTTCGGCCAGGCCGAACATTTGGCCAAAGGGCTGAATAGGCCGAATATCGAATAGTAGCCGAATATTCGTTACATCCCTAGTAAGCAGTACTAGTGTATCACAATACTTTTTTTTTTTAAATTTAAAGTTAACCTTTATCAGATAAAAATTTATGTATCTGATGTGATAGCTTCCTGCACAGGCAGATAGATAGTTTATGGATTAATTACTCAATTTAGTATGACATCGGTAGAACTACAACCGGCTACATTGATGAGTGCAATGGGCCCTGCCGCAACAATGATCTGCAATACATTTGCTTGAAGTAAGGATGATTGAAATAAACTCGACGTTATAATCACTAAATTTGATCAAAATTAGGATGTAATTATAAAAACAGCATCATGTTTTCAAGGCTGAATTTAATTATTACGGCCGAATTTCGAATGTTGAACTCTAATTTTAATAAAGTTAAAAAAAAAAAACATTCAACTTTTGAATAATATAAATTCTTATTTACTTAATTGACTTACAAATGACATAAGAAAACTTGAATCCCCCCCCCCCTGGTGTAGATAATGGGGGTGCTTAGAGGGTAAAACCCCAGAAATGGTGAAGATGGTCTAGAATTTAATCCATTTTTCCTCTCAAACCATGAAATTAGCTCACTTCTCCTGAAGAAACCCAACCCTGAAATCCAGGTCTAGCTATGCTACTGCCTCCCCCCCCCCCCCGTTACTCTTTTGCAGAGTTTAATCAATGCAAAAAGATAACTTTTCCATTTCAATGATTTTAAATTTAGTAGTATGTAGTTACAGTACATTAATGTTAACATTTTCAGGGAAGTCAAATGCATTCTGTAAAATTAAAAAATATATATTTTTATTTTTGACTTAAAGGGCGCTTTAAAACGTAAGCATCAAGTACAATGCATTTAATGATTAAAAGGTCCTGAAAATTTTTATCTTTCTTTCAGAGCTACAAATACACGAGCATGCGGCCATAGAAGGCCAGTATTTCATCACCTGAGACTTCAATACCTTTAACACGTTTACACGATTCTCCCGCGCAATTTTGAAATTGTACTCGGGAAAAAAATTTACTTAATTATCTGTTGATAAAATGATTTTGAACGGAGCATATAAACTTATAAAATGCGCGAATCTTCATCACACACGTGGGTCAAATTCTCATGTTACGTAATTTGACATTTTTCGAGATATACACAGTATTAGGGCTGATAAAAATGCACGTAAAGCAGGTGGTTTTTAAATAACTGCTGAGTATTCCTTGTGTTAGTGAAAAATAAAGTACAAAGCAAGAAAGGTGACAAAAATTCCAGAAAATTTACCTATGACCTTCGGATTAGTGGATTTCCGGCAAAAGAAAGATCGATTGCTGAAGAAAGTGACTCCGTTGCCGGCTGGTCGGATCTCGAGTGAAATTAACTCGGCTGCCGGCTGGTCATGTGACCTGTAACACCACGTGACTTTTCATTGTTCTCTCGTCTCCGCAGTCTCTGGCATATCATTTCAAGGTGAGGCATGGCGAAGGATGGTAAGATTTCTTTCATTACACGCTTTTTTTGCTCTTTTAAATTTATGTGTGCTTTTTTCAATGTTTAAGCCGAGAAAACTTTCGATTGTTGCACATACTTAATTTGGAGTGTATCATTATTGATTAAAATGTAATTGTTTTAATAAAAACCTATGTTTTCAGGTGCTTATGGGTTACGGCCAATCTGATTTCAATTTTACTGAAATGCTCCTAGAGCTACGAGGATAAAATTTCCATCAAAGAGGAAAACGTCAAAAGTGAATGATGCGAAGTAAGTTGTTTCATTAATTTTAGGGAAGTAATGTTTAGTTTTCTGTGAAGCTAGAGCATAGCGGAGAATGTTATGGTCCTTGTTTGATTGCTTATTTTTAATTTGTGTCTTTTCAAATGTTTATTGTGAGAAATGCTTCAACTACCTTCCTTGCAAGGGATTATTTTCTATAAAAATTTAATTGATTTCAAGAAAAATGATGTTTCCAGGTGGTTACGGCCGATGATTTTCATTGAAGCCAAGCGTACCAATGGATTGTAAGTTTATTATTATTATTATTATTTATTTATAGTTTTATCTTATATGTCTTTTCTAATATTTATTTCGATAAGATTTTTGCTTTTCATGTAGTAAACATAATGAGGGAAGGGGGAGACCCCCTCCCACACCCGAAACAATTTGCCCCTGTTACTTACAGAGGGCAAATTCGAATTAATTATGCTTCGTATAATTATGCCTTATTTATATTCCAAGAATTACCAGTTATGTCCCTGCTACTAAATTAGACATTTCTAATTTATCTATCCCTAGTTATATAGACTTAGCAGACAGTAATTTTCATGTCCCTTCAGAAGTAGATGCTTTAATAGGCAGCGAGTTATTTTTTAATATTTTAAGGGGCGAACAAATTCGTCTTGCAAATGGAAAGTATATTTTACAAAATACAGACTTTGGATATATTGTTACGGGATCACTGCCCCAAAATAATACCCAGAATTATTGTTGTTTACTGAATGAAACAATTTTAGATAATACTCTTAAAAGATTTTTTGAGATTGAATCATTACCTGGGGATAACGAAGAATTCATTAAGGGGGAGGAAGAATTATTTTGTGAAGAACACTTTAGAAGCACGTATAAACACGATAAGACTGGGAGGTTTATAGTGCAACTACCAATGAAACCTAAGGCGGAATTATTATTCGGCTCTTCTATAGAAAATGCAGTTGAGAGACTAAATAGCTTGTGGGCCAGGTTAGACAAAAATAAGACTATGGCCAATTTATACAGAGCATTTATGGAAGAATATGGACATTTGGGTCATATGACTGAAGCTAAGACTCAAAACACGGAAAATATTTCTTATTTTATTCCCCATCATGCGGTGTACAAACCAGAAAAGATTTCTACTCCACTCCGGGTTGTGTTTAACGCAAGTGCAAGCACATCAACCGGCCATTCTCTTAACTCTGTTTTGTTAAACGGGGGTACAATTCAACAAGACCTATTTTCAATTGTAGCTAGATTTCGAAAACACAAATATGCCTTTTGTGCTGATATAAAGAAGATGTATAGGCAAATAATTGTTGATCCTTCTCAAAGAGATTTACAAAACATTGTTTGGAAACCGAGTAAAGATGCTCCGATCAAAATATTTGATTTATGTACTGTGACATACGGCACAGTCTGTGCACCGTTTCTAGCAACGCGTTGCCTGAAGGCTCTGACTGAAGAAGAAAATATTCATTTCCCTTTAGCAGCAGAAGTTATATGCACAGATATGTACGTGGATGATTGTTTGTCAGGTGCGCCCACCATAGAAAAAGCTCGAGAATTACAATCTCAATTGATCCAAATTTTACAAACAGGGGGCATGGAGCTACATAAATGGGTATCAAATCATCCGGAATTAATGCAAGATACAGATATATCTGAATACACTTTTAACGAGCATTCACAATTACAACAAGTAGCTGTAAAGGCTTTGGGTATGCTCTGGAAACCACTGACTGATAATTTTGTTTTCAAAATTAATATCAATCCCAAGGACACGTATTCTAAAAGAGCGGTCTTATCTGAAATTGCCAAAATTTATGACCCTTTAGGTCTAATTGGCCGTGTTCTCACGAAAGCAAAATTATTCATGCAATTTTTATGGCATTTAAAACTTGACTGGAATAAACAGTTACCTCCAAACTCTCTTCGAGAGTGGCAACAATTTTTGTTTAATTTAACGAAAGTAAACGACCTTTGTTATTCCAAGATATGTATTGGCTGACAATATTCATAAGTTAGAGCTGCATGGATTCTCAGACGCTTTTGGCAAGGCATATGGAGCAGCATTATATTTAAGATGCATTTCAAAGACTGGACAGTTTAATTCGAGACTTCTGTGCAGCAAGTCTAGAGTTGCCCCTCTAAAGCCAGTCACCATTCCTAGATTGGAATTATCTGCCGCTTTACTGTTAGCCAGACTCGTCAAAAGACTTCTTCCAACTCTGCAGTTACGCTTTGATAATATATTTTTTTGGACAGACTCCTCCATTGTGCTTTCTTGGATTAATACGCCTCCTCATAAGCTAAAGACTTTCGTTGCTAACAGGGTGACAGAGATACAGTCTTTTTCTGATAATTGCTATTGGAACCATGTATCCTCCAAGAACAATCCGTCCGATATTATTTCCAGAGGTGCTTATGTCAAGGATCTAGTTAACAATGACTTATGGTGGTGTGGTCCAGACTTTTTAAAGCAAGAAATTTCATTCCCTAGGGAACTTCCTGTATGCACTGACCTTGATTATGAACTAGAGCTGAAATCAAATACCAGTTTAATTATCTCTCACGCCAGTGACTTTTGGGATAACCTATTTAATTGTACTAACAATTTTATGAAATTAATTCGCATATGTAGTTTTATTTTCAGATTCATTAATAATACCCTTAATAAAGGGACAAAGAGTACATTTTTAACTTCCAAAGAATTAAAATTTAGTGAGGAAATTTTGGTGAAAGAAGCTCAAGAAAGTAAGTTTTCTTGTGAAATATCTGCTCTCAAAAGGGGACAAAATGTTCCATCATCAAGTAAGCTAAAATCTTTAGATCCATTTTTGGATAGAAATTCTTTACTGCGTGTAGGGGGTAGGCTGAATAATTCCAAATTGCCTTTTGATGCCAAACACCCATTGATTTTACCTAGTGATCACAAGCTTGCCGAACTAATTTTTGAGTACTTTCATAAAAAGTATTTACACGTAGGTGCTCAAGGGTTGGTTAATCAGGTTCGTATGCATTATTGGCCTGTTAAAGCTAAGAGCATTGCCCGAAAAATAGTGCATACCTGTATGACATGCTTCAAGCAAAAACCTAAAGAAATTAACCAGCTAATGGGAAGCCTTCCCTCGGAACGTGTGACACCTAATCACACCTTTCTGAATTCAGGTGTAGATTTTTGTGGCCCTTTTCACATAAAATACAAAAACCAGAGGAAGGGAGTTTACTTAAAGATTTATGTGGCCATATTTATATGCATGTCTACAAAGGCCATTCATCTAGAGATAGTAAGTGACTTATCCGCTGCTGCATTTATCGCCACACTTAAACGATTTTGCGCTAGGAGAGGCAAAATAAATACTCTAACTTCTGACAATGCCACAAGTTTTAAGGGTGCTGCTGCAGAATTAAATCAGTTCAAAAAATTATTGAAGGCTCCAACTGAGGAGTTAGCAAACTTTTTGGCTCATGAATTCATAACATTTAAATTTATTCCCCCTCCATCTCCTAATTTTGGTGGTCTATGGGAAGCAGGAGTAAAATCCTTCAAACATCACTTGCAGAGAACATTGGGCAACAATAAAATCACCCTAGAGGATTTTGAAACTATTGTAATTCAAATCGAAGGGATCTTAAATTCCCGTCCTTTATTTCCTCTATCGGATAATGTAAACGAATTTGAGGTTTTAACTCCGGGACACTTTTTAATTGGCCGCCCAATCAGCGGAATTCCCGAACCTAATGTTACAAATATTTCTGACAATAGATTATCCCATTGGCAACGTATTACCAAATATGTACAATGTATTTGGGAACGCTGGTCTATTGACTATCTAAATCATTTGCAGCAGCGCGGCAAATGGCAGTTTAAAGGGGAAAATGTTAAGATAGGAGCTCTAGTATTGGTAAAGGAAGACAATCTTCCACCCTGTAAATGGGCTCTTGGCCGGATTGTGGAAATAATTCCTGGTAAGGATGGTAACATCCGGGCATGCAAGCTAAAAACTGCTTCAGGCATATTTTTACGCAGTATTAGAAAACTTTGTTTATTACCAATTAAGGATAATGAAGTAAATTGAAACTGTAATATATTCAGTATTGTATTTGTATTTTATTCATATTTTTTACTTTGTTATTTTATGTTAATTAGTTTGCATTGTATTGTCAAGTGTCATAATTTTCTACTATTTTGTGTATAATTATTGATGAAATATTTCATATAATATTACATATTTCATCCCCGGGCGGCATGTTCCGTTCCGGAAGGACATAAAGCTCCCTCTAGCGAGTTTTATTGAAAGGACTCTCAGAACGCTGCTGGACACCAATGCTTCAGCACTTATCTCAACTCAAATCCACCCGTTGCAAGCGGTGGCAATTATCATTGATTATTTATGTTGTGTGATTATTGTGTTTTTATGTCAAATAAAAAAGTAATTTAAAAATATACAGTCCACTAATTCGACGACCAAACTCCTAACACGGACGAATAAGGAAAATGAGTATTATAGTGGATAGGATAAAATGAGTGAAAATAAAATTGTGTAAAACGTGAATTTTAAATTTGAAAAAATTTCAGATTCACCAAATTTTAACTTTTTTTTTTCAGTTTGCAACGGAACAAACATGTTATTATTAAGCATGTTGAGAATTATCTTGGAAACAATCTATGTAACATATCGTTTTAAACATTATCTATGTTTAAAAAAATCCTTAAATACAATTCATTTCGTTGCAAATAAATAAATAAAAATAATAATAATAAGCGCATGGGCTCTAGCCTCAAATCTGTGTAAACTTTTCTAGAAAAAAAAGGAGAGATGTTGTTTGATGAAGCATGGTGAGAAGATTTTCGCCCGTGTTTTCTTAGAAACCACAAGCCACCCAAAACCATATAATACTGGGTTCTGTCCACCTGTCATCATACCAACGATCTTCTACTCGAAAAGATTGGACACTCTGGTAGAAACCAATGTTAAATGCTTCGGAGCAGAGGGGTCTGAGAAGTATAAGTAAAAAAGCAACATTTAGGATGAGATTGGCGAGAGAATCTTGGCGAAAATCATACTGAGGATGTCATTGCGGCAGTAAGTCGCCAAAGTGGATGCACTGATCCTTTGAGGCACGCACAGCGAGATCGTCCGAAACCCCGGGGGTCGGATCGTGTATCAGAGAGGTAATAAAACGAAAGGGGCCAGAAAGCGCTGAAATAGCCTGAGGTACGTTGTTCATGGTCGACCCTTCTGCTATTATTAGGCGAGTGTCAATCACTTCTTAACGAGCTTCACATAGTTAAAATATATAAGGGAAAATAAAAGCAAACGCGAAGTGTTCCCAACTGTCAGGATGAAACCTATTTGCTCCTGTTAAGGAAGATTCGATAAGTTGCTTTTCTTTTTGGAAAAAATTCAATTACAGAAGAAAATTTGTTGCTGCTGCATGTAAATTATAGTACAAAGCGCTGCCGTTAGAAAGTCACGAAACAGGGAGGGTAATTTTATCGGATTAAAAAAATTGAAAATACTTTAGATGACGGCAGTCGATTAGCGAAAGGGGTGGGGGATCTTTAGCTTCCTTCAAAATCGGAAGTTTAGACAAACTTTTTTTCTTCAAAAAGTACTTTTAGTTTACATCGGGGGCCGCGCCCCAATTCTGTCTGATAGACATCCAATGCTGGAGCAATTTGAAACACGGATTCCCGGAAAATGATTTAAATATTTTAAAGTATTGTTTCAACATACAAATATAGTAAAAAATAAATAGAGAAAATTCTAATAACAAATTTCTTCTGTGTTTATTCCTTTACGGCTCTTAAAATTGTTGGGCTTTGCTTATTAATATGTTTAAATTCTGTTTTGGTCAAATGATCGAAACCTCCTCTAACGATTACATTTTTTTTTTTTTTCAAAATTTTCTCTTATGGATGTAGTTTTAAGTTGCAGTTCCGAATTTTAAAATTATTTTTTTTAACTTAAATACAATCATCATATAAAGAAAAAAAAGGCTTCATTAAGAGTAAATGCACAGGTTTATCTCCAGCGCTCTTCATTCATTAAAAATTGAGATCTGCGTAGGCAAAACAGAAGAAAAAAGTACGCCGAATTTCAAATTGAACAATTATAAAACTACAATTCGCATCTATAAGTGTTTTTTATATCAGCTTTTCCACCAGAAAGTTCTCTGTAACTCATTATTTCCAAGTTTTCATTGAAAGGTTTTCCCCCGTAAGAGTTCGAACGTGCACGCAAAAATTGTCTCAGACATTAGCGGCAGAAGCGAAGGGAATCGTTATTTTATCAAGTATTAGAGGAGTATCTTCAAAAATAAAACATTAAGCCAAGCCGAAAAATTAGCCTAGTGAAGCAAACATTTATTATAATCATGCCGGCTAACGGGATGTTGCCTGAATAGCTATTTAAAAAACGCTTTGAATTCCAGTCTGTTCAATTCACATTCCTGTTCCCTTAGTATTTGTTTTTGGAGAAAAGCTGTCAAAGCTTGAAAACATTTTCAGCTGTATTCCCATTTATCAGATCATTATTTATATCATATTGTATACTGCTGCTGTTATATTACGTAGTGTTTTTATTTTTACTGAATATTTTGATTGAACAATTTTGTTTATTTTAATAAAAAATAATGCTACTAAGTAACATTAAGTCTTAAGTTTATTAGGATTAGATTTAGTATCTCTCTCTCAAAATTCCTATTCATTTGTCTTAATGGTTTTCAAGACCTACACCTACTGTTTTTTATAGTTCAAATTTTATTAGTTGTTACCAGTGGAGAACCTGGAAAGTTCTGAAAGCCCTTTCCTGCGTACAACATTCGCTTAACTTGGCTTATTTGTCCCCCCCCCCCCTCGTTCCTAGCAGCATGAAAGCGGCCGACAGAACCCTTGAAATGGTGGCGACAGAACCCTTTAAATCAGGGATATCAGGGAAGTCTGGAAATTTTTTCTTTGTTTTTGATTTATTCCAGAGTTCCAATGAACTTATCTGTAATCATTAAAATGATTCAACGTTCCCTTATTAAAAGTTAATTCTGAAATTATTTTACTCAAAAAAGTTAATTTTAATTGCCGTTTTTCATAAATTTTTGCCCACATATGAAAAAAATGTGCTCTTTTTGCATCCGCAATGGGAACTGGACTTTGTATGTTTTCGATGTTTCTTATGCTTTGTTAAAAGGTAAACAATTTTTTTCACCAAAACTTTAATTTGAAATTTTTAATCAAAATTTCGTGAATCGTGATCGTAAGGAAGAACTTTCAAACGTCAAAAGATAATACCTCTAGTTTTATTTTTATTTAAATTTCTTTATGCATGCGTAATTCTTAACATCGTTTAAAATACTTGAAATAAAGGTGGAAACTGTTAAATAATATTTTTAAATTTGAAAAATTCAGAAAATAAAAGTAATTAACTATGCACTTATGACGATAATGTTTTTTCTCTTACACACATTCAGTCATCATATAAATTGCTTCTGCGCAGGAGGAACATGTTAAATATTTGCAGTTAATCGCAAATAAATAAATAACTAAATACATAATCAAATGAAAAACTTATTTAAAAATCACTTATTTAATTTCTTATTCAGCACGTATGTGAAATGTTTGAATAAATTCTCATGCTGTAGATTGAGAGATTTACCTATTTCATGAACTGAATTTTTTGACACGCTAGCATTAATCCTAAAATGTTTAATTTTATTGTCAGAAGTCTTTTCTGGAGCTTGGTATTTCCTAATATAATTAAATGCTTTTCTAATCTTTAAAAAATGCATACATTTCTTAATAAAATTTAACTCTTTCAAAAAAGTTTGAAAGTTATGCATGTTCATTTTTCTTTCAAGCTATTACTCTCACCCGTCAAATATTTATTAATTATTTTGTTGCATAGTATAAAATTCAATTAAATAGAAGTAAAATTAAGAAAAATGCTTTGTTTTTAGAACATTAAATTGATAACAAGTGACAAATAATTAAAAAATGCATCTTGTCCTTCCGTAGAACTATTATAAAACTAGGTCGATACTTGACTGCAGAATTTTTGTGCAACAAACTCTTTTGGCTGTAACTAAATGTAGTGTAGAGTTTCGTAAAGAAAACCAGAAACGGAAATGAAAATGGTCGATCAGTTTTGTTTGTTATTTCCCTTCATTTTACTCTCAATCACTTAGGTACACATTTCTGATTTTGATCCAGTGAAATTTTAAACATATGTTGCAAGACGATCGCACAATGAGCAGTTATTTAACGGTGGGGGCAGTGAGATTAAAAAATATACACATTAATGAAAATCAACGTGTTGCTTGGGGATGTTGATGTTAACTTTATCTTAAAAACATCATCAATCCATGAACATTTTCAGTGCCGGATATGGGGGGGGGGGGAGGGGCAATGTCACCCTGGAGGCACTTCTGGGAGGGGGCAAATTCAACTGTGATGCAAAAAATAAAAAGGCAAAGGAAAAGAAGAAGAAAAAAATAAAATAAAAAATGGGAAAATATTTAATTAAGAAAATTTAAGTTTTGGAAAGAGAATTAAAATCCTGGTTCAGAGCTCTGATTTGACCATTGACCGGCTACTTTGATAACGATTAAAACAGATTAATGCAATTATTTATTTGTTTAAACTGTCAGAAACTAAAATTTAGGTATACTCAATATGTTGCGTTGTTGATTAGTCGGCCGTTCCTCTGGGGGCGCCCAAATTTTGCAAATGTCAAAATTTAAATTAAAAAAAGTCAAGGGTTTTTCCCCTTGTAATAGCGAAATATAATTCATGCTATGCTTAAACAATAAAATAGTTTTTCTTTTCCAAATTTTCAAAGCATCCTTTTGGGAAGAAGCGGGGGTCTTTTCGATATGGACGTTAGTAAGAGGAGGGGGGGGGGGGGGTCCTGCTCCCTGGATTTAAAAAAAATGCTCATTTTGTTTTGAATTTCTATGAATATTTTTATGAGTAAAATCGTTTAAATTTTAAGCAGTTTTGTTTGCTTTTTCCCCTAATATTTTTGCAATCCCAAATGCATCTCCTAAGGCCTCAAAATTTTTTAAATGGGGGAGAATCCATCCCTTCAACTGTCAGAATTTCACATACGCAGTTAAGGGGGGGTGCACTCTAATGTCGAGATGAAAGGGCCATGTCGTGGGAACATTAAGAAAGTTTTCTGGGTTTATCAGTGGCCACCAAGTAGAAAATCCTCAAAAAAAAAAAAAAAAAAAGCCCAGTACATAAAAGTTTATGAAATGTGAGTAATAATTGGATGGAGAGAGGGGGAGGGATAGTTTTGTCTCGCCTCGGAAAACTTCAAACCCGGTACTGACCTTTTTCACACATTTGCTTGAAGTGAAAATTTGAATAAGATATACTTCATATTGTATCTAATAAAATAAACAGTTGAAGAATACTCAATAATACTGATAGTATTTTTATTCGCTAAGCTAAATTAATTTTTATCTCCTAACTTGAATCTTTATTCATGTTTCCTTTTTAAACTCAAAAGGGTGAGTAGCGAAAACAAGCCTATTATGTGTATTCGTACTCAAACGACCCCACATGTATAAAAATACAAGTGTAATGCTTTAGCTCTTAACACAGCTAAGAAAGAAAGACCAAACATGTGTTTTAATTTTGCGGTTTGCCTGAGAGCAGCAAAGACCCCGGAAGATGGTACGATAATGATAACGACCTACCCCCCTGAACAACTTATAATTTCTAGGAATTCCGAGCGAAAAGCTATGGCAAACCTTTCGCCAATTTCCAAGAAAGATCAGTTGAAGTTTGGCGGCAAATGCATGCGAGCTGCCCTAAATGTTTGTTTTTTTGTTGTACACCTCAGACCTGCCACGGTTGTTTTCTGGGCAATACCGAAACCGAAGTATCCCATCTTCTTCTTTCTACCATCTTTGATCATACTACATCTTCAAAGGAATGCCGAGGCACGTGTCAGTTCGGTTCAATTCTGAAAGGCCATAAAAGGTCTGTCTGGTGGGGGAGATATGTCTGGAGGAGATAATAGGCAATTCCCAGAATGGACTGAAACTGGTAAATCGTGTGTTGCTAAACAGGACCATATAATACTGTGACAAGTGCTGGTCGTAGGACGTTTTCTCCCGTCCACGGTGCAAAGGTATCGTGACGTCACCAAGTTGACAAAGCGCTTGTTCCCAATACTGCAAAACGAACTCCGAAGCAGTAAAACGGAAGCTTTTCTCTTGATTTTAACGTTATAAATGAAAAAATAAAGGGGGAGGGGCACAAACACAAAAATGAATATTTATTTATTATTATTTTTTGTTAGGAATCATCTTTTAAAAAGTAATTATCGCAGTTTAAATCTTAAAATAATTATGGGGTGATTCACAAATGATCTAGCACTTCGAGGGAGGTGGGAGATGTTAGAAATTGTAAGTTGATGACAAGGGGAGGGGAGGAATCAGAAGATAAAATTTTTTACATAATGTATTTCATTTATTTATTTGTTTTTATATTTTGGTTTAATTTTGAATCGTAAACATCAACGCTGATTAAGTTTCAATGAACTTCTAGTAGAAAGTTCACATTTAAAAAGAAATTTTCTTGGACATTTACAATTTTAAGACAAAATAGAGCGGTTATTTTTACATTATTAGAAAAATTAATATTATCTACAAATTATAGTTACTCTCTTATGGTTTTTGTTGTAAGCCTAAATTTCATTTTGTACAAATTAAGTAGAAATATAATTATTAATGTTCTTACGCTCAAAAATGTCATTCAAAAATAAAATTAAAAAATGATCTATAGAATAGTGCCTTGTTTCTAAAATGCAAGTACATACGCTTATGTATTATAGCGTGTCAAGTGACAAGGAAGGGGGGTACATTGAAATGTGACATTTTGTCACAAAGGGTTGAGACATTGAGTCAAATATATTGAAAAATATTGCGACATTTATGAGCGGAATCTACACGCTCTTCTTAACACATAATATAGATATATAATGTAATGAATGAAAGAAAATAAATAAATAAATATAGCCAACCGTTTTAACATATTACGCAGAGAAACCTGAATTTTAGGGAGTTTTCTTTCGCTATGTACATGCACATTTTAATAGAATATATTAATTCAGAAAAAGAAATGCTTGCAAATTATTTACATAAATATTTTTTCTTTTATGTAAATAGTTCTTAAATGTAAGGACTACTTGTATGTAAAGAATTCTTTTATGTATGGAGGGGACCACATACTGGTGATTCCCCCCCCCCCGGAGCCATTTGGGGAGGGGGTTGGGCGAGGCGTGACACCACAAGTTACCGCACCATATTGTATTTTTTCATGTGATGTAATTAAGTATGTTTTTCGTACTTTTAAAAATATTGCCAGATACTGCTCTGTAAATAAGAAACACCGCTGATCTGACATTCGTGCAAGAAACACCGCCGTATATATGCACACATATATATATAGAAATTGCGCACCACCCGGGGGGGGGGGCACCAGAAGGCGCAGGATATTCGGTATCCAACTGTCTTTAAAATATCAGAAATTCGATTCAACCACTGCACGACAGAGCATGCATATCAAATTTAACTTTTAAAATTCAATTAATTCAATGTTTTGAAAATATATGTAAATTATAAACAGTACGTAGTTGAAAGCTGTGAGATGTTTAAAAATATGATAGAATTTACGCGTCTGTAACATCGTAGCCGGATATCCAAAGCGGATTCGTCAAACAAGCTACATCGGATATTTGATATCCGGTAAAATCAATACTCAGTGCATTCCAAATCCCGACTATAGTCCCCCCCCCCCCCAAAAAAAAAAAAAAAACTCGGTGCGCTACTATGTATATATTTTAGCACATTTTTTGTAGCGAGAAGTAACAGTTCATAAACTCATAGTTCATTGTATCTATTTAAAATGGTTTAGTAAATACAGAGCAGTAACCAGGGGCGGATCCAGGAATAATTTTTGGGAGGGGCACCGGGTGTAAAAAGTAGTTGCTAATCGTAAAATTTTGCATTAAAAAAAAAAATAATTAGTAGCTAGTTTCACGTTTTTGAGGATCACTTAACACCAGTTAATATTTTTAAAAGTACCAAAAACATACTTAATTACATCACATGAAAAAATACAATAGGGATCATTCATAAATGATGTCACGCTTGGAGGGGGGAGGGGGTTCGTGAAATTGTGACAAAGTGTGAAGAGGGGAGGGGGTAGCAAGAAGTGTGACATCCTGCATTATGCAACATAGCGTGACCCGTGACAAAGGGGGGAGGAGGGTCCAATATATGGGAAAATGCGTGACGTCGTTTATGAACGGCCCCATACATTTTTACATATTAAGACAATTAAACGCCAATCCCTTCAGATAGTTTTGAAAAATACCATTATAATTCATTCGTACTAATAAAAAACAATTGTTTCGAAGATTATGATAACGCCAGAGAATGAGTAGTAGGTCAAGCAGATTTTTAAACTTTACGACTGTTTAAAATTCAATATTTCAAATAATACAATGACTATGCAGTGATTTCAATACTTTTCTATAGCTCTAAATTAGCAGTTTTGGACGTTCATTGATGAGGTTTGAAATATGGGGAGTTTCGACTTTTTCTGAATTTTTTTTAACATTCAAGTTATAAAACGCATATTTAGGCTATCATTGATGACAGTTAAAGACAGCTAAAATTTTCTGAAGATGAACTTCTAAAAATACAACTTTCATGATTTTCGAGGATGTGAGGGAATCCCCAGGAAATTTTTTGAAATTGAAGTCTTAACCCTACACTGCGCTTTTTTTTTTTTTGTGGTTGTTGTCAATTTTGTGAAAAAACATGAATCTTGAGCCCAGTTTACAAGATCTATGGAATACTATATTAACTAATATCATCTTACATATAAAGTAGAACAAAGAAATGCGCCACTTGTTAAAACTAATACAAAACAAGAGCTTAGTGAACGAAAATAGAGATGTTGTTTATAAACAACACGGCGCAGTGTAGGTTTAAAAACGCATATTAAGCTATCTTTGGTGAGGACAAAAGACAGGTGGATTCAACAGCTCTCCGTGGAAATTTTTTGAAATTGAAGTTCGAAACTCGTAATTTTTGGAAAATATTGATATTGTTAGAGAAAGGGGGACGGGGGAGGTTTCTCATTTTTTGTGAAATTCAAGTTATAAAGCGCACACTAGGCTATGTCTGGTGTGGTGACGTTATAAGACGGTTGAAATTTTTCCCAAGATGAAGTTCTAAAAATACAATTCTGACGATTTTCAAGGATTTGATACAAAATGGGGGTTCAGGGGCTCAACCCCGGGAAATTTTTTGAAATTGAAGTCTTAAAATTGCATATTAGGCTATCTTTGGGGACGTTAAAAGACAAGTGGACTCAGTGGTTCTCCACTAGAAATTTTTGGAAACTAGTTCTAAAATTTTTCTTTAAAAGCTCTAAAAGTCACAATTTTGGGAATTAATTGATGACGTAATAAAAAAAGGGATCTTTTCCTGTTTTTTTTTTTTTTTTTTGAAATTCAAGTCTCTAGAACACACACCATCTTAACTTAAGATTGAGTTAGTGTGTGTTGAGGGGGGGGGGGGGAGATTCTCTACAAATCACCTTGCTTGGCTACCCTTTTCCCTGCCTTCTTTCCTTTATTTCAAATAAAAATAAAAATGTCGTAACAGTCCCTTTCTTTTTTTTCTTTTCTTCGAAAAACATCTTATTGCTTTAGTCATCTAATTTTTAATTTCTAACTTAATTTTTATTTATTTGAAATACAAACAACGTTTTGGGCCCCTACAAAAAACTATTAACATTTCAGACTGCGGTATTATTTTTCAATGATATTATAAGTAACTTTTTCCATTTTTTAAAATTTTAAATAACACGCCTCCTGAATCTTACTTTTGAAGTTTTACTTTTGGTGTGAATTTTCATTACAATGTTTTGAATCTCTCTCTCTTTCCTTCAATTTGCAACGTATTTCGGTGGCACATGCATTTCTATACTTTTTGCTGTAATTTTCGAAATAATATTTTGATTAAAAATTCATACATATATTCATATAAAACTCTTCCGACAGCCCGACCATGAAATCATTATGTTTATTTATATTTCTTTTTAAAACTTAGACTTGCATTGCGTTTCTAGAATGTTTTGAATGCCTTTTTTTTTCTTTCCGCTAAGAAAGGTTTGAAACGAAACGCGCATTTCTGCGGCCCTGAATTAAATAATATTAATAATCGTTTTTTCAATGTTTCAATGTTTCAAAATTGCATTTTTTTAAATTTTGCAGAACTAGAAAAAAATTATAATTTTTTAACATTCATTTCTTTCTCTGTTTTTTTTTTTTTCACTTTTACTGCAAAAGTTTTCCTTATCTTTCTTTCTTACTTTTTTTCAATATTAAAATGAAATTTCGGCGGTCCCTTTCCTGAATTCGGGGGGGGGGGGGGGTGTAGCACTCCTCCCCTCTGGCGACGGCCGTGATTTGCCTTTTATGTGAATTTAGTTCCTGATAAATGCAAATTGGAAAAATTAAAACAAATCTATTTCCCCCCCTTTCTACACTGTCATGATTTTTGAACTTATTCTTAAGCTTTAAAATTCCTAAGAATTTTCTAATTTCGCAACCACCATTTATATAGCATTTATTCAAGAAATCACCTTCATTCAGGAATAGAACGAAAAGGTGAGTAGTATGGGGCCCGTGTGGAATTTTCCACTGTCCTAGGGATTTGCTCTCTGTGTGCATAACTTTATTTTTAAGAATATTTAATGCTTAAATTTATACTTAACAAATAACTATTACAAATAAGTTTTTAAAAAAGGAATTAAGATCTTTGAAATTCATCAAAATCTTTTTTATGTAAACTGTAGACGGTACATTCCGATTAATGTTTCATTTTCCAACTATTTTAAAAGTTTTTTTAAAACTTATAATTCAGTACCAATACATTAACTTCCATCTCCTTTAATAAGTCTCACTTTGCCCACCCCCACCACATTTTACAAGGTCAAATTAATGGGAAAAATACACGCACACACAAATTGCATTCATTATGCATCTGTGCTCGGAATTTTAAAAAAGAAGGGGTTCAGAAATATTTTTTGTTTTTGGGATATCATCTAACATTTCCGATTTCAGATGCTATTTTTTACCCGCCCCCCCCCCCCCCTTGCCCCGGGCGGCCCTTCTGGGAGGCAGCAAATAAATTCAACTGTGATGCATAAAAAAGAAGAAAGAAAAAAAGACAACAAAATAAAAAAAACTAAAAAAAAAAAAAAAAAAACCCACATATTAAATTAAGAAAATAACTTTTGGAAAGAGAGAATTAAATTCCTAGTTCGGACTCTCCGATCGGATCATTGATCGCCATTCTGGGGCCGTTCATAAATGATGTCACGCTTTTTTCCCATATTTCTGACCTCTTCCCCCCTTTCTCACAATATGTCACACTTCAGCGGACACCCGCCCCCCCCCCCCCTTTGTCACAAGTCACGCTATACTGCATAATGCATGATGTCAAACTTCTTGTTACCCCCTCCCCTCCCCTTGTCACACTTTGTCACAATTTCAAGAACCCCCCTCCCCCCTCGAAGCGTGACATCATTTATGAATGATCCCTCTGCTATCGATTAAAACCAATTACTTAAATTATTTATTTTTCTAGACTCAAATTTAAAAATTTAAATTAAAAAATGCGAGGTTATTTTTTCTACCTGTGATAGCGAAGTATAAATCATGTTTTGGTTTTACAATTTTTCTTTTAGAGAATTTTCAAAGCATCCTTTTGGTAAAAGGCGGTGGGGGAGAGGGAGGGGGCTTGCGATCGTGAACAAGGCCATATCCAGAGGGAGGGCCGACGGGCCCAGGCCCCCCCTCCCGAAATCCAGAAAATTTTCGCAATGTAGCATATATTCCTCCCTGAAACTTGACTCAACACTAGTGTTTCAAAGTCAGCCCCCCCCCCCCCCCCGAAAGAAAATTCTGGCTACGGCCTTGATCGTGAAAAGGCAAATCATGTCATGCTTTAATCAATATACTAGTTTTTCTTCTATAAATTTTCAAAGCATCCTTTTGGAAAGAGGGGGGGGGGGGGAGAAGGCTTGTAAGTGTCGTTTGAGAAGGCAGACACATATGGCTCTTTGATATGGGCGCTAGCAATAAGGAGGATGGGGGATGGGTCTTTCCCCCTGGATTTAAAAAAAATGGTAATTTTGTTCTGCATTTTTATGAGTAAAAGCGTTTAAATAAAAAAAAGGTTTCTGTTGAATCTTTTTTCTCTAATATTTTTGCAGTCCCAAATGCGTCTCAAAATGGACTAGTTTGCATATGGTTTTTAAAATTTTCCTTGAGGAGAAAACCCCGGACCCACTTCAATTGTCAGAATTTCATATTTACATAGTTAAGGGTACCTTCTATACCACCCTAATGTTGACTGAAAGGGCTATGCCGTGGGAACATTAACGAAAGTTTTATGGGTTTATCAGTGCCCCCTCCAAGTGAAAAAAAAACGTTAAAAAAAGGCCAGGACTTAAACCTAATGGGAAATATGAACTAGAATGGAAGGGGGCACCCTTTTTAAGTTTTTAAGTCACGGAAAACTCCAAGATCCGGTATTGAGTGCGTTTGATTTGGGGGGGAGGAAGGGGGCTGCTTCCTCGATTCACGAAATGATGGGCCCTGCCCAAACATTAATTTTATTTATTTGTTTAATTTTTCTTTCGAATATCATTCGAAATTAAGGGGATTTATCTAGACCTTTTACGCATTAGCTTTAGAAACAAAGGCCCGTCGAGAAAAGGGGTCATTGGCCAGTTTCTAAAATTTGGTTAAATATGTTGTCATGGAATTACATGCATAGAAATGTAAACAAGTAAGGGATCATTCATAAATGATGTCACGCTTCGAGGCGGGTTCGTGAAATTGTGACAAAGTGTGACAAGGGGAGGGGAGGGGGTAACAAGAAGTGCGACATCATGCATTATGCAACATAGCGTGACGCGTGACAAAGGGGGGGAGGGGGGTCAAATATATGGGAAAAAAGCGTGACGTCATTTATGAACGGTCCCTAACGAAAGGAGAGATAAAAAAGAATTTCAACGACAATAAAAAATTACTTCAACTGTCTTATTATTAATTAGTTCCTAGTTAATTAACCAAAAATTTTAGGGGTTAAGATTTAAAATCCATGTAAAACGTAGGTATAGAAAAAATCTATTAGGAATTCAATTAGTCTGCAGCTTGGAGCTCGGATTAAGTAGACGCGACAGCTCGCCCATCAGGAAAAAAAAAAAAAAGCGCTTCGGTAATTACAGGAAAAAACAACCGATCAGGCTGGCAAGAACAAGAACCATGCGCAGCTGTGCAGAGAAAAAACCTTTAAAAGAAATCAGCTGGAAGTGAAATAGATGCGCAGTAACTTCTGCGTCGCCCGGCAGCGGAGTATTTTTGGCTCAGCTGCCGACCAGCCGGCAGCGGAGTCACGGCCATTGCTGAACGAAACATTGTTTACAGTTAAATCACAAACAACCGCACTGTAAATCAAGGAGGTAAAAAAAAACTAGAAAAGTATTTTGAGCAAACAGGGAAAAAAAATAAACGTATCATTTTGAAAATAAATAAAATTTGAAATTTCAATGTTTACTTCTCAATTTTTAAGTGTTTCAGTTTTTTCTTTTTTTTATTGTTGATTGTTTTTAAATATGGACAAAGAAGAAGAGAACTTCAAGTTGTTTATTTATAACACGCATAACACCGCCAAAAAGTTTTCATGATCTCGTTGTAGGGTTGATGCATGAACTTAAGATGACTGATCACAATTCATCCGTGGTTTTGAAGAAAAAGGAGAAATAGAGTTTTGGTAAGATCCAAAAATATTTATCTTATTTTGCAAGGGATAATGCTGAGGTAGTTCTGCCGTGTATTTGGCCTAGATTATTTTTTCTTCTTGTCATGCACATATGATGTTTTAATGCAAGTGTATGGTTTAAAAAAATCCTTATATGTACAGTCGAATCTCGTTAAAACGAGCCCAAAGAGACTTTTGAAAAAAAAATTCTCTTGGGTTTATTTCTCTAAAAACCTGTCCAATGTTGTTTGCCTTTGACGATTTTTCAGAATTTTTCTAAAATGGTCAATAACATTGAACACGTTGATGCTCCTGTGAACCAAAGCGGTGTTAGGGTTCTATTTCTCCACCACTCTCTGTGTTTTCTCCCAGTAATAACACAGCTCTTTAATTTCTGCAAAGGAAATGCTTTCCTTGTTGATTGCCTCCTCTGAAGAAGAAAGTTTTTCTACCACTTCCTCTTGCTGTTCCCCTTAAAAAGTTAAAATTGTCAATAAAGTCACAAAAAGTATTTCAATTTAAAGAAATCGTAAACCCCGAACAAATTATTTCCAGACGTGTTCAAAAAGAGCATAATTTCTCTATTGTTTTCTTCAAAGAAGAAAATACTGGCAGCCTTCTGAATCACAGGGCAAGCGTACGAATGACGAGTTGAATTTTACTAGAACGAGTTGGACAAGTAGAACAGCGGACGAATAGCGGGTTCCACTGCATTTTAATTAGTTAAAAATGATTGAATGCAAAGTGTAAGCAGTGCCAGATCTAAGGTGGGGCAAGCAGGGGCCTGTGCCCCGGGCGGCACTTCTGGGGGTGGCAATTTCAAATATGATGCACGAAAGAAAAGAAAAATATATTTAATTAAGGAAATTTAACTTTTGGAAGAGAATTAAAATCCTCGTACTGCGCTCCGATTTTATCATTGATCAGATATTTTGCTAAATATTAAAACCGAATAATAGAATTATTTTGTATAAACTGTCGGAAATTCTAAAATTTAAGTTGGGGTGGCAAATTTTGCAATGTCAAAATTTAAATTTTTGAACGTCGAGGATTTTTCTCTCTTGTGATAGTAAAATACGTATAAATCAGGCTATGCTCAAAATATACCCAATAGTTTTTCTTTTAGAAACTTTCAAAGCATCCTTTTGGGAAGAGGTGGGAGCTTGTATAAGTGTTGTTTACGAAAGCAAACACGCGGCTCTTCGACATGGATGGGGAGATTAGATGGAGGGGGAGGGGAGCATCCTGCCTTCTGGATTTAAAAAAAAATGCCAATTTTTTTCTGAATTTTTATTATTACTTTTATGAGTAAAAACGTTAAAGCGTCTCCTAAGGCCTCAAAATGCACCAGTCTGCATATAATTTTCAAAATTTCCCCGGACCCCCTACAACTTTCAGAATTTCATATCTCCAGTTAAGAATGACCTTTCATATGGCTCTATCCCCCCTAATGTTGAGATGAAAAGACCATGCTCTGGGAACATTAACAAAAGTTTTATGGGTTTATCAGTGACCGCAAAAGGAAAAATCCTCAAAAAAAATTTTTAAAAATGGCCAGCTCATAAAAAGTTGTATGAAATATCAAGAATAATTGGTTGGAGGGTGGCGGCATTTTTAAGTTTTGCCACACCTTGGGGAAACTCTCCGGTACTAAGTGTAAGAATGAGAAAATAAAAAGAAATCATCCCCACCCCCTATAAGTGATCACCTGTTGACCATTTAAGTACTGCACCGCAAGTAGTCAACATACAAAGGTTTCACGCAGTGGTGTAGTCCTGAAAAAAAATTGGGAGGATGCTTATACATACAAAGATAAGTAATTGAAATCAAAAAGTAGGAGGACGTCTATGTTAAAATTTTAAATGTGTAGAAGGACGTTTGAATTAAAATAAAAGGTAGGGGAATGCCGTCCTCCCTCGACTGCACCACTGGTTTCACTGTATATGGAAACGTTTGTCTTCCTGTATGAGGAAAGTCAAACACGGGTATATGAAAAAAAAATGAAGTTACATGATATAAAGGTGCAAAAATAAATTGTAGAAAAGGTTAATGTGTTGTAAGGTTACTTCTTTTAGTTGAGCTTGTTTGATAACTTTGGTTTGATCACACTTGATATAGCTATAGCAATTTCCTCAAATGAGCAGTCGATTTTAAAGCTGGAATTGGATTTGATGAATGTTGTGCCTCTGTGATGTAACAGTACCCTTGATTAACTAATAGCGTTTAACGGTCTATGGATGGTCATCAAACCAAGGTTATAAGTACCTCCAAAGTGGAAAACCTCCCTATGTTGACCGAAGCTGTATAGTTTGAATGGTCACAATGCATTTTCAATGGAGATTTACCTCTCTGTGTTGACCACCTCCATAAGTTGTATGTTGACCACTCTTTTGAAAAGAATATCTATAATTTACTCTCTGTAACTTGACCACTGATGATTTCTTGAATTTGCTTCCCGCCCGTTCTCTATCTGGTTTCCAGAAATTTCTTTATTAGTCATTCATTCAGCTTCTGAGTAACACTCCCCCCTCCCCCTCCCCTGTGGTGCTCCATTCATTCTTCACTTCCAGTATCATACAGTGAAAGGAAAATGCTGGACATTGTGCCCAGCCTCTTGTTAAGGAGAAATGATATTCTACCCCTTTGAATGTCTTCATTTCTTGGACTGCATACATTGTCTGTAGTTGCTAGAATCTAGAAAAAGGCCAGGGGAAGGGGGGGGGGGTGCATAGAATTGAACTAAGCAGAACGGGAATACAAGATGTATTGGTCACATATTCCGTTCTTTCTTCTGAGCAACTTAAAGATTATGCTGCATAAAAATACCCAAGCATGCTTAAATGGACTTGTAAACTGTAAAAGTAATTTTTACAGTTACCTTATGAACAAAAAAAAAAGATTCAAGGTGAATTCCATGAAAAAGGGGAAATGGCGCTTAAATTTTAAAAATTAGCTTTGGACCACTTGTAATACATCATTTTCTTCAAAAATAAGTAAACTTTTTGAAAATAGAATTTTTTTTTGAGTTTGACATGATTTAAGTTTTAAAAACTGTGCTCAAAGTTACTCTTTTATGTCACGCCTTTGTAGAGCCAAATTACTTAAACTTTAAATTAACCTAAAAATTTGATTAATTAATTGATAAAAGTTTAACAAACAGATTAACTATTATACTTTGGGTGTTATATTAAGCTTTTCATTCATTTGATAAAGAAAAAAAAAATATTCTTGCCAGGAAAGTAGTGTATTAATTAGTCATACTGAACATGTCCTTCCGTTACCGAAAAAGTGGCTATCAACTATCTCACTCAGAACACAATGGCTCAAGAATTACGAGTTTTTCAGTACACTGCAGGTTTAAGGCTTGCATTAATTTGGCAGAGTCAAAATTTTTCAGAAATGCAATTTTAGGGGTTTTTTCATGGTAACGGAAGGACAAAAATATGGTAACGGAAGGACATAAATCATGGTAACGGAAGGACAGTCATAGTTAAACTCATTTCCACTTAATTTAAAAAATACTCTATTAATATAAGCAACATGTATTTACTGCATAAAACTTATCTTCATTGTATTTATTTGATTTGGTGTGGAAAAGGTCAAGAATATGCACTGGTTAATGATGAACTAAACCACAGAAAAGCGAGTTTCTGGTTTTATTGATACACACAATGTGTTTCCATACTTGGATTGATTTTTTTTTTTCAGTTACAGAGCTTAATATGCCTGCTTAAGCATCAGTATCTATTCATAAATTTAATTTTCATTGAAAAAGTTTAAAGATTAAGGCATCAAAAAACTTCTTGGACAGCAGTCACAGAAAAACAGATGGTTGACAGCGCTGGTGTGGAGCAACATTTTATCTGAGAAGCTCCTTACTGCAAAAGACTTTGCAGACATTGCACACCCAGCTAAAGTCTTACAGTTAGACATCTTCCCTCACAGGATAGCTATCGAAATTCAATGTGTACCTCACTGAAAGATGGGACGAAATCCATTCTCTGCCATAAACACAAAGCACCCATTAAGCAGTAATTAACGCTTTCTATCCTATTAACATAAATAGGAATATTTGTTTCTAGTGGAAAGATTTGTAAATCTTACTACATAATACTTAGCAAAGTATCCCTGAAGTGTAATAGTAGAGCTGTAATTGTAAGTCAGAAATTTTTTATTAGTTGAACGGAGAGGAAAACATTTAACTAGGTGAGGCAAGAGATGAAGGGGGGGGGGGGGGACATTTTTTGAAGTGTTGCATTTGAAAAACTAAATTTATGAATGTTTGACTTATATATATCCTGTAAAAGGGGACAAATGTTAGCCCAACAAAGAACAGATAATAAAAAACAACAAATAAAAAATATCAAACTTAAGATAATTATAGGAACTGCCCCAGCACTTGACTCAGACGTAGGTTCAAGTATAAATCTAATATATACAAATACAACCAGAGATATACCAGTTGATGAATAAGTCTGAAAAGAGGTTTTACTCATGATTTTCTCACATATTTGAAAGAAATTCAAACTTTTTAATAAGGAAAAACTATTTTTGTGTTAAAACTTCAGCGTTAAAAGTCTATCCCAATGCTCTTAGCTAGAAATTCAAATTTCTTTGGTATTAGTTTCTCGCCCGCCGTGAAATATTTAATTTTTTGGATGTAGCTGGTTTTGAAACTAGACGACTCAAATAAAAATCGGAGGGGAGTTGTAGCGTAGAAACTCAAAAAAATTAATTAATAATACTACTACTAATAATAATGAGTCTGCTCCAGTTTCTTGCCCAAAAGATATTCAAAACTTTCAAAATGTTGGCCTGACTCCTGGGGCCGCCGATTGCCTCGGATTCGGAACCAGCATTCCCAATTTCTTATCGCAGCAATGCGTTGCTTTGATAAGTGAGGTGAGGTAATCGTTATGACAATTTCTATCTAATATCGAGTAGTCAGATGAGAGTTTTCCTGGTTTCCTCCTATTATTGAATGCACCAGTGAATGAGAAAATGAAAGGGTTGGAAGAGGAGTCCCCTTCTGTACAAACATCAGGTAACCTCCCTTCAGGTGTTTTCTCCCTTTCTGCAGTCCTTTCTTTTTGCACCAGAAGAATCTTGGGTTTCTTTCCCTAAAAACATGTCCAATGTTGTCTGCCTTTGATGATTTTTTTCTTTAAAAAAGCCAAACTGGCAACCCAGCTGGCCCCTGGCGCCGTACGAATCACGGGACAAGGACGAATGGCGGGGTTCCACTGTATATCTTCTACGTCATAACATCTTTCCGATAAAGTTTATTTCAAGTAAATCTGTTTGTTAGATCAGGATTTGTATACGATTGAAAATTTCCCGTAGGCGCTGTCAGTTTTTTTCTGAACTGTATGAAATTCGGCGTTGATAAAAAATATTTCACACCAATATGCTTGTTCAAAGGAACTTGATGCTTAGAATTTGCATACTTGTGCGTCATTTTTGAACTGTTCAAAATTGAAACAAAAATTTTTCAAATCAAAAAGTAAAATGTGAAAATGAGATATCCTCGCCAAGATCTTTCGAATTCAGGAAAAAAAATCTTTCGAATCGAAAAATTCCTTCAAAAGTTATTGGGGGGGGGGGGGGGGGGCGAGACACAATTTCCCCATCTCAAACTTTCAATTTTTTTTATTTTTCAATCTGTATTCATTTACTTAACTCGTTTATGACTTTTTCCTATTTTTAACGATATTCTTGTGATGTGATAGATACATTAGCCTTCTTTCGTTCTGTTTTTTTTAAAACTTATACGGAAAAGTAGGATAAAAAGAAGTAAAAGATATCGAAAGGTGGAAGAATCTTATGAAAGAAAAAGTTAATAAATATTACGAATGACATAAAAAATCATTAGAAAAAGAAAAAAAGAAAGCAAGGGGCCGTTCATAAATGACGTCACACTTTTTTCCCATATATTTGACCCCCTCCCCCCTTTGTCATAATGTCACACTTCAGCGGACCCCCTCCCCCCCTTTGTCAGGCGTCACGCTATGTTGCATAATGAATGATGTCACACTTCTTGTTACCCCCTCCCCTTGTCACACTTTGTCACAATTTCACGAACCCCTTTCCCCCCCTCAAAGCGTGACATCATTTATGAATGATCCCCAAGGAGGTTGTTAGTAAACCCCCCTCCCCCCCGATCGGTCGACCTTTATCTGTAATTTTGTTTTGCAAAATTCCAGCTTCGGGACCGTTTATAAATGACGTCACGCTTTTTTCCCATATATTTGACCCCCCCTCCTCCCTCTGTCACAATATGTCACACTTCCGCGGACCCCTCTCCCCCCCTTTGTCACCCCATGGGACCACACAATTTTTCACGTTATGTTGCATAATGCATGATGTCACATTTCCTGTTACCCCCTCCCCTCGCCTTGTCCCAATTTCACGAACCCCCCTCCCCCCCTCGAAGCGTGACATCATTTATGAATGATCCCTTCACCGGAAGATGTTGATGGATTTAATCAATATTTAATATTTTGCTTTCGGTTCTAAAGCACAAGATATTGAAACATTACATTCAGAAAGAGGCCAATTTAAAATTTTGAAAATACATTCATTTTTTCAAAAATCTCTTTATAATTGTGATATAATCGATATCAATGTAATCGATCTTATGTCAAAAGATTAAGTATTACCGGATGGCAACATTGATTTGTGTTTTGTGTATGTAGCGTTTTGGTTGTGTTCCCTATTAAAGATAGTTTGAATGTCTTCTGGTATACCGTAATATCCACAACAATACATGGTGGCAGCTTGAATACGCGCCTTCAAAATGTATCAGATTCCAGCGCCCGAACAATTTTCCTTTCGGCCGGATGATTGGAGTAAGTGGATAGATCGATTCGAACGATTTCGATCGGCGTCAGGTTTGAAAACAAAAGACAAAGAAGAACAGGTAAACTCTTTAATATATCTTATGGGTGCGCAATCTGAAGATATCTTAGCGTCATTCAATATGACAGAAGCAGAGAAGAAGGATTTTGACTTAGTTAAAACAAAATTTGAACAGCACTTTGTTCCAACACGTAATGTTATTTACGAACGTTATAAGTTCCATACCAGAACACAAGAAGAGGGGCGAATCAGTTGAGCATTTTATTACTGCATTATATTCGCTAGCTCAAACGTGTGAATTTCCTGCTTCGTTTCACGATGAGATGATTCGTGATAGAATAGTTTGTGGTCTTAGAGATAAAAAAGTGTCGGAAAATCTGCAACTTGACACTAAACTAACATTGGAAAAAGCCGTTACGCAATCCCGCCAAGCTGAAATAATCAAAAGCCAACAAAGCGTTATAGTAAACGATACTTCGTCATTTAAAGTTGCTAATCGAATAGCCGTAACGCCGAAAAATCAGACGTTCAAACATAAACAAACCAATGATAAATTTCGTTCTGAACCTAAATTTAATAATCATTCCCAGTCAGTAGTGTCCAAAAACAAAGGAGCTTGTTTTTGGTGTGGGAAAAATGAGAAACATACTAAACAAGAGTGTCCAGCGCGTAAAGCGATCTGTAATAGATGTAAAAAAACCGGGCACTATGCCAAAGTTTGCAAATCGAAACTTCAGATTAATCAAGTAGAGGGAACAAAACCATCTACATTTTTGGGTTATGTTTTGAATGCGATTAACAAAAATGAGAAGTTATTCGATCGATGGACTACCCAGGTTGTAATACATGATACTTCCATAGATTTTAAGATTGATTCAGGAGCTGAAGTAACGGTCGTTCCAAAAGACACTTATGATGCAAAACTTAAACATCTTAAGTTATTTAATTCCAAGAAAGTAATCTGCGGTCCTGACGGGGGAAATCTTGATATTGCTGGTGTTCTCCGTGTGGATCTGAAGAACAAAGATCTAATCTTTAAAGATGAAGTGTATGTTGTTAGTGGCTTACAACATTCTTTACTAAGCTGCACGGCTAGTGAACATTTAAACCTTATTCAGCGGATTTTTCAAGTGAATTCCGAATTAAACCCTGTAGATGAATTTCCAAAATTATTCAGTGGTCTCGGAAAAGTAGAAAAGCCTTATAAAATTAAATTAAAAGAAAACGCAAAACCTTATGCTATATCTGTTCCGCGAAGAGTTCCTCTGGCTTTAAGAAGTAAATTGCAAAAGTTATTAGAACAAATGACCAAAGAGGGTATAATTGAAGCAGTTGATGAACCTACGGAGTGGTGTGCTCCTATGGTAATAGTTCCTAAGAAGTCGGGTGACATTAGAATTTGCGTAGACCTTTCAGTTTTAAATGATAACATAGAAAGAGAATACTTTCCTATGGCTTCAGTCGATTATACGTTGAGTCAGTTTAGTGAAGCTAAAGTGTTCAGCGTTATTGACGCTAATGCGGGGTTTTGGCAAATTAGCCTTGATGAAGAATCAACAAATTTAACAACTTTCATTTCGCCTTTTGGGAGGTATAAATTTAAAAGGTTACCCTTTGGAATAAAATCTGCACCAGAAGTATTCCAGAAAAGAATTAGGGAAACGGTTCCAGATGGTCCAGGAATTGTCGGACTGATGGATGAATTTGTGATATTCGGGGCAACGGAAGAAGAACATGATAAACGGTTAAGGGAAGTGTTAAATAAACTCCAAGCTGCAGGTTGGACTCTTAATGTCGAGAAATGCCAATTTAAAGTTAAGGAGGTGAGATTTCTCGGACATGTAATTTCAAGCGAAGGAATTAAACCAGATCCGAAGAAAACAGAAGCTATAGCAAATATTCCCAGACCTAACTCGGTAAAAGAGTTAAAAAGATTTTTAGGCATGAGCGGGTTTCTAAGTAAATTCATCCCTAAAATGGCCGATATAGCAAATCCTCTATATGAATTGTTGAAAAATGATGTTGAATGGATGTGGGGGCCAGCCCAAGAGGTGTCTTTTCAGAAAATTAAAGACGAACTTTGCCAAACTCCCGGGTTATCAATGTTTGATTTAAAAAAAGAGATTTATATTTCGTGTGACGCATCATCATATGGTCTTGGGGCAGTTTTATATCACATGGAGAAAAGTTGTATTTCACCAATTTGTTATGCATCTAGAACGTTATCAAATGCAGAGAAACGATATGCACAGATCGAGAAGGAAGCTTTAGCCATAATATGGTCTTGTGACAGATTCAGAGACTATATAGTAGGTAAACAAGTACACATTCAAACGGATCATAAGCCTTTAGTGCCGATATTCATGTCAAAACCTTTAGACATGTTAACTCCTCGTTTACAAAGGATAAAACTCAGGATGATGAGATATGACTTCACAATTTCTTACAAACCAGGCAAAGAGCTGGTAATTGCCGATGCTTTGTCTCGGTGTCCTACATCTGAAAATGAAGATGAAGAATTGTCAGAAGAAATTGCCGCGTATGTCCAAAACATCATCGATATATTTCCAGCATCTGATGAAAGACTAGCAGAAATATTACAGTTACAAAATGAAGATCCCGTTTGTAAAACATTGATCAAATACTGCCAAGACGGATGGCCACCTAAAAATGAAATTTCGGTTGAGATTCAACGGTTTTGGGGACATAGACATTCTCTATCACTGCAAAATCAAATTCTGTTCAAAGACGCAAGAATTGTGATTCCTGAAGAGCTTCAAAAAGAAATTTTAGATAGAATCCATGATGGGCACCAGGGAATAACTAAATGCCGCGCCAGAGCTCAGCAATCTGTTTGGTGGCCAGGTATATCTAAAGAAATTGAAGTTTTAGTCAGAAATTGCGCAAATTGCATACAGTATCAAAGCTATCATAAAGAACCTCTGATTTCAAGCGATTTTCCAGAAAGACCATGGCAAATAGTTGCAACCGACCTTTTAAAGCTAAAAGGTCACTGGTACGTCATTGTAGCAGACTACTATTCCAGATATTTTGAGGCAGGGAAATTGGATAATCTGTCATCCTTAGAGGTCATTGAACACTTGAAATCAATATTTGCCAGACATGGCATACCCGAAATAGTCCGAAACGACAATGGGACTCAGTTTTCTCAGGTTATCGATTCAGAATATCGAAAATTTGCAAAGACATATAAATTTTCAATTTTAACATCCAGTCCTAAATTTCCTCAAAGCAATGGCTTCATTGAAGCCATGGTAAAAAATTTCAAGAATCACTTCCTGAAATCTCAAGGAGAGGATCCATACCTGATGATGTTAGCCATAAGATCGACCCCCTTGGAAAACGGGTATAGCCCAGCAGAGTTGTTGATGGGAAGGAAGTTGCGAACTCCCATACCCGCAACAAGTCAAATGTTGTGCCCTAATCTGGCTAATTTCCAATCCTTAAAGAAAAAGGAAATAGAACTAAGGAATAGAAAAAAACGAAACTTTGACAACCACCACGGGGCCAGAAACCTTCAGCCACTGGAAGTAGGCCAACCGGTTTGGGTGAAAGACTTAAGATCATATGGAAAGGTAAAAAGTTTGCATACAACCCCTCGATCGTACATCATCGAATCACCAAGAGGTGTGTTTCGCAGAAATAGAATTCATCTACATCCTGCATCCCTTCCTCTGAATTTCAGCTGGGATGAATCGGAGATAAATCCAGCATTGCCTAACGACCTGCCAGAAAATGTGCCGCCAACTAAGGACAATGTTGTAATGTCAGAAAAAGTGCCTGATCCAGTTGCGGATACAGCTAGGGATGTCCCTACACCAGTTCCCGAACTTAAGATAAACAAAACTCGCAGTGGTAGAATCATTAAAATTCCAAAGAGACTTTTGGACTAAAGACTTATAGGGGGAGATGTGATATAATCGATATCAATGTAATCGATCTTATGTCAAAAGATTAAGTATTGCCGGATGGCAACATTGATTTGTGTTTTGTGTATGTAGCGTTTTGGTTGTGTTCCCTATTAAAGATAGTTTGAATGTCTTCTGGTATATCGTAATATCCACAACAATACAATAATTTACGAAAACATTTAAGTCTTATCATTCCTTTATTCCTTCAGTAAAAAACAAAAAATCTCCCCCTAATTTAATTCATGAAAAATATTTTTATAGTTCTTTGGGAACAATAATTTGCCCCTATAAAGGATTACATATAAGTGATCATAGCTCCTTCAACTCAAACATTGGAAAAAGCTGACTTATCTGAATTTTCTTCCCTTTCGAAAAAAACATGTGGTCTGTCTTCTGTGTCTTCTAAACCCATTGAAGAGGGGGACCACACTTTCCCCATTGTCCGAATCCGAAACAGCAGCAACGCTTCCCGGAGTGAGAGTCATTAAGCTAATCGACCTCGTAAATCATGCCCCCTTGCATGGGAGGCGTGGCTTATAGGAATTTCGAGCTTTTTTTGGAAATATTTTCAAACTTTGAACGGATTTTTTTGTCTTTAAAAATGCTCGTATTATTTCAAACAAAGGTTCAAAAGAAAGCTGGAAATGTTCTGCTGGTCTTGCTGTTTTCCAAATTTCGGTAACATGCTTTGAAAATATTTTATAGAGCGAAACGTCTAGCATTACCACGTTTTTATATATGTGTGCTAGGGTTTATTCTTCATAATGGGCGTCATTAATCCAGGCTGTAGATACCGTTTAAAGAACATTTGTTACAACTACTGAGGACACTTACAAGAAAACGACTACTATTTACATTGAGAACGAGAAGACTGAGAAGAATAACACTTATGCTGTTGCCATACAAAAACTCAATAAAACACAATACGATTACGATTAATACATTACATCTTTCCCCCCTAAGTTTTATAGTCCTTTAACCAACTCGGTGGACGCCTGTTTCTGACAGGCCTTGGAGAAGGCGAGCTCTGTTGAGGTTCACTCACATCATCTGGATCAGGAACATGAACATCACCTTCTGTTGAAGACGCTGGACTACTTGCAGCCTCATCCACAGGTGAAGACTCCTTTAAAGATTGCGGTGGCTTTTGTGGTACACTTGAAGACTGAGCAGACAATTCGGATCGTTGTGGAATTGTTGGGCTGATCTCTTCGGGATCATCAGTCACATCTGTGACTCCTGGAACACGACTTCTCAGTTGATCAACGTGTCTTCTCCACACAAGACCATCATTTGTTTGTACTACGTAATTGGTCAAACCCAAGACTTCCATAACTGTAGCAGGAACCCATTTCTTATGTGGAGGAAATCCTAGTGCATACACAGTGTCGAGAGAACAAACATTCTTATCTTTGTGCGATTATTCAGATTGTCACCATCCTTTTTTATGTTAATTTCTTCTGATAAATCAGGATGCAATTTATCTAAACAGGTTTTCAATTTCCGATTCATTAGTAAATCAGCAGGAGACATTCCTGTAGAGGAACTCGGAATTGTATGTTGTGCCATTAAGAATGCTGCAAGTCTATATTCCCAGTTTCCAGAAATAATCCTCTTCAGGGAATTCTTAGTAGTCTGTACCATGCGCTCTGCTTGTCCATTTGAAGATAGATGTTGAGGAGCAGTAGGAATGAACTTAATACCATTTCTTTGCAAAAAATCTTGAAATACAGCTGACGTGAAGGATGATCCATTATCCGAGACCAATATGCCAGGTATTTCATTAGTGGCGAATAACTTTCTTAATACATTGATGGTTGCTGACGAATCCGTAGAAGGAACTTTAAATACTTCTAACCACTTAGAATATGAGTAGACTACGATAAGAAACAAAGAATTTCTGGTGTTTTCCGGTGGCGATTTCCGGGTTTGTTGACAAATTTCACATGAGTTGACTACTCTTTCCACTTCCTTGTCAATGCCTGGCCACCAGACATAGCTACGAGCGAGAGCTTTTGTTCTAACAATACCTTGACGAGTATTATGCAGAATTTCTAATATGTCAGCTTGAGCTCTTTTAGGAATAATCACTCTTGAGCCCCATAGTAGGCAACCTTTATGGACGGACACTTCTACAGGGTGCGTACGCGTCCTGGAAAACCTTGAAAGTCCTTGAATTACATAATTTTTTTTCAAGGCCTTGAAAGTCCTGGAAATTTGGAATAATGTACAAAAATATCTGGAAAGTCCTTGATTTTCTCATTTTTACTATTACTTAGCAACTTCTCAACAGGAAAATTCACATTTCTTCAAATTCCTACCTGCAGACATGTGATTTTTCCGTATTTTGATGGAATTCCGTAGTTTTGGAAATTAAAAATTTCGCTTCCGCAAAAATTTGTAATTTTAAATTTTTTTTGTTTTTTCAACCCTATGAACATTTTTGAAAGTAGCCTGCTCGCATTCCTGCGAAGTTTCACAAATTACGAGTAAAATTTACACATTCGGTCCGTTTTTTGCGCTTTTAAGTGTCAATCCCGATTTTTTAAGCATTTCGAAATCCGGTTGCATCGGCTTCTGCAAAACTTCCTAGTTCTCGTTTAATATCGAATTATTCCCCTTAGACATCAATAAATTTGAACTTATCATTATTTTAAATATTTCTTAAGTTTCAGCTTCTGTAAAGGACTTGCAGAAACGTCATTTTGCCATGCCCACTCTAAATGTCGCCGATAATCAAGGAATTTTTAGCCTTTAAGTTTTAGTGATACATCAGTTGATTATAATTATTAAATATTGGAGCCTTACTAAAAATCTCTTAAAATATTTTTGCCAAAAATGTTTCGTTTTTTTTAAATTGTTTTTTCTTTTCTATTTTCTTTGCATGTAATTTAAAATGTGTTTAAATTTTAGATCATCTTTAGCATTAGGGTTCCCCCCTTTCAAGTACTCATTTTACATTGTTACAAAATAAATAAATAATATTTCTTTCTATTTTAATTCAATATATAAAAACATGTAAAAAAATATTCACACCTAATTTTGAAGTTTCATTAAAATTTTATAGTTATCAAGTATGAAATAGTTATTTCAGTTTAAGAAGTTATTGGTCAGAAACATGTTGTAACATAAGACTTTTTAATAAGCTTTTACACAGCGTTATTGTCGTGATTTTTCAGTATTTTTTTCTCAGTGAGGCACGTGAGGCACATGTCTGACCTGACAAGCAATTAAGCTGTGGCTCGTTACATACACAGCCGATACAACACATAAATCTAATTAATGTGCGATATGATACATTTTTATAGTATTGGATATGAAGTTATTTTATTACAGTTAGAGTGTCCTAAATTAAATAGTATTAAAGAAATCTTTCTGGCTTGTAATGTAACTTGTATTCAAAGTGGTTAGATTTACTTGATTTTTGCTTGAAGAGTCCTGGAAAGTGCTTGATTTTTACTCAGAGAATAGTGTACGCACCCTGCTTCTAGTTTCCTTATGTTGAACGGTTCAAACTCCTTAGCTTGCTTTTCTACAGGCCATCCCCTCCATGCCCAGTTGAGAACTCGCGATAGAATGGGATCTTGAGCTGTCAGACGGGCCAAATCAGCTGATTTTAAGAGCGGTTTCTTCAGAGCTTCCGATAACAAAATTTCGTTAGGAGGAGTTTCTTCATTTACTGTCAGTGGCTGTGGAAGACGACTGAGACCGTCGGCATTAGTGATTTCTTTTCCTGGTTTATAAACTAAATTATAGTCATAAGAGCTTAACATGATTGACCATCTTTGCATTCTTGGAGATAGCATGTTAGGTATGGGATTATTTGGAGCTAAAAGTCTTAACAATGGTTTGTGATCACTACGAATTTCAATTTTATGGCCAAATACATAAATATGGAACTTTTTTACGCTTTGGATGATTGCTAAGGCTTCCTTGTCGATCTGAGCGTATCGACGTTCAGTTTTGTTCAGAGTCCTAGAATAATAGGCAATTGGAGCTTCAACTCCTTCTTCAAGTCGATGACTTAACACTGCACCGATTCCAAATTCTGATGCATCACAAGTTAGTATCATAGGCTTCTTCTCGTCAAAATGAGTAAGTAGGGTTTCTGCTGATAAGAGCCTTTTTACCCTTTCAAAAGCAGACTGATGAGTTGTTGTCCAACTCCATGGTATACCTTTGTCTAAGAGACGATGAAGCGGTTCGGCTATATTTGCTTTATTTTTTAGAAATACGTGATAAAAGTTCAAGAGTCCTAAAAATGCCTTCAGTTCTTCTTTGGATTTAGGAGTTGGTGCATTATGAATAGCTTCTACTTTCTCTTTGGTTGGTTTGATTCCATGTTGATCTATATGAAATCCCAAGTACTGAATACTTGAAGCACCGATAATGCACTTTTCTTTGTTAAGCCGCAAACCTGATTTTGAAAATTTCTTCAAGACTTGTCTGAATCGATCAGTGAGTTCTTCTAAGGATGAGCCCTTGATTAAAACATCATCAAAATAAGGCAGTACTCCTGTGATACTGGATAACAATCTTTCGATGAATTGTTGAAAAATGCCTGGAGCGGAAGATATTCCAAACTGAAGTCTCTTGCATTTAAATGCTCCTTTATGAGTAACAATAGTTTGAGCCATTGCACTGTTTTCATCTACAGTTAGTTGTAAGTAAGCTTGCGAAAGATCAAGTTTAATGAAAAAACGACTACCTGCTAGTTCAGCTAGCACTTGATTTACAGCAGGAACTGGATAAGGATATTGACCTAAAGCTTTATTTAAGGTACACTTGTAATCACCGCAGAGACGAATTTCTCCGTTCGACTTTAGAATAGGAACTACTGGAGTTGTCCAGTCCGAGTAATCCACAGGCTCAATTGCACCTTGTTCTTGCAATCGTTGCAATTCCTTCTCAATTTTTGGCTTTAGAGCAAACGGCACTTGTCTTGCCTTGAGCTGAATAGGGAGAATTTTCGGGTCTAGTTTAAGCGATATTGGAGCGCCTTTAAAAGTTCCTAATTCTTCCTTGAAGACGTCTGAAAATTCTTTAACAACGCTGTCGAGGTTTACTTCGCTGATGGAATGCACACCTGTCAACCCTATTCCTAGCGGTTCGAACCAATTTGTTCCTAGTAAACTTTCTCTCGTCTCCCTTGCAACCAAAATAGGCAGAGTCCCTTTGAAAGATGAATACTCTACATTAACACCACATTGTCCTAAGATATTAACCGAATTCTTATTATAATCTCTGATTTCATACGGACATTTTTCTAACTTGGGAGCACGAGTAGGAAATAATTCTTTAAATGTACAATTATCGATAATAGTAACCTTTGCACCTGAATCGACTTCCATTAGAACCGGAGAGTCATTTATAAAAACAGTAGCTTTTAATCTTGAATGATTCACATTATTTACACGTAAATACTTTAACTGAAGATTTTCAAGCTCAGGAACAGTGTCAATTAAATTTGCAGAATTATTGATCCAATTTTTCTTAACTACATTTCTATTATTTGGAAGAGGTTTATTTCTACATACCTTGGCGATATGACCCTTCTTCTTACAAACGTAACATTCAGCTTCCCTAAATTTCCACTGCGCTCTTGAATGAAAACCCCCACATCCAGAACAATTCTTTGATTTTGATGATTCTTTATTTTTATTATTTTTCTGATGCCACTTTTGCACTGAATTACTTGTCCTAGCATGTACGGGTCTCACAGATAAGGAATCGGAACTTCTGATTTCTTTGACATTCTTGCTGTCAATTTCTGCTGCGATAGCTTTATCCAGCGCATCTGAAAACGTAGAGAACTTTCAGATAGTAGTCTCCGTTGCAGGTTCTCGTCTTTATTCCCGCAGACCAGTCTATCACGTAACATAGTCTCGAGAGATGTTCCGAAATTACAATGTTCTGCCAATCTTCTCAATTCCGAAACAAATGAAGAAATCGATTCTTCGTTGAGTTGTCTTCTTCGATAGAATAAATATCTTTGGGAAATTTCCGAGGGTTTAGGACAAAAATGACTCTTTACTAGTTCAATTAAATCTTTGTAAGCTTTTTTGGTTGGAATGTCCGGAGATACTAACGACCGTATAACCGAATATGTATCAGGGCCGCATACGCTTAAAAATACAGCTCGTTTTTGGTCTTCTTTTTCAATTTTATTCGCTTCAAAATAACATTCCATACGTTCATAATATGAGTCCCATAACAAAGGTTTTGTAGTATCGAAATGTTCTAGTGTTCCGATAGTAGCCATAATTACAAAACGAAATACGAGATGTTCTTTAATCTTGATTATTAGCAAGAAGCTTCAAAGTTCTTGTATCTTGTTTAATATTAGCAAGAAAAACTTCAAAGTCTTGGTATCACAATACAATAAACCTTCAGAATGATTCCTTAGACACTTCAAGGCTGTCTGCCTCACTGGCGCCTCTCGTTACTTTCGATAACGCCATTTCTTTCCGGCCCATTCGAATTTTCTTGACTTTTATGAAGCATCCCATCCTCGTCGCGTCATTAATCCAGGCTGTAGATACCGTTTAAAGAACATTTGTTACAACTACTGAGGACACTTACAAGAAAACGACTACTATTTACATTGAGAACGAGAAGACTGAGAAGAATAACACTTATGCTGTTGCCATACAAAAACTCAATAAAACACAATACGATTACAATTAATACATTACACACGTTTTTTCCAAAATTCATTTTTTAACGATTTTTTAAAAATACGGTAAGTGAGATTTAAAAAAAGTAAAAACTAAAAGACCGAGATATAGGCTTGAAAAATACTCAAAAAATTCCGGACTCGAAAACTTCAAAGGAACTTTCTAAAACTTAATCCAACTTTTCCCGTAGGTTAACATTGGTTTCGAAGATTTGAAACTCTGACTGAAGAGCAGCCTTAAGTCCTATGTGTTAAGCTCTTTATTATAGAAGTAATTAAAGCTTTCAACCTTTGAAAAGCGGATTTTTAAGAATTTAAGAGAAAAAAATTATGTTTTTTAGGGAACAAAAATGTAGTTAACTGCGGCAGAAGAGACCGATTTTCAATTTTTTGACCTAGTAGGGTTTTTTGGTTTTAACTTGGTTTCCTGATTTTGCTCATGGAAATTAGAAATATTTCTACAAAAATGCTTTTATTTGAATCAAAATTTAGTGGCTATCAATTTTTTTTTTGGATTTCTTCCTAGATCGATATTTTTAAAAATGTAATAACATGAAAATAAAAAAAAATGGGTATTTCGAAAAAGAGCCGAGTTTTTAGTTTTCATATACATGCTGCGAATCACGGGTAGCGCATTTTAGGTGGAAAGGGATTTACTACTGTCATTTATATATTTCTTCTTGTTATTGCCGGCTTTTTGCGTTACTGAGAAAACAAATCTAAAATAATTCCAAAAACTATTGTACTTGCATAAACGTAGCAGGATTCAACGAATTTTAACTTACACACTCGCAGAAACGCGTGCTCATATCTCACGAAACTCTCGTCGTATTTGAAGAAATGACTGCGTGAAAAATGCCCGGAGTAAAACTTTCGTCAAATTGGCGAAATTTGTGTAGTTAATTTTTTAAGTCACGTAATTGCGTGAGGAAAGAATCGTTATAAATACGACATTTTCTTGACGATTGAAGAATCGTCAAAAGTTAGAGCTCCATTTCTGAGAGTGCAAGGATTGTGGGAACATAAGGGGAAAAATCAAATCAACAGTGCTGTGGCCTACCCCATATAAGATTGGAATATTGATATGGGATCACACAATATTAAATCCTTGATACTCCCCACAGTTTACAAGCCTATTTCTTTTGGGGGGCATATGATATTCGGTATACGATAACGGGAAAAATGTCGCTGTTCTATATAAGAATCACAAGTTTGATTTTTTGTTATATAGGGTCGTGATAAAAATTTCTAAAAAAATATAATTTGCATGGCTTTAACCTACACGGATGGAAAAAAAATCCCAACACCAAGAAGGAGTTGTGCTAGCGAAACGAAATTTGGCAGGCGTGTTTATACATCTGAAAGATGACGTCGAATCAAATTTTGCGCTCGGCGCATCAGTGTGACGCTAGTAGCGGCACACGGAAGATGCAAATCAGGTACGCGCTGTAACGTTCCTGAGCGTTGTTTCGCATCGAGATTTGATGTAGTAAGTTGGTGTTAGTCCACAATGCCTTTAAGAAGACGACGAAGCCATTATCAACAGCTCACTGAGTTTGAACGAGGTCGTGTAATAGACCTACGAGAAGGTGGGTTTTCTTTCCGCGAGATTGCAGAAAGGCTTGGCAGGAATGCATCCACTGTGCATGAATGTTGGCAGCAGTGGTCAAGGGAAGGCACTGCCTCAAGAAAACCGGGTTCCGGGCGGCCACGTGGCACTACTGGGAGGGAAGACCGCCGTGTTCGGCGTATGGCCGTAGCGAGTCGTACTCACTGAGCTAAAAAGAGAAATCTGGAGCGAGGACTCTCCATGTTTCAACAAGGCAGCTTGCGAGCCGACGCGCATGAATACAGTGCTCGAGCCATCAAGGCAAAACATCGTTGACTTCCCATTGTGGAAGCATTGGATCGTGGTGTATTGTTACAAATTTCGATTTAATTTATCATGGTTTATCAAAATTTTTTATTGTCGTCATTGAGCAATATGGTTGCATCCTGTTGTTCAAAGGAAGGTAAAAATAAATTCGTGAAACTTAAAAGAGAACGGTATTAAAGATCATTTTGATGGGCTATTTAAACTTTAAATGCCTTGTTCTCGTATTCTATCATTGAATGGCCTTATTTCATAGGAATTTAACTACTATGTACACAAAATTGTTTTTTGGATGAATAAAGTTTACATTAGATCGTAATATTAGAACGTAATTACATTGCTGAAAAACTTTTTCTTTTAGCATTATAGTCTAATAATATTTCTCCTGTTTTTCGATAGTCAAACACTATTACGTAATATTTTATTATAAGTGAAAATATCAGTTATACAAATAGTTAAATCATGTATCTCTTTTGCTTTTATCTTAATTTGCTAGTTAATGGAACTTTTAATAACAATTTTGACAGGAGCGTAGCAATTTAAAAATCATGGGAGGGGCTTAACCAATTTCATTTCCAAATGCTCGAAGTTATTTCCAAGAAAAACCAACTAACAATTAAAAAGTAATTAGTATTCACTCATTATTATTAATTTTAATTACAAAAAAGCACTAATAAATGAATATTTTCATTTTTCACTAAAATTTAATGACATATGGCATTAAAATGAAAATTTCTTTATTTCTGATGAGGGATTAAGCCTCCTGAGCCCCCCCCCCCCTTTCCTACGTGCCTGAATTTTGATGTTTTTGAATTAACTTTTCATTTGAGTAAAATTTTGAGTTTTGCGTGTGTTAATTTTTATTTTGTCAAAATGTGGTGGTTTTTTAAAAGCATTTATCTTATTATTATTTATTATTTTATTACTAAATTAACATCTACACTCAAAGATTTTTAATGAGTTCATAAAGCTTTGAATTGCAGCAATTTTCCCCTGTAAATATACTGATCAGCTGAATATTTAATTTATGCATGATTAAGAAAATCATAATAAATATTATTATCATTTCTTTTTTTGTTACTAAATTAACATCTGCACTCAAAGAGTTTTAATGTGTTTATAAAACTTTGAGTTACAGCACACACTTTTCCCAGCAAATACTCTGATCAGATAGATTTTTAACTTGTGCATGGTTAAAAAAATCAGAAGTAGTATTTCTTTATTATTCTTATTTTCATTTAATAGCTGTAAATGAAATGTTCCATTAGCGAGAAATATTTGTTAACTTGGTCTTAGGCCAGCAAACTAGTAAGCAGAACTTGTAAAATATAAAATTTGTAAATGCTTACACATTTCAGATTTATCTCAAAATGACATGCTCCATTCCATAGTTATTTGCAGACATTTTTGTATAAAAATGTTATCCCATATTATCTCTAAAAATTGACTTTTTTCTTCTTATTTTAAGTGCTTCTTCTCTTTTAATTGTATTATGTTTAAGTGCAATATCAAAGTGTAAGAACTCTAAAACGTATTTATCGTTTCTCGGAATAAAAGGTGTTATATTGATGCTGTTCGAAGCTGCTCACTGAAACTTCTTATGAGATTTATAATTCAACTTAACTGTGTAAAATAATATTTATTCATAAGTAGATAAGGAGAGTAAACCGATTAAGCAGGGTGGCTTCCTTTTTAAATAAACATTTTGTAAACCTACCACAGTCACACACTCCCACATAGCATTCAAAGATAATAAAAGTGTCGTATAACAATGGCATAATGTTTTTTATCGTAAAAAAATGTATGAATAATTGTGCAAAAATGCTATGAGAAATTTCAAATTATTATATGTCAGGAATTAGAATAAATTTTTTAGAAAAATCGGAAAAGAGTTGAGAGCTCTTTAAAGTTAGCCGTTTTATCATTGCGCGAATTGGTAGCTTGCGCGTTTTGTCTTGATGGCTGAAAAGGGTGTGAAGCGGTTCGACCGCCCAGTCCTCGCTCCAGATGTCTCTTATTTAGCTCAGTGGTCGTACTGCGTCTGCAGCAGAAATTCGAGCAGCAGTTGGCACCACAGTGACACAAGGAACTGTTACCAATCGGTTACTTCAAGGACAGCTCCGAGCCAGACGTCCTGTAGCGTTCATTCCACTACCGCCAAACCACTGCCGTTTGCGACGTCAGTGGTGTCAGGCTAGAGCTCATTGAAGGACGGAGTGGAGATCTGTTGTGTTTTCTGATGAAAGCCGGTTCTGCCTTGGTGCCAGTGATGGCCGTGTGTGGGTTAGGAGGTGGCCAGGTGAGCGGCTGCAGCCATCCTGTCAGCGGCCTAGACACACTGGACCTACACCTGGACTTATGGTCTGGGGAGCAATTTCTTATGGCAGCAGAAGCACTCTCATGGTTATCCCACGCACCCTGACAGCAAAATGTGTACGTCAATCTGGTGATTCAAACTGTTGTTCTGCCTTTCATGAGTAGCATTCCATGAGGTGTTTTCCAACAGGATAACGCTCGACCTCATACTGCTGTTGTAACCCAACGTGCTCTACAGGGTGTCGACATGTTGCCTTGGCCTGCCAGATCACCAAATCTGCCTCCAATTGAGCACGTATGGGACATCATTGGACGACAACTCCAGCGTCATCCACAACCAGCATTAACCGTCCCTGTATTGATCGACCAAGTGCAACAGGCATGGAACTCCATCTCACAAACGGACATCTACACCTGTATGATTCAATGCATGCACGTTTGTATGCTTGCATTCAAAATTCTGGCGGTTACACCGGTTATTAATGTACACTTCTGCAATGGCTCTTCTCGGGCTTAAATCAACCTGTGATCTTGAAATTGTAATCAATTACGTACGTTACCTATATAAATGTATTGCTGAAATTTCATTACTCTACAATAATTATTTCTTGGTGTTGGGATTTTTTTTTTTCCATCAGTGTATTTTGCTTATTTAGAAATTCGGCACAGAATGCAGCGCTACTGAGAACTTAACCCTTTTGCATCATAACCGCCTGACCATTAAGCCGTATTTATACGATGCCAGTTGAAGAGGCAATTGTCTCTGGACAGTTGGTTAAATGTTATGGCCAGTTGGAAGAGAACCTGTTCACACTGAAAGTATTGGCATGGCAGTTGATGATGAAAAATGGCTGAGAGACTTGGTTGACACGAGTGAATTGGCACAACACAAAGTAAATCAACTGGCTACACAACTGATTCAGAGTAATGGGGGGGCGGGACCTCACTGGGCCCAGTTCATTGTCCTCTGTTTACTCCTCGAGACTACTGAATTTCGGGATAACTGTCGAGCCAATTGGCCTGAATTGTTCAAACGTAGCCAATAAGCTGCCTCCAGACAATTGTCTCTTCAACTGGCATCGTGTAAACGCGCACCAGAGCACATATGTTGCGCGCATTTTACTCATCAGGATCTTATCACCAATGCTCATTTTGGTGATAAAAACGAATTTTTAACTTTTCCGTGTGATGCAAATGAGTTAATCAGGCTCCGTGGGTAACATATTTTTCCGGAATGAGTCGAAGCATCTGTGTGGCTATTTTGTCCAGGCCCGCGTCGTTTCAAACTTTTTAGAAAAACATTCAGAAATAAATACATTACGTTTCTTCCACTTCATGTCAAGGGGAAATTGCCCCTGACAGGAGCAATTAGTCATTTACTAGAAGGCAGGGACCGCGCCCAAAATGTTGTGCCTGCTGTTTATTATTGATTACTGTCCTCTCTGACTCCTCCATAAACTGCCCACACTTCCAAGTTCAGGAAATATTTATGTGTAGTTTCTTTAGGAAATGCCCGACGAGATGGAGGCAAAGCTATAATTTGAGCGTTGGAGGCTCACTTCTTCTTTCTCGTAAAGAAATAATGTAAAATTGAACGGATTCTGATACTTTTATGAGAAGCAATATTCCTAGTGTATATATTTGGGCGCGGAAGGAAGAATATTGGTGACGGTTGTCTTTCCACTCAACCTGCCAGTCTTCCCTTTATCATCAAAGCATGTAAGTTCTAGCTTTCATGCTCTTTTTTTTTATTTTTAATATTACGTGTGTATATATACATATTATCTTGTGCCTTTTCCACTATATCCACTATACAACATTTTCTGTAATACTTCTACAGGCTCTTAAATCCTTTTTAAAAGTTTCTTCCAAGGTAGTCGGCCGATTAATTATAGTGAATATAAGTGCTATTTCTCCATCACCATTATTTTTGTTTACAATTTTTGACTTTTCACAACTTGTTAATATATTGCTGGTATAATCCATGTCGATTCAGACCCGGGGGTACCTTCATAGTCTCAGAAGTTTTTGAATTTTACATATGTTAAAATTTAGAACTATGTGAGTTATAGGTATGTTTTTGTTTTGCTAGAAAAAATTCCTGGCCCGAGATACAGGCCGCCAAAGATTGCGCCTTCGGCGCAATTTCTCACGTGCGATTTTCGACAAAAACTTTCAAGTGCTCTATTTCCTGAACGGTGCAAGACATTTTGATGCGGTTTTTTTTGTTTGAAAGATAACTATATTTTGTTTAAGATAAAAGGCCAAATTTTAAAATATCTATTCAACTTTTTTTGCTGCAGCTTTTTGAAATTAAAAAAAAAAAATATTTTATATTTTTTTCTCAAAAAAGCCAATCTCAAAGTTTTTCATTTTTTTACTGTTGGTTAATACCATTAAATACTACATTCACTGAAAAGTAGAGCTTCCACTTTTGCATTTAATGGTTTTTACAAACAATTTAAGATTTTGCCACATATTTCATCAGTTTTGTTAATAACATAGTGATATATTGGTCTCATTAAGTCAAAATTATATTAATTTAATTTTCTTAATAAGTATTAGACAGATATCCCCCTTCCCACAAAAGAAATTTACCAGTAGACAAACAGACAGACATACATTGCCCAATCTTATTGCCTGCTACTTTAAAATATTTATTGATTTCCTTTATTTTTTTTAAATATCATTTTTTCATAGCTAGAGCTCAAATCTGTTAGTTGTTAATTTTAATACATGTGTTATTCAGTAAAACGTAGCTTTTTATATTTGATTTTCACATCTTGCTATTGATGTTAAGAAAAAAAAATGAGGAACACTACTAGCGGGGATTTAGGATTCAATCAATCACTTTCCATTTTTCTTCCTTTTCTTTCATAAGGAAGTTAACAAAAACCAAGCACATCGACGAAACACCACTAATTGCTTTATCTATAACTTACGACATAATTTTGGGAAATGGTATGTTTTGGAACGTCAGAGTTCCCACTAGAGCGCGAGACCGCGAGATTCTCGCATAAGAATTTTTACATTGCGAGAAATTCGCGCATTCTTTTCTCCCCCCCAGGAAACGATTTCGCATGGACCTCTATCTGTCCTACTACAGTAGAGTAGGTTAAAAACAATTTCTTGCACCTGCGCCTGAAACACACCGGACCCTTTTTCTCTATCCATTCAGCGAAAATCGAGCAAACTAACATGGGGGTGATCCAGAAATACAATGTTAAGCCTTTTGTATTGAAAAGAGAAATAACGAGCCTGCCGCTTCTGTGCTCCAGCCTCCCCGCGGAATAGCCGTTCGGCTGTCATCGGCTCCTTCCTTGCCCCCTTTCTCTCCCTCCCCCCTCCTTCCCGTCCTTTATTTTTTTCCCCCTCACACCTTCCTTCGCCAATGAGCTCCCTCATCGCCATTTGCCCCCTCACACCGGGAAAGAGCTCCTCGGTGCTGCCCTATAAAGGTCAAGATTCGCGATCGCCACTCGCCATGTGGCGACCTTGTTTGAAAAAGTGGCGATTCAAAAAATTAGGAGCGATCGGCACCTTTCCTTTTTTTATTTTCAGAAGTAAATTCCTCCTTTTCAAATACCATCTATAGAATTTACAACTCTTGCTTCTTTCATGCATACAAGCAACCGAATTTCGGCCGATAGTCTTCATTTCCCCTTTAACAAGAAAAAAATGGCGAATTTTTTTTTCCGATTACGCTATTGTTTTTTCTTTTTGAATTCCTTCTCTCTGCCATATAAATCTTTTAAATATAGTAGGAAACAATTTAATCATGTTGTTTTTTCATAGCTTTCATTTCACACTTACATTTTAGATCGGCCATTTTCGTTTAAACTTATAAAATCGGACTTAAGTGTCCCGCCATTTTGTAAATGGTGTGAAAGCTTTAAAAAAAGTTTTGAAAAGAATAAAAATAAAATGTACTGAACAAAACTAGAACTGGAAATATACACGTGTTTGCAAAAGTGGCGATTCAAAAAATTAGGAGCGATCGCCACCTTTCCTTTTTTTTATTTTCTAAAGTAAATCCCTCCTTTTCAAATACCATCTATAGAATTTACAACTCTTGCTTCTTTCATGCATACAAGCACAATAAAAACGCATCAATTCGGCATTCAAGTAACCGAATTTCGGCAGATAGTCTTCATTTCCCCTTTAACAAGAAAAAAATGGCGAATTTTTTTTTTCCGATTACGCTATTGTTTTTTCTTTTTTAATTCGTTCTCTCTGCCATATAAATCTTTTAAATATAGTAGGAAACAATCTTAATCTTGATATTTTTTTCATAGCTTTCATTTTACTTACATTTTAGATCGGCCATTTTCGCTTAAACTTATAAAATCGGACTTAAGTGTCGCGCCATTTTGAAAATGGTGTGAAAGCTTTAAAAAAAAGTTTTGAAAAGAATAAAAATAAAATGTACTGGACAAAACCAGAACTGGAAATATACGTTTTTTTTAATACTTGTATTCGAAAATGGTTCGTATTTGTGATCACGGTTTTTGTAAAAGGTTCGTTTCTGTAAAGGAGATTTTTGTTATCTGTTGCTTCTATGATGAAACAATTAAAATTTTGCATTTACATCTTTTGTGCTCTATAACATTAAACATGAAAAACTATATTGCAAAAATTCATATTCCCTTAATTTACCATCGCCAAGGAAGCAAGTTTTTTCTTTTTCCAATTTGAAAGTCATATACTTTTTTTTTTTTTGAAGACTTGATAATTTTAACAAAATATTATGTTTTCTTCACTGAAAATAAGACACATAAGGAATTGTAGTGCATTGATGCACCATTCACCCCCCCCCCCCCCCCCCCGCTTTGCACTTTTACTTTATGACGTGTAGGTGGCCACCAAGTTAATCAAGTTTAGTGTCCACTGGTTCTTCCAAAATTTCTGAGTCTTGACCTTTACTGCCCCAATCAATCACTATAGAGAAGAGACAAATGCACCTCCCATTGCATAAACATTTATTGAAATGACCAGTTGAAATCTTTTCCTAGTAAGAACACTAAATAAGTGTATTCTACGTTCTGCAATATTGCAGAACATAGAATACACGTGGATTCATTTACCGTTCAGCGGGACACAGCGTTCTCTGCCAGAGCATTATAGATAAATATTTTATAAAAAGGTCATCAAGCGATGTGTATATTTGTGTTATCTCTTAATTTTTCAGAAATATCACTTAAATTTTAGAAATCTCACTTTGTTTTTCAGGAAGGGTGAGAAATTCTCACTCATTTTTTTTCCCTAATGAGAACCCTGAAGGTGTTCATATATTGTACGTTTTAATGTTTTTGGTTGTAATATATTAGTGTTTTTTCTTTCCCTTTTTTTTCTGTCCCCTTTATGGGGACAATAAACATCTTCTCAATTCAAAACAAGAAAAATAATTTCATTAAATTTATTAAAAAGGACCGGTCTCTTTTAAAAAAGGCCGGTATTTATTGGCCTTTTTCAATTAGACACAACACTATTTACTATTTGCACCTATGCTATGTCCATTTATGTTGCTACTTTTAATTTATGTAAAATGAAGCTAAAATCTTTCTTTTAATGGAGTTTATTTAAAATTAGATTCAAAATTGTTTTGTTACACATCCTGAATGCATTTTACAATACTGCTCTCCGTTTTCGTGCTTGTGTGCTTAATTTCGTGAGACTGTCTCATTAAACACTTGCCTAACATTATAGCTATACTGAATCTTTTTTTTTTTCAACACAAAAGAAGGAAATTAAAACCAGGTTGGGAGAGGAATGTTCGCAAAATGTTCACAAGCACATAAATATAGCATATCTTCAATAAAAGTTATTCTTCATCCTGAAATATAGGGTTATTATTAAAAATGGAAGGATTATTAACTTCGTTAAAAACATTTAAATAATTGTATTGACTAGAATCAAAAACTCAGCATGCTTTAAAAAAATTCGAGGCTGGTTGGAAAAATCTATGTTTATTTTACTGCTTTCAAAGAAAAATAATTTTAAATTTTTTACTTGGCACAAGTTTAGAGCCTATTTAGACTTTGGTTGCTCAGATTTTATCCTCGGTTTCTGAAATCTTTTAAAAAGCGGACATTTAGCGAGTCAATAATATAAAAAAATAAAATAAGAAAAATTCGCGGATTTGCGGAAAAAGCTTTAAAAATCGCGGGAATTTGCGGCGCGACAAACTTGCAACCCTAGCTATAACCACAAAATCTGCATTATTACCATTGACCAATGTGCTATCACTGGCCACAGAAAATTCTGGGCCCTCCACTAAATTCCGAGCTACTAAATCTCCATTTTTAGAGTTATTTATAAATTAGCAGCAAATGATAATGAAATTTTGTATCACTTTAAGTTTAAATTATGAATTTTCACAATTTTATTTAACTTTTCACAAAAATCTTTTTCAAATTTACAAACGTAGGATCCTGTTAAAAATGCTGAATCGACCACTGAGCAAGTAAAAGCAAATTGAAAATTTAAACATGCAGTGATAGAACCATTTTGTTATTTTTGGGTCCCTTATTTAATAAATGATTCCGTAAAGTGTATGGTGCAATATCTTGAATTTTGTGAAGGGTCAGAAAACAGACCCGAATTTTCTCTTGTGTGATCCCTGATTACTGTATGTTTAAATGTTGAATTTTCAAAGTTATTTGATTTTTCACAAAAATCTTTTTTTTAATTCACAAAAATAGGACTGTATTAAAAATGCTAGATCAAACCCTGTGTATGTATTTCTTGTGCCTGTTTTGCCATATTTGAGCGTTTTGGTATGATAAAGTTGAGTTGTTTTGTTCATTTTGTAGCGCATACAAGAATTGTGGACGGTGATGAATAATTTCATTTTAAAAAGGCAGGGTTGGTGTTTGTGCCAGCAAAAAGGTATAATTTTTGAGGTTTTTTATGGAACACCTCAAGGCCGTATCCAGAGGGGGGGGGGGGCGCCCCCCCCTCAAATCCCAAAATTTTTCACAATTTAGCATATATTCCTCCTTGAAACTTTCCTCAACATAAATGTTTCAAAGTCAGGGCCCCCTCCCCCTGAAAAAAAATTTCTGGCTACGGCCTTGGAACACCTTTATTTTGTTAATTAATGTATATTACGTTTAAAGCACCTATTTATTGGAAGTCTGAGCTACAAATTCAGAAAAAAAAGTGTCCAAAATAACTCAAAAATTGTACTGTGAAAAGCTTCTGTTATGTCTTACTAAGGCAAATGATTTTTTTTTCCTTCCTTTTACTTTTGGGAAAAAGAACAAAAAGCTGCTTTCATCACATTTCATTTTTCTGTGCCTTAACTATTCAAATCCTGAAGTCCACCAAAGGCATGGTCAAAGGCCTACATCATAACATAAGGATATAATGATCTGCCCCCTCCCCCAGGAAAAAAACCCCACTTTGATATTCTATGTAGAAACTGGAAAAAATCAAAATGACCCGTTCACTTATTTTTCTATTTATTTATTTTCTGTAAATTTTGTGTTCTAGATTCATTTTTAATTTTTTTATGAAATTGAGTATTTTTTCCTAAAATGGCATACTTCTAATACCATAATGGATATATTATACTCAGTTTACTTAGTTAGCTTAAACCAAGTAGGAATAACATTCATTTGAAACTAAAATTTCCTTTAGCTGAAGGTTTAGTTTAGCTAGAAAAAATAAATAAATAAACACACAGTGAATGCTATTTTTGCGACTCGGGGGTCAAAAGCCTATTTTTGAGTTTTTACCCAAGTTTTTTCCATTAGTTTTTCGGCCTATGCCAACCCTGTTAAAAAGATTTGAATGCATTCGTTTCTAGTTGAACCATTTTGAGTTATTTCTGTTTTGAAGCATCTTTTCTTTCCTTATTATTTTACTTTTTTTACAAATTTAAATAAAGGCCTCATTTTTTCAGAGAATTTTTGTCTATTAATGCCTCATTTTATGTCGTAAATTAAAAAATAATATTGTGGTAATATTAAGTTTAGAAACTTATAAAGTGTACCTTTTAAATTAAGGCAGCAGAAGCTAGCAAAATATTTCAAAAGATATTTTTTCCCTCCCCCATTTGTAGAGTTATTTGCCTTGTCTTCTCAACATTCACCATTTTCAAAGCCACGAAAATGGCTGCCCATTTGTGAAAAGTCACCTGATAGACCAGCAGCAACCCTCATGCGCTATAGTCGGACGGCACCAGATGGCAGGTTGCCCGTTTCCCCGGAAAGAAAGTAGCCCAAAACGTCTAGAAAAGTAACCAGAGACAACAAACAGTTTCCCAAATTTTTTATTTTAGCTTGCATTCAATTTTAAATGTTATTTCACCATGAAAACTTTTTTTGTTCTATTTTTAAATTGTCTTTAAAAAGAGACAATTTAAAAAATAATTTCCCCCAAATTTCAAATCATCTGAAAAGTTGAAGGGCTATTTATTGAAATTTTAAGTCAAAAAGTATCCCAATTTGCTACTTATCGCCCAGTCTGGCAAAACTGCCAGATGGCACCACCACAACTACAGCACTTTCAAGAAATCTGCATTAATAATTTTCGAATGATTTATATCTCCTTTCCAGTGCAAGAGGCAATAACTCAAAACCAACTACTCCCTCCTGGGAGGCATTTGAATTTGAATCAAAATCTTTAAATCCAGATTCTTTTTTAAATTCATATTTATCTTAAATTTTATGAAGTTTTGGATTGTCGTCATTATTGTCTTAAAATAACATACTATTTTCTGCAATAATTATATCATTATCTCAAAATTCAGTTCCGGTTGTTATTCGAATAATCTCAAATTACTTAGACGGTAATGTGACTAAAGGTATGCCATTAGTAGAACTCGGTATTGCTCGTTTAATCCTGAATTTGATATCATATTCACGTTTTTTGAGTCATGGCCGTGTTCTATTCAGGTGCAATATATGTTGTTTGAATAGTGTGCATAGAGTTTAACAATAAACTTTTTACAAATCTTTAACAGTAATACTTTTGTCTTATGCGTCTCGCTTCTTTTACAATCTATTAAATGACATTTAATTTTTATTTTTTTTTAATTTCAGAGTGGAGAACCCTTGTTTAATGGAGGTCAGATCATTACGAATAATTGTGTAGCGAGAGAAAGGGCAAAACGAAGTTAAGTGCTCAAAGACTTCATGCTTCTCGAAAGTCATCAGGTAGGTTAAATTATTGATTTGCTTACTCATTTATTTCTCGTTTCCTTTGTAAATCTGATAAAGTTTATGAATTGTTTTGACTTCTGTTGTTTGAATTTCATTGTGTTTTAAGTTATATTTTTTTATTTCTACATGGTGTTTTGATTCTAAAAATTGTATTTGACCCATCAGTTTGTACCTTCCTGTTTAGCTTTGATAATTCAAATAGTTTTTCGTTCTTATGCATTTTATTGACCAGCCTCGCTAGGTCTTCTAACCTTGGCTGATTGCTTAAACTGGTACATTTGATAAAAATCATTCATTCCATTTCTCTCCATTTCTTTGATAACTGCTACTTTGCATCTGAAACTCAAAAATTTTCCTGTATCGGAAAAAGGGTACTTTTAAAGGGTTAATTAATTTTAGAAGGTTATAGTGTTTCTTTTAAATTGAGGCAACATAAGCTATTAAAGTATATAAAAAGATCTCCCCACTGTGGAGTTATTTGCCTTGTCTTATCAACATTCTCCCTTTCAAAGCCACGAAAAGGGCTGCCCATTTGTGAAAAATCACCTAATTGGCAACCAGCATCAACCTTAATGTGCTGTAGTTGGATAAAACCAGATGGCAGGTTCGTCAAATCTTCAGGAAAGGCAGTAGCCCAAAAAACATCTAGAAAAGTAGCCAAATACAACAAAAAGTTGTCCCTTTTTTTTTTTTAACTTCCATTCCATTTGAAATGGTATTTCCCCATGAAAACACTTTTTTTGACTTCTAAAACATGTGTATGCAATTTTGCAATTTTTATTCTTTAATCTTGATGTTTGTTTTTGATTTAAGAATTGATTTACATCAATATTTAATCAAAGTGAGGTGTCCTCTTCTTTTATGTACTGCATTTAGTTAACAAAATTAAAGTATATTTTTGAGGAAAAAATTTTAAAAATATTTTTAGGCATTGACATTAATGTAAAAGTTTCAAATTTTTTTAAACAATGAAGCTATTATCATCCAATCCAGTGTTTATTCGTTGATTTATAACACTGCTAAGAACTCATGGAATTTATTTGGAAAATTTGAATGATCTGCTTTGAGTAAAAAATGATGCAAAATAAGTAGTTAGATTTGGGGGTGGGGGCGACAATTTAACCTGTTTTACCGAAACATACTTCATATAAAAAAGTAAATAATAGTCCATGATATTGTGAAAATACACCATTCGCTCTTTTCGTGGGTGAATACTTGCTAGATTCTGTAGCGGAAAGATTAACTCTCATGAACTTTACCAGAAACTCCCATTATGCTGTCAATTTCCAGTTTTATATTTTCTCTCTCCTATTTTTTTATTATTGTTAAAATTGTTGATTTTAAAAAAATGAGCAACGTTTTGATATTTGAGCAGCATACTTGCCGACCAATAGAGGGCAAATTTATCGGTCGCCACTGGCCTCAGGGCCACGAGATGAAAAGAAGTGGCGACTAAATTATGACTCAGCAATGGCCACTCTCGTCGCCACCTTTTTCTCCCTCAAAAATTTCCAAGAAGTGCACTGCTAGGTTCAAAAACATGTGCTTTCACTTTCCCATCTTATTATTTCATAAAACGTTTGCAATCAGTTTCGTCTCGCACGATCTACTGACCTGCAGCGTAAATTCATCTTCTGTGGGATATCAACCATTCCATTCCATTTGCGAACAGAAAATATTTCTAGGTTAGGTTGTGTATAAAGAAAACAAGATGGAAAAACTTTCACTTCTTTAAAAATTAAAAGATCTAGATATATTCATTCGAAGATTTTCAGCCAAGTGAAGCTGTGCAACTATTGTGGTCTGACTCACTCAGAAGACCAAATTTTAAGTACATTTCTTATAAGAAGATTCATTTTCATAATATTTATCATTTTATCATAGTTTTCTGTGATTAAACTGTGTTCATACATTATATATTAATATATAATTTCTGTCACTGTAAGTATTGATAAAAATCCCTTAATATTAAAAACATTGTGCTAAGTTTTTATCAAATGTTTCAGTGGGGTAAGCAATATTTTGAACAAAAATCTTTCATTTTTGCATAAGTTAATGTATGTACAATGGTTTTCAATAATTTTGAGAAGTGGGAAAATATTTTTCCTGAAAATCAAAGTAAGATTGTAAGTGTAGACCTTGGGAGTTCATCTTCAAAAAAATTTAATTTTTAGAATTTTATCATTATATTTTAATAACTTGAAAAAAAGTATTTAATTTTATAAATATGAGTACATTTAATCGGGTTATTTAATTTTATATCATTACTAATTGATACCAAAAAGTTTAAAACGCTATTGTGTTTATCATTTTTCACCGAAAAAGTGGCCTCTGCTTCAAAAAAAGTGGCCAGTACAAAATCTGCCTCTACTGGCCACTCGCTTCTAGTGAAAATTCCCAGTTTTCCCGCTACATATAGTGATATTTTTTTATTATTTTTGGCTGCTTGTTTAAAAATAATTCTGTAAAAACTGATTTGGTAGCAATTAATTTTGTGAAAGGTCCGAAAACGGACCTGAATTTCCTCTTTTAGTAAGTGAAGAAAAAATTTATGAATGTTGTAATATTAGTGCAGCAATGTATTTGTTATACTTTTGATTTCTGCAAGTAAAAGTACAAAAAGTTAAGAGTATCTTTCAATGTATTTATTGTTTCCAAAAAGTGACTGTGTAAAATTTTTGCATTAGTCTAACCATGCCAAACACAAAGATTTTAGTATGTGTACTTTTAGTAGATTTTAGTATGTGTGGTGGTGCTTATTTTTCAAAGTTTTGAATTTTCAACCTCTTACCCTCTAAATTTGTTCCATTATACCAAAAAATGATTCTGATAAAATTTTATCACCAGCAAACAATATTTAGAGGTAGCTCAAAGAGAGTAAGTTTCATAATTGATCAAGATTTTGCAATTTTTTGAATTTTTAAGCAAGATAAAAATGATTTGCAATTATGCATAATTTATGTAAATATATTAAAAAGTAACTTCTATATGAATCAATAAAAATTAAATGTTTGTACATTATATAGCTATAATGAAATAGTTTTCCTAATAAAAAATACAGTATTCAAGTGTACCTCATAGGTGGCAACAACTGTCAAAGGAGTGATCGCCAAACTTATGGAGCCACTGAGCAATAATACCTCTTCTAAATTTTACTTATGAGTTACCCCTCCCCCTCCTCTCCCCATAATAAAGAAAGAAAGAAAGGAAAAGACAGGACAAAAAAGTTAGAAACTTTTCAATTCTCAGTTATTTATATATGCGAGTGGTCAGCTACCTTTTTTATGTACTATATATTTATATATATTTATGCCAGCAAAATATTCTTTATTTTCTGTCTGAGCCATGAGCTATATTAACAAAATATGGAAAATCAACAGTTGTTGGTGTAATTATGTGCTAATTAACCTTATGTGTACCACTGCAATCTATTAAAGATTTCTTTATGAGCTACTTGTAGTTGGCATTTTACTGTTTGATGACTACTGGTCTAAGCCATGGGTGATTTGACTTTGAAAGGAGACACATTAAATTTGCTGCTTGGGGTTAGCTGATATCTTATGTGTAACATACACTGGCTAGCAGCAAATATTAGGTGGCATGCCATTACCAGATAATATTAGTACTAAAAAAGAACACGCAAGTGAATTGAAGGTTTTTTTTCCCATTAGCATCATCAATTTTTATTTTTATTGTTACTGCTGCTCTCAAAGGAAGTGGCTGAGAGATTCAGATTTACCCAATTCACCAAACTCAAACTCAAACAACACCTTACTTATCCTTTGCAAATTACATCGAAACTATCTCGTTTGCTCATTGCACTGCCTGGAAATCAAGCAGCATCTATATTATATATACTGCATAATAGTCATATAAATATTTTGTTTGGTCTAATTCAGTTAGATATAATGCAGTTGGGATTCAATAGTGTTATCGAAGCAATATTTAGTTTTTTCTCGTGTCTAATGCTCTCAAATTTTATTTGTGTGACCTTTAACCACCTGCCAAGTTCACTGTGTCATTTCAGAGCAAAATTGTTCCATACTTGTAGTTTAGACCAGTCGTTACCAAACCGTAAATCACCAGCGACAATCAACTCACAAGGAAATCTTTGGTAGATCGCTGTCATACTCAGGTGGTTAATATGCACGTAATTACACTAAAAACTGTTAGTGGATTTTCCATATTTTGTCAATATTTGCATTGAAAGTTTATGGCTCTAGAAAGTTATGGTTCCGGGAAATTTTTTTTTAGCATAAATCCATGAAAAAGCAGTAACTGCCAATATAGTAGCCCTTTCGTCGTGTGCTGGCATAAATAACCGAGATTTGAAAAGTTTCTTACTTTTTTGACCTGGGTATTTCTTTACTATGGGGATAGGGAGGGGAGAATAACTCATAGTAAAATTTGGAAAAATTATTATTGCTCAGTGGCTCCATAAGTTTGGCAATCAGTCGTTTAGACAGTTGCTGCAACCTATGAGTTACACTTGAATACTGTATATTTTATGCAGAAAACTACTGTATGATAGCTTTGCAATTTACAAATGTTTCATTTTTACTTATTCATATAGAAGTTACTTTTTAATATATTTACATAAATTGAACATAATGGCAAATCATCATTTTTATCTTGCTTAAAAACTCAAAAAATGTTGTTCATTTATGAAAATTTACCCTCTTTGAGCTACCTCTAAATATTGTTTGCTGGTGATAAAATTTTATCAGAATCATTTTTTGGTCTAATGGAACACATTTAGAGGGTAAGAGGTTGAAAATTCAAAACTTCAAAAAATAAGCACCACCCTAATGTGCTATTTAAGATGTTTTTAAGGAACTTACTAAAATGAAAGGTATGAAAATGTTAAATTGAGTCTTTTAGCTTTCAAATTTTCAAAATTTTGATAAGATCTTAACTTAAAAGAAATTGCATTTTGTCGCTCTTACCCCTTGCCATCTTTCGAAAGGAGGAAGCGTTATAACTAAAGTTATAAATAAAGCCTAATTAAGGTATTTGATCAAAATAAATCACATCTATTATTAGTAACTCTTTTTTAAGAAAAACTCTTTTTAAATCAACTTGATTTAAATAATGATTTAAATTGCAGTTTAAATCAAGGGATTTTTATAAACAAATCACTCATTTAAATCATTAAAAAAAAAAAAAAAATTCTGTAATATTGATTTTAATGTTATAAAGTGTTGTTTTAAACACAAAATATGTTGGATTTAGAACCCCTATTTCTAGCAAACTTTCAGTGTGTGTATGTGTGAATAATGGATTTCATATTTTTAAAACTAATTATTGTTATTATTATATTTATTTTACATTATTTTCATTCTTCATACATTTTAACACCAAAGCGTAATTCTCATTCAACCTTATGTATTGCAATTCACAATCATTATGATTCACTTTATGTGTTTTTATTTTTAATAATAGTATTTTACCCCGATTTGATGAATGCCACACTATAAATAATCCAGAATGATATTGTTAAAAAGAGCATTGCTTTAAATTTAGAAATTTAAAATACAAATCCTTAAAGATGTCCATGTTCCATAATAGCTTAAGATTTTTTTTATTGTAAATATTTATTTTTCCATCTTAGAAATTTCCAAGTAAGATATTTGATTAAAATGAAAAGTTAGTTTTTAATACTGGAGTGAGCATATGATTTTACTAAAAGGGCAAGTTAAAACAAATTTCAATTTTATTTCATTTGTAATATAGAGAAATTATTAAAGATTACTCAATGTAGAATTAAATGCACACTATTGTTTGAATTTTTTTTTTTTTTTTTTTTTTTTCAGTTTTTAACAGCAAAAGAATTCAGATTAAATTTTTTGTTCTTTTTTCTGTAGAGTACTTTTATTCCTGGTTGGGTGAAATTTCATTTGATCCATGCATTTGTGTTAAAATGTGTTTATTATTATTAAAAAATATTTAATGCCGGGGAACTAGCTTAAAATATGTTTTTGCATTATCTTTAACAGGTGGTATTATTTTTATGAGTGTGATATAATACATATTGAACGTTTTTAAGGTCTGTTTAAAAAAATGAAATATATAAAACAATTTAAATATATTTTTTAAAATCTGATTTAATTTTTTTTTAATCTGGTTTTCTGTTTTATTTTTTAAATAAAAAAAAATCGATCTGTGCTTAATTGAAATAACTTGCCTTGCTGACTTTGGTTGTTGGGTACTGCAACAAAAGAAACAAAAATTAAACGCTTGGAACCGTTCATAAATGATGTCGCACTTTTTTAAATATATTTCATTCCCCCCTCTCCCCTTTGTCACAAAGTGTTGCATTTCATCATACCCCTTACCCCAGGGTTGTAAAAAAACCCGGGTTTTTGGGTAAAATGGGGAAAATGAAATTTCTTTTTCCAGCAAGTTAATAATTTATGGTACATATGTATATATTTGAATATTAGAATATGCATAATTCAGCTAGCACTACAAAACATTTTTGATCAAATTTTATTTACTTTTTATTAAAACAAAAGTAGTTTTTTTTTTCAACTGCTTTATTGAATGTTGCATTTAATTTCATTTGATCTCATTTTATGTATATGTATGCACACTTTTTAAATTCAGTGTAAAAGTTTTCTAATTGATCTATTCATCATCAGAGCATCCTAGGTAAATTATTTAATATTTTAAAATTATTTATAAATAAAAGTTGGGGAAAAATTACTGTTTGAATAAATTAAAACATGTCCATATTTATATATATATGTGTATCTTATGCGTACAGATACAGATATATTACATTTTGCTGCTTGTATAGGTTTATTTCATGATTTTTCTTCTATATAGTTAATACATACCACATATTTCTCATCTTCTAACTGTCGCAATTAGAATCTATTCAACAAATCTGACATCATTTTAATCAATGAATATTTAGGAAAAGATAGAGGGTATTAGCATTTCACAAATTGAAAATTGAGCTTCAAAATTATTTTTTCTTTTGAAAAGTACAGAATATAAATTTATACATTTTCATATAAAATATATGGTATCCTGAAATGTTTTTTCTTCAGTTTTTAAAATGTAACTAAATCTTTAACTTCTTCAAATCTAAACCAAAACTGTTTTTCCTCTAAATAAATTTTGGTCTGATCAAAACAAAAACTATTCTTATCATAAAAAAGAAGAAAATTCTAAACCAAAACTGCTTTGGTCTGAATAGTAGAGCAAATAAATTTATACATTTTCATATACGATATATGATGTCTTGAAATGATTTTTTCATTAAAAATAAATCTTTTTAATGTAACTAAAGCTTTTCCAAACTGCTGTGTTAATAATAAAGATAAATTTTTGCTTTCTAACTGTGTAAGTTATTTTCCTCAACTTTCTTATAATTGTTATTTATTTTTATTATGACATAATTTTGAACTTTCTCTTTGTATACCTGATTTTTAATTACGGAAATTAAAAACAATAAATTAAAAATTGACATATGTAGAATTTTCATCAAAAAGAAATATTTTACAAGGGATTATTTGCTTCTAAATTCTTAAAAAACCCATTTTCCCTAAAAAACATGCGGGTTTTTAAGCTAAAAAACCCAGGCTAGCGGGGAAAATGGTTATCTACCCTGGCAGCAAATCTGACAACCCTGCTTACCCCCCCCCCCCCTCTGTCACATGTCATGATATATTATGTAAGCATATACACTTGCAGTCCAGAAACAAAGCACTGCAGTTTGATCATGTTTCTAATTTTATTTTTGAAACTTTTAATGACATTTGTGAGGATACATAATATGACAATAATAATAATGATGATAATAATAATTACTGTGAAAGAATTAAGGAAAAAATGTAGCACCAATGTGCTATTCTTTAGTTGAAAACACCTATTGTTAGTATTTGAGATTGATTTGAAGCATTTATTTTTAACGATGGTATTACAGTTTATGTCACGGCCACGTATTTACAGGCTTTGTCATATTTAATTCAAACCTTCAATTCTGAAGCAATTTCTTGTTTTCCCAAATTCTTTTTAATATTTTGAGTAGGGTTGCAACCGATGTCAATTTATCCAGACGTCAAAGTTTTTCTATAGTTTTAACCTAGATATTTAGACATCTGGCTGCTATTATCATTATTATGATTATCTATATATAAATAAGCAAAGACAAAACAAATAAGAACCATTTTCTCCTCTTTTTCAACGATTTTCTTACTTTTTTTTCTTTAATATTTATTGAGGAAGTATCAGTATATATTTTTTATTTAGTATTTATTTTTGGAAACCGTTTATTAGTTATTTAGTTGTTTCCCCTTTTCTTTTGTCAGGCAAGCCTCATATATAATTGTAATGTTGGTTGTAGATAGCAGATGGCAACATGTTTTGGTTGAGTCAATTATTAGGTAATAAATATAAAACTCATTGTTAAAAAGAGTGTGTTACCATTAAGCAGTCATATTAAAAGCAATTATAATGAGAGTTTGAGTAGAGGCTTATCTTCAACAAGGGAATGAAAAATGAGAATAATGTATGGAAGCAAACACCTAAGTTTCATTCAACTGCCACTCAACTGTGTATGCAATCGGCAAAAATAACAATTATATAAATAGCATAATGGTGAGTTTTCAATGCTAAATTTAATGATTGCAATCTAGTTTTGACTGTTTTTGCAAACTGTAGTTGTTATTATCGTTTTTAAGATAAGTTCTATTTATTTTCTTTTTTAACCTTATTTTCAGGTTTTATCTTTAATATTGAATTTTATAAATTTGTTCACCAGTTTTAAAGTTTTATCTACTAGCAATTGCTCTTAAAAGTTATTGGTGGTCATTGGTTAGCCTAAACGCATTTTTTACTGTATTTTTCAGAATGTAATGTAAGCCAGGTGTTCTCCCAGATACTTGTGAAACCTCACTATTGACAACTGTCCGGAAGCATTAAATTATCTGGATACCTGTTACCTCTCTAATTGTAAGTATGCTTGTTGTAGAAATAAAATTTCACGTTAAATTAAAGCACAAATGAGCATTAAAACGCAGACATATGTTTCTGCGTTTTAATGCTCATTTGTGCTTTAATTTAACGTGAAATTTTATTTCTATTACTTTGCACAAACTTAAATTATTATTATATGCTTGTTGTTTCATTTTTGTTTTTTAATCACAAGTTTTTAAATAAATATTTCATTGTTATGTTCTCTGAAACTTTGTACAAATTTTTACTGGAGTTGCTACTTCAGTTCTATGTGTCACCCCTGAATGATGATCCCCTCCCCCGGAAAAAAAAGGTCCTCCACATGTATGTGTGTGCTTTCCTTTTAATATATATTATAAACAAATTATTCTAAAATTCCTTCATGTTACATGCAACATACAACAGCCATATTATTTAGGCCAACAGTTTTTTTAAATTGTGAAGTTGGGTGTGATCAATTTCCTGTTTATATGTGATGTAGTGCTCTTTTTTTTTTCCTTATGTCATGTAGTTTCATTTTGGAGTGCAAAAACCCATGCTGATTTTTTTTTAAAGGAAGATACTGCATTTGGTACTGTATTCTATAAACAAAGTTCTAATAATCACATAAAATTTAATAAAGTAATAAATTATTAAACATGATTTCAGGGGTGGAAAAAATCTGTGCTAATTTTCATGATACATCTTATACAAAGGGACTTGACATTGGACGGTCTGTGCCGAATTCCAAAATTGTAAATTTAAGATTTTAAATTTTTCTTTAAAAGATAACAAATAGCAGACAGGGTTGCTACGCTGCTTGGAAAACTCTGGGAAATTTGAAAAATTCCCCCAAATGAAAAAGTCGTGGAAATGTCGGGGAATTTCAGTATTTTTTCAAAATTCTGTAAAAGACAGGGATTTTTCCATAACTTTGGCCAAGAACGTGAGAAAAAGATCAAAGCGCTGGTATGCCTTGTTGCCGGTTTTCTTTTTGGTGGAGGAAAGTCTGATATGTAAACATGATGTCGCCCTTTTTGCTCCACTCATAATGCAACATGCAAAGGGAGCTGCCAAGAGTGATGCTCTGTGATGCAACCACTGATTTGATCATTAATTTATCAACTCTTGTAAATAATTATGAGTGACTCACATTTTTTATTGTTATTCAAATTGCTTCCAAATGGGTTTACAATACATTGGGTAATTAATGTAGTTTTTTTTTTTCTTTCAAAAATGTTGATAGCAATCAAATATTCTCATCAAGAAACTGAGTTAGTAAGCCTTTTAAAAAATACATTTTTCCAAGTAGCTAGTTTTTCTTTGTTGAAATGTGTGTTCCCTTTCATCACTTGGCTGAATAATGCTTCAAAGTTTGTTGGAAATTAATTTAAGGTTAGCAATCCCTGCTATCATTTTAAAATGAATATGTTGGGGCAAATATACGTTTTTTTATTGGCTTGATGCCGTGGAGTTAAGACTAGGATTTTTTAAAAATATGGCTGGAAAAGTCGGGGAATTTCATTCTGTTGTTTGAGTTAACTGCAATTTTCGTCACTGAAAGCTTTTAGAAAAAAGATGAAGAAGTTTCAAGCTCTTTTGTGCGTTTTTGGGGATATCAATTGAGGAAGCATTGTCCCCCAAACCCACACTCAAATGTCATTTGGTTTTTGAGCTCATTTCTATCACTGCTCAGGAACATTCTCTATTCTCCTGTACCATACACTTAAGACAGAGCTGTAGTTCTGTCCTTCCACCCCCTTCCCCATGATGGAGACTTTTCAGAAGAACTCTCCATCCGATAAAATAAGGAAAATAATAAATAATAGTTTTGAACACTACACACGCACACACACAATGAATAGAAAGAAGAACAAATGCATCTGGTACTAGACGTGATTTTTTATCAACTTTTCATGGTTTAAAAATTTAAATACTTTCAACAAAATTTGTTTTTCACAAAAGAGAAGAAAGATCTTTCCACATCACATGGCATGGTTTTCGTTTTATAATAATGAAAAACAATATGTTGCTACTTTTAACTATAAATGCATTTTCTTTTTGAGTCTTGAATTACAGTAATTTGTGTTGTAAAAGTTACTTTGTTAATTTAATTTCAATTTTATTTATGTAATTAATAAATAACGTCTGTGATGCAAAAAAGAATGTTTTTAGTTCAATCAATAATAGAAGCCTGTAAAACATTGTGATTAATTGTACACTGCACTCCTTTTTCCCCTCCTTTCTTTAGCAGCATTACTGCTGAAATTATGAATTAACTTGATACAGAACTGATAGTTCTGATGCAAAATTGTCATTGACCTGATGCAAAACCTATAATTACTGATACAAAACTGGTATCTTTACTGATACAAAGCCTGATAGGATACAAAACTGAATTTCTGATTTTTCACGTCTGCTGTTTATATTCCACATGTGTTGATGGAAATAAATCAAAATTCATGTAGAGTATGAACGACAAAACCACTTGATACATGAGGGTTCTGAACTTTCAAAGCTCCCATCTGACATCTCTATCCCGAGGTTGCACATAAATGTCTAGTTGTGTAGTAATAAAAATGTTATTTTTTAACTTCATCGCAAAAATATGAAAAAAAGAACTTACGATACTATGCCTCTCGCGTACCGAATTATTTATTAATCTTAGAAATGTGATTTGAGAATCTACTCAGAATATAGTAAAATCTCAGAAAATAATCTCTTGAAGTTGGTAGATTATTTTCCGACCCGGAGAAAATTCAAGGAATTTTTTTTCTTAAAAGTAAATATACAATTTTACAAGCAGCATTAATAGTATGAAAATATCCAATTTTATCAAAATAGTATAAGTAAAATTATTTTGTAGCTACATCCCTTTATAATCGTAATTTCACTTAGGAGAATTTTCTTTGAACATCACAAAAGGTTTTGGTCAGTAGAATAAATGTTTTGTAAATAAAAACATTCTTTCAATAAGACTGCAGTTAAGAAACATAAATGAACGAGTTACTAAAAACTTAATTTTTTACATTCCAGCAAAAAAATATTAAATGGAACCATAAATATTACAAATATCTGTCTCTCTTCAAATGATTTTGCACTCTGCTGCATTGTCGTCATGGGTCGAACTAGCATTTTTAGCTTGGTCTGTTTTTTGTGAATTTCGAAAGGATTTTTGTAAAAAATCACATAATTATGTGAAAATTCAAAATTTAAACATGCAATGAAATTTTTTATTTTTGCTGCGTATTTAATAAATAATTCTACAAAAAGTAAAATTTGGTAGCTCAGAATTTTGGGATTGGCTCCATTTTGATTACAATCATTCAGGGTAACTTTGAACCAACTGTGTTATATCTTTTAGTATATTTGACTAAACAAAAGAAACTAGAAGACCCAGTGCTGCACTCAGCTAAATAGGTTATAAAATCAGTTGCTGCTTTTAATTTTTAAATTAAGTCAAATGTGTTCAAATGTGTCAAATATGACGAGGTTCAAAGTTACCCAAAATGACTGATTGGAATTTTCTGAAGGGTCTGAAAACAGACCTGAATTTCCTATGGCGCCACCCCTGATTTTCATGTATTTCATTCCATAAAATTTTAATAAATATAGTATTTCCATCATTAAATTGTAATGAGAAGGGCTTTGAAACTCAATTTATAGGATTGGATTAGTCATTTAAAAATATTTCTATCATTAATTCGCATAATCGGAAATGCATGATAGGTCAATGCAGAAATTGCCGATGCCTCAGACTTAATTGGTGATTTCATCCGATTGCCTATGATACACTAACGCTTACCTTTCTAAGACTATGTTCTTTCCACCAAACTTATTCATTTTAAGTGCCCGCAGTTAAGTTTTCAGACTCCTAGATTAAGTGGTACCTTTTCAGTTCTGAGGTAATGGTGCCACAATCAAGTACGTCAGGATTTTTTTTTTTTTTTTTGAAGAATTACCCTCTCTTCCACCAAAAAGAAAAAAAATAGAACAAAAGATTAAATTATTTTTTTAATTGGATAAATGAATTTCTTTTATAAAGCTAGTCATGATCTAAATCAGCGGTTATCAAACTTTTTTGACCACAGAACCCTTGCCGGTTCACTTTTACTCTGAGGAACCCCCATCAGTGTTCATATTGAAAATCAAATTTAACGATCTGAACAAGGCTAATTTAAAGGGGACACGGAAATAAATTTATATTTATTTTGAATTGAAGGTTTTAATACTGTAGAGTTCTAATTTGGAAAGCTCACTTCATGTTTATCTTGCTCCGCCTTGCACATCCTTCACCTTAAAAAATGCCTTTTAGTTTCCCTGGATTTCGAAGTCAACTGAAAAGTTGAAAAATGGTAATCATTCGTTATGCTTCTGAATTTATTTTTAAGTTATCAGGCTGTCAACGGGAAGACACTTTTATGATTGAAACGAATAAGTTGCAAAATATGTTGTAAATTATTACACCTGTTACAATTTTTAAAATAACTGGTATTAACTTGAATCAAGCTGTTTCATTCTATTGTTAGTGATGACTGTAAAGATAGGAGGTTTTTCTCAGATAATTGAATGCATAGATCTGGAGTAGCGTCGAATATAGATCAGCGTTCGTGTTTAATTATGCACAGGCCAAAAAAATCTTAATTTTTTGCTTTGATGTGTTACTGCAAAGGAGATTTTACTTAATATAGCTTGCTTAATTAAATACAGATTTTGATGCTTTCCGCTTAAAACAAAGAAAAAATTCATTGCTTGAAATATTAAAACATAATGAAAAGATTGTTTCAAATACGATGATCTTTAAAATTCTGTTATCCTCTCTAAAATCTTATGAGTGATTTAAGCTATTCAGCATGGAGAGCTTTATTGTATTTATGATTGCAACCACTTCAAGCTATTACACTGAATGTCAAACGTTAAAGCTCAATAACTTGTTAAGTGAAAGTTATCATAGTGACTCTATTATTTTATTAATTTTCAGACTCATTAAAAAACCTGCAGCTCTAAAATATAATGTTGGAATGTTTACTTTAAATTAATAGTTTTAAAAGGGTAAAAAATACATGCGTTATCCTTTATCTAACTAACAATTAAATATTTAAAATTAAGGTTTCCATTACACTTAATAACCGTCATTGAATTTTTTAATAAATGAATTAAATTTAGTAAAGTGAAATGCTGTGTTCCACCGGTAAAATCATATTTTGTATACATTATCTGGTCCAAATGGATGCTTCCACATGGCCAGTTTAATTTACCCAATTGACATTTTAGCATTATGATAAAATTGTTGTTTAAGAATGTTCCTATTTTCTTTATATTGTTTATATTGGATTGAAAGTGGTAAATATCAAAACTGATGCATTGTTCAGCAGAAAAATTTGATTTTTAAGTGTAAAAATTATAAACAGGAAACAAATGACACATGATTGTGCACACAAACTTCAAACTTTCGTGAATTATTAATATGCGTGAGAGACATTTCACTAAAAAAAAAATATTTCCAATGCCATCGTCAAAGCACCCGTTTGTTGTTTACTAAACATAGCCGGCATGGTGAATAAAAATATGAAATTAAAAATATTACAAAACCAACTAAATTTCATTCTTTGCCCATCATTATCTTCAAATCTTTACTAGTCATTATTATCGAATATAATTGTCAACCTTTCATCATCAACCGATGTACAGCCTTTTTTACCCTGCCCAAGAGAGTTTCAGAGTTGTCTAAATCAGAGCAACGAGTCATTTTACAATTTTTACGTTAATTACAAAATTTTAAATATTCTCTGAACAGGATTTTTTTTCTTATTTGGCTTTCTTCAAATGCATTTCTTTTTTCAGAAAGGAAATTAACTACCACTTTCAGTTAAATTCCATTGCAAAATCTTTTCTCAACATGACTTACTAAACACAATTTTATATAATAATACATTGCCGACGGTTCTGCCCTGGGGTTCTGCGGAACACACAATATCTAAACAATATTTTAGTGTACCAATAGTAAAAAATAGTGCCTGTAAAGATTAAAGTAATACAATTCATTACTAGAAAAATTCTGAGGAAATAGTCATTTAAATTGATCAATTAAAAGGAATGTTATGTTGATTTAAAACTGCATACATATTGCAAAGAAAATAACTTAAAAATTGTAGGATATTGCTTTTAAAAAATATTTTAACTATTGTAAAAATAAATTATAATAGCATGATTGAAGTTTTAATTTAAATATATAGTAGGTTTTTAAGGATATTTTATTTAGAAACTTAATTGGGACTTGAACTATAAAGAAATAAAACAATAACACCCAGAATTATTTCCAAGAGCATTTCATAATACTTTTGAGAACAGTTTTAGACTCCCAAAACCTGTTTAAAACAGTTCTGAATGTTTTTGAACAAAGACTGCAAATATTTTTATTTTAAGTGTTTGCAAAAAAATATTTAAAACAGTTTTTTCAATAATACTACATTTTAAATCTTACTGTGTAATCTGCAATATTTATTAAATTTTTTTACTTTGTAATGATTTACTCACCCCTAAGATGTAAAATGTTGTGATTTTATTGTAAATACATTTTAGGAGAATGCTCCCAAAAGATAATTACTGAGAGTTTTAAATCTCTTGTTAGCCATATTATACAATGTGATAGAAACAATTGACATAAATACCTTGATATTTCATATCAATAACAATAGACAAACAACACGAAAAATGAATAACTTATTTACGCTACTGAGTACTGACCACGCTTTTGTTTCGAATGCTTTCTTGTTGAAAGGATGTATTGTTATTATTTTTTTTAATTCTTTAAATAAATTTCTTCTTTTTTGTTCTATCTGAGATTAACATTTTGACCAATTATGTATCTTTAGGAAATATTTACCACCAAATAAACAACTTACATAACTAATAAGATATTTATCTTTATTTTAGCTAAGTATTTTAATTTTAAAGTTGTACAATACATTGTAAGCCATTCGGGTCTAATTTCTCTAATGATATTTTAGATAATTGTGAAATAAAATAGCTCACTACTGCTTTAAAGCAAGGTTAATACATGAAGCTAAACTTAAATGTATTTTAATTAATTAAAAAGAAATGAATGGCATTGTAAGTAAATGAATGAATAGTGACAAAAAAAAAATCATCCTCACACTTTAAGTTGAACACGTGTCAAAGTCAAGGGCGTAACCAGGGGGGGGGGGTTGGGGTTCAAACCCCCCCCCCCCCATTGGGTATTTAGTTATTTATTCATTTTTTCCCCTCAACTTGGTGGAAATCATGTCAAGTCAATCGGGTTGTGGGCTTGGAAAAACCTTTTTTTTTTTACTTCGTGTGAACAACATAGGCGACAAGATGTGGAATTCCCCTCATCCCTTTCCTCGGGCAAAATCGTGGAGATGGACGTTGAAGGACAAGACCCTCGGGGCCCGGAGCACGGTACACCGCTAGTTCACTTTCGTTGAGAAACTGAAACTAAAACGGAGAGTCACGTGATAAGGGGGGATGCATCTGTCAATCGTCTGCACTTGTTGTAGCCAACGGAATTGGTGGAGGGGTTGCTATTGCTTTCGGCAACTAAGCTTCCGAGAAAACCGAGGGATGTGAGCTTGTTGGGAAGGGGGGGAGGGGGGGGGGTTAAGACGCAACGGGATAGTCTTTTGTATCTATAGCCTTGAAAGAAAATCACTAAATAGTTACAGATGTGCAATGTCTTTCTTTTCTTTTTTACCAATGTACTGTGAGAGTCATGTGTTTCAGTTTCTGCAGTTCAAAAATTCAGATTCATGCATCACTCATTTAGTATCAAAATGCGTAGCATTTTCCTTCCCTAACTTACCTTTTCAGTTTAATAACAGTAATATTAAAGGATTATAAACATAATTTTAAGTGACTTCTGCTGACTTATATTATCAATATTCCTACAAAATCCCAATTAACGTACAATATGAAATACTTAATATATATATATTATATATTTCTAATGATATTTTTATATTTATGTGTATATATTGTTTTTTATTCCTCTTTGCGCTATTGCACTGTAATTAGGTAAGTTTTAATATTTTCCTTCCGATCTTGAGTTAGCAAACGGAAACTTTCTAAATTGGTATTGTTTTTGATATGAAAAGTCATTCAGCGGGAAAAAAATAAAATCAAAACTTTTTAAAAGGGTTATTTTAACATTAGGGAGATGGGAATGAAACTGGTATGGAAATTAAACACTTCTTGAAAAGGTTTTACTGTATTAAGATTTTAATGTGTACATACTAATAATGAAAATGCATAAAAACTTTTTTTTACGAAAGTCCTGTTAAAATTTTTGTAAAATGGTATTTTGCTCGCATAGGCGTAACCAGGGGTTTGGGGGTTCATCCCCCATTCGGTATTTAGTTATTTAGGCACATTTATTAGGCATACAAAAAAAATTCTGGCTACTCCTTGCAAAGCACATATCTATTTTTTCCCTAAGAAAAATAAACACATATGCATATGATTTTATTTCCTCTTTCTGAAATGTTGTGATCATGACCAAAGTACGCAGCTCATATTACAGCCTTTTCATCTGGTTATAATCAACCCCCTTATCACCTTTAGGAATTTTACAGCTAAAGGTGGCTTCAATCACCATATCACACACAGACAGACAACAGATATCCTTTCAATCACTCCAGAGGGTTTTCTTTCCTTCTTGATGTCTTTTTTACCCAAAGGCAGAAATTTGGGAACACAATCGCACAAGTTTCCTGGAAAATATTCTCCTGTGATGGAGGTTTGTTTTCTGATAAAATGGTGCTGTAGGCGCTGGGGTCTGAAAATGAAGGACCCCTAGCCAACAATTATCCTAATGGGTTAAACCCTCAAGCCAAGAAGGGATGCTTATCAAGGAACTTAAGAAAACAGCAGTTTTTATTTATTCCTGTCCAAACACCCATTTTGGTAAAATCGTTTTTGTAGATGGGCCGATTGGAAAACTGATGAACTGTATTTGCATTGCATTCTCATTTACAGATGTTCTCTCATCTCTTATATTTTAAATGTTTTTTTTCTTCTTACGGTCCATCACTAATTGCATTACGACTCTGGAAATCATCCGTTCAACGTTTCCAAGCTCACTGCTACGATTTAATGCTGCATTTTAATTTACACTCAAAGTATTATTTATATTTTAGCTAAATTTTTAATTATTTTCGATATATAATAATGTTTGCACTCCAGCGATGGATACGTTCGTCATCCAAAAAGAAAAGAAAATTTGATTCAGACGCTTCCACTTCTGAGGTATATTTTGCTATAGATTTAACAAAAGTTTTAGAAATTTATTGTGGGGATGTGCATTTTCGTAGGGAAATTTGGATTTTTTTTCTCTAAAATTCCACAATTTCCCAGTTTTAATATTATGAATACCTGGACTTTGAAGATTGCTTAGCGCTAAATAATGAATTTTCTATTGAATTTTAAATAAAAAATAAATTAATAGTCTGGGCTCCCCCGAAAAAGATTTCTGGATACGGCCTTGGCTCCAGGGGAAGGGGAACATGTTAAGGAAGGGCAGCGTATTCAGCAAGGTATCCGGACAGGAGGTAGGTCCAAAACCATAGGCGAGGATTCAAGGGCTCTCCCCTGGAAACTTTTTGAAATCTTTCTTGTCAATGCAATTTTGGGATTCTTTGGTGATATTAGAGGAAACAGAAAGGAGTTTGGTTACTCTGTCCCCGGCAATTTTTTTCAAAATAATGTCTTAATACCTTTTAGGTTACTTTTGGTGTCGCTCGTGATATTATTCGATGTCCTTTCCCCGAAAGTGTTTCTGAAAGTAAAGTGTCTTAAAAGCGTAATTTCTCTTTTCTTTCTTTTTTTAAAAACTGTGATCCGATTTTTTTCGCCCGGGGGGGGGGGCGGAGTTGACTTGCTCCGAGGGGGTACCCCCCCTAGAGATGCCTGAAATAAAAACGGAGTATATCTGTAATGACAAGTCTTTATGACTAGTAAATTTTGAACTCTTTTGCACTGCTTATTGGTGTTTAGTCTGTACATTTTTAGTGTGACCCCCCCCCCCTTTCCCCAACCCTAGTTACGCCTATGGTCAAAGTTGACCATTTAAGTGCTGTACCGCCAGTGATCAACTTACACAGGTTTCACTACTTTTAAGCAATTGATATTCTGACGATAAAACTATGTTTATCAGTATCTTATACGCTAGCAGAGTTTAAAGTTTAAAAAAAGGGATGCTTTGGTGTGTTGTTCAAAGTCTGTCTAAGGCTATATTTTCTAAACTCAATGCAATTTATTTTGGTTAAAGACACAAAATGAAAAATTTAGGGGGAGCAGGTACCATGGAGACCATTTTTTTCTGTATGGTGTTTAAATTCACAATTTTTGTCTCATGTCACGTTACATCACTTCAGCAGCAAGTTAATATTATAAAAAAAGACTAGATTTCTTAAATATAAATTAAAAATTTTAATTTTTAAACCAAAATTTAGCAATTTTTAAAAATCCATCTTCTTTTTAAAAAATTGGTGTAAAGTCTCAAAAAAATTTTTATTGATTCATTGCACCAAAGATAAAACTTTTATGCTTTGATTTTTTTTATAAGTCAATTACTTTTTGAGAAAAAAAATGATAACTGAAGTAACACACAAAAAAAAAAAAGTGAAAAATTCAAAAAATCTTTAATAAGAATTTTTTAAAAAAGTACTTAAGTTATCATATAAGTAGCGCATAAATTTGTTATACATAGTTTCAGGAACATGTGGGGAGAAATTAACATTATAGATACAAATTTAAAAAGCGATTGCATTTTGATTCAGATGAAATGCATAAAAGACAAAGTGAGAGAAAACGGCATTTTAAGTTTGCGGCTTGCGAAAGCTTAAATCCTTTTTTTATCAAAATTTCAAGTAAGGAACTTTTTTTGCAGTTACAGTCACAATGAAATTGCTTCTTCTCGATGATTATATTTAAAAAAATAAATATGAGGTTTATTTTCAGCACAGTTACGGTTTCGAAATCCAACGGTGGCACCTGACACCGCAATAAAATCAATGATAAATCAATAAATATTGCTCCTATTTTTCTGAAACTTTCAGGGAACATTTTTAAAAATATATTTTACTACTTAAGCCAATAAAAACAATTTCAGTGTTTTTCGACCTTTTTGTGTGCTGTTTTCCCTTAACACTCCGTCGGACGCGCTGTATCTCAGAGATACATTTCATAATAGCAATATGTAAATTTAATTATGAAAGTTTTTGCTTAATTAATTATTGTTTTCCATACCAGGCTCCACCTCCCCTACACTTGGACCCCTTACCTTGCCTTTATTTCCTTTATTTCAATACAAAATGCAATGAAAACATAAAATTACCACACAAATACTTACAAGCAAAAAAATAATATGTAAAGTAATAAAATATATGCCTACAATAGTTGTTTATATATAATTATATTAAGTGAAAATATTCTTAATTAAAATAATAACTATTCCAATAATTTTAGTAAATGAAAAAATTAATCCGACTCGAATACATTTGGTTCATCAATTGCACATTTTTTACAAAACATCACGGCATGTTCTAAGCAAAACCTTTCGCTGCATTTTAGGCACTTATATTGCGTTAACCTAGTCTTTTTGTTGAAGCCCTAAGGCCACGTGATAACAGGGTAAAGGAGTGAAGTAGAAAAGTCTTTTTGTTGAATGACACTCCATAACCAGAATCAACGGCGGATCTAAGGGGGGGGGGGGGGCGATGGGGCAATCGCCCCCCCCCCCCCTTGGGCTGATTCAAGTGGATACTACAACGACACTCCTAAGTGAGTTTTTACTCTTTGTGCCCCAGGACCAGCCATTTTTTTATGTTCTTGGAATCCCAGCCTAATAGCCCTTCAAGTTCTATGCTTTCCCCCTGTCCCTTTGTCCTTTAGTATTGCTGAGTTGCTAATCCTCGGAGTAATGGGAAAGAGATTCCTTGCTCTTTTCTTCTACCCATCAAACTGGTGACAGCTAGCCAACCCTTAGCACGTGGTGTAAATTCCTGAAACATTTCATTGTACATTCATAATTACAGATGTTTATATAAATTGCACATACTCGTTGTTGGTTTTTTTAGTACATATTTAGTATTACATTTTGAAAATTTTAGAAAATATATTACTAATAATTGCTATTATTTTGTAATTTAGACATATCAATTCAAATTTAGAAAATGTATTTACAAGCCTACATTTTTCTTGAGAAAGCTTGAGGGAAATCCTAACTCGGTTAAAACTTGGCTAAGAAGCAGAATGAGTGATGGTAGACTCACTGAATTAGCGTTATTGCATATCCATAAAGATTGGACGTTGAAAAAATTATAGACAGATTTGCGAAAGCAAAAAAACGTCAGCTTGTGTTCCTTTTATAAGGGCTTTGAATAAACGTATATGCATTGAAAAAATGTGCTAGTAAAATTTTAAATATCACTACACTAGCAATTTTTTTTTTGTTGTTCCTGCTGTTTGAAAAAAGGGGGGGGGCGGAGGGACTGTTGAAAAGGAATGAAGAATCTCCTCCATCCATCCTTACATTGAACCCCGAGATTTCCAAAATCGCCCCCCCCCCCCTTGAAGATTTTCTAGATCCGCCCTTGACCAGAATTACATTCCATGAAATCTTCTTGATTCTTATCACTTTCATCAAAAATTTCTGCATCTAAACCAACCTTCATTTTCATCGAAAAATAAAATTTTACGAACTGTTTCAAGAACTTTCTGATTATTTAAATCTAAAAAACGTTTTTTACTCATTTTCCAATTCAAAATAAACGCAAAAATTGATAAAATCAGTTTAACACACGGCAAACGTTATCTGCCGCGCTGTATCCCTCAGATACAAAACACAAATGAACCCCCCAAAGTGGGGGGAAAAAACCCCTGACACCTACTCCCAGAACATTTCAGTAGACCTTGTGACCTGAAGGGCAGATATTGCTCTGGTCAAATTTCTGACATTCCTCCTTCAATTCAAAAGAAAGGAATTACAAAGCTTTGTACCTGTGAGATACAGCGCGACCAACGGAGTGTTAACAACAGTAAACAAATATGACAACTAAGAACACTAAAAATAGCAATTGAACTAGAGCAATTATTTCAATACAAAATAAATCACTGGGTAAACTATTACACGATGCCGTTCAACTAAAAAGACTATCTCATAACAGGCAACTTCTTCTGCTTATCTATTGTGCTTCCACCTGGCTATCAACAAGGGCTAATGCGAAAAGTTCGGTGAGCTCTTAAACAAGTCTCATCTACCGACAAAAAACTTAAAACTTGAAGCACATGACAGCCATTAATCAAAAACCAAAATAGAAAATAATTAACTTCTTCCCAACGGCTAGGACAAGTCCCATCAGTTTTTTCCCCTTTCTCGAGATCCGAACTAATGTGAAACTCGCTAAGAAGGGATCAACTCCCCAGCCTCGATGCGGGCCTTAAGGTAAGCAAACAAAGCGTAATCAATACCCCTAGTTTTTGCAGCGTTTAGTGCATCGTTTATTATATCGGAAATGAATAGAAAACGTTCAGACATTGTGGGGAGTCTATCAGGAGCCTTGACAGTAGTAATTCATTGGGAATAGCACTCGGTGATTTTTTCCTATATGGAAAGAATGTTTCAGTATCTATACCTACCCATTTGGAAAAGGTTAAGTTATAGTTAAAAAGGGATCATCCAAAAATGATGTCACACTTTTTCCCCATATATTTGACCCCCCTCTCCCCTTCATCACATACCACCTTATGTTGCATAAGCATGATGTCACACTTTTTGTTTACCCCCTTCCCTCCCCACAATTTCACGAACCCCCCTCGAAGCGTGACATCATTTATGAAGTATCCCTGTGAGGTGTGACTTCAGCTTAAAAGGCTGCTAGGCCAACATATACATTGGGCTTTGCAGCTACCCTCTCTAGCGAAGGATAAGCATGAATTAAATTCCTTTCTTTTTTAATAAATCTAATTTATTTTGTGGGCCAATAATTATTTGTTTTATTTCTAATCCTATCTATCAATTTTTAGCATTCATCTGGATTGCATGATATTGGGATTTATCTCAGATGGTGTTGTCGATCCAACTCTATTCTAAATGCCAGCGACATCTAAGAAAACAACAGTGACAGAAGTTTTTGAATGACTAAAACCAAAGTAATTTTCTTATGTCTTATAATTGGAAAATTAACAAGCCAATGTGTTTCTTTTTGAATGCGACCAGGCAAAAACAACAGTCATATACAGAATTAGTTGCGTCCAAATTAACACTGTGCATGAAATCACTGTTTGAATTCTTCGCAACCTGTAAGCAATTAAATGCGTGATATGCAGATTTTCCTTGCTCTTTGAGGCAAAACACTGAAATGTTCACCTTAGCGGTTATGTGCATAGAAATGACTTGTTTTCTGAGCGTCTTACTTATTCTTCTGTCAGATAAAATAAATGAAATTGAAAGAGCAATCCAAAGTATAGTAAAACAATGAGAACTCTCGACATTCTCTACGTAGCTTAAAGAATCTAGTATCGGCACAGCGCTATCTAGTTTTTCTAAACTGAAAGAGAAACAGAGTGATGCCGATGGGATGGCTGTGTATACAAATAATGAGGAAACAATTATCTACTTATAAACCATGTCTTTTAAAAGTAGAGGGTGACTAACCTTTTCACAACGTTCTTATCACACTTATTATTAAGACAATATATGGTAAGCAGAACTCACACCGGCAGACAAAATTGGAAGTTCCCGGCTTTTGCTAGTTATAAATTTACAAAATTATTTCGGAGTAAGCACTTGTAAAGGATTCATCTTGTTTAAATGTCCTTCAATGACCGTTTTCTAAAGTTATTGGACAAAACGTTTTTTGTGCAAAATATGAGAATTTATATTTGAAAAACATTATACATTCTTGTGGTTTCTGCTAGAAAGGATTTTGAAAGTCTTGATGACAGAGTTTAAAACCCATCTTAGTGACAATCCATAGTTTTGTCGGTATTAGGCAAATGAGCAATGGCAAAACATTTAAAAATCAAGGATTTCAAAAAACAGTACGTCTGTGAACATTGTTCAAAAGCATATTCTCAAAATTCCTCTCGAACCAGACATATGCAAGTGCATACTAGTGAGAAGCCATATTCATGTGACTGTTCTTCAAAGATATTTTCTGAAGCTACACACCTAAAGAAACTTATGAGAGTCCATACTGGTGAAAAACCATATTCATGTGAGTATTGTTTAAAGGCATTTGCAGAATTTTCTACCTTCAAAGAACATATGAGAATCCATACTGGCAAAAAACACCATTCCTGTCAGTATTGTAGGAAGACGTTCTCTCAAACTTCACACCTAAAGACACACATGAGAGTCCATACTGGTGAACAACCTTATTCGTGTGAATATTGTTTGAAGGCATTTGCAAATGTGTCTGCCTTAAAGACACATGTGAGAGTCCATTCAGGCAAAAAACCGTATTCCTGTGTGTGTTGTTCAAAGACGTTCTCTCAAGCTTCAAACCTAAAGACACATTTGAGAGTCCATACTGGAGAAAAGCCATTTGCGTGTGAGATTTGTTCAAAGACGTTCTCTCAAGCTGCAGACCTAAAGAAGCATTTGAAAGTCCATACTGGAGAAAAGCCATTTGCATGTGAGAATTGTTCAAAGACTTTCTCTCAATCTGCAGACCTAAAGAAACATCTGAGAGTCCATGCAGGGGAAAAACCGTATTCCTGTGTGTGTTGTTCAAAGACGTTCTCTCAAGCTTCAAACCTAAAGAGACATTTGAGAGTCCATACTGGAGAAAAGCCATTTGCGTGTGAGCATTGTTCAAAGACGTTCTCTCAAGCTGCAGACCTAAAGAATCATCTGAGAGTCCATACTGGAGAAAAACCATTTGCATGTGAGAATTGTTCAAAGACTTTCTCTCAATCTGCAGACCTAAAGAAACATCTGAGAGTCCATGCAGGGGAAAAACCGTATTCCTGTGTGTGTTGTTCAAAGACGTTCTCTCAAGCTTCAAACCTAAAGAGACATTTGAGAGTCCATACTGGAGAAAAGCCATTTGCGTGTGAGAATTTTTCAAAGACGTTCTCTCAAGCTGCAGACCTAAAGAGTCATCTGAGAGTCCATACTGGTGAAAAACCATTTGCATGTGAGAATTGTTCAAAGACTTTCTCTCAATCTGCAGACCTAAAGAAACATCTGAGAGTCCATGCAGGGGAAAAACCGTATTCCTGTGTGTGTTGTTCAAAGACGTTCTCTCAAGCTTCAAACCTAAAGACACATTTGAGAGTCCATACTGGAGAAAAGCCATTTGCGTATGAGCATTGTTCAAAGACGTTCTCTCAAGCTGCAGACCTAAAGAATCATCTGAGAGTCCATACTGGAGAAAAACCATTTGCATGTGAGAATTGTTCAAAGACTTTCTCTCAATCTGCAGACCTAAAGAAACATCTGAGAGTCCATGCAGGGGAAAAACCGTATTCCTGTGTGTGTTGTTCAAAGACGTTCTCTCTAGCTTCAAACCTAAAGAGACATTTGAGAGTCCATACTGGAGAAAAACCATTTGGGTGTGAGAATTGTTCAAAGACATTCTCTCAAGCTGCAGACCTAAAGAATCATCTGAGAGTCCATGCAGGCTGAAAACCGTATTCCTGTGTGTGTTGTTCAAAGACATTCTCTCAAGCTTCAAACCTAAATAAAGATGTGAGAATTTATACGGGTGCGTAACCATTTTTCGATGACTGCTGTTCAAAGGCATTTTTTTATCAAGCTTAAAGAGACACGTGATAGTCTATACTGGGAAGAAACCATTTTCGTGTGAGTACTGTTCAAAGGCAATTTTTCAATCTTCAGGCCTAAAGAAACATATGAGCATTCATACTGGTGCATAACCATTTGATGGTGACTGTTGTTCGAAGGCATTTTCTCGATCTTCAATTAGGAAGACGCATGTGAGAATCCATACTGGTGAACAGCCATATCCCAGTGAATTGTTTAAAGGAATTTGCAGAAGTTTCTAACTTAAAGAAACATGTGATAATCTATACTGGTGAAAACCCATATTCTTGTGACTTGTTTAAAGACATATTTAAAGGCGTTCAAACATATGCAGACATTCGAAAGTCCGATCTGCGGAAAAGACATTTTCATGAGCGTGTTCAAAGGGACAATCTCAACCACATGCTGCTACAAGAAAATGTATACGTCACTGATATTTATTCACAACTTTTTCTCCTGTTAGGAACCTGTTGGAAAACTTACCCCTTTCTCTTTTATTCTATTTTGTTTAGTTTGTACTTGTAATTCCATCACATAGGACGCCCCTCATCAATGGCCTCCGGTGTAGATCTAGCATTTTTAAAATTTCTTTCTAAAGCGGAACTTTGGTGTTTGAATAATGTGATGACACAATTAATTAGATCTGTGCATTTGTGTCATAAGTAACAATATATTTGTACTTTTTTTGAAATTGTAAATAAACTTATTCTCATTTTACATTGCAGAACTAGTCCACTTGTTTTCTTGATCCACCAGAAAGAGATAGGGAGTCGGAAAGTGTCAGTTAAAGTTTTTATTGTGACAGCTGATATTGTGATGACTAATTCAGAACACAATTGCACACTCACTGTGTACACAACAGAACACATAGTACTTGAAGGGCTTTTGAAATAGAATGTTTTCTCCTACAATATCACGTAATCTATCTGAGCTGTTTACATTTAGTGAGAAAGCATAATACCACCATCTATTAGATAAAAAAGATGCACTGGTTATCTACCTTTAAATAAGCGTAGGTATAATCTGTATTGGATTCTGGCTGGCATGACGGTTCGAATCGAGTCCTGAGTTACATAGCACTGAAACCTAAAGCATTGGCTGTTCCTTTTTAACCAAAAAAGAGGTGCTATTTAATTTTCTACCCATTTGAACATTTCGAAGGATGTCTTGACAACTTTCACAACCTGGCGTCGAGCTGGGTCATGATGCCCAATCACTTTATCATTCAGTCCCATGTCTTTGAGGTGCTTTGAAACTGCTTGTTCCGGGTGTCTACAAGTCATAAATTTAGAAATGAGTCACGAAAATTGGTGATAGGGCAAAAAAAATTTCCATCCAATGGAATAGGTCCCCCCAGAAGGCACTGGATATCCGGTATCCGAAAGATTTTCAAGCATCCAGAATCTAATCCGGCGACTGCAAGAAATATCCAGTTATCCAACCTGTCAAATTGCATTTTTAAAATTTAATTAGCGTGTTTTGAAAATATATGGGAGTTGCCAATTTACTATGTATTTGGTAGCTGTGGGATATTTAAAAATGTTTGTAGAATTTGCCGGTTTCAAACATCAGGAGCCGGAGATCCGGTACACGTCACACAAACACTGGATCTCTCTTTGAATATGAATTTTGGAAAATGAAACGATGAATGTATGAGGCAGCAAAAGGACTGCATTCACAACAGTGTTGACAGAAAAAAAAGAAATTTCTGTCACCGACGTTCACAACTTTAGAAATGTGTCGTGAAAATTAATAATAGACTATCAAAATTTTCTGTCTGACGGAATTGCTCCCCCCCCCCCCTAAAAAGCACTGAATATCTGGCATGTGACAGATTTTCACGTATCCAGAATCTAATCTGGCTACCACAAGAAATACCCAGTTATCTGGCCTGTCAATTTTTATTTGTCAAATTTAATTAACATTGTTTGAATTAAAAATATAATCTAATTGCAAACTGACTATATATTGGGTAGCTGTGGGTATTAAAAATTATGTAGAGAATTCTCAGGTTCCAAACATTGGAGCCGGATATCCGGTTTTATTACTTTCGATTTAGTATACAATTACACCATCTAAATTCTATGTCCAACATGAATCTTAACATTTACAGAATGGACCGTAAAATTCTTTCTTTGCATTTTTGCTGATCGGTAGTGGGAAGAAAGTGCTATTGGTGGCACAAAATGCACATTAAAACTGAAAGCTAGTAGTATATTTTCTTCATTTTTGGCAAGTATGTTAAAATTTCAATCAAGTGTTTTTTTTTTTTTTACAAAATTAAAAAAATTATAATTTTCAATTTCCGATGATCGATAGTAACAAAAAACTGCCATTGGGATCGTCACTAATGCTTATAAAAATTGAAGTGTGCAAGATATTTCCCTCATTTTTCGTAAATATGCAGAAATGTTGATTAAAAAAAAGTACGGCAAACTACAGTATTTCATTTTGGAAAAATACTTTTCCAACATAGAAAAAAAACCCTTCAAAAATAGTTTTTTAAAAAAGCGTTTTCCAATAGCGCACGTGCAGCAAATCAAAAAATTCTCCTACAACATTCAACTTATTTATTTGCACTTTGCCACCAATGGCTACCCTGTAGTTGAAAATAAAAAGCTTTTTTTTTTTGGCTCTCCCTAATTCTTGACATCTGTGTCAACATTTTGGTACTTGTGTGTGGAATTAATCACTTTAATTGCTACATTTTTCATATTTTTATGCTTAAGCTTCAATAATTAAGTGTTTTTCTTTTTTACGAAAGGTTTTCTGAAAATAAAAATAATACATAGTGTGTCAAAGAATTTTTAAGGTTAGGTTTATGGAATAAAATAAAAACTAGCAATTATATTTTTTTAAGTATTTTTATTCAAAATAAAAGAATGATTCAAATGCCTGTTTCAGCTCGCATTGTGAGACTGCCTCCAAAGCTCGCGTCGAAGCTGTTTGTGCAGCGTGTCAAAGAATTTTTAAGACTACTGCTTGAACTTAAACTTTCTCTATCAGCTGATCCACTGCCAAAACCTCAGTTCATTTGTTTACTTTTTTTTTTTTTTCTTTAATGACATTGACGCTATGCAAACAGGTTGGACGCGAGCTTTGGGGGCAGTCCCACAATGTGAGATGGAACAGGCATTCGGATCGTCGTTAAACCGCCGTAACAAATGGATTGAAGCCGAAAGATCTTATTTTGAATAAAAATATAATTACTAGTTTTATTTTGTGAACTTAGTCTTAAAAATTCTTTGACACACTGTGTATATAGGGTCAGTTGGGGTAATTGTAAACGCTTTTTCAATGTTTTAACTTTTGGTCCTTCCCTACCTCTTGAATAAATTCAGAGATAAAATTGTAGCCACTACTGTACTTCTTATGAGTAAATGTGTGAAAAAATTTTGACTTTATGACTATTTGTTAGTGAATGAACTCGTGTTTACAATTACCCCAGTGTGTTTACAATTACCCCAGAGATCTGAGGTAATTGTAAACAGTGATTTATTTTCGAATAAGGTTGATGCAAATAGGAAAATTTTTTCATACACAGTCTGCTTGAAGGCTTGAGAAGTTCCGGAACAATGGTACTCCATCTGTGGACAACAGGCCGCTTGTGGTCCGCTGACTTATGTTATGAGTCGGCTGAGATCATTTAACGAGAAATATCTTGTAAAAAAATCAAGTAATGCGATAAATTTATGTAAAATTTGACCCGCAGTGGATCAGTTGGTTAAGCTAGGATCCCACAGAACTCTGAAAGTGAAGCACAACTGGCCGTGGTCAACGCTTGGGAGGGTGACCACCTCCCACGACTGATTACTCTGTGACCGAGTGCGCTAAAGGGAGCTGTGCATGTAAAATACTTCGTTGCTTCAAATGTCCACCAAGTTAGAAATAATTTCCTATGAGAGACCAACCTAGGTGACGATCTCTCCTCTGGGAGCTGGTTCAAAATCATTAAGTCCCTCTGAGCCAAGTGTACTTCATTCTAGCGGAGCTCATTAACAATCAGTAGGAGCTTCCTTAATTCATATTCGCCCTGCAAGTGGGGGCTTGGATTTCCGAGTGGCATTAGCAACAACAACAACAGTTATGTAAAATAGACACAAAAGTGTAATTTACATCAAAATATAATACTTATTGTCACCCCAAAATATTAGAAATAGGATAAATTTAAGTGTTTACAATTACCCCAGAGTACGCAATTTCTGGGGTAATTGTAAACACCTAACTTGTACATGAAAAATAACAGGGAGGATTAAATTCATAACTAAATGTTTTTAGCAACATTCCATAAGACAAATAAAAATGGTTGAAACAGCTTACATCGCTTTTGTAGATGAGCTGGAGAGGAAAATGTAAGATCACTAAAATTTGTAAAACAACTTTTTTTCACCGTGTCATTTTCAAACAATGGTAACGCTTCCACAGCTGTTTCAAAACATGCGAAACATTTTCATTGTCTTCCCCATGTTGGCCGTTCATCACTCACCCGCAGTTAAGTTTTCAAAATCACCACAAGTGTAGTAATGTAGCTTGTTTACAATTACCCCATGTTTACAATTACCCCAACTGACCCTACATATCTTTCAAGTAATATTTAATGAAATATCTCTTGAAGTGAATTAGCAGAAATTTTAAACTTATTAATTCACAGTTACAGCGTTATGATAAAAATAATTGTTTGTTTTCCTAAAAATATTTTGACTAGTATTTCTAATTCCATAGATAGTTGACTTAAGAATGAGGTAATATTTTATTAATTACCAGGAAAGTAATGCTTGCTCATTCAGCTAAATCCTCCTCTGTATTATTTTGACAAACGTGAATAATGAGTGCTTTTTCATGCATGGGTTATAAAAACTTAAGAATCATGATAAATTCAAAAGTTGATTCACTTTATTATGTTTTATTATTCTCACAACTGTTTAGTTTATTATTATTTTTTTCATGAATCCTGTATTCTTCCCCTTATATTTTTAAGCCGAAAATGCTTCAAAATGCTGCTTTTTTATGCTTATTTGAGTGTTATACAATGGTTTCCTGTCGGGAAGTTTTAGCAACTGAAATACTGGGATTTTTCCCCCCTTAACGGTTGTATTCAACTTCTTATGGTGGGTGACCTACTTTTTCGCCCTTTTTATGTTACTAATGATTTTCAGATTTTTTTAAAGGAATGAATTAAAAATTTAAAGGTAAATAAAGCTTCATTTCATTCCAAAGAGTATTAAAGGAGTGACACTCTCTAAAAATGTGTTTCAATTTCATACTTTTAAAATTGTTTTAGGATGTTTAAGACGTTTAATATATTTTGTAATGTTTGGCTTTTGCCGATGTCCTCCTTCTTGTAAAAGTGAAATCGTACCAAACAAGAAGTTTTTCCAACATTGTCTAACAGTTTCACCAATCTTGAGTTCTCTCTCATCAATTTCATTTGGAAAACAAACCTTCAACCTTCATTAGAAAATATTGCTGCCCTTATATTGTGATTATAAATAATTAGTTATTAACTGTGTCATTTTTTTATTTTTAAAAAGCGTATTAGTATTTACAACAGAATATAGCGTTTTTTTATTTTATTTTCTTTCATTCCTTTTATACCATTTTTACACATACTCCCCATGCCTTTTTTTCCCCTTCAAAATATGCATATTTTCAAGCTTGATGTTAGTTATACATCAGTTGAGTAACATTGTCTCTGCCCCTCCCCCCCCCCCTAACAGAAATCTTGGCTACGCTCTTGCCTGCATGGGTCATTCTGATCCTAAAATTGAAATAATAATTACTATAATAATAATTTTAAAATCAAACTTAGCACTCTGAACTAATCTTAAGATTTATTAAACAAAGAATATACATGTTTTTCTTTCTGCCTTGAGGTAAGCGAAAAATTTTATCCTTTAAAAAAACTTCTTAATGTTTCTGGTATAAACTGACTTTTGGTATTAAAATTACTAAACTTTCATGTAATCGCTTGAAGAGTTCCCGTCCCCCTTTAAACTCATTTTTGTGAACAGTCAAACTTGTTTATCTCGAACCTTTCTATCTGGAGAATCTCCCTATCTCAAAAGTTTATTTTTTCCCTCCATTTGTACCACGTAAAAGACTTCTTTGTACTTGCTAAAAAAAGCTGTTCTTGTCTTGCTTTTTTTCAAATTTGCAAAAATGATGCTAAATTTTCCTTTATGGTTGATGTTACTTGTATAAATTCTATAAAAGGATTGGAGGAGAAAATAAATGAATTGATAACGATTGAAAATTGTGTTTGTCGTTAGACTTTATGTCCATTTTTTTTTTCGACTTTGTCAATTTCATTCCTATCAAAATTATCTGAATTTGTTACCTAAATGTTTAAGTACCATCGTGCGCTTAGATATTTTTTAATGTATACTAATTCTTGTCATTTCTTTTCAGCGGTAATCTGGAATGTGTGACGATGTATTTTAAGGAGTATGATTCCAGACTTCCATTAAGTGTTAACATAGACCTCTCTGTATGCAGTTTCATCGAAGGAATTTCATGGAAGTAATTTGAATAAATCCAGTGCAAACAAGTTTTTCTCAAATTTTAAGTTTAGACTTTGAGTAAAGAGCAGATTCCGTAACCGAGTCATTCGACACGTCCTGCTTCCTTAACTGAACTTAGTCAACAAGAACAGAGTGTTAAAGTGACTGAGCCGAACCAAAATTCTTTCTTTTGTGATGTCCTTAAAAGGAAAGCTTCTAGCGAACAGTATATTATTTGATGGCCGGTGTCTTTTGATTTTTTTACTGTGATCATTCATGAAAATAACTTCCGAATTCTTGTCCTAAATATTCAATTTTAATCTCACTGCCTGCAGAACAGGAATCACATGAACATACACTTGATATTTCGTAGAACGAATGCATTTCCCGACTTGCTACTCCTAATGAAGCGAGAAGTGGCAAAATACCTGTCTCGCACAAGACTTCTCGTTTGTTCTCTCTAAAGCAAATAACAAGATTGATTGCCTCCAGTGCCAGGATTTTTAAATCATATGCATTATTTTTTTAACTTCATTTCATTTAGATTTGACAGTCGTGTGCAAAAGTTAATTTGTTGAACGACAACTCGCTTTTGGATAAAGTAATTTCAGGAAATTATAAAAGGCATTCTGTTATCTCTACATTCCGTGTACCATAAAAAATTCCTTAGCAATGTGGCGCTGTTCTGGGTTTTCCTGAATTGAAAACTGAAGTAACTTAAAAAAGTGATGAAAAAATGATATAGATTTCTAAGTATGCAAAAACTCTTAATACGAAACCATTAACTATACAAGTTATAAAATCAGATTACTTTGAAAGTTAGACCATTTTGAACTCGTCGTTGTAATATTATTTAAACAAAATATAGTAACCAACACAATTCGGATAAATTTCTACTCTTTCAGAAGTTTTCCATCTTGAAAGACATACAAAAATAAATGCAGAAGGATTTGTTTTGCTATATAATTTTTGGAGTTTCTTTCTGGGAAACCATTGTTGCCTTTGCCTGCTCGTTAATTGTTTTGGTTAACATTTTCTATATCGTCAAATATGAGAAATCACATTTAAAAAGCAATATATACTTGTGTTCTCTGACTAAAAGCGTTTTCTCACTTTTGAAGACAGATTATATTCGAGAATCCTGCGTTAAAAATAGTCTTTTGAATTTGGTACTTTCACACTGGTAAGCGATGGCACATGACGTTAAAGGTCATGATAGTAAAAAACATTACGTATGTGAACATTGCTCAAAGCCATTTTCGTGTTCTTCAAAATTGAATGAACATTTGAGAGTTCATACTGGCGAAAAGCCACATGCATGTGCTTGTTGTTCAAAGACGTTCTCTCGAGCTTCACATCTAAAGAGTCATTTAATAGTCCATACAGGCGAAAAATCCTATTCCTGTGAGTATTGCTCAACGAAGTTCTCTCATGCTTCAAACCTAAAGACACATTTGAGAGTCCATACAGGTGAAAAACCCTATTCCTGTGAGTATTGCTCAACGACTTTTTCTCAAGCTTCAAGCTTAAAGACTTATTTGAGAGTCCATACAGGTGAAAAACCCTATTTTTGTGAGCATTGTTCAAAAACGTTCACTCGAGCTTTCCACCTAAAGTCACATTTGATAGTTCATACAGGCGAAAAACTTTATTCATGCGAATATTGCTCAAAGTTTTTCTCTCGAGCTTCAGACCGAAAGAAGCATTTGAGAGTCCATACAGGTGAAAAGCCCTATTCCTGTGAGTATTGCTCAAAGACGTTCACTGGAGCTTCCCACCTAAAGACACATTTGATAGTTCATACAGGCGAAAAACCCTATTCCTGTGAGTATTGCTCTACGACGTTCTCTCATGCTTCAAACCTAAAGATACATTTGAGAGTCCATACAGGTGAAAAGCCCTATTCCTGTGAGTATTGCTCAATGGCGTTCAGAGCTTCCCACCTAAAGACACATTTGATAGTTCATACAGGTGAAAAACTTTATTCATGCGAATATTGCTCAAAGACTTTCTCTCGAGCTTCAGACCGAAAGCAGCATTTGAGAGTTCATACAGGCGAAAAACCTTATTCATGCGAATATTGCTCAAAGTGTTTTTCTGAAGGTTCACACCTAAGGACACATTTGATAGTTCATACAGGCGAAAAACCCTATTCCGGTGAGTATTGTTCAAAGACGTTTTCTAAATCGTCACACCTAAAGACACATTTGATAGTTCATACAGGCGAAAAACCTTATTCATGCGAACATTGCTCAAAGTCATTTTCATTCAATTCTGCCCTAAAGAGACATTTGAGAGTCCACGTTGGTGAAGAGCCTCATTCTTGCAAGCATTGTTTAAAAACATTTTCAGAGAAATCAGGCCTGACAAATCATATAAGAATCCATGCTGATGGAAAATGTGTATAGGATGTTTCGACTTGATTTTTCATCTTGGAAACCGTTCAGGACATTATTCTGATGATCCTAGTGTGTTATGAGGAACGTTTCCGATAGTTTATGCTCATGCAAATTTCTCCAAGATAATTTTTTTCTAAAAGTTATCTTTTTTTACCTAATATCTTTTCGAAAACTCGGAACAAGCTTGCAAATCCATGCGTGAATACGCGTCCGTTATGCTTCTCAAGTCCAGAAACTAACAATAACAAGTGAGAAACCTTCCCTCAAAAGTGACAGACGTCATACCCTCTCAGAACCTGAGCAGCTCTCCCTCCCCAAGAGTGATCCATCCTAAAAAAGATTTATTTACCTTTCAAAGGGAGCCCTCCCCCGTAACAATTTCACTGGATCAGTTTGTTGCATGTCTTCCCTAGTAGATCATCCTTATTATCTCTCTTAAATTAACGGACATCATTCCAACCTCGATGGACGATGGACACAGAATTTATTTGATTTAACCCCTGTAGCTGTAAACTGCTGCTGTAACTTCATGGTGAGATCAGCAGTCTGGAATGGTTTTCTTGACTAGTAAAAGAATGGGATGAAGTCTAGTTTTATGTTCTTTATGATAGAAGTAGTTAAAGTTTTAACTTTTATGTAAGAAATTGTATTATCTGTTGAGCTCTAAACATTTTCCTCAAAAGTTTTCTTTGCTAATATTTTGCAAGCATGGCAAATATGCATTACGCAAGTAAATAAAATGAAATGTGAATCACCACGAACTGAAGTTGCCTACTATTTTGCAGTGGCAAGAACGTTAAATCTTTTTACTGGTTCTGTGAAAAAATTCAAATTCTTATCTTTTTAAACTGTGTAATTCTTTTGTTTTCCTCAATTGGTGTAAAGCTTCAAGTATTGGACTGAAATTGAAAGTATACTAAAATAACTCGAGAACAGAGCAGGCTACTATACAAAGTTTCAGATCTTTTGCCTCCTCAACCTTTCCAAAGTTAGGAGAATTTGTTTTGTTTGTTTTTTCCTCTGTTTGGTCTACACAGTCAACAGTTGTGCAAAAACGGAATGCTCTAGGACAGCGGTGCGCAAACCGGGGGTCCCGACCCCTGCAGGGGTCGCGAGAAAATGTTTGGGGGGCGCCAAATTTAAAGAAATTCAAATTTATGGAAGATCTACAATTATTCATTTTCAAGAGCGAACATATCGAAAGGTTTTCGGAAGACATATCAGAAGATTTTTCATTTTATAAAAGGTTAAAAGAGAGCGCAACTGGAAAGAAAATATTTGAAATTATTAGTGTATATTTTGAGGAAAATGACCCATCGTGTAGCGGTTTGCACCGAGGGTGCTGCAGCATTAACAGCTAGATTAACATTCATAGGGTTAAGGGGGTTAATAATGAAAATTGCTCCCCATATAGTATTCAACCATTTCATGACACATAGACAAGTTGCAAAAAACATCAATGAAGAGTTGCACAAGCTATTAAATAATGTTGTTATTGTAATTAATTACATTAAAAGCAACAGCCAAAACGGTCGTCTCTTTTCACTACTCTTTACTGAGATTGGTTCTGTGTATGAGACATTATTACTACATACCGAAGTCAGATGGCTCTCACACGGCAAAATATTGCGACGAATTTTCGATTTGAGAAACGAAGTTTACATATTTTTGGTGGAAAAGAAACAATATTTGCACGTTTATTTATTAATAAAGGTTGACTCGGAAAACTCAGTTACATGCTTGATACTTTCGAAAAACCGAACGATCTGAATATAAGTCTACAGGGAGAGGGTGAAAACATTTTAAAGTTAAACAGTAAAATTGAAGCTTCTAAAAATAAGCAGATACTCTGGCAAGGGGAATTAAACCAAAACAACACGGACATGTTTCCGTGGGCATAGATTTCTTGTTATTTAAAGACATCAATTCCCATTATTTGAAAAAATTGGTTGAAAACTTTACGAAAATACGAAAAATTTCCAGAAAATGAATTATGTTCGATCCGTGTTCCATTTTCGTTTGATATTATTAATTCCAATATCCCTTTAAATGAAAAAGAACAGTTAATTGATGTTTCAAGCGACGAAACACTGAGTAAGCAATTTAACTCTCTGACAAGGCCGTATCCAGAGATTTCGGGAGGGGTCGACCCCCTCGAAATTCCGAAATTTTTCGCATTGTGGCATATATTCCTTCCTAAAACTTTCCTTAACAGAAGTGTGCTGAAGTCAGGCCCCCGCCCCCCGAAAAAAATCTCTGGCTACGGCCTTGTCTCTGACATGACAAAAAATCATGATTGGAAATGAATATGCCGATTTGAAAAGAAAGGCGGGCAATCAATATGCGGATTTAGTTTTCATCAGCCTACTGATGTGAAACGGGCTTTTCAAAATTGGTTTCTATAATTTCTATTAAACATTATATCGATCTCGATTGGGTCCAGAGGATGACTTACGGCTTGTAATTTTCAAATACAGATCCTTACACAGAATTGATACTGCTTTTCTTTTCTTTCATGCAAATGGGTGTTCAAAATAAAAGTAGGGACAAGAAGAAGAGGAAGAGGAGCATGAAGAAGTCAAGCAGGAATTGCTCATCTATTCACCAACCTTGTTGGGCCTAGCGCCTGTTGTTGGTGTACTTTTTGTATTTGTATTTGTATTTAGAAGCAATCATGAGCTCTTTTCAAGCCTCACATTGACTTCTTATGATGTAAAGTTTTAATAAAATAATTGTTGGAAAAAAATAGAACCGACTTCAAACTATAAATTGCGCTAAAAAGTAAAAAATAATATTATTCTTTAAACAACTTCGATACGACTTTTAAACATGATTTTGAAGTCGGTGCAAAATTATGGCAGGTAAATTATAATTACACCATGCGTTATTTTACACAAACTTTAGCAAACTCTACGCTATTTATATTTGTAATTGGTTCATAGTTACAAAAGGAATCATGCATCAAAATCCATTATAATTTTGCACCGACTTCAAAAATTATGTTTAAAAGTCGTATCGAAGTTGTTTAAAGAAGAATAATTATTTTTTACTTTTTAGCGCAATTTATAGTTTGAAGTCGGTTCTATTTTTTCCAAAAATTATTTTATTTTATTCTTTTTAGTGTAAATAAATTTTTATATAAATACTCGATTTTTAAAACATACATATCAAAGGGAAAACCTTTGAGGGAATGACACTAAAAACTAACCGTTTGGTAAGATAAATTTCCTTTTAAAATCGATTTTAAAGGGTCACTAGAGCAAGCAAATTGATTGGATTTAATTTCTTCTTCAGAGAAGCCTTCAGTCTATTTCTTGTTATAATTGCTTTTAATATTACATCTTAATGGCAACAAACTCTTTTTTAACAATGAGTTTCATTTTTATTAACCAATTTCCCAACAAAGAAAAATCGAGCCTAGCCTTTCCAATTAAAATGAAAAAATACTTATTTTTCACCCATAACGTTTTTTCTGAAAAATAGATGTAGTCAAACTGATGTGCAATAATTGAGTTAGACGACCCTCAATCGATCAAAGAAAAAATAATCAAAATCGGTTCATTTAGTCAAAAGTTATAGATTTAAAAGCAAAAAAAAAAAAAAAAACCACATTTCAACCCAGAACTTTTATTCTAATTATCGATTATGGTCAAACCGAAGTATGGGACCTATGGGAAACCACCCTCGATCGATTAAAAAAAAATCATGAAAATCGGTTCATCCGGTAAGAAGTTATGAGTGGACAAACAAAAAAAAAAAACGACATACATACAATATGAATGTATAACCTCCTTCCTTTGTGAAGTCGGTTAAAAAGTATTTTTCATTGAAAATTTTTTTTTACCCATATGCATTAATAAAGCAGTTTCATAAAATTATTTGTTGATTCCTTAACTGATTTTTATGGTGTTACAACTTTTATAACATTTTTATGATGGTTTATAAGTTTGCTGCGATATTTTAAAAAGGCGTTATTTCAATCGATGACGTCACGACACTCTTTTAAAAACACCTTGTAATAACAAATCCAAGAAAGAATTTCAATTTAACTCCGTTGACGATTAATCAAAACCTCTACTGTCTATCCCTCCGTTGACGATTAAACAAAATTTCTACTGCTTATCCAGGGGTCGCAACAAAATTTTACACAAATTAGGGGGTCGCAAATGAAAATGTTTTATGAATGACCCCTAATTATGTATAACACGCAGGAAGACGTCACTTCAAAGAAAGGTGCTTTGTATTTTTTAGGACAAAAAAGGTTATAAATCTCTTAAGAATTTTAGTTTAAATTTGCACCCGATTGTAAAAATTGCATATGGGTTTCAAAGTTGTGATGATATTTTACTACATAATATTTATTAATGTTTCCGAATGAAAAGTGACTATGATTTTCAAACCTATGTATCTTATATTATTTTGTCCATTAAAAATATTTTACAAATTGTACTGCTAATAGATTAAAATGCTTACTGACTACGAATAATATAATTATCATAGCTTCAAAACCTATGCAAACAATAACATTCTTTTTTTTTTAAACATTTTCTAATTTTTTATCAACTATAAGTAAATATTGATTTACCCACCATTTGAAAGTTTCATACAGTAAACTTCATAAATATGTTCACGTTGATTTAAAGTCTCTTTATTTGAAATGAAGCAAGAATTTACTCAAGATGGGAAAAGTGACATAAATTATTTTTCCGTAGCCATACAAACGTTATTCGCTATCCATAAAGTATCCATTTTTGTTTAAAAAGAAATATATTTCTTTCATTTTTATTTTTCATACGATACCCAATAACGAATTAGTTACAAATTTGGAAAATATTAAACCAAATTTTTGCTTTTGAGTTGCTTTCCATTGTTAATTTAGAAGAAAAAATGCTTTGAAAGCATATTTCCTCTGAAAGAAATATTTCATTGAAACTAGTATTTGAAGACTGAAAAAACCCTCAGAGGAAAACGAACCGTAAGTATTCTTAATAGCATGTGCGGGGTGCGCTCTTTGCCCACCAAATGACGTACGCTCGATGGTTGAAAAGGAATCACTTTTCTCCCGCAAGACGATCCATCTAGTTAAGTGAGCGGAAGCGAACCGGTTTCCTATGTCTATGGTTTCTCACGAATATGAACTAGCGGTGTACCGTGCTCCGGGCCCCGAGGCAGGGCCGGCGCTAGCACGAATGGCGCCCTGAGGCAAAAAACTTTTTTCCGCCCCCAGGGATCATTCATAAATGATGTCACGCTTCGAGGGGGAGAGGGGTTCGTGAAATTGTGGCAAGGGGAGGGAAGGGGGTAACAAGAACTGTGACATCAGGCTTATACAACAACGCGTGACATGTGACAAGGGGGGGGAGGAGGGTCCGTAGAAGCGTGACATTTTGTGACAAAGATAGGGAGGGGGGTCAAATATATCAGAAAAAGCGTGACATCATTTATGAACGGTCCCCTACGCTTTATTATGAAGGAATACAGATTAAAAATGATCGATACAAACTTTAATTTACATATTTTGATTTTCAAAAAGCAGAAGGAAAGCAATCGCTGATCAGAATGGACTGAATAAGGAAAAATAAAAAAGAGAAAAAGGAATAGATTGCGTTTATCTCGTCACAAAATAGAGAAGACACTCTCTGGAACTGCAAACACTTATAAAGCGCCTCCTCCCAATACATAGAAGCCGCCTGTGGGTTTGGAGACGAAAAGGATAATGTACAAAACAAGAAATAACCCAGTAAAAATGTACACCTTCAACAAAGGAAAGAAGGAAACGGAAACGTTTCAAGACGTTCCTGATGTGTCTCTGCGTTTGATTTTATCAAAATTAAACGTGTAATACATATTAATGCAATTTTTATGCATCATTTGTAAAACTACATAGTTTAAATATTATTTAATTTTTTTGAGATGAAAACAATTGTTTGTTACTTAAAAAGATGCAGTCAATATTTACGGCCAATGCGCCCCTAAGAACGACGCTCCCTGAGGCGGGCGCCTCACCGCCTCAGCCTAGCGCCGGCCCTGCCCTGAGGGTCTTGCCCTTCAACGTCCATCTCCACGATTTTGCCCGAGGAAAGGGATGAGGGGAATTCCACAGCTTGTCGCCTATGTTGTTCACACGAAGTAAGAAAAATAGATTTTTCCAAGCCCACAACCCAATTAATTTGACATCATTTCCACCAAGTTGAGGAAAAAAATGAATAAATAACTAAATACCCAATGGGGGGGGGGGGGGTTGAACCCCCAAACCCCCCTGGTTACGCCCTTGCAAAGGAGGGTTACTAGGTTGGTAAATGGTCTCTCAGACTTTGATTATGAGGTTAGGCTTAAAAGGCTCAATATGTATAGTCTAGAGCAAAGAAGAATTAGAGGGGACATGATTCAGTTGTTTAAATTCAGTAAAACAGGGAATGTTGATGGGCTGCAGTTATGCACTGATGGCAGAACAACAGGTCATTGTTTTAAGCTTTTCATATATCAGGCCTAATCTTGAAATTAGAAAAATTACTACTTCAATAGGATTGTAGGCAGTTGGAATAGTTTACAGGAGGCAACTGTTAGTTGCAGTGGGGTAAAATTCTTTAAGAAGGCTCTTGATTCTCATTGGGGATTGTTAAATTGACTTGGACTACCCTAGCTGGGCCCTGTGCTTGTTGCTGGTCGTCACTTTTGTATTTGTATTTGTCACATTTTTAATAGCTTAAGCATTAGAAATTACTTTTACATCGTTTTATAATCAATATGTTTTAATAGACATTCAAGATCATATATATATATATATATTAAAGTTTATCCGATCAGTAATTAAATTTTTTTAAATGAATTTTTATTTTAGACCCACTGAATGCTCCAGTAATTGACACACTCAGGGAGGTTAAAGCGTTCTACTCCCTGGACACACTGTATTAAAGTTCCAATATGTGAAGTATTTGCTTAAAATAACCTTTATGCTACGTAGAAAATGACTCTTCTATAACTTATAAACCTAAAATTAATTAATTTTAACATTGCTTTATCATACATATTCTAAAAAAACAGTTAAAAATGTGAAAATGTATCTATTTTTAAAACTTTATGTGACAGAAGATGGCATAGCTGTTGAGTTCTCTTAAAGGGGTGTCGTTTTTGCTATAAAATCTGAATAAGAGCCAATCATAACTGATATAAATCGAATTTACATGCAAAATCCTTCAAATTTTATGCATTTCAATTTAATAACAAAGAATATCAAACTACCAGTGATTGAAATCCTGTGCCAATCACTGGTGCATAGTCTAATAAATGATCGAATGATTGATAAAAAGCTCTAATTCATTAAAATATGAACGAGCACGTAAATTTACATTTTAGTAATAAATATGTACATTATACATCCAATATATCTAAAATTTTAACTATTTAGAAACATTGCTGAAATTATATAAGATGTAACAAGATTAAAGCATTGATTCAGCATAAGTTTCCAAGCAAGTGGTCACAAAAAGTGGCTGTGTGTGTGTGTGTTTTTTTTTTTTTTTTGATATAAATACATATGTAGTACACAAATTTAAATCAGTAATTTCATGAAGTAAATATCAATAGGCATTCATATACTGATTTAGTTTCCTTATACTAAATGAATTATTTTGAGGAACGGTGTCAATCACTGGTGCACTCATCCTATAACTTCTTATGAGTTTTCTTTAGGCTTAAGATTGTTAAGAATCCTTAATTTCTTATAAACAAATAATCTCAAATATTTAGATATCCATTTCCTTAAAAAGTAATTTATAGCAATGAATAGAAACTTATTGAATTTTGCAGTTTTGTATTTAAAAAGATCATATCTGTATATCAGATTTATATACTTTGAAGAAGTCAAAGACTATGTGATGGTATTCTCTTTTGAAAATATTCGCAGGTAAACACTTTGGAATTTACCTATTCCTTATTTTATAATTTTAACCCAAATTAAAAGGAATAATTTATTTTTCATCAATTATTATAAAAAATGGAAATTATATAAACGATAACGTCCACTCTATCATTACTTGATTTTAAAAAAATGGTAATTTAATTGAAGTTTTCTACCAATAGCTTAATTTTTCTAATTCTACATTTATCCAAAAGGGGCTGTAAGATTCAAGCTTGTAAAATTCAATTGTAAATGGAGCGATTTCTTTAGTTTAGGTTCCTAATACGTGGCCATAATCAGTGAGGTTCCAATGCCACAGGTTGGGAAATACTACAGAATATAAACATCAACAATCAGAATATACAGAATATTCAACCACATAAATATTTCTTCCACATTTAATTAGTCTATTATTCAATGTAATAAAGTAGATAATTTTTAGCCTTGCAATTTTTTTTGTCCATTGCACAGAATAACATGAATACTAAGCAGTATTAAAGTGATATGAGGCATGTGTCATTTTAGCAAATTTTAAAATCTGCCTAAAATTCACAACACTATTAATGAAATTGAAATGTACACTAGAGACAAAAATTATAATCGAAAATACATTATATTGCACAAATTAACAAAATATATCTACAACGTAGGAAACAAAATTTAAAGGTGCAAATGTTGACAAATAGAATATGAAGAAAGAAACAAAATGCGAAAAGCAAGATACAAAAAAACAAATCAAATTATTAGACACATTAAAATAAATACAGTAAAATTTCAACAATCCAAGTCTCAGAAGTTTGAGGTTCTGTTTAATTCGAAGTATGAAATTTTTTTTTACAATTTCCAAGTAGTCAAAAATTATCTGAAATTAGTTTTAATACATAAACAAAAGGAATAATGAACAGAAAAAAGCAGAAATTGCCAAAAAATCTGAGAAAATACATTTTGTGAGTGTACACAAAGGAGCCAAGTGTACTCTTAAAAGGATTATCACTAAGAAACTTCTATTTTTCGGAAAATCCAAGGGAGTTCCAACCCCAATCGCCTTGGATTTTTGAGACTACTGTATGTGAGAACATTTAAGTTAAAATAATTGCATTTAGAAAATATGGACTTGGTCAACTGTAGTCAGTATGGCTCATATCATGTAATATAACAATATAAATCACAACAAAATGTTTAAAAAAAAAATAAGTATATGAAAGACACGGTAAATTGAAATGACACAATTGTCAGCGTCAGAAGAAAATAAAGTAGAACTTAGGTAGATCATTTTTCACGGGAACATTCAACTTCAAGCAACATATACAGAAAAAACAAGAAAAGCCGGTCAGTACTGAGCAGGATAATAAATTTAAACTGTTAAAACAAGATAATAGATCAAAGTTCTACCGATTTTTTTTCCTCAAAATTTTGATGAACAATCAACAAAATGTACTACTTTCAAACATAACAAAGCTTTCATATGAAAAAATGTTGATCAAATTTTTTAATTATCATTACACTTATATCTTATAAAAAAAGAAGTTTTTTCCCTTACAAGTTAGATAATCAGACAGTATCTTTCAAGACTACATGTTCTTAAGTAAAAAATTCAATGTCTTTAAAAATGTATCATTTTAAAAATACAGATTCAAGTCGCTTATACATAATATAGTGCCTGTATGAGTAAAGCACTTTTTTTCCTTTTAGCAAGTAAAGCCCCTTTTTCCCATATAGAGTCATCCCTGTCAATTCCTGGGAAAAAATCAAATAGAGGAAATGTCCGGGACAAAAATCAATTAATCTTTTCAAACAAAAAGTAATTACTGTCAATTAGGGTCCAGGAATTGCCCTAGGGATGGGACAGTTTTTGGACATTGACATACATAATGCATGTGAGAAAATGTATGTATCTTATGAATATAAACAAAGTAACTAACCCAATTATAATTTTCCACATTGGTAGCTAATTAAGCACTACTATTTAGCTATCTTCATGATGTTTAATACAAATTTATTCCTGGCAGAATAATTTATGGATTAAAAAACAAATTTAGACTTTTTGTACTATTTATAAGTATCAAATGTTTTCCATGTAAAAGGGGGGGGAAATCAAATTTATAGTCATAAAAATAGCATTGTCCTGGAAGACCACCATGTATACTTGGGGATATGTGCATGTAAAATCCGTAGACCCCACTGCCTCTCCCCGTGCGTAAGCAATCCTAAGGCCTCGGATAACAGGTAGGGGTTCTGGTGGAGAAAAGTATTAGGCCCGCCTTTGTAATCTGCTGAGAAAACAAACCTTTTGTTTAGATATTAAAAAACAAATCAAATTTAATCAAAAAATGATAACTGAAATATATTTAAAAGTTTAGGTATGAATACAATCTTTGTAAAAATGTATTATAACCAAGGCACTCATACTTGAGGAATGAATTACAAAGATAGTTTAGAGCATATTTTTAGGTTTTTTTTTTTTTTTTTTTTTCATTTTGTTAAAGAATTTTGTGAATATGAAAAAGACTAATTTCCAGGGGTGACTCCATTCATAATAAAATATTTTCATTAAACTTTTCGTGCAGCAATGCAAAACATAGCACATCATCTGTCAACTGATATCTTAGTCATTTTAATGAAAACATTTGTTGAGAAAATAACCCATTCTAGAGAAATCTTGAAAGGTGGATGAACAGAGAGGTTTTATTTTAACTCATTTGATACAGGACAGTTCAATTTAAAGAATTTTTTTTTAGAAACTGAATTACAGTTGAACTCTCTTAATACAAACGTGGTTAATACGAAATCACGGATGAAACGAACATTTTGTGCATTAAGTTTGGTTTACTATTTAATTACGCTAAATATCTCATGCATATTACGAAGGCTAAAATACAAATTTCGGCTAACACGAACAAATTGTTGGTTATTTTGAGTTATTGTAAACCACCAAGTATAAATGGCACTAAGCAATTTGCGCTGAGACATAAAATTTAATGTACCTACAAAACAACTATCCATTAAGGCTATTTCCAAAATCATTTAATTTTAAAAGGTAAGTTCACTTTTCATCAATGTACTAGTAAGATTTAAAAGTGTTTAGCAATTATTTTTAAAATATAAACATGCATTTCTAATAGTTTTTTTTTAACAATTTTACTTATTCACCGTTGTAACGTATAACGGCTAATACGAACAAATCCACAAATTTTTGGCATTTCGTATTAAGCAAGTTCAACTGTACATAAATAAAGTGCAACTTCAATAAATCGAGAACTTCCAAGGAAACCAGAAAAAATTCCATTCATCAAAACAACAAATTGCAAAAAAAAAATCTTTCAACAAATGGAGTTAGTTGGCAAATAAAGTTTTCCAAACATCATATTTGACTCAACAAAATTCGGCTTACTGAAAAAAAAAACTCGCTCTCCATTTAGTTATACAAGACAAAATCCTTCCTTTGGCTCATTGAAGTTTGAGTTATCAAAGATCCACTGTATTCCTGATGTTTGAAATATATTTCTGGTAAATGCAGCATTGCATAAAAGTAATAAAGAGTGGTAAAAAGGAAAACAAATCACGCAATAGGATAACAAGTTACAACATATATTCCTCAATATGCATAGAGTCAAATGATCAGTTTGTTGTAAAGACTAGACAATAAAATATGAAAATTTTTGACAGCAACCCCTTGTCACTTAATCAGCATTTTCTACCAGTAGCAGCTGTAATAAATTTGCACGTTGAAAAACTTTGGCTATATCACAGGCAGTGTTTCCATACAAATCTTGAGCAGACTTGTTTACATTATAATTTAACAAATAGGTGACAACATCTTCAAGATTCATTTCAACAGCCTAAAAATGATGTTTGCATTATTATTCCATAATTTTAACCGAATATTACAATGTATTGAAGCAAAAACACAGTACAGAACCTCAAATTCGGCATGCTCGAGACTGACCTTATATAGTATGGCATAGTCCGTTTCAATTCTGGCAGGTAAAAATAAAATCTTACCTTCATAGTCTCAGAAGTTTTTGAATTTCCCATATGTTAAAATATAGAACTTTGTGAGTTATAGGTATGTTTTTGTTTTGCTCAAAAAAATTCCTGACCCGAGATACAGTCCGCCAAAGATGGCGCCTTCGGCGCAATTTCTCACTTGCGATTTTCGACAAAAACTTTCAAGTACTCTATTTTCTGAACGGTGCAAGATATTCTGATGCGGTTTTTTTTTATTTGAAAGATAACTATATTCTGTTTAAGGTAAGAGGCTAAATTTTAAAATATCTATCCAACTTTTTTTGCTGAAGCCTTTTGAATTTTTTTTTTAAATATTTCTTATTCTTTTTCTCAAAAAAGCCAATCTCAAATTTTTTTATTTTTTTACTATTGGTTAATACCATTAAATACTACATTCCCTGAAAAGGAGAGCTTCCGCTTTTGCGTTTAATGGTTTTTACAAACAATTTAAGATTTTGCCATATATTTCATCAGTTTTCTTAACAACATAGTCATATATTGGTCTCATTAAATCAAAGTTATATTCATTTAATTTTCTTAATAAATATTAGAAACTTATCCCCCCTTCCCACAAAAGAAATTTACCAATAGACAAACAGACAGACATACATTGCCCAATCTTATTGCCCGCTACTTTAAAATATTTATTGATTTCCTTTATTTTTTTTTAAACATCAGTTTCTCATTTTTTCATAGCTAGAGTTCAAATCTATTAGTTGTTAATTTTAATACATGTGTTAATCAGTAAAACATAGCTTTTTATAGTTGATTTTCATATCTTGCTATTGATGTTAAGAAAAAAAAATGCGGAACACTACTAGGGGGTGGGATCAATTCAGGATTCAATCACTTTGCATTTTTCTTCCTTTTCTTTCATAAGGAAGTTAACAAAAACAAAGCACATGCACGAAACACCACTAATTGCTTTATCTATAATTTACGACATAATTTTGGGAAATGGTATGTTTTGGAACATATCCATATATTTTAAGCTTTAACATGTTTTTGGTTGTAATATAGTATTAATGTTTTTCCTTTTTTTTTTTTCTTCCCCTTTTTTTCTTTTTTGAAAAGATATTTCTAATATTTATCAGGCTGCACATAATTTAAAGCAAATGATTAAAAAAAATAATTGATTTTACTCAATAGTTCTTACAAAAATCAAATCAAACAAAATGTTAAACTATTTATTACTAATTTGAGTTAGCATTATGAGTTGTGGGGTATGGGGACAATAAACATCTTCTCAATTCAAAACAAGAAAAAATAATTTCATTAATTATGTTGTCCTGATAGTAACGAAATAGCATTCATCTTACCTTCAGAGGTACAATGGAATTCAATATATCGTTCCATAAAAAGTTACACAAGCAATCGGCTAATTTTTATGCAGGTATTTAAAGAAGAAAGTAGAAATTTAATAGAGAAATAAATATCAAAATATTTTCAATGGGAACAGAATGCTGAGAATCTGCCTAATCAACAAGAACAAATTTTAACTGCTTTAAATAATTTGAAGAAGATAACTAAATTAGCCGAAGCTTTGCAAGTATTCAGAAAAAGTTAGAAAATAACCTAAATCAGCAAGATAAAGTAACTATACAATATCTTTTTTTTTTTAAATATGAACATGCATTAACACATTTCTTTCTTTTTTTAGCCATCTCTAACCCCAAAATATAAAATAAGAGGTTTAAGAGACAATTAAATTTGGTTAAAGAAAACACTGAACTATGAAGTAATGATAATAATAATATAATTACATGTTAATTTAAAGCACAAATGAGCATTAACATGTAATTATATTATTATTATTGTTTACTTGCACAAAGTTAAATTATTTTTATTTTTATGAAGTAATGGCTTGAAGTTCATAATTTGTGCACTTCCTTTTTGCGGAATTTAATTTGAAAAAGAAATTGCAGTCTATGTCAACATTTGAGTGTGGGAAATTGTAACTGCTGTAAAGAATTCATGGGTAATAAACAACCAAAAATAATTCAGATGCTCATTTCAGCAGCAATTGAACTAAAGCTTTCTACATTTGGATTTGTTCACAACAAGCTCAGAAAATAACCTTGGGGTAGAAAAGACAGCCAAACCTGTTTTCTTTTTTAAATTACTTGATGGCAAATAGAATCAAGAAAATACCTAACTGTATGTGTTATATAAAAATAAATTTAATTATTAATCAATTTGTGATAATGAATAAATGATATACATAAATAATTTTAATGGTGGTTATACATATATTTACGTTACTTGCTAACAACCTGGCGAATGTGCAGTAATTAATTTTTCTTAAACATGCGCATTGGGTTGAAAGTAGTGTATTGCATTTATTTTATTAAATTTTTAGCATAAATACACACTTTTCATTGTAAAGTTCTTATTTTCGCTTAAATAAATATTATATTCATTGCATCTTACTCAGAATGTTAATCTTAAGTTATGTTTATGGTTAAGATAAGCAATCTGGTTTTAAATTTAAAAAAAAAAAAAAAAAAACTTTTTTTTTTATTTAAAAAAAAGTCATGATTTTTTCGCGCTAATATTATTTATTAAGAATTAAATGCCATGTCAAAGAAAATTAAATTAATATAATTTTCACTTAATGGGACCAATATATGACTATGTTGTTAACAAAACTGATGAAATATATGGCAAAATCTTAAATTGTTTGCAAAAACCGTTAAACGCAAAAGTGGAAGCTCTCCTTTTCAGAGAATGTAGTATTTAATGGTATTAACCAACAGTAAAAAAATAAAAATTTTTGAGATTGGCTTTTTTGAGAAAAAGAATAAAAAAGATTTTTTTTTTTTTTACATTTCAAACGGCTTCAGCAAAAAAAGTTGAATAGATATTTTTAAATTTCGCCTCTTATCTTAAACAGAATATAGTTATCTTTCAAATTAAAAAAACCGCATCAAAATGTCTTGCACCATTCAGGAAATAGAGCACTTGAAAGTTTTTGTCGAAAATCGCAAGTGAGAAATTGCGCCGAAGGTGCCATCTTTGGCGGACTGTATCTCGGGCCAGGAATTTTTTTGAGCAAAACAAAAACATACCTATAACTCACAAAGTTCTATATTTTAACATAATGTGAAATTCAAAAACTTCTGAGACTATGAAGGTACCCCCCTGCCTGAATCGACACGGATTATCCGTATAGACCTTATATAGGGCAGTTTCTGGAATTTGCCGAATTTCGAAACCCGACCCAAAATGGCAGATTTTACGTAAGCAACAATGCTGGACGCCATTTACGACCACAGAGAAACAAATCAAACAAAGGGAATAAGTTTTTAAAAACAGACTTTCAAGGATTTAAGGAAAAAAAATTCTCAGGGAAAATAGATACTTAACTGTGCCCAAAAAACCAATCTTCACTAAAACACAGTAGGGTTTTCTGATTCTATCTAGATTTCCTGAGTTTAGCTCATGTAAATTAGAAATATATCTACAGGATTGCTTCCATTTGAATCAAAATTTACTGCCATTTATTAGTTTAAGAGCTTCTTTGTTTAATATTTTTCTAAATTTTACAAAAAAAAAAAAAAAAAGATGAAAAAGTGCCGAATTTCTTTGAAATTTTGGGATTCCGAATTCAGGGTTTGGTGCTGTATATATATTATTAAAAAAAGTTATTCATACTCAAAGATTCAACACATTTTACAAAATATATGGCCATTATGTTAAAATCGGGAAGAAATTTTGTTTTGATTTTCTCTAAGCAAACATGATACAGAAAATTGTACATATGATAGTTATAGTTGAAATTTCGGAATGTTATAAATGCCTTGATAATCAATGTTATTTTTACTCACATTAGTTTCAGGGGTGATACTGGAAAAAGTGAATGAAGATTATCTGCTGGTGCTTATGGTCATTAATATTCATTTGTTTTCAGTTATTTAGCAAAACTAACCAGTTGTCCATTCAGAACAAAACAAGTCTACTTTCTTGCATATCAATGTTGATTTTGTAACATTAAATATATCTGTCTTTCTTTCATGTAATGTAAGAATTAGGGATGGCATCAGCTTGCAGACAAGGAGGGGGCAGTTGCACTGCTGTCAAGCATTCTTTGCACCCCCATTGGAGAGAATTAATTTGTTGAGGAAGTGAAATACCTTAATGCAGGTCATTTGTGAAAATAATTTGGTAAAATCCTTTTTTATTTCCATGCTGATTCAATTTTTTCTATCGTTAGTTCTAGTTTGTTCAAAGGAAGGAACATTCATGAAAATAACCCTGAAGGATTATTCCTGCATCAGTCATTGGCGATAGGGTGTCCTGTCCTTGCATTAACAATATTGGCTTACAAATGTCATAGTAGTTTAGAGCTCATTTTTTTCATGTTGACTTGGCATCTGTGTTTGGTTGAGAAAAAGGAAGGATACCTTTAGGGTAGGGGTCTTCAACCTTTCAAATCGTAGGGCCACATCAATAAACTCATAAAGATTGGCGGGCCACAAATTGTCAAAAAAGTAGCGTGAGACAGAAAATTTAAGAGTGGATTTTATTCAAACTAAGTAAGGTTCGATGAAAAGCCGAATAAATATTACTTTGTACTTTTTTAATTATAAAGTGACATGGTACCTGACAGTGTCAAAAAATCAATTGACAATTAAAAAGGTAATAATAACGAACGCATAACATTTCTGGAGGAATTTTAGTCCCTACAGTTTGAATGGGATATTTGACATTGTTTTTGCTTTATTGAAGTTTTGACAGCCGGAAGAATCTCAGGGGTGATTGCGACACAAAGTAAAACACCCTGAAAATTTTTTATGCAAAAAGTGGGTATCACTTTTTATGCACCATAAATTATACGACAGCTTTTATACACATATAGTTACAACGGCATGTTTAGAATAACTTTTGAAATTAAAATTTATATTTTACTTACCTACTTCTAACTAATAAGAAAGATTTAATTAATTTATTTTTTGCAAATAGATTGTAATTTATAGTAAAACATAATGAATAGGAATTTCAAATGACTATATATATATTTTTTAAATATATAGTGAATACTTTTGAAATACTTTTTCTATTTAGAGTTATTATTTTTTCATTTATTTGTCAAATATCTGCCACTTTAGAAATAAAAGTTGAGAAAATAACTGATTTCAGGAAAAGGACGTAAAAATGCGTTATTATGCAAGTTCGGAAGAGCAGTTCAACTTTTTGAGATGTTTCAAAAAAATAACTAAATCAAAAAAAAAAAAAAACTTCCAAGTTTTTTTTTTTATCGTTCTTTTAAAAATAACAAGAAGTTCCGTCTAGAACTATACGAGCCTACTTTCCCGTATACACCAAATTCAAATTTATAATCTAGCTATCTCTTTCTCTCTCTTTCTCCTTTAGCTTTAGTTCTTAATTTTTTCAAATATACCTTTTTCAACGGATAATACATATTCATTCACTCAGTCATTCATTCTTTCATTTATTCAGCCATGCATTTATTAATTCAGTCATTTACTCATTCATGTGTTTATTCATTCATTTACTCATTCATGTATTTATTCACCCATTTATTTATCTTTTCATTTATTCACTCATTTATTCATTCGTTTTCCCATTCATTTATTCATTGATTAATCCTTTCACTCTGTCATTTATCCATTCTTTCACTCCTTCATTTATTCATTGAGAAATCTCCTTTAAAATCCTGATAAAAACATTTCATAGTAAAATAGGCTCCTTAGTTATGAAAGATCTTTCTATTTGTTCATGTTCTACGTTATAAGAGCTTTCCGATAAAGTTTGTTCCAAGCAAATCGGTCCATTAGATCAGGATTTATATAGCATTGAAATTTCCCCGTAAGCGCTATGTTAATTTTTTGAACTGTTCAAAAATGAACAAAAACTGTTCAAATTAATATTTCACGCCAAGAGGTTCCTCCAGTAAGCTTGTTCATTGGAACGTGGATCTTTCACCCAGAGTTTACATCATTTGCTTCATTTTCGCCCATAGGCGCTAATGTTAACTTTTTTTGAACTGTTCAAAATTAAACGAAAAAAATGTTCAAATCAAAAAGTAAAATATGAAAATGAGATGTCCTCGCCGAGATCTCTCGAATGCAAAAAGAATTTTTCGAATCGGACGATTCGTTCAAAAGTTATTAGAGGGGGACAGACCGACAGACCGGCAGACAGACAGACCGACAGACAGAGAGACCGACAGGCACACATTTTCCCCATCTCAAAACCCTACTTTCAAATTTTTTATTTTTCAATCTTTATTTAATTACTTCACTTTTTCTTGATTTTTCTTTATTTTTAACGATATGTTCATGATACATTAAGCCTTCTTTCATGCTTTATTCTTATTATTTTTACTTTTACGGGAAAGTAGGCTAAAAATGAAGTCTGAAACAAAATTACCACTTTTAGCGATGTTTACATCGGGAATGTAAACATCGGCGTCGAAAAAAAATGCCAAAATGGCGCCAACACCCAATGCTCCGTAACAACAAAAGCACGTGGGACGTGGTATCGTTCGTGTTCGGAACAAAGATAGTTGGCGCCATTACAACCTTTGCTGCGTAAAGGGTTGCTACAAAGGGAATGTTTATCCCTTTTCGGAGTATTTTTTGTTCCCATCCGCTAAATTTTCAATTTTGAAGACTAAAAACTCCGATTTTTAAAACATGGAAGGAGGATATGAAAAACCCGGATTTCCGGGGTACACACGAAATACAAACACCCCTGGATCTGCGTTGTTGCGATTCGTACATTAGTAATGTATTCTTCAATGATGATCCGTCAGATGTGTTATTCTTTTTGATTCTGTGCTTTATATTTGACAAAATGACTGTTCTCAAGCAGAACCTGATCTTGGAATTTTCCGTGGCGGTGCAAAACTTTAAAATGCCCCCCCCCCCCCATCCAATTATTGCTCGCATTTCATGCCCTAGCCATTTTCCAGAAAATTTTTCACCTTTGAGAGGGGCACTGACAAATCCATAAAACTTTCGTTGCTTTTTCCACAGCATGCCTTTTTCAGCTCAACATCAAGGGGATAGAGCCATATGAAGGGTCCCCTTAATAGGAGATATGAAAGTGTGACAGTTGAAGGGAGTCGGGGGATTCTCCCCCGGGAAAATTTTGAAAACTATATGCAAACTGTGCATTTTGGGGCCTTTGGAGACTGTTTGGGACTGCAAAAATATTAGGGAAAAACAACAAAAATTTTGATAATTTAAACGAATGGCAAGACCTTCTTATTAACGCCCATATCGAAGAGCCAAGTGCCTGAATTCTCAAATGACACTTACAAGCTTCCCGCTTTTTTTTTATTTGTACATCACAGTTGAATTTGCCGCGCCTCAGAAGCACCACCTATGGCATGGACCGCAGCTTCCCCCCCCCCCCCCCCCCTAGCTCCGGCGTAGATACTACCAAAGATAGAAGTTATGTATTCCTACTCGTTTCGGACACATAGCTCTAATAAAAACCAACTAAAAAATTACCTTTTGCAGCAGAACTGAAAATCCTCTATGTCTAATTGAAGTTCAGATTGAACGCAGTGAATCCAATGAGTATGGCGAGCAGAAAATTTTCATGAAAATTTTATTCTCACGAAAGACTAAAAATCTACAAGTAGACGAGCGAGTTCTCTTTAAAAAGATAACTTTTTCTTTCCCCCCTTTTTAGCCTACTTTCCCGTAAAAGTAAAAAAAAATAATAATAAAGCATGAAAGAATGCTTTATGCATCGTGAAAATATCGTTAGAAATCAAGAAAAGTCAAAAATAAGTTAAGTAATTAAATAAAGATTGAAAAATAAAAAATTTGAAAGTAGGGTTTTTAGATGGGAAAAAAGTGTGTCGGTCGGTCTGTCTGTCTGTTGGTCTGTCTGTCTATCGGTCGGTCTGTCTGTCTGTCTATCGGTCGGTCTGTCCCCCCCTAATAACTTTTGAACGAATTGTCCGATTGGAAAAATTCTTTTTGCATTCGAAAGATCTCGGTGAGGACATATCATTTCCATATTTCCATTGATTTGAACAATTTTTTGTTCAATTTTGAACAGTTCAAAAAAATTTAACATTAGCGCCTATGGGTAAAAATGAAGCAAATTATGTAAACTCTGGGTACAAGATCCAAGTACCCATGAACAAGCTCACCGGAAGAAGTTCTTGACGTGAAATATTGATTTGAACAATTTTTGTTCATTTTTGAACAGTTCAAAAAAAAAATTAACATACCGCCTACGGGGAAATTTCAATCCTATATAATTCCTGATCTAACTGACCGATTTGCTTGGAACAAACTTTATCGGAAAGCTCTTATGGCGTAGAACATGTACTAATAGAAAGTTCATCCAGAACTAACGAGCCTATTTTCCTATGAAATTTTTTGTTCGGGATTTTCAAGAATATTTTTGAATTAATGAATGATTAAATGAATTAGCAAAAGAAAGAATGAATAAATGAGTGAATAAATACATGAATGACTTAATAAATGAATGATTGAATGAATATGTATTAACCGTTGAAAAAGGTATATTTGAAGCAATTAAGAACTAAAGCTAGACGAGAAAGACAGAGAGATAGATAGCTAGATTATAAATTTGAATTCGGTGTATACGGGAAGGTAGGCTCGTATAGTTCTAGACGGAACTTCTTGTTTATTTTTATTTTTTTGAAAGTTTCCTTTTCATTTCATTCAAAAGGTTTGCCGAGCTACTCAAATATATTTGACGGGCCACGGGTTGAAGAAACCTACTTTAGGGAAAGTCATAAAACCTTTCACAAAAAAAAAAAAAAAAAAAACAAGCAAATTATACTGTTGAGATAAAAGTATCCACTATAGTGTCAAGACAATCCTTTATACTGTTTACTTTACAGCCCCTATTTTCAGAGTATCCAACACACTTCGGGAAAAAACTCCACGCCCAATGCTCAATCGGTAATCCATGATTAGTACCTCGGTGGAATCTCAAAATTGAATTCATTGATGTGTACTAATGACAACACTAGTATAATTTTTGATAAATAGTAGGAAATAAGAAGGCAACTGAGGAGATCTCAAAACATTTACAAAATTATAGGTAAAAAGCCACCCCTTTTTAAGCACTTATGCATCTTAATGAAGTAATTATGAAAATGGAACAATTTAATTAAGTTCCTTCTCACCACCCTGCGAAGAATGTTAAATCTGGGTTCTATTGTACAATGTCATTTAAATTTCTTGTTCTGCGATGAAAGTTAATTAAAAATATTAACCTATTAAGATTGAGAAAATAATAAATTTTATAAAATAGTTTTAGCACACATAATCAGTTTGAATAAAAAAACTAATAATACTTACATAATGTAGACAGGTTCTTTTAGTGTAATCAGGCTCATTTAAATCTGCACCAGCAAGACGAAGAGATTCAAGACGTGTCAAAGAACCTTGTTTTGCAGAACTGTAAAATATTCAAACACAAAATAGTTCAGTTTTTTTCATTTTAAAGTTGAACAAGAATAAAATGAATACAATAATAACAAACGTAAGAATACACTATCAACTAGTCACCTATGTTGATCAAAACAAGGTAAATTTGAGTTGAATGCTTGTAGAAAATACATGGATTTTGGTTTTTAAAAGAATCCCACCTTTTAAAAATCACATTTCAGGAATCTCGAAATACATCTGATTATGCTATTTTAAAATATAAATGGAAAAATCTGTTACATACAGGATTTTTGTGATTGTTATTGATGACTTGTTGACAATTGTCACCATCCTGGCTTGAACACTACTTGTTGAGAAATAAATGCCTAGGTTTTTATAAGTTAAGGCAAATGCCTCAAATCCAAAAATGCTAAGGCAATTATGTATTTTTAAAAGAAATATTAATTGTTATCAAAATCAAACACATTGATATTTAATAATGCTTCAAACCAGATACATATAATGTAAATTGCTGTAATTTTCTTGTTAAATGTAGTTGCTCTTATTGCTGTTTATAGATATAAATGGAATTTATGTGTTGTGTGGTTTTGAGAAAAATGATTTTACTTTTAGAAACATATTCAAATCGTGCATACTATCTTTACTTTGGTTTCTGGTATTCCATTGTAAAGAAGTCTAACCACTAACAAGTATTAGGCACCGTACCAAAATAACTACAGTTTACATACGATGCAGTAAGATGCAAAGAAATGCAAGTAAAAAAAATGATTTAAAAGGCATGCAAAGTTCTGCTCATGTGGTTTAATACAATTTTTTTCACAAAACCATGCAGGAAAATAGTTCTTTTTATGGTTACCACCGACATCTCTTGCTTCAAAATAGAATAATGTTTTTCTAATCATTTGCACTCATTATTCCCAAAATTTTTTTTGTCACTTAGTACACTCTTTTGCTTCAAGTGTCTTGTAACCGTTTTGAAACTTGCAAACATCAAAAGTATTTTCCTCTGTAAAAGTTTCTTTTTGTATACTTATTCTTTCATTTAAAAAAAAGTTTTCCCTTTAGTATATTTATATATACAAAGTAAGTGTCCTTTAGGATGGTATACAACAATGACATAAACATGACCTAAATTATCTAAACTAACATACATAAAATAATGATTGAGCCATGCTCAGCAACTTAGATAAAATATAATTATTAAATTTCACATAACTACTTAGACGCAACAACTATTACTACTAAATATTTATTAATTATTGCATGTCATAATGATATACTTTATAACTTTAGGGATGGGTTTTGCTATTAACAAATCAGATTTTGAGGGAGAAAAATATAATATAAAGTTCATATTCACAGACTAACAAGAGGGGGTTTTTATTATTTTTATGGTTTTTATTATTTTTATTTTTTAATATCTTCTCAGGATATAAAATTCAGTCCTAATTCTATTAGGCAGATCCTATCGAACAGGCACATACAGAGAGAGAGAGAGAGAGAACTTCCGTGATGAAAATATCTCACAGATTTATCATTTTTAGATACTGTTTTGTGTGTGTGTGTGTGGGAAGGGAGGAGGAACTGATGTTAAAGTATTCAACCCTCTCAGTCAAAAGCCTTTCCAAGGGTCTCTTAAGATTAATCATGTTTACTTGGTATCAAATGCAACCTTAGAGGTCAAACAAAAAACAATGCATATGATGACTATATTAAATTGAACTATGTCCATTTGGTAGCAGAGACAGTTTTAAGAAAAGGGTAAAACATTTATGCTACACATACATTTATATTAATTAGATCATTTCACAACTTTGCTTATTTCTGCTATAGATGACAAGTTACATTTCAAGAAAAAATTTATTCTTTCTATCAATTTTTCCCATTTGAAAGAGATCAAATTTCTTTAAAAGAAAAAAATGCATTCAAAATTAAACAATAATATTTAATTATTTTTTAGTTTTGTATACATCAATATCAACTTTAAAAAATAATTTAGAAGTTATATTTCTAAAAATATTTCGTTATTCATTAAAAACTTTTTTACTTATATTTTTATTATTTGTTTTTTAAAATAATTCAATACATACCTGCACAGCATTTCACCTATAGTTGAAGATGGTAAATCTAGATATCCACCAGCTTTTACAATTAGATTTATTACTTCATGATGGTCATGCTCAACAGCATTCATTAAAGGAGTCCGGTGATCACGATCTCTCATGTGAACACTAGCACCATGTTTCAACAGATATTCAACAATTTTTAAATTACCATCAGAACATGCTATATGCAAAGGAGTTTTGTAATCATAATCACAAGCTGATAAATAAGCACCCTGGGCAAAAAAAGGTCTCAAGATTAGTAAAGGACTAAACATTCCATACAATGAAATTTCTGACTAAACAAATATAATACAGTATGGGACACCAATTTCGTATCCCGAAATCCGGAACTTTTTCGAAAAAATTCCAAAGCTGAAAAAAAAGAAAGAAAAACAGCTTTTTTTTTTTGAAAAGAAAATATGGATATGTTTTGCACGTTTTTTGGAAATAGGAGTTTTAAAGAGAAGGAAAATAAAATGTATCGAAAATGTGCTGTTTAAGAAAGAAAAATATTTCGCGATTTTCTGAAAAGGGTTCGTTTTTAGCCTACTTTCCCGTAAAAGTAAAAAAAATAATAATAAAGCATGCAAGAAGGCTTAATGTATCTTGAAAATATCGTTAGAAATCAAGAAAAGTCAAAAATAAGTTAAGTAATTAAATAAAGATTGAAAAATAAAAAATTTGAAAGTAGGGTATTGAGATGGGGAAAAAGTGTGTCTGTCGGTCTGTCTGTCTGTCGGTCTGTCCCCCCCTAATAACTTTTGAACGAATTGTCCGATTCAAAAAATTCTTTTTGCATTAGAAAGATCTCGGCGAGGACATCTCATTTCCATATTTTACTTTTCCATTTGAACAATTTTTTGTTAAATTCTGAACAGTTCAAAAAATTTTAACATTAGCGCCTATGGGCGAAAATGAAGCAAATTATGTAAACTCTGGGTACAAGATACAAGTTCCAATGAACAAGCTCACTGGAAGAAGTTCTTGGCGGGAAATATTGATTTGAACAATTTTTGTTCATTTTTGAACAGTTCAAAAAAAAAAAAACATATTGCCTATTGGGAAATTTCAATCCTATATAAATCCTGATCGAACGGACCGATTTGCTTGGAACAAACTTTATCGGAAAGCTCTTATGACGTAGAACATGTACAGATAGAAAGTTCATCCAGAACTAACGAGCCTATTTTCCTATGAAATTTTTTGATCGAGATTTTCAAGAATATTTCTGAATTAATGAATGATTAAATGAATAAGCAAAAGAATGAATTAATAACTGAGTGAATAAATACATGAATGACTGAATAAATGAGTGATTGAATAAATATGCATTTACCGTTGAAAAGGTATATCTGAAGCAATTAAGAACTTAAGCTAAACGAGAAAGAGAGAGAGAGAGATAGCTAGAATATAAATTTGAAGCTGGTGTATACGGGAAAGTAGGCTCGTATAGTTCTAGACGGAAATTCTTGTTGCGATTAGTTTTTCTAAACTACTGCTTTAATTCCGAGTTGATTTCATTAAATTTTGCTTTTTTTAATTTCTTGTAGTATTCTTATATTTATTTTTTTTAAATGATCTCTAATTTTCGCGCGATATATAACATTCGCAAAGTTGAAAATCCGCGTTTCTTGCATTTTCCCGATAGTCTTATCGTTTAATACAATTTAGTGGCTAGAAAATATAAAATAATATCAAAATTTGACAGAATTCTTTTCTTTTATTGTTTAATTAAAGAGGTTAAAATAACATCGGAAAAAGTCTAGATGCTTCGATGCTTTGCCTCGAATATAAGCCTATACTCCTACTTCGTTTTCTGTGCTAAATTTCGCGACTTATAGGCGAGTATATACGCTTGTGGCGGTCGACGTGTGAGGACACGGAGGCGATGGTGGAGGATGTCTGCCTGCCGGAGGCAGGGCCAGAACCTCGGACCTTCTTGATGGAAAGCCAGTGCTTCCATGCTTTGCCAAAAGGTACCTAATGGCCAGGACAGAAGATAGCTCTTGAAGGTGTCAAATCGTACCGCCACATATACTCCCCCTCCAGTGAGCGAGTGAACGACAGTATGGAGGGGAGGAGTGAACGATGATGGGTGCGCCAGACGGGTGCGCCAGTGCCAGGCGTTCTGGCGAGATTGGAAGGCTCGTATCCGCAGGGCGGGCGCTGATGAGAGCTTGTGATCGAGCGCCTCGGTCGGGCGGATGAGTGCGAGTGTTCTCGTGGCGCCATCTATGTGGTGATTGGGTCTCCATTTGTTACGTGTAATTGCCGGGTCACCAAATGTGGCGGTCAGCGACGTGTGAGGTCGCTGACCGCCACATTCCAATTAAAAAAAAAAAAAAAAATGACCGCTGTTGACCGTTTTTCACGTTGGCCAGAGGCTTGGCCACTGGAGGGGATCACAGCCGAAGAAGTAGCCCACGCCTTTGTCACTGGGCGGATCTCTCGATTTGGCTGCCCTAAAATCATCACGACAGATCAGGGGCGACAATTCGAGGCGCAACTGTTCTCGCAGCTTGGAAAGTACTCCGGTTTCTGGCGCTCTCGAACCACAAGCTATGATCCGTCTTCCAAAGGCATGGTGGAACGTTTCCATCGCCAACTGAAAGCCTCCTTGATGTGCCATAAAGACTCTTCGTGGCTGGAAGCGCTCGCTGCCGATGGTTCTTCTCGGTATTCGTAGCGCCATTAAGGAGGACATTAACACGTCGGCTGCAGAGTTGGTATATGGAGAGCCTCTTCGCCTCCCAGGGGAAATGTTGACTAGTGAGGAATATCATTCCCTGGATGTTACGTCCGTGGTTGATCGGCTCCGTTCCCACATGGCACGACTGCGACCTGTACCGGCGTCACTGCACGGGTCACGTCGAACCTTCGTGCTCAAGGACTTAGCTACATGCACGCACATGGTTCTGAGGGATGACACCGTACGAGCCTCGTTAGTTCCTCCATACTTGGATCCCTACCTGGTGGTTGAGCGCGACGACAAAGGTGTAGTCCTCAAAATTGGTGTTAAAGACGTTAGGGTGTCCATCGATAGAGTGAAACCTTGTTACACACTGAATGATGTGCAAGATCAGGCAGCGACAGCCCACTCCCAGGCTCTCCCAATCTTAAACCCATCAACTGACTCAGAGTGTGTCTCAACGGACCATAATACCAAGCTACCTGGCATCCTCAAGACTCCGGGCTACATTACACGTTCAGGTCGCCACACGTTGGATCAGTTTACTACCCAGGGGGGTAGTGTGGCTGCCGAGCGAACTAAAGTGAAGAGAGGATTTTAGAAAATGATTATTATTGGATTAGGAACTGAAGTGAAGGGGAGATAGAGAAAAGGATTAAGATCGGATGGTGAACTAAATTATCGTTGTAGTTTTAGATAGATAAATAAAAGGATATATACCCTTTACGCTACCCCCCCCCCCCCGTATGGTGGCCGGGGTTTGATAGAATAGCCCCAGCGTAGCTGTGCGTGTCGTAAGAGGCGACTAAAACAGCAACATCCGATCCGGGTGACGTAAGGCTTGCTTTGTAGCATGACTATGGCCCCGGGTCGGTAAAGCAGGTCGGCAAAGCTCTGCCAGCCCAGCCCATATGGCTGGTGCTGGTTGTCAGTTTGTCAGAGAGTTTGTGGGAAGGACGACGGAGGACAGCGCCACGGTCGCACCCCCCTCATACTGGGGGGGTAGTCTGAGATAACCTAACCGGTTCAGTCAGTATGGCCGTGGTTTGCATTGAGCACCCTTTACGCTAATAAAAATGCTATAAAAGAGCGAAACGCTAATAAAAAGTTCCAGGGCAAATTATATGGGCTCTGATGCTACTTATAAAATTTTTTGAATGAGGACCCAAAATCCGGAAAGATCGCAGCAACGAGCGTTCTCCGATCCAGTATTGCAATTTTGACTCATTTTAATTAGTGTGATAACTAAATATTTACTGAAAACTTGAACTCTAAACTAAAAGAAAGACATAAAAGTTAAGTCACTTTATATGTTAAGGATTGGAAATAACATTTTCAAGTAGGATTGCATAAGGGTCGGGGTGTATTTGATTTAAACCAAGTGATTTAAGTCATGTGCTTTAACAAAATGAAAGAAAACAAGAATGTTGGAAAAACTTATTACTAAATTGAATTAGCATGCAAGTTGTGAGATACGGGGATAATAAACAACAGCTCAATTTAAATTAAAACCAAAATTTATTTAATTTTTAAAGTTTCATGATAGTAACGGTATGGATTTTTGCTTACCATTGGAAGTATAATGGAATTTAGTATGATTTTGTAAAAAAGTTACGTAACAAATTGGCTAATTTTTATTTAAATGTTTGAAGAAAAATAGAAATTCAATTGACAAAGACAAAAATTTTTCAATGCGGTATTGAAAAAGAATCTAGAGGATCTATTTAATCATTTCAAACTAATCTCCATTGCTTTAGATAACTTGCAGACAGATAATTATAATATAGTTAAAGATATTACAACTAATTATTCAAAAAAAAATAATCTAGAAAATAAAAGAGAGCAGCAAGATCAAGTTCATGACTTTTAAGAAAAGTCATAGTTTAAAAGTACATCATTATCATGTACTCTTTTTTTTTTGGCCATCTCTTATTCTTAAAATACAAAGCAGGATATGTAACAGCCAATTGGTTTTTCTGAAACAAATGTTGAATTTTATTTGAGAAAGAAATATCAAAATTTGTCATGTTTGAAATAAGGAAAACTAGCAGTTGAAAAAAATGAATGGCTGATAAACAGGAAAAAGCATAATAAAAATGCTCACAGCATTAACTTTTGCATTGCTTATCTTATTTAACCCACTGGCGGTTTTGGCCGTGATATCACGGCCTGAGGAATGTGCGGAAAAGCAACGCCTTCGATGCACCAGGGAACCTGTTTGGGAAAAGGGGAAGGAATATCGCAAATATACACTCCAGACCATCTTGACGTGGAAAAAGCCCATCGTAATATCACGGCTTCAACCATTTTGAGAAAGATTTATCATGGCGTGACATCACAGCCCAACACATATTTCATTTAAAGCATAATATATTATATTTTTTTATTTCCTAAATTTTCAGCATAAATATGGATTTCTTTTTAATGTAAAACTATTATTCACACATTTTGTCTAGCTGCAATTTTTCTCCGACTGTCAGTCTAAAGTTATGTTTATTGGTTTGAAAAACAGATTTAAATGTAAAAAAAATCAAATAAATCTTCACACTCTGATAAGGATAAGATTTGTCCTGGTGCAGAAAGAATTTGATAAGAAAATTTATAATTATCTGTTAGGCTTTGTTCTTCTTTCTTTTGTTTTGTTCTTCCATCTGTTCGCTGCTTGGTGAGTTTTTTATTTTTGTTCTTTCCTCATTGCCTTTCTTGACTGCGTTTTTGCTTTTTTGTTTTCTGACATCTGTTCCGCATATTGTTACGTCGTGTATGTTTTGCATTTGTTTTTAAAATTTGTTCTTTCTGTTTATTTTTGTTTATTGAACGGTTTAGCTATTGTTTTTTCCCTTATGTTTTGTTTGTTTTGACTCTGGTTATGTCTCAGGTTAACAGATTTTGTAATCTACGAATTAAAAAGGTCCGGTTTTTGAACCATTTAAAATTTCTCCAGGCTTGCAGGCGCAAGAAAGTCATTCCTTTTATCACTTTAAAGTGTAATTTACCGCATTCTGTTAGTGTTGATAAGCTAATTTAGAACGAAAAATTGCCTTTACTTAGGCTTCTATCCAGGAAACTAGGAAAAAACTTTCGTTCATAGAACGTGAACTTTATGATTTACATATTTCTGTATCTAATTCTAATTTCGATTTTGATTCTATTGATAGAATGTCATGGGCAAGAGCTCTTCAATCATCTGACTGTCACAAAATTACTTTAAATAAGAAATTTACCAAGTTGTGTAACGATTCAAATGTTCCTGTTCCTACTGATTTGCCTCTTGTTAATAGGAATGCGGTTGTAAATCTTTCGAAATTTCCTTTGAATAGTAATGAAATTAATGCTTTGAAATGTAATAACAATTTTGCTTTGGCAAAAAAGCCTTCTTTTTCTGAACTTATTGCTCCGGTTGAAAAAGCTTTCAAATTTAGTGCCTTAACTTCCACTCAAAAAGAGTCAGTTTCAAAATCTTATTGCTTCCAATGTTGATTTCAATTCAAAAGTTCCTAATATTGGTTTTACCCATTCTGTGAAACGCTGTGCCAATAATTTAGTCTCAAATTCTGATTTGGTCATTACCAAAGCTGACAAGGGTGATCAGATTGTTGTTCTTAATAAATCATCTTATGTTGAAAAAACTGATGACTTAATTGCTTCTGGTCCTTATTCTGAAATTTATAAAGATCCTAGCGATAAGGAGTTAAAAGCTATTTCTTCTGCTGTTAAGTCTGTTCATTCTATTCCTTTGATTTCTAAACGATCTGTGATTCCTTCTGTTGCTAATTGTGCGCGTTTCTATGCTTTACCGAAGGTACACAAGGCAGGTATTCCTTTTAGACCAATTGTTTCCAATATTGGCACTGCTTCATATAAACTTTCCAAGTATTTAGTATCTGTGTTTTCTCCACTTAGGAGTCGGAATGTTTTCACTGTTAAAAATTCCATCGATTTTGTAGATTTGAAGAAACTTCATAACTTCGTTCCGAATAATTCGGTTATGGCCTCTTTTGATGTTAATTCTTTGTTTACTAATGTTCCTGTTGATGGCGCTTTGACTTGCCTCAATAATAGGCTTTCTGAATTCCATTTTACTTCTGTGGAAATTGAGGAATTAGTTTTTCTTACTCGTGTGTGCTTGCAACAGAGCACTTTTGTATTTAATGGTAAATTCTATGCTATGGGAGATGGCCTGGCTATGGGAAGTCCTCTTAGTCCTATTTTAAAAAGATTTCTATGTGCATTATTTTGAGGAAAAACTATTCCAGAAATTGCAATTTCAATTTTATGTTCGTTATGTGGATGATTGTTTTGTCCTAACGGACAGTAACTTGTTAGGTATTGATGATGCTCTTTCTATTATGAACTCCATTGATCCTAATATCCAGTTTTCTTGTTCCTAATATCCAGTTTTCTTTTGAGAAAGAACTTAATAGTAGCCTCGCGTTTCTTGATGTTTTGATTTTTAGGAGTGAGTCTGGTTTCACTACCACTGTCTATCGTAAACCTTTCGCTGTTTCTTTACCTCCTCACAGACTGTCGTCTCATCCTCCCAACCAAAAATATTCGACTTTTAATGCTCTTGTCCATCGTGCGATTAATATTTGCTCTTCTCCTGAGCTTCTCAAGATTGAACTCAACTATCTAAAAGCTGTAGCTGTTGATAGAGGATTTTCTCACTCTTTAATTGATTCTATTCATAATAAACTTTCTAAAAAAACTTCAGGTCCCAATCATGTGGTTTCTAGAAAGAATTTGGTTGTGTTACCATTCTTTCATTCTGTCAGTTTCCGTATTGCTAAAATCCTAAAAAGGTTTTAATTTCAAGTTGTTTTTGCTCCTAGCAACAAACTTTCCTTCTCTTCTCTTAAAGATCCTGTCGATCAACTTAATACTTGGGGTATTTACCAAATTAGTTGCCGTTGCGGCCTTTCTTACATTGGACAGACAAAACGTGCTCTGAAAATTCGGTTAAATGATCATAAAGGTTATGTACGAAAGCAAGAGATAAATAAGTCTAGTATTGCTCAACATTGTTGGAATTCCAACCACTCTTTTGCTTTCAATTCTGGGAAAATTATTCAAAAATGTTCTTCCCCTTTAGAGCTTGACTTTTGGGAAGCTTATCATATTAACAGGAATAGTTCTAATTTGGTTAATGATTCTTCCTCAACTCCTTATTTTTCACAGGTCTGGCATAAGTTCCTTTAATTTGTTGTTCTTTCTTGGTTTTTTTGTTAGTTTTCCTTTTTTTGTGTCTATTTTTTCTCTCCCCCCCTCCTTTACATGTGTAATTTGTTTTCCTTTTTGTTTTGGTATTTTCTGTACTTATTTTATTTCCATTTTTTTCTTTGTATTTTATTTTATTATTTTTGCAATTTTCATGTATTTTCACATTTTTATGCATGCTGTCGTCTTTTTTGCTTTGTTTTTATTGATATTCCTTTTTACTTCCTGTACTTTCAATGGATTCGTTTTTTGCTTTCTTATTGGTACCTTCCCTGCTACTTCTACTTCCACTTCACACTGCCTTTATGCTTATTGGTTTACAGTTAATTCCTTGGCTATATAAGCTTTGTTTTTGTTGTTTTGTGTGCTTCATTTGGATGTTTTGCATCTAGAAGCTCCCTGTCGCATTGAAAATGGGATTCCAAGCAATCCCGAAACATATGCCTACGTTTTAATGCTCATTTGTGCTTTAAATTAACGTGAAATTTTATTTCTATTAAAGAAAATTTATACTTGCCAAAAAAGAAAAAAAACTTAATTTGAATACATTTGTCAAACATGATTTATTAAACAAAAGATTGACAGCATTATAGCACTTCCCAAATGGCATATTTAGTTAACAACATAAACCTTAAGGATGTGGGTGGCCTAGTGATTTGAGCCTTGGGCTTTAGATTCCAGTTGCTACCAAGGATGAAGTTAGCGTAGCAGTTCAATAATTGATTGTAGAAGACCATTAAACAGATGGCATGTCATTTGTTAAAAATGAGATATTTTGAGTTTGCAGCTATTTGAACCAAAAGTTAATTACAATATGAAGAAATATATATCACACAGCACACTGCCTCTTAAACCTTGTAACTGAGACCATTAGTAAGCCGGTTTAAAAAGAATGGAAAAATAAACAAACAAACAAACAAAAAAATAAAATTATATGATAGAAGATATTTTTGCTCCTTAAACAAATCAGCACTAAATAAGTCATTTGAAATGGAAGAAATATTTTGCATAACTTAAAGGTCATTTGATACTACTTAAAGGGTAACCACTCGAAAACTGGAGAATATATTTTGTTGAAGATTAATTTTTCTACAGTATGATATGCTGCAAAGAGAGCAATGTACTTGTCTTGAAAAAAAAAAAAAAAAAAAAGAATTAATCTAGATCCGGCTATGCTTTTTTTCAAAGCTATCTTTTTTTTTCAAAAAGGAAGAAAATGTTGAATTTAAAATCCCTTCCGTCCTCGATGGCACGACAGCCCAGGGTAGGCCTTGGCTTTCTCAAAGAGCTTTTTCTAGGTGATCCTTCTTAACACAAAGGTTTCCCAATTCTTGATCCCTAAGATTAGGAGGTCAATTTCAAGGCCAATTGAATTTAACATACCCAGGCAAAATTCTACATTTAGGATTTAAGGGTGTATAGTTACCAAAGAAGCATAAGCTTTTATACATAGGGCTTCAGATACATATTCTGCTTGCTTAAAAGTTTTTATTCAGCAGACAAATAATCAAGTTCTTTGATTTAGCATTATTAATAATTTTTCTTTACAAACACACTCCAAGTAGCAGTGGTTTTACTATTTAAACTCTCCTATAGATTGACATTCCTGGCGTGTTCAGTCCTCTATCTTGGGAGAATAATCTCACTTTGTGTGGTCTTAATTTAAGGTTAAAAGGTAGTTTAATTTCAATCTACTTTGATAAAGCCAAGTTAAATTGCAATTTTTGAGTCCATTTTAGGAAAGCTACATATAATAAGCTACAATCAATTGAATGAAACTTATAGAAATCTATTCATTTCCAAAACTGTATCGCATTAAACTTTATTTTCTCTTGCATACTATTTTCACTGGAGAGCTAAATAATAAGAACACCAACTTCAGAGTAGCTTTGCTTAGACCGCAATTTTTGCTTCATAGACCTAAGAAATTTGAAGAATCATAAACTTAAACTTTTTATAGCACATCTAGTCAAAGTTGGTACAAAATTCACTCTTGCAATCAAAACCTGTATTTTGAAGTGCTGTAAATCAGTAGCAAATCAATTTCTGAGTTTGAAACTTCGTAGATCTTCTAAACAACTAGTTGTTGCAAAAATCTAAACGTTTCAGAACTCTAACTGAACTATATTTGATGCAAAGGTCAGTCAAATTTGTTGCAAAGCATTTATGAGTATTTATATCTCAGTGAGTACTGAATAAATTTTCTTCTTTAATTTGCTTTAAAAAGGGGTAATTTTATATTATCACATTTCCACTTTTTGTGATGGTATTTTTCATTACAGTGATAACTAGCAGACAAAATTTACCGATTTTGACATTATGAATACCCATCATCACCAGGTTTTCAGTTCCTTAAAAAGCCACAGGCAGTATATAACTCATCACCTCTGTTGCAATCCCTATTGGAAATAGCTATGTCTACCATTGGCTGAAGTAATAATGATAGTTTTAAATTAAGTAATAATATGGTTTTCAAATTTAAAAACAAGGACTACAGCTTTACCAAATGAATTAATAAACAAACTACTTAGGAACATAGTTTTCAAATCAGACTTACAAATTGTCTCATAAATTCAAGCTTTTCTAAATTTCCTTCTGACACAATGCTGCATAAAATAGCAGGAGAAATTGCATCACGTAAAGCATCAACTTCCTACAAAATTAAAATCATTTATGTAACACACTACACATATACAGAAACAGAAGAAAATTTTGGGAGAGCAAACAATTTTTCATTTATTCTTATTTGTGTTATGTATTAGAGCAGAAAAGCAAAGATAAATATTTAAAATAATATACTTGTGTTTCTGTACCTGAGAGCCATAGTATCTTTAACATTTTTCGAGTTTTTGCGATGAAATTTAAAAAAAAAACATTTTTAGTACTATAAGACTAGACGTTTTGATGGGAACCTTCGGATAAAGATGTTAGATGGCAGCTTTAAAAGTTTGGAACCCTTATGCAGTTAGTGGCTTTGTGATCGGTACTTTGTATGTCCATTAAGTGAAATGAAGTGGTTGCACAATCAGATTGATATAAAATGTGCATATTTATATGTTCCTCTAAATGGAGCAATTTAAATGGAACAACCTCAAGGATTTAAAAATCCACAAAGAGCTGATTATGTGTGTAAATTGAATCGAGCGCTGGTATGGTTTACATCAATCAGGAAGAGAATGGTTTAATGAAATTCACGGTGTACTTTTAACTTTAGGTTTTATGAAATTATCCTATGCAAATTGTGTGTACATATATGAAAACAATGTTGTTTTAATACTTTATGTGGATGATATTGTTGTATTTTGTAAAAATGAAAATTGTTTAAATAATGTAATTTTAAAATTTAAATCAAAATTCAATGTAAAAGTCCTTGGTAAAACTCGCAAACGTTTATGAGTAGAGTTTGGGAAAACTAATGGCAATTTATTTATGCATCAACAGTCATATATCACTAAAGTACGTGAAACTTATAAGAAATTTAACTATCCGAATGTTTCTTTGCCTATAGGAGTTGGAACTGTACTTTCAAAGACTCAATGTCCAGATTCTAAAGAAGAAATTGAATTAATGTCTAAATCCCCCATACCGTAATATTTTAGGCTGTATTTCTTTTATTTCAAATAGTCGGCCAGATTTAAGCTATGCAGTGAATGTCTTATTACAATTTCAGTCGAATCCTGTACTTATGCATTGGAATGTTCTTAAACTACTAGGGTATTTGCATCAAACTTCTTTAAAACTGTCTATCAAATGTTTCAGATTTAATAGCTCAATGTTTTAGCGACACAGACTTTGCTGCTAATCGTGATGGCAGAATTTCAGTCGGAGGTATGATACTATTTATCGACAAGTCTCCTATCATCTGGAAAATGTTTAAACAAAAATATGCCACCTTGTCCACTATGGAATTGTTATATGCTGCTTCAACCGATACAGAAAAAGAGCGTACATGGATTGTTTGCATTTTAAATGAAATCATAAAATTAAATTTAATCAATATCAAACCTGCATTTAATTTACTCTGCGACAATCAAGCTGCAATATACTTTTCAAATTCATCCATAGAGAATTGTAGAACAAAGCACATAGATGTAAGATTGCATTTCTTAAGAAATGGAATTGAAGAAAAATTGTTTAGTTTATACGAACGTAAATACGAACGTATTATTATATATTACGTAAATACGAAACAAAATTTTGCAGATCTTGTCAATAAAGCTTTAATCAAAAATAAATTAAATTCTTTCCTTAAAGACTTTTTAACTTGAACTTTCTAAGTTCAGTTCTACATGTGAGTCTAATTTGTCAATGTTTCAAGAGGAAACAACTTATTAAAAAAGGATGATTGAACGTTTTGAATATCTGTAAGTGATTTTGTATTTTAATTACAATTGTGAAAGGTGTTCTTTGCAGAAGGCGGGTCATTTTTAGGATTTTCTTGTTATTTTTGTCAAATTATAGTCACAAATATTCCATCATTGTGATGCATTTCCCAGTGTTAAACACGTGTTTGCATAACGTCATAAGATGACGATGCTTGATTGCGATTGGCCGGCTCTCTAACATCGGGAAATGCGAGGATGGAATGCCATGCAACTGCACCTGACTATTTAAATGCATGCTTGGGCTTGGCCAGATAATCTGTTCTAGGTATTCACTTTGTGTACAGGTTGTTCTGTCAGCTGAAAAGGCCGTCAGCTTTCGTTGGAAGTTCTGATTTTTTTTACCACCTGCATGAGGGCAACTTAAACTTTACTTTCACTTAATTTAAAAATCATCACCTGTAAATATATTCACAAAGGCCATCCTGTATATTTTCCCCGAGGAGGAATAAAGTGAATTAAAAATTAAGAAATATATGTGTCTTCCATGTGTCTGCACAAACTCCAATGTTTTACGACCACTTTGTAAATGATAAAAGTGGATTCTTAACAGACAGTTTTGGGTACCCAGAACTTTAAAAGCGGTCCCAATTATTTTTAAAACAGTGGGTCCTTGGGACCCAGGTTTTTGAGTACTCAACAACACCCCTGCATATGTATAAATTATCTTACACTTGTGTAGCATTTCCCTTTCATAAAGTTTCTTTTTTATTTATTAAAAATGGCACTTAGATTATTCATTTCGAGGCCTAAAAACTTATTCTGGGTATCATCAGGGAGCCTAGATTTAAATTCTTATTTCTAACTAATATTAATAGTCTGATATTTTGGATCAATTTTTGAACATTCTAATATTCAGGAATTTTAACAAATAGAAGACAGGGAAAGAGTCATTGGTGCCCATAACGTTTCTATTAATAGAATATTTTCTATATATAACAATAGTATTTCCTCATTTTACAAATTTAAAAACTCAAATTTCTCATTTAAGTCTTTATTGAGTATACTTTATACAAAGTAATTCTTTCCGATATACACATATAGAACAAAAAAAAATATGTGAATGGATGAACAAATTTAATGTAGGAGTTAAAAGCTAAAAGCAGAGCTATTCCTGATACTTATAAATATATTTAAATATAATAATGAAATAAGGTTAAGAAAAAACGAGATTTAGGCCTTGTAAAATAACGAGAACAGCTTACTCCCCTCTTCAGAGCTGAAGAGGAGGGCAAGTTGTTCATGGTTTTGCATGTATTTTCTTTTTGCCTTTAATTAATTTATTTGCTTCTTGAATTGAATTTTGTTTTTTGTTACTGCCAATTTGCTATTGTTATCTTAATAATATCTCAATGAAAAAATAATGAATGATTAAAATCAATACCTCAGCAGATGAGAGATTAAGTGTTTTAACAAGAGCAGTAATTTACATCCAAATCTTCAAACTTAGCATCTTTATGAACAGTTAACTCACCGCGTAAATTTGCTCCTATCATCTACCAAAACAAAATAATAAGCAACATGAGTATTAAAAGTAACAAAGGAGACATGTTTCATATTAGCTACGAAAACAAGGGTAAAAGTTTTTTGAAAAAACGTTATACCATTCTGCAAATAAGTTTAGATTAACATGCATATAAACAGTAACAGTTGACCTTGGTTATAATGAAATCAGAGGATCCATGGTATTTATGACGTTAAAACTGAGGTGATGTGATTAACCTGGTTGATTTTAGAGATCTAAAGTCAAACTACATACTCTAATACAGTAAAAAATATTTGTATGACATAAGCACTTTCAGACAACCCAATTAATTTGCTTGTTTATGAAACAAGCTTTATGATAAAAATGCAATTTTCTTTATTTTTATTTATTTATTTATTTATTCAAAAAAAAAGAGAGAAAGAGACATGCACACTACAGACAAATCGATTTACAGTGATGCATAAACAACAATACAACAATAGAAAAAAATAAGGCATTAAGGTTTTAAAAGCTCACGACATTTATACTTAAAAACGGTAAGAGACATATCAAAATGTCCAAACCCGCAGAAAACTCATTAAAAATTCTATAAAATTTATACAAGGAAAAATTACCAATATAATTATGTTTTACAAAAGGAATGACAAACAAATTATAATTTCTAAGAAACCTAGTTGGTACATTGATGCGGATAGAAGCCAGGATATCATTACAGTCAATCACATTATTAATAACTTTATAAAAAAAGAGTAAACAACAAAGATCACGACGAGATTTCAAACTTGGAATATCAAAACAATCACGAAGAAAGGAAGAAGAAATATTCCGTACATAGTCTCGATTGGACTTGAAATATAAATAACGGATAAATCTGGATTGAACCGGCTCAAGAACTTTAATTTTATTAACATAGCATGGATCCCAAATAAGACTGCAATACTCTAAATTAGAGCGAACCAAACTAAAGTACAAGATCCTGAGTGCTCTTGTATTAATAAAATCTTTAATAGCGCTTAAGAAAACCCAATTTTTTATAAGTTTTGGAAACAATATCATTAATATGGATTGTAAACTCAAGTTTGACATCAAAAGTAACACCCAAATCATTTAGTGTCAGAACGAAGTAAAGGAAGATTATTAATCCTATAAAGATAATTCAGAATGCCAGATCTACGAGAATAACTGAGAACACAACATTTCTTGATGTTAACGGATAATTTATTGTCCAAACACCACTGGTAAAAATTATCAAGATCATTTTGAAGAAAAGCAGCATCAGTAGAAGTACGAATTTGTTTAAAAAGTTTCAAATCATCAGCAAATAAAAGATGATGGGAAAATGATAAAATAGAACACAAATTATTAATAAACAGAATAAAAAACAAAGGACCGAGATTCGACCCCTGAGTTGCACCGGAAGAATTAGTAAAGTCATTGGAAATAGCAGTATTGAAATGCACATACAGCTTTCTATTATTTAAATAGGAAAAAATCCAATCAGTCCAATTAATATGAAAACCCAAAGCAATAAGTTTCCGAATCAGAATACCAAAATCAATAGAATCAAACGCCCTCGAAAAATCCGTATAAATTACATCAAGTTGAGAACCATCCTCAAAAGAAGAGACAATGGTATCAGTTAGAGAAAATAAGTTTGTAAGTGCCGACCTCCTAGGAACAAAACCATGCTGAGACAAAGAAATTCAGTTTTTAACCTGAGAACATATCTTATCACCCTATTGGAAAAAAAATCCCGGTATAAAAAAAATATACCGGTTTTTGGAACAACCTGTTCTGGTTTGATAGCGGATCCAGTATTACACCGGATCCAGTACTATACCGGATCCAGTACTATACCGGATCCACTACCACTCCGGAACCGGTTGTTCCAAAAACCGGTGTCAGTTTCCATTATACCGGAACCGGTACTTCATAATCTGGTATAAACTGGTTGCGCGTTCGATAAACGCTGAAGGCCCACGATGCACACTTGGGGATACATGCATGTAAAATCGGTGAAAACCCCACTACCTCGCCCTGTGTGCAAGCAATCCTAAGGCCTCGGCTAACAGCTAGGGTCTGGTGGAGAAAAGTGTATTTTACACTTACAAAAGAAATTTCCGGCATGATACCAGATAAATTAGTACATTATGGAACACTGATCTACTGTGATACTGGTTCCAATATCCAATATGAAGCTGAAATCAGTATCAAAGTATCAGATATAATTCCACCAAAACCAGCAAGAAACCACAATATAGATTACAAAATTGTATTATTTAGGTACATTTAAAGAACACAGGATTTTCGACGGACTAGGTCCAGATTATACGCAATAAAAAAGGATTAATAAGAAAGAAATTTCTGGCTTGATACCAGATTAGTTAGTACAATATTGGTTCCATTATGGAACACTATAGTCTAGGGAGATACTGGTTCTAATACGAATCTGAAATCAATACCAAACAGTTATTATACTTGAACCAGCATGTTACCACAGAAAGCACAGGGGCTTTCGCCTCCTGCTCGCAGCCACTTTAAACATGGAGACTTAATAGAAAGAAAAAAACAGAGATACTTACTGCCCCGATCTGAAAGCAAGAACATTCATAAATAGTCCTAAGGCTGGTCATACACATAGAGGTGTACCGCAGAGGTTTACCTCTATTGTCCACTTCGAGAGATAAACCTCGGCGTGTGTGCCCCTTCGTGCAATGAAACTCCAGAGGCAAACAGACCTCTAGAGTCGAACCTCGCGGAATTGAAAAATTATATGTTCTACCGCAGAGGTGACCAGACCTCCGCGTGTGTGAGGTCTACCTCCGGTCACTTGTAGGCTGGCTATACACGTAGAGGTGTATCGCAGAGGTAAACCACGGAGGTTTACCGCATAGGTACACCTCAAAGGTAAACCGCGGAGGTTTACCATCTTGAGGCTAGAAGCTCACACTCCTCTGCCTCCGCTGTTTAGTTGAATTCATGGCCTCTATAGGAGAAGAAGACGCGATTGCAGTTGTTGGTTCAGTGTTAGCTACTACTGTTAAGAACAGTGGCGCACCCAATGGGGGTTTGGGGGTTCATCCCTCCAAACCTGACTTTTGAGAAATAAATAATATTTTTATCTTTAAATTTCGGAAAATATTCTACAAAAACGACAATTCTATTGCATGCTTCCACAGACTTATAAATGGATTATTTTCTCTCCTCCCCACTCCCATTAAATTTCTTATCATAAATTATCTAAATATATAACATAATGCATTCATAAAATATGAAAAGATTCATTTTGGGGTGTGAAAGTTGGGTGAAATGGAGGGTCGTGGAAATGAAAATCGGCACAGATTGAGCACAATAAAAAGAATTCTTTATAAACCTATTTCCACAAACTTATTTTTTAATTTTCTTCATGCTTATCGGCATGATTGTTCGAAGTTTTGGGCGTTTTTCTAATATAATGTAAATGCAAGTTAGGCTCCTTTTAGAGAATCCCCTCCCCACTTGGCACTCGCCTCATGTCAGATAACACGACAGATTGTGTAGAGTTGCTTGATTTAAAAAAAAAAAAAAAACATATAGATGAAACCCCTCCCCCCCCCCAAAAAAAAAAAATATTTCTAGGTGCGCCTATGGTTAAGAATAAAAGGAAATGCCGTAAAACATGCGACTGGTTATTAAAAAGAAATCTGTACAGTCATGTCAATTTGTTGACATGTTGATTACATTAAAAACGAAACCGCTAAGCACAAAGAAACTTAAGTGAAATTAAACAAAAGCACTTAAACAGAAATAAACTGAATGCAAATAAAAACATTTGCGCAAATTAAAACAGAGAAAAAAACACACCCTATTTCTGCTCTTGTCTGAGTACAACTGACCGGAGGTAGACCTCACACACGTGTCGACCCACACACACGTGGAGGTCTGGTCACCTCTGAGGTAGAAAATATAATTTTTCAATTCTGCGAGGTTTGACTCCAGAGGTCTGTTTGCCTCTGGAGTTTCATCGCACGAAGGGTCACACACACCGAGGTTTATCTCTCGAAGCGGACAATAGAGGTAAACCTCTGCGGTACACCTCTACGTGTATGACCAGCCGTACTCAGACAAGAGCAGAAATAGGGTGTCTTTTTGTTTTAAGTTGCGCAAATGTTTTTTTTGCATTCAGTTTATTTCTAAGCAGTTTTGTTTAATTTCACTTAAGTTTCTTTGTACTTAGCAATTTCCTTTTTAATGTATTCAACATGTCAACAAATTGACATGACTGTACAGATTTCTTTTTAATAACCAGTCGCATGTTTTACGGCATTTCCTTTTATTCTTAACCACAGGCGCACCTAGAATTTTTTTTTTTTTTTTGGGGGGGGGGGGCTTTATCTATATAGTATTTTTTTTTCTTTTTAAAATCAAGCAACTCTACACGATCTATCGTGTTATCTGACATGAGGCGAGTGTCAAGTAGGGGGGGGGGGATTATTTTAAGGGTGCCAAATCGACTAAATGTGCGTCTTTACTTAAATACATATTACATTTTTTAACATTACTTTTTTTAATTCATTAATACATTTTTTGTGTATATAAGGGGGGAGGGGGCGCTAAATCCTGGTCTTGCCCCAGTTAGAAAATAACCTAGTTACGTCCATGACCAACCAGTAATTTCAAACGCTGCTTCATGTGTATACAGTAGCTTTTTTTTAAAACATGATTGATACTTTGTAACTCGGTACTCGAATGAGCAGTCCATGGCCAAAGGCCAAGTACTCAGTACCTGGTCTAAGTGTGCGGAACTGCTTAAAAGGACAAGACAAGGGTAGAATTTCATATATACAATTGTCATGAAATTACACGAAAGGGAAATTGGAAAAATTTGCCTTAGTTATGTATGCACCAAAAGAAACTTTTAAAGATATAAAAACTTTCTTTTGGATAAGTCGATTGATCATTTTTGATATTTAAAAAATATATCTATTCAATGTAATTCATTCTCACATGTTTGGGGCATTGATGTTTTTAAAATGCATATTTACCAGTTATTTGCTGCATTAATTTTGTAAAAAAATCATTTGAAGATAATGATCACTTTAAAAAAACAGAGAGAATATTTAAACCGATTAAATAAAAATTCGACTTCGCTGCTTTTTTCTACAAAACTTTAAGCGCAATTTTGCAACTTTCTTGGCATTTTTTTCTTCATTTTTGGGTGCAAATTTTTAATATTTTAAAGGGATTTTTCAATTTATGAATTTGGGGCATGCTTATAAGTATAAATGCAAATACGATGACATAAAGGCTATTTTGACAATTTTAATAATTTGAAGCTCAATTAAACAAAAATCGATATTTTTATACATATATATTAATATAGAACCTTTAAAAAATGCGTTTTCACAAGTTGTTGGAAACCACGTGAAAGAAAGCATTCATTTTATACTCAACCAGTATATTAAATACATGCAGCTCTTCGTTGCGGAAATTAAAAATTAAAAAATTTGAACCCTTAATGTGACAATAATCACAAAAATCAATTTAAAAATTATCAAATTAAGATTAATAAATAATAATACGTATCCCGTAATAACCCCACATGCTGAAAATTTTAACCAAAACAAACCGCGGAAATCACTGTTGCCAACACTATTTTTTAAAACATCCGACCCAAAAGGCTTACAATTTGCGCAACAATGTTTGAAAACGATGAAAATTACTTAAAAAGTTTAAAATTCATATGAACTTAGCGATAAGGAGTCTTAATTAGAAGAATATATACTATCCTAAATTGTGAACAGTAAAATACTTCATGTACAGTTTTTTATAGCAGCTTCAGCTCTTAACTGTGATTGGTTAATAGCTTTGTTTGTTTACCTTCTTACAAGTTATATGTCTATTAATTTACAAGTCTTACAAGTCTCTTAGTTTATGGCGCATAAAATTGAGTGGTGTTTTTGGGTTTGTGAACTTAAAATTAAAACCCATGGTGGGAATCTTCTTTATTTTAACACAATATCCTTAAAGAAAGTATATGATTTAGGTTTGAATAGAGTTACAGGCTGGGTGGGGGAGACACTATGTAGTATCAAGTGGTTTATCAATCAAATCAAGTGGGTTATTAATCAAAAGTTTTATAAGCCCTTTGTAAAGCTTTTTGTAATCGAGTTCTCATTAAAAAAATTACGTTTTTTAATTGTCACTTAAAACTAATTTATCTACTTTACATTACAGAAAAATAAGCAAACATCACCTTAATGAGCTAATTACATATTTTTTTTTACTCCTTTGGGAGGGGCACGGGCCCCTTGTGCCCCCTCCTAAAATCCGAAACTGGTTACAGGTCCACAAACAAACTGTAAGTAAATTGTTCGATGATGTTTAGGATATTGATACAGCCACCGCGAAAAAAAGACCCTTAAAAGCTCCAATGAACAAAGCAAATACTTAAAATTAGATAATTTTTTCTGCCAATATCTTTCTATTTTCAACTTGGAAAAGTGTTTCCTTCCCAAAATAAATTCAAAGTGTTTTTTTAACTGCTAAACACACCATCACTGTTAAGAAATACCTTAAATATTATGATGTGGATGATAAGAATGACATTCCCCCTCCCCCCTTTTTTCTGTTTCAAAGTTGTGATGATTTTTTTAAACGTATTGCATCACAATGCATAATTCACGCTTACATAACTTTTTTTATTTAATCTTTTCCATGGGATGACACCATCAATAACCACCCCGGGTGTCACCCTTGCTAGCTAGGCCACTGCGGATACCACATAATCGGTGTCTCTCGTGCGACTTATCCATACCAGATATCCGACTCTGGTGTTCGATACCTGTAAATTCTATACATAAGTAAAATTTTATATGCCGCAGATATCTGGATTTTTCATGCAATGACCGGTTCGAGTTCCGGATATTTAAAAAATATCGGTTGAAAACTAAATTTGACACCTTCTGGAGGGGAGGAACAGTCCTGTTAGTCCCAATCCCCCCCCCCCCTTCTGTTGGTGCATTCCTTGAAGCAGTTATTACAAGAGCTTACACTAGTATACAATGTGAGTAGTTCTGGTATATTTTCATTCTGATTTTAAAATTACCAAGATTTTATATATGGTTTTAAAATTGTCAGTACATTTGCAAACTGCATGTTTGGAAACTGCCATCAAAATTTCCAGCATGGCTTCACACTTTTCTCCACCAGACGCCTACCTGTTAGCCGAGGCCTTAAGATTGCTTGTGCACAGGGTGAGATAGTGGGGTCCACGAATTTTACATACACGTATCCCCAAGTGTACATGGTGCATCTTCAGCGGGTATCGAGCATGCGACCTTCCAGGTAGAAGTCCGATGTCCTAACCAGTAGGCTGCTGCAGCCTCATCACTATGGTTTCAAAACTTCCGTATGTCGTACCAGCTTAAAAATTTCGAGAATGGTTACATAACCGTTTAAAATTTTCTAATATGGTATGATACCATCTTTAAAATTTCCAGTATGTTTTCATACTAGCTTCCAAATTTCCAGAATGGCCTGATACCGGCTTAACATTTCCCAGAATGACTTCAAACTGGTTTCAAGATTTCTAGTATGGTGATCATACCGGCTTCAAAATTTCCAGTATGGTATCACAAAGGTTTCAAAATTTCCAGTATAATTTCCTACCGGCTTCAAAATTTCCAGTATAATTTCATACCGGCTTCAAAATTTCCGGTATGTTGTTACTGGTTCTGGTATTATTTTTACTGGTTCCGGTATGATTTTGATACCGGTATGATTTTGAGTTTTTTCCAATAGGGCATACACAATAGTTTCCAGCAACTTCGAAAAAGGGCTCAAAATAGCAATAGGACGATAATTTTTACAATCAGATGAGTTACCGCTCTTAGACACTGGAAGAATTTTAGTATATTTCCAAGCATCAGGAAAAGTGTTGGTCTTTAATGACAAATTAAAAATAATAAGAAGGGGATAAATCAATACATCAGCACAACCCTTTATAATAAACGAAGGGACACTATCAACACCAACAGTTAAAGAAGACCTCAGCTTCCTAATAGCCAACACAACATCCTCCCATGAGTAATATTATCAATCTTAATAATATCATGCATCCCAAAACAATCTCTGTCATAACTAGAACTCATTTGATAAACAGAACCGAAATAATTGGCAAAGGCATCTGCAATATCATTATCATTATTATACCAGATATCATCATATTGAATGCTATTGGGCAATGAATTCTTTTTGTTGAAACAGGACCAAAACTTTTTAGACTCAGAAATCAAATTATTTTCAGTTCTTTGTATATAAGAAGCATAATCAATAACGATACTAACTTTTAATTTAGATCTCATTGACTTAAATTCATCAAAGTTTAGGATCACCACTAATTAAGGCCCGCTTAAGTACTTTACTCTTGGATTTGATCAAATTAATTGTATCAGTAGTGTACCAAAAAGGATATTTGTTATTGACAATTTTAAATGGAATAGTAAGATTAAAAACATCGTATAAATAACTATAAAAATTATGTACGGCATAGTTCACATCACTACAAGTATTCAAGAAATTCCAATCGATAGCAGAAAACATATGCCATATAGACAAAAAATCGGCTTTATTAAAATCTACATATCTACTCTTCTTGACAAACTTACCACCACAACAAGTAATAAAATTAATACTAATAGATAAGGCAGGATGATGACCATCCTCTAGGACTAAAGGCATATATCACAATGTTTAACCGAGATATTACAATACCCAATATTAGAAAGCCCCAAATCCAAATGTTTGTTATTACAATTAGGAACTGAATTAAATTGACCAAGGTTATATAATTGCACAAAATTAAGTAACTCATATACTTTCGGATCAAATAAATTAGTGTTCAATAACTCACCTATAATAGGTAAATTAAAGTCACCACAGATAAAAATATTATCGTAAGAAGAAAATTTAACAAAAACATCAAAAACCCGCACATAATCATCTTTAGCAGAATTAGGTGGAAAAAAAATTACGTAAAAAAGAACCTTTTTACTATACTTTAAATTAATAGAAATCCAGATACACTCAAAATTTAGATCAGGAATCTCGATCAATACATGTAAAAAAATATTTTTTAAGAGCAATAGCCACACCCCCACCACGTCTAAAAGAGCTAGTCAAAGAATCCCGATCTTTACGGAAAACAATATATGTATTATCAAATAAGTTGGTTGAAACAATGTCACTGCATAACCAAGTTTCAGTTAAAAAAATAATATCATAGTCCTCAGAAGAAGTAGAAATAAAAAAATCGTTCACCTTGGACCGCAGACCACGAACATTCTGATAAAAAATAAAAAGTCACTTATCAGGACCCGTAATCGGCCCAGTAGGACCAGCACCAACACCAGAATTTTCAGCATTATCTTGGAAGATCTGGTCACTCCTCAATCTTCCAAAAGAACTCGGAAACCAGACATCCCTCAGGCCATACAGAAGCATCCAATAAACGGTCAAATTCCCTCTCATACACCTCAATATGGAAGAATGTGTATGTTCGAAATTTCGTTCTTAGTTTATGACACTGCAGAAAATCGAGCTTCAAAGGGTTTAAAAAATCAATGACCTCGGTTACCGAAGTCTGAGGACTTATTCTAGACAAAAAAAACTGCCCTTTTTTATTTACTTTTGAAACACTTCTTAATTCCGAATCTTTCATGGATCCATTGAGAATACATCTGGGTTTATTTATTTTTTTCCCTCTACTATCCCTGGCCCTGGGAATATTTACCTGTAGATCATCCGCGACAGGATCCGAAACAGGCCTAGTCACAGATGCATAACTTTCCACACTTCCATCAGAGTTACCAGCTCGTACAAGAACGGGAGAAAAAGATGATTCAGATACCTTAACTGGATTAACATTAATTGGCAAAATCTTGCCAGGTACAGAAACAAGTTTAGCCAAATCTTCAACCTTATTGGTAATATCTGCTTTGATCAAATCAAAGTTACTTCTAAATTCCATAAACAAAATCTCCAGACTGTTACCTCCAGAAGAGTGTTGATTATTCGCCACAATAGATTGCACCACATTACTAGTTGACTGAGAATTCCTTACATAGTCCACAGCAGCTTCTTTGCAGACGTCACGAAAAATAGTAGATCTAATGCATTCAATTCTATTAATAATTTATGATTTTAATTCACCTAAGGCACACCTGGCCTCATCACGGACCGTTGGGTTCATGTTACACTTAGAATTGATAGCGGTATCCAATTTACCGTGGAATACATCAAGAGCACGAAAAAACTCAATATCGGGATCATCCGCCATCTTGCCAAAAAAAAAAAAAGAAAAAAAAGTTAAATTATTTAATAATTATTAAAAAAAACTAAATCATTTAATAATTATGAAAAATAAAGTTAAATTATGTAGATTTACTCATTTTCAATGAATAAGTCTACATAATTTTCAGACATACCTTATACAGTATTAAAAAAAGCATCAACAACTTTTGGTGTGGAATTTTTACCATAACCAAGTATAATCGCCTTTTGCTAATGCAACTGTGTTTGTCACAATGGAATGACATTTACTTTTAGGTATTTTTTTAAATGCAAGATCAGTTTAATACTGCAAATAATAAATTAAAGAATTAGATACATTAAGCCACTTTTATGAAAGATATTTTAATGTAAAATATGAATGATCATATTTTACATTAAAATTTAACTGACTAGTCATATTGTCTGTGGACCAATACATAATCATACTTACTTCATGAAATACATCAACTTACATTTCTTTTAGTTTGGATTGACCATTCCTTTTTACTAAGCACGTAACTGAGTTTGGTTAATGCTGCTTCAGGAGTCATATCAGATCCAGGCACAACTCCTACATCCATTAGTGCCTAATATATATATACATATATATATATGTATGAAATAGAGAATATATATATAAAAAATTAGTGGGTATGTGAAAAAACAACAATATAAAAGGCTGAACGTGGGAAATCACAAATATAAACATTCAAAATGAAAAAGAGCCTGCCTCTTCATCAGTGGGAGGGAGCAGGAAGCATATATAACGAACTATTGTCATTGCAGGTTTCTGAGAAATCCCAGCATAGCATGTGAGAAAAAAATTTTTAATAACAAAAGATATAAGACTGGGAGTTGCAAGTCAAGTGAATAATCAAAATAATGTGAATAATCAAAATAATTTGAATAATCAAAATAATTTATCAAAAAGTTTTTTTTTTTTTTTATTATTAAAAGAAGTTTCAAGTTTACGTGAAACTGACTGAGGCAAATTGTAAAAATAGAAAAAAACAGAAAAACAACATGCTATAGCCGAAATTTCCCCTCCCAGACCTGCAAAGCAATACGATTAAAATATAGCTTCTAAATCTACTCACCTCCCAAGGCAGGAACAGGAAAGGAAGACATCAACAACTAGCCGAGAAAGAGATACGCCATGTAATGGCTAAGTCCGTCCGTGTCCGTGTGGTTGACCTTGACATTCCGATCTCGCTCACAGACCAACACAATATCCAAAAACTGGCGTTCCAACTGATGGACTTTAGCCAGAAATCTTCATCCCGTGTGTGTCAATGAGGTTCCGTTACGGTTATATAGCAACTGCAAAACGCTACGCCAAAGTTTTAAACGACTTAATGTAACAATTAATAAAATTCAGCGGATAATTATTAAAGTAAAAAAGGATTGCAGAGAAGGTGAAAACATTTTTATCCAAGTTATATTTGTTATTGCAGATTTTAGAATACCTGTAAAGTTGACCTGTGATAATATTTATAAAAACTTTTTTATGCAAATTACTATGCCAGTGTGGCATAGTGATGGTATGGAAATTGAAGTCTTTACGTTTATCATATACGTCAATAATTAGATTACTGTTTCTAATGTTCAATGATAAATCCAAAAAATTAGTTCTGTATGTATTATTATTAGTGGATTTTAAATTTAGACAATTGGGATAAATTTTTTCCAACTCCTCAGCAATATTAAAATTGATGACAAGAATGTCATCAATATATCTGAATGCACGTATTCTATTGTTATATTGCACCACATATTTAAATTCGTAGTAGAATAAAAAAAGGTTTGCGGCAGTGCTAGAGTAATTGGTTCCCATTCCTATACCCTTTATCTGCTTATAAATCAAGTTGTGGAATTTTAAAAAATTATTTTTGAAGCACAAACTGCATAGATTAAGTGTAAAGTCCTTATTCAAGTTAATTTCAGATTCTAGGTGAAAAAAATCAAATAATTTGTCTATTGCATGTACCAGCAGATGAATTGGAATATTGTTAAATAAATTTTCAAAATCATAAGAGTATAAGAGTGTAGGAGGGGAAGCGATTAAGGCATTTACAACATCCGAGCTGTTGTTGATTGACCAAAAATAGCTGGTGTTATGAAATTTGTTTTTTAGAAAATCGTAAATTTGTTTTAATAGTTTTTGTAAATGTATATTGAAAAAGCTATTCACACTACCAATAGTGCAACAGATAAATCTGAAGCCAATTGGTGTTTTATGGAATTTTGGAGTTAAAAAGAGAAAAGGAATTTTTAATTCCCTAGGGACAGAGAAATTTTTTTCGAATATAGATTTGCATTCCTTTGCAAAGCAGCGAAATTCTTGTAAATAGAACTGACTTCTGCGTCTACAGGTTTGTAAAAAGATGTGTTATTCAATTCGGTCATAATTTTCTCTTTATAAAATTGTTTGCATATAATTGCATAGTTGTTGGCAGCTTTATCAACAGGTACGAATATGAATGATTTTTGTATGTTTTTTATATAGCTTAAGTCTTTGTTACTGATTTTTTGATATTCAAATTCATTACTATTAAGATGGGTTTTTAAAAAACACTTAAAATCAAGTAGTATGTTATGTTTCCATTCAGAAAAGGCTTCGAAGGGAGTGGTGTATGTATATGCAGTTTTTAATATGAAATCATTAATATTGTTTGTGAAATTTATTAAAGCTTTTTTGAAATTTAACTTTCTATTTAATCTGAACTTTGCGCCGAGTGATAGTAGTTGTCTTATATTTGGATTCTCAATAAAATTGAGATCGCCAGTTAGGATATGACCGTGATTATTGTCGATATATTTATAGAATTCAGACTTATGTCATAAACAACTAGAATCGTCATTCGGATCTTTGCATGCAAATTGTCTATAGTTATACATAGTTGCGCTGAAAGGTTTGCAGTACTTAAATGTATTTTGTATTTTGCAATTTTTTATAGGGAAAATATTGTAAGCTTTTTTAAAAGAACTGTTAATGTCGAAAAAATTAAATGATTTTTGTTGAAAAAGAGTAACAAAAATTTCGGCTATAGCATGTTGTTTTTCTGTTTTTTTCTATTTTTACAATTTGCCTCAGTCAGTTTCACGTAAACTTGAAACTTCTTTTAATAATAATAAAAAAAAAAAAAAAAAAAAAAAAAAAAACTTTTTGTTCTTTTTATAACTGGATAAATTATTTTGATTATTCAAATTATTTTGATTATTCAACATTATTTTGATTATTCACTTGACTTGCAACTCCCAGTCTTATATCTTTTGTTATTAAAATTTTTTTTCTCACATGCTATGCTGGGATTTCTCAGAAACCTGCAATGACAATAGTTCGTTATATATGCTTCCTGCTCCCTCCCACTGATGAAGAGGCAGGCTCTTTTTCATTTTGAATGTTTATATTTGTGATTTCCCACGTTCAGCCTTTTATATTGTTGTTTTTTCACATACCCACTAATTTTTTATATATATATTCTCTATTTCATACATATATTTGCAACTGTTTAAGTGTGCTGCCTCGTGCGCCTTTTCACAGTTTGATTCACTTTATTAACTTTTGATTATATTAGAATATGGCACTAGTTATGCTGCATTGTGCGCATGAGTGCATATTCGTTTCTTATATATTTTTTGGTTGTGGGTATGTTGTTTATGTTTGTTTGTTATATAGTTAGCCCTTTTGGCTTTTCGTTATTGCAATTAAGCTATTGCTTACAAAAAGCAGACAAAAAATAAAAATAACAAATCATGTACCTATGGATTATTACAAATGTAGAAATAAATTATGAAAAACGTGTGTTATGAGCATGGCTGCTGACTATATGCCCAACCCTTTTTGTACACCGTTTTGCAAATTTAACAATATCATATACAAAATTACATGTAATAAATGTCTACAAGTATATATTGGACAGACTTCCAATGAACTTCACAAAAGAATAAATTTACATAGAAGTCAGATCAATAAATGTTCTAATCCATCCTTTGAAATTTTACATTTTAGATCACATTCTTTTCACAGTTCAACTATTGAAATTCTTGCTCATATTAACGATCATAAAGAACGATTACATGCTGAAAATGACTTTATTTTTAAAAATAGATCCATTTACCCTTACGGACTTAATACCAGTTTGAATAACATGATATTGGAGAAGATTGACAACGTCTATGCACTTCTATATGAAATAAATAACATTTTGAAAATTAAACGTGGTAAAAGAGGTTCCAGAATCAATAGTAAAGTTTTTAATTGCCTTTTTCCGGAACTATGGCTTCGGAAATGGGAACAACATTTTTGTAACAATGCACGTGTATTTAAAATTAAATCTGAAGTTTTTAAATTAAAATTCAATTCCTTACGTAAAATATACAAATGCATTCCAAAATATAAGTTCAAAAATAAACAATTTAAAGATTTAATCTGTGATCTGATACAATTTAAAATTCGTAACCGAAATAATAACGTAAATGTGCTATACTTTGTTACTCTTTTTCAACAAAAATCATTTAATTTTTTCGACATTAACAGTTCTTTTAAAAAAGCTTACAATATTTTCCCTATAAAAAATTGCAAAATACAAAATACATTTAAGTACTGCAAACCTTTCAGCGCAACTATGTATAACTATAGACAATTTGCATGCAAAGATCCGAATGACGATTCTAGTTCTTTATGACATAAGTCTGAATTCTATAAATATATCGACAATAATCACGGTCATATCCTAGCTGGCGATCTCAATTTTATTGAGAATCCAAATATAAGACAACTACTATCACTCGGCACAAAGTTCAGATTAAATAGAAAGTTAAATTTCAAAAAAGCTTTAATAAATTTCACAAACAATATTAATGATTTCATATTAAAAACTGCATATACATACACCACTCCCTTCGAAGCCTTTTCTGAATGGAAACATAACATACTACTTGATTTCAAGTGTTTTTTAAAAACCCATCTTAATAGTAATGAATTTGAATATCAAAAAATCAGTAACAAAGACTTAAGCTATATAAAAAACATACAAAAATCATTCATATTCGTACCTGTTGATAAAGCTGCCAACAACTATGCAATTATATGCAAACAATTTTATAAAGAGAAAATTATGACCGAATTGAATAACACATCTTTTTACAAACCTGTAGACGCAGAAGTCAGTTCTATTTACAAGAATTTCGCTGCTTTTGCAAAGGAATGCAAATCTATATTCGAAAAAAATTTCTCTGTCCCTAGGGAATTAAAAATTCCTTTTCTCTTTTTAACTCCAAAATTCCATAAAACACCAATTGGCTTCAGATTTATCTGTTGCACTATTGGTAGTGTGAATAGCTTTTTCAATATACATTTACAAAAACTATTAAAACAAATTTACGATTTTCTAAAAAACAAATTTCATAACACCAGCTATTTTTGGTCAATCAACAACAGCTCGGATGTTGTAAATGCCTTAATCGCTTCCCCTCCTACACTCTTATACTCTTATGATTTTGAAAATTTATTTAACAATATTCCAATTCATCTGCTGGTACATGCAATAGACAAATTATTTGATTTTTTTCACCTAGAATCTGAAATTAACTTGAATAAGGACTTTACACTTAATCTATGCAGTTTGTGCTTCAAAAATAATTTTTTAAAATTCCACAACTTGATTTATAAGCAGATAAAGGGTATAGGAATGGGAACCAATTACTCTAGCACTGCCGCAAACCTTTTTTTATTCTACTACGAATTTAAATATGTGGTGCAATATAACAATAGAATACGTGCATTCAGATATATTGATGACATTCTTGTCATCAATTTTAATATTGCTGAGGAGTTGGAAAAAATTTATCCCAATTGTCTAAATTTAAAATCCACTAATAATAATACATACAGAACTAATTTTTTGGATTTATCATTGAACATTAGAAACAGTAATCTAATTATTGACGTATATGATAAACGTAAAGACTTCAATTTCCATACCATCACTATGCCACACTGGCATAGTAATTTGCATAAAAAAGTTTTTATAAATATTATCACAGGTCAACTTTACAGGTATTCTAAAATCTGCAATAACAAATATAACTTGGATAAAAATGTTTTCACCTTCTCTGCAATCCTTTTTTACTTTAATAATTATCCGCTGAATTTTATTAATTGTTACATTAAGTCGTTTAAAACTTTGGCGTAGCGTTTTGCAGTTGCTATATAACCGTAACGGAACCTCATTGACACACACGGGATGAAGATTTCTGGCTAAAGTCCATCAGTTGGAACGCCAGTTTTTGGATATTGTGTTGGTCTGTGAGCGAGATCGGAATGTCAAGGTCAACCACACGGACACGGACGGACTTAGCCATTACATGGCGTATCTCTTTCTCGGCTAGTTGTTGATGTCTTCCTTTCCTGTTCCTGCCTTGGGAGGTGAGTAGATTTAGAAGCTATATTTTAATCGTATTGCTTTGCAGGTCTGGGAGGGGAAATTTCGGCTATAGCATGTTGTTTTTCTGTTTTTTTCTATTTTTACAATTTGCCTCAGTCAGTTTCACGTAAACTTGAAACTTCTTTTAATAATAAAAAAAAAAAACTTTTTGTTCTTTTTATAACTGGATAAATTATTTTGATTATTCAAATTATTTTGATTATTCACATTATTTTGATTATTCACTTGACTTGCAACTCCCAGTCTTATATCTTTTGTTATTAAAAATTTTTTTCTCACATGCTATGCTGGGATTTCTCAGAAACCTGCAATGACAATAGTTCGTTATATATGCTTCCTGCTCCCTCCCACTGATGAAGAGGCAGGCTCTTTTTCATTTTGAATGTTTATATTTGTGATTTCCCACGTTCAGCCTTTTATATTGTTGTTTTTTCACATATCCACTAATTTTTTATATATATATTCTCTATTTCATACATATATTTGCAACTGTTTAAGTGTGCTGCCTCGTGCGCCTTTTCACAGTTTGATTCACTTTATTAACTTTTGATTACATATATATATATATATATACATATATATATAATTCAATTCTGAATCATTTACATGAAAAATTGTTGAACATATAGAGCTTTAACTAATTTGCAGAGTTAATAATTTGCTAAAGTTGAAACAAATATATCATATAATAGATAAAGTAATCTTTATAAAATTTCATGTTTTTGAAAAACTACCACACCATTATACTGAATGATTTTTATTAAGTCAGATAATAAGTGGCAAAATATATCATTTATAAAACCCTTGTTACATAAAAAATGTCTGAACTATAGATTTTAACACCATTTACCAGTTTACTTAAAAAACCATTTTGTATCATATATCATTCTGACATCCTTACATGAGGCATTCATGAATATGCAGAATCTACTTCAGTTTCAAATACAGTTGAGACTTGTAAGTGCGAAATCGCTTGAATGGTCCCGTTAGTTAACAATCAATTAATATTATATTTTACATGCATAACATGAAATTTTCAAGCTATTATCTCTTAACATGAAAGGAAATTAGACATGTAAACACAGATAAGGGTATGTATAAACTCTTTTTCAAGAATGATAAGTCCATTTTCTCCCTTTGTTAGAAGTAGCAGATGTGGGAATGAATGTCCATTGTCCATTTGTGGGAGGAAAGAGGTATGTCTAGTTGAAACTGTTTTTTTCTCTTTTGAACAATGGTCTAAAAGGGGCAGGGAATGTTTTAAAAAGCGTGGGAGTTACAAGTAAACTGGTGGTGTCAAGCTATTCTTTGTCCTTTGAGTTTACAGTGCGTTTTTGAGCTAGCAAACCATTCAGTTGAATCAACGCACGTTATTTGTTGGTGAAACATGAATCCTAAGCAGCAGCAATTGGTTCCGGTTGAAACAAAGGAAAAAATTTTGAATGAAATTTCTGATGCTGTGTTGAAAAGACTGAAATCGCAAAGAAATAAATTAAGAAGAGATTTAGTAGTTCTGGAATAAATGAGAAAAAAAAGGAACAAAAATAAATTACAGGTCATATCATCAATTTGAACTGAAATTTATATAAATTGTTGGTAAGTATGTTATATTTTTTATGTGTTATTTTCAATAGAATAGACAAAACTTTAAAAAAAAAAAAAAAATGAAAGGCAATGATCGGGAACTAAGAAATAGCAATTTTATAATAGTCAACCATACTATTTCTTACAAAAATAAATTGAAACAAATACCAAAAATTATGTTTGAAAATAAATCCACCAAAGTTTCATTTTAAGACCCATTTACTTAACAACTCTGATTAAGTTTATTTTTTGGGCGAGGAAATAATAATAATAATAATAATAATAATAATATATATATATATATATATATATATATACATGCACATATTTCAAGATTTAAATTTTTAAAAATTATTTATGCAGAAAATTACAAAAACAGGGAATGTTGCCTTGAGGCAACACTGATTAGGTGGTAAAAATGTTATAACACGTCAGCACATGATACGAAATGTGGAAGTTTTTGAAACAATTCTTGGTTTCATCATTTTCGGCCCATTAAATATAAGATCCTCTGTATTCACCAAGAGTCTTTTTATTCCACCCCCAGTGTAAATTCAGTTTTTTTGGCTTTTTATTAGCAATTTTTCTTGGTTTCATGGCTTGGGAAGGTTGAGGAGTGCTTTTATTTGACGGAGCAGTTTCTGTGCTAGATGAAGGTCATTTATGATTATCTCTACATCAATATCTATCTCTGGAATCGTTTCTTCGAAGGCTTCCAAATCAGTACAAAATCAGGGTCTATGAGGCTGTCGTCAAAGAATTCTCGACCATCTTCAATGTTTGAACCACATCCCTTATTATCCCCCCAATTATTCGTCTCCGGCATTTGTTACATACGGCAATCCAAGAAAATTAAATTTTACTTAATGTTTAACCTGCATGAGCGTATAAGCTCTGGCTTAAAGGGATATAGCCTGAAAAATTGTTACCAAGCAGGCGCACCTATCTTAAGCTTTTCCGGGGGGGGGGGGGAGATATACTCACCTTGTACTTTTCATTAAAAACAAAAACAACATGCAAATTCATAAAAATCCATTATACTCACAAAGCCAAAAGGGGGGTGAATTGCCCCCTCTTGACCCCTAAATGACGAGCCTGCTACTAAGAGGGCACTTGCAAAACATTCTAAAACTTAATAGAAACTACAAAAGGGATTTAAAGTATCAAACAACACAACCCTTTTTGCCCTATGATGTAGCCTACGGGCAACAAACACTAATACTAACAAAACAAAATAAAACGCAAAAAGTGAAAAAAAATAACATTACATAATACAGTGCAAACAATAACTTCTCCAATTTTAAAAGATAGTACGTGAAACACATGCAGAGCAATATTTTATTATTTTTTGAAATCGCAGTCGGCCGGCACTTTTTATGATATAGATCAAAGTCAAAGAAAAAATTTCAATTTTCGACAAGCAGCGCCATGCAGTTGTTTTCTTTGATAGTAGTTCGTTAGCTCAGAGTGTAAACTACGGGCTATAGTGCATGATCACATTATAAAATCAATTCTATGAATTTAGCAAGGGATCAAATGCTATGTTACATACAGTCTACACTATGATGCAGAGCGTTAAAACCAATTGCTTTCCTTCTCTGTACGCTATACTGTTTTTAAACATAATTTTAATTATATTTTCTAGAAAACATATTGAGAACAATTAAAGCAGATAACTAATTTTAGAACAACAATTAATAATGATAGGATACATTCGACATTAATGGACATAGCATTTTCCTCAAGAGTAAGATTTTTATTTTAAAATGAAGTTTTCCTAATAAAAATTAGTTTTACATTCCATCTTAGAGACAATTATGAATGACCATCATATAGGAAAAATAGCAGCCTCGGCTAGGTACGCGTTTCCAAAAAGTGAAAAATCATCAGATTTCTACGATCAAAGCTCATTTCACAATTTTATTTGTCTTTATATAAGGACATTAGAATTTATTTAGTATTTGAATGTGGTTAGTACAAAGCCATGGTTATTATCAGGATAGCAAAATAGTTTTGTATACTATTAAATCAGAAATTTCATACATGTAAACAACTTTCTTAATATAAGGAAAATATTTGATTCCATAAGAGTAAATTGATTCTCCCATAGAGTTAGATAAACATTCCAGATCCTGATTATTCGAGAATACTTACTGTTCAGTATAGAAAGGGTATTAAAGACTGATATGTTAAGGATTTCCTAATACTTTTTACAAGAACCACCATTAGGATCAGGAGGAGCCGTGATCAAATATCAGCTGTCAACAGGCAGGCAAGATTGTATAAACTAAAACTACAACTACTATAAGACAACAACTATGTAAAACTAGGATAATTTGCTGTATCGTAATTGATAATTCTCACTTCTAACAGAACGATTATGAACCATCTTTGTGCAGAGGATTTATGTTCCAGACATAATTAAGTGCTTATAAGCATGATTTACAGATACTACATTCACCATATATTCTCAATACACACAAAACAAATATGAGAAAAATATGAAATCATATTTAAAAAGTCTTATTAAACTGCAATTCATATTTTGGTACATACAACAAAACAAACATATTGCTGCAAAACTTGATATCCTTTAAATTAATGTTACTCTCTAGTGCTTAGTTAAATATTGAACACTTACACTTCCTGTTTCATATGATGGATCAACTTGTCCAAGAGAGCACTGCGTACAATTAACGATAATTACTCCTCGTCTATATGCTCTTTTGAATTCATCAAAAAGGTCTTTTCTTTGTGAAGGTCCATTTCCAGCCCCATACGTTTGAAGTACCACTCCTTCTATTGGAGGACTTAAGAACGCTCGTACCTACAAATATAAGTAAAATTTAAAGAGTTCATAAAGAATATATTCAATTAAATATTTTAGAAGATTAAAATATAAGAGGAAAATATCATTTCGGCCACAAGTGCACACCAAAAAGAGCATAGAATGCTTTGTAGTTTTTGGAGAAGTTTTCATATTTATCATTTCCTAATATAGCAGAAAAAATATTTTTAAAAATAATACAATAAAAAGGATTAAATACAGTAAAACCTCAGAAATCTGAGCCCAGGAGATCCAAAACTCGGAATAATCTGAACAGCTAGTGAAGTGAAAGCGTAAAATGAGATTTGAGAAGTGGAAAAATAAATAATCACGATTCAAAAGCTAAGTTATTTTTTTAATGGCAGACATTTTTAACAAGTGTTTGAATACAATGTATAACACAGTTCTGTACCTTATTATGTAGAACTGAGTTTGGTAATCTTTGGTTGACGTAACGAACTGAATCGGTGCATCACACCAATACATATAAACATTAGCATTAGCACACTAGCTTCGTATTTGTTGGCCCTTAGAAGTTACATTTTAAATTAGTTGAAAAATGAACTAAAATATTTCTTAAAATAGCTAACTGAAAAATTAGAGCATGGAATTTTTTGAGAGAAAAGACATTACTAGTATTTGTAAATAAATGAACATTTATTAAGAATAAGTTAAAAGCATAACATTCAAAACGACCCTAAATATTTCAAACAAAATTAGCACAACCCCGAAGTAAAATATTCACATTAAGAAGGACTATATAGTCACCAAAAGTCCCCAACTTATGAGCACATCACGTATATGAAGTATCACCGGAGTCCAGGTATAAACATTCACCATCACCGGTTTCACAACAGAAGAAAAATCCGTTGGTATCGGATGTTAATTTAGATGATCATTCGCCGTCAATCCATTTAAGTAAGGCAAGCACCTCACACCTTATGGTCGACCAGGTAGGGATCTTCAAAACTCCAGTATTATATGTCGGGAGATTTTAGCATCAATGACGAATCTTACGCTCTGGGAAATAGGTATCCAACCATGTCGTAAAAATTGGTCCAACAAGAAACAATAAACTTTAAAAGAATATGTACTCCAGGAGCAACATACGCCGCAGATGACACGGCTGAATCCACCTCCAAACAGCTTCTTCAGAAGCAAAAATTAAAAATGATGTACTAACACATTGGGAGAAACGAAGTCAAGCCACAATGTCTGCCTTATATACGAGTTGCGACCTCCCCACGCAAATATTTACGTCATCCGTAATTTGCATGGGGAGTACGCAACTCAACACCGGCCGCAAAGGATTGATGCATCTTCTTCAGCTTTGGCTTCAACAGCAAATAAGCAAAGCGAGACATCTCAGCTATTTTATGTTGAACGTGTCGTCACTTGTTTACGTGGGCGACACGGCAGAGATGTCCAGATGGGGGAAAGGAGAAACCAGCAGGCAGTGAACGGGATAGAACAGTACGCATTTGATTTCTCCAAGAGAAACATGCTTTTAGCCCAACAGTATTTCTTTATACTGCACAGCGCACACTTACAACACTATTCCTGCTACTATAATGTAGGTGATGTATTAAGCAATCATGCTTTATCAGAGGTAAATTTGTTTTAGTATTAACTTAAACAAGGACTTTTGGATTACCATTCAGATAAACACAAGAAATTAAATAGGCCACCCGGAAAATCTAAACTTTCCGGATTCGAAAAGGGATCAACCCTAATTATTTCGGATTTTTGAGGTTCCACTGTATTTATGTTTAAAACATAATACAATGGAATCCGCTTAATTGGACCACTGGATAATCAGACCAGCCGCTTATTCAGACCAAACTCTAAGGAGCCAAAACATTTCCTATTACAAAAGCCTAATATTATTCGCTTATTTGGACCAAAAATCCGTTTTATCTGAACAGAGAAATGAAAGAAAATATAAAACCTGAACCATAAGTTGCCCGCCTAGAATGTATTTAACAACAAACATAAAAAATAATTTATTAAACATTAATTACAATTCCTGTAACTTTCAATAAAATCTAATGATAATTACAGTTAACATGTTTTTTTTTTACAAACTTCCCACTTGATGGCAGTACTACTATTAAATCAACGGTTAAAGTTCAAATGAATTTTCGAATTTACTTGGCTCATGAAACAGCACATACAATAATATTAAATTATAAATATTTAAAAATTCTTTTATTGTAAAAAAAGCAATTTATACTTTAATGGAAGTTTTAATAGTTGTTGTGTACTTTTTAAAACTTAATTTTCTGTGAATGGAACGTAACCAAGCCGTATAGATCTGAACACTGTTGAATGTGTGTAAAAGACTTCTTTGATTAGTGTTTTCACCTAATGACAATTGCATTAAATTTGTTTAAATAAATTGTTTAATGAATAAATTTTGTGAACTGTATATTATTTCTTGTTTGGATGTTGGCCATAAATGTGTACCTCACAATAAGCATAAAAACACTTTAATATATAACGTATAGAACGTCAGTTACACAGGCTGTAGTTGCATAATCAAACCAGCCGGTTGAAATGATCACGTCCCAATGTGGTTCGATTAACTGGGATCTACTGTATGAAATTACTAATTGTAATTTTATACGTACATCTTTAGGAAAATATAAGCAGTCATCACAAAAGCATTGGTAAAGAGCTATTCTTAAAGGAATCTTGCACATGGATTTTATATGATGCTATGCCCGTTACGTTAGTGTCCGGTAAGCATTTGAAAGGGTTAAAATGTAAAAATGCATGGTTTATTTTTGTGACTTGTTTCTTAAATAAATGACAATATTTATTTTCAATTAACGGCAGGAAAAAAAAAAGGAAAAGTTTCATTGGGGAAAAATGTCAAACTAAGATAACATACCACTTCAACTGTAATACTGGGAAACAGTCTGAGTAATCCAACGTTGCGATTCAGTGAGGAGTGAACACTGAACTTCTCAATACTACATGGTCTATATATATTTTTCCACTCAACTAAAAAAAAAGATGAAAAATATGTAATAATAAAATATATAATAGTTGCATTTTCTTAAATGAACAGAGAACTGATGATGGTGATATATTAACTTTCACGGCCTGTGTCCATAACCAACATAATATTTTCCGGGCTAATAGACCGTGGTCCAACCAAGATATTTCTGGCTGATGTTTCGCCTGACATGTTTCAGGCTTCTTCAGAGTGAGAATGAAATCAAGGCAGAGGTCTGGTTTTTATATATCTAGCATCCCCTGTGCTTAAACCTCATTGGATAAGCCACCAATCTCGGGCTCGCTGGAACTGCGTCTGATTCGTTCCTCCTCTGTGCTAATAGCATTGATTGATGCTTTTTGAAGCAGTGGAACCCATAATTTTTTCACTTGCAAAATTTCTTCTTTTCTATGTATGTTGTGAGGATGTTTATGTATTTCAATATATTGAAAAATGTTCAAATGCTATTGGCAAAACACACATCATAATATATGCAAAACCACTCAAGGCAGATCATTGCAACATTGTACTTGCATTGCTTATATGTGCTTCATATCACATCATAAAAATGTTTATGCAACACCTAATTTAAAATGTAAAAACAATTAAATTTAAATCCAACTTTGAAACAAAACAAAGCCATATTATAATTATAATCGAAATAAAACTGATTTAAATTAATAGGTGATAACATTACTTTTAAAGAAAGATTATTAAAAAACTACTGTAGGTAAATATGTATTCACAAAACAAGTGCATTCTACACAGCAGGCAAAATTGTGTGGCTTAGCATTGATGCATAGTTAATTTTCATTTAATCACAAAATGAAACTAACTGCCAGCAGCAAGATATTGCATACTATCTGGCTTTACACATATGCAATGAGAAAAATGTGTTTGCTTCAATGAGAATGTTTCATTATTTATCTATTAATATTTGCACTTTCCAGAGTAACACTTGATTAAAGAAAAAAAAGTTTAAAAAAGTGTATTTAAGGGGGTATTCCAGTCTAGAGGGCCAACTTTCAGGTGCTTTTTAAAACGCTGTAAATAAAAAACGGTAAAGATTTTTACCATCGGGTTTTTTATCAGTCGTTTATTTATCTTTAAAGAGCACAAAAAAAAATTAGTAAAAAAAGAAGTCAAAATTCAAAAATGTACAGGCCCGCAAACTGGAGACTCAAAAAGAAAACGCTGCCCCTGGTTGACACGATTCCACCCTCCTTGATGATCTGAAAACAAAAATCTTGGTTATTTCATAGGGGGGGGGGGTGTAGTTTTCGTTTGACCAGAGCGATTTGCAGAAAAAAAAATTTTCGCAAAATGGCGGCCATGTAAAAAAACAGTAATTTTTTCCCCTCAATTTTTCAACTTTGGAAAATTTCTAAAATAATAGAAAACTTTTTTTCAAAAAAGCTTTGATCAAACGATAGCTACATATATTAAAAAGCCCTGCACCAAATTTGAAGTAAATCGATCCTCTGAAACTTGAGATATCATGTCAACCGTTCCGAAAAAAATAGTTTCGAGAAAAACGCGTTTAAAGTTTTGAGTCAAGTTTCGGGAAGCCTAAGTAATTTTATATTATGTTTCATACTTACATTTAGTAATCATTGACAATTTTGTTAAAGATACAAACCCACATCATTTGTTGTTCTCTATTATCACATCTATTCTTCCCCATGAAAAAAAACTAAAGAATCAAGGCAGCTGCCCTTGGCATTTGCAGTGCAGGTCTTATAAAAAGAAAATGTTGAAGGAAGCGAAGGAGACCCGATCCTATCCAATAGTTGTTGGGGTTTTTTCGCAAAGATAAGAACCAAGTATTAAAAATCGGCTGATATAGCTGTTTTCATACCGCCAAATAGTTTAATTACTTTACTAGACGCTTTTAGTTTAAATTATTATGAAAACTTCCCCCAAACAGTCTTTTATGGTGCTTGAATAATACAGGTATGTTTTTATAAACATAAAAATAAATAAATGATTTAAATGACATTTTTGACAGTTTTCTACACGTTTTAAAGGTTTATATTGAAAATAAAAGATTTTGTAAGAAACAGGGAGCATTCAGGTAGCTAGAAGTTCCCTACGGCTGGTTATTCATTCTCTACAGTCGAACCGGTTTAGTTGCCACGTCACTAATACGGCTGTAACTTCGAAAAAAAATAATTTAAAAAAAAATCCTTTTACAGGCTGTTTTTGAAGGTCTAAACTTTGAAAATATGCAAAAAAAAAAAAAAAGAAAATCGATTTTTTGAAAATTCTAGACTAGAATGCCCCCTTAATGGTTAATAATTCATTAAAATATGAAATACAAGGGGAGTTGAAATGCTGAGAAAAACAATTCCGGACAATATAAACTGCTGTTTGTAAAGAATGCAACACCATGAAGGAATCATCAGAATTAAATGAAATTTAATGCACAAACGACTTGTATTGGTACGAATAAATGACGAGAAATTTTCAAAGCAAAATGTAAACATTAAGTGTCCGAAATCAGTATTTGGTGTAGCCACCACGCGCTGCAATAAGTGCTGCTATCGCGCTGCAATAAGTGCTGCTATACGACGTGGCATGGAGTCAAACAGATTTTGAATGTCTGCTTGTGGAAGAGAATTCCATATTCCTTGAATGCGCAGCCAAAGTTCGCCTTTTAGAGCTGCAGGATGCCGATCACGAGCGAGACGCCGACCAACCAAATCCCACACGTGCTCAATAGGCGACATAGCTGGCGAATAAGCAGGCCAAGGAAGAAGTTACATTTGTTGGGCTGAACAGAAGTCTCGAACAGTCTTTGTAACATGGGTGCGTGCATTATTCTGCTGAAAGATATCTCCAAGGATGCCTTGAAGAAAGGGAACGATTTCGGGCTGCAGCACTTCACGGATGTACCAGTTGCTATTGAGATTACCCTCAATTCGTAGTAAATTGGATCGTCCATGATACGAAATTGCACCCCAGACCATAACGCCGGGTGTGCGACCACTAAAAAAAAAAAAAAAAAAAAAAAAAAAAAAAAAAAAAAAAAAAAAAAAAAAAAAAAAAAAAAAAAAAAAAAAAAAAAAAAAAAAAAAAAAAAAAAAAAAAAAAAAAAAAAAAAAAAAAAAAAAAAAAAAAAAAAAAAAAAAAAAAAAAAAAAAAAAAAAAAAAAAAAAAAAAAAAAAAAAAAAAAAAAAAAAAAAAAAAAAAAAAAAAAAAAAAAAAAAAAAAAAAAAAAAAAAAAAAAAAAAAAAAAAAAAAAAAAAAAAAAAAAAAAAAAAAAAAAAAAAAAAAAAAAAAAAAAAAAAAAAAAAAAAAAAAAAAAAAAAAAAAAAAAAAAAAAAAAAAAAAAAAAAAAAAAAAAAAAAAAAAAAAAAAAAAAAAAAAAAAAAAAAAAAAAAAAAAAAAAAAAAAAAAAAAAAAAAAAAAAAAAAAAAAAAAAAAAAAAAAAAAAAAAACGGTACTTATAGGTTAATAATATCAATATGCTAGCCAGGATTTAGCAGGAACATCGCCAAATCTCATAACTATGTAGGTACTTTCTTGAATGACATAAAAGTTATGGTAGTTATTTTCATGTGGGTAATTTATTCACAGCTCATTAGATCATTTAATTTATAAAAAACTAAAAATATTTAAATTATGTGCAATTTTTTCATTGCTATATTATAATGAAAGTTATTTTCTACTTTGCTATAAGGATTCAAATTGTGAACTTGCAGATGAAAGAAGTAATACATATTGCTGTTAAAGTAGATTTGGTGCATTAATTAGTTTGTACGTGAACGTGCCAGGCCTTAGGCGAGCTATCGCAAAAATTACATATTTTTCCTACAGGGAGGGCTAAAAAATTGATTCTGAAAATTCCCTATTTGTATAAGGACAACAGCTCCTAAAGATCTCCATTACCCACTTAAAAATAATTTTTTACGCAAGGTACTATTATATGGCGCATAGTTCGCACATGTCTGCCCCCCCCCCCGAAAAGTGTATCAACAGTGAGTTAATAAAACGCACATAAACATGCTAATTTCTTTTTACGTATCAATAATCAATAATTTCAATCAAACAATACATTGGTAGATTTTAAGCAAGGATTTTGCTTTTAATTGTTTTTGAACACGTTTTATTTTTCATAAGTTTTTCATTTCATTTGTTTAGAGCAGTTCTATTATGTTCCTTGGATCTCATTTGTATGGGGGGGGGGGATCGCCATCCTCCTCTGAATTTTAGCCCCTGCTAGTTATAAGTTATGATAGAAACAGAGAATCGTAGAAATTCTCGGGGCAAAATCAACTAGCAGACCTTCAATGATTTTGAAGAATATGTATATATATATGTTATATATATGTTACTGGCAAAGTATGAAACGTCAGCATTCTATAGAATGCCTAGGTATTGTATATAATGCCGGACGTTTTTAGGCAAGGTATGAAATATGAGAAGTATTACATGCTTTCCCTAGGCATTGTGTATCACACCTAGGCATTCTACAGAATGACAAATGCTATTGAGGAAAAGTATGAAAAAAACGTCCTGATGAGGTTATAATGTAAATGGTGTGCATTTCTCAAAAATTCAAATGTTATTCTGAAAAGATAATTTTTGTTTTCCATAATCAGCACGTCGTAGCGATCCAGCAACCAAATTGTCCCTGGCTATCTTCTTAGTAGTCATTTTGGCTTTTTGTACATCATTTATAAACTTCTGGTAAGTAGTTTCGGTTAAGAAATACTATGTTTTGCATCGTTAACTCTCATTTTGCACTTACGGACGGAGTTCTGAGCGAATCAGAGATTTATTTTATACTTTGCCGGTTTCTCATTTGGCATTCTATAGAAGGGCTAGGAAATGTGTGAAATATAAATCGTTTCATACATTGCCGGCTAGTTTTAGGGCTATGCAATGTAAAGAATTCCGGATTTAAAACTTTTCCGGTAACATATATTAGATATATACCAGGGTTTCTTTACAGGAGCCATATAGCAGTGGGTATTCTGTGGCCCCTGGGGGCCACAGAAAAAATCTTGGGGGCTAAAAGAAAAAATACGAAAATAGGGGATTTTGATCTGTATATAATACCATTTTTTTACATTAAGTTTTGAATAATACTTCAGCAAGGTGGCGGCCATCAGCACCAATACACTAATGCAGTCCATTTCTGAAGTTTTGGGAAACTTTTCTGCTCATTTCTAGTGGTATGGCGGATATTTCCTCGATAATTCGGTTCTTCAGCTCTTCTAAAGTATGGGGAATTTTCTCCTTCAAGTAACCCCACAAAAAAAGCTTAGGGACCGTAACATTACGCGGGATATTGAAATGCACACAAAGATGCAGTCTATTCGCTCTGCGTGGAAAAATACACTGCATTAGTATATTGCTGCAGAAGGCTGCCATCATGCTGAAGTGATATTCAAAACTTGATATAAAAAATGGTTTTATATACAGATTAAAATTTGAAAAGTTTTAAGTCTCAAACTGTATTAGTTTTTTGTTTTATATAACCCTTCAAAACCGGGTCATTACTTTTGCCTCACCCTGTACTCCAGCCAAGGATCTCTCGCCACCCCCCCCCCCCCCCCCCACACACACAGTACGAGACATAAAGCCTTATGGCGAGGCCCGATGTACACCTGTTTTATATTTCTGCTCTCTTTCGACCTAGGACACTATACTTAATTTTCAAATAGCTTTGGTTTGTTTCTCTTGACTTGGACGGAGCTCAAACTCAGGAAATCTGTTGAGTTCAATGTACGGCAGCGTTTCTCAACCTTTCAGTATCCATGGCCCAGATTTCAATCATAATTTTCTTTGCGTCCCCATACGCTTACAATAAAATATATACAACAGTAATGTATATTAAGTATTTATCAATATCCAATTGCAGTCCATACCTTTTCCAAATGATACTCTTTCTCGTCAACTTGGAGATATAGCTGAACATGTACAGTGTCAACTTTTCTGGAAGTTTCGTGACAAATTGTTTTCAATACAGCTTGATGAAGCACCAGATAGTAATAAAGATGTTCATTTAATTGCCTATGTTCGATTTTGTGGTAATATGTCAGTTGTAGAAAAACTACTTTTCTGCAAACCAATATAACTCAAAACAACAGCACTCGCATTATTTGTTATTTTACTAAAACTTACAGGGCTGAAGAAAAATAATGTAAAAGTTGTTTTTGTAACAATTGAAAATTATTTAGCCATGCTGGAAAATAATTTTAAAATGTATTTTCTCGCTGACGACAAAACTGATGGGAAGTTATGAGCGGGATAGGGATCCATTTCATGAGACTCCCAAGGGACTCTCAATTGATGAAGAAGAAAAACTCATAGACTTCATCATTATGTAGATGTCTCAGTAATAACACTTATGCAACATGCAAATATACTACTGCAGTAATTACCAGTAACTGCTGAACTAATAACCAAGATCTATCCCTCCCCCCAAACAAACATGTTACATCGACCTTTGTGTCAGTATTTCTATTTGTTCCTTCACATCTGAAAGCAGTCCATCATTCCAGAGATTCATTGTTTGCGTGAAAAAAAACTAATTACAGTATTGAACGAAATTCTTTAGTTGTAGAGGTTGCATGACAATGCACCTAGTACCTGACGCTGGAAAAAAATGTGTAATGTTCATCTGTTACACTGAGGTATAGCAGTTATTATCTATTTGTCTCCCTTTTAAATTAATGTCCTAGTATTTGCTTTCCTTCTATAAAAAAATCCGAGTTTTAGGGAAGTTCGTTTTGCATGTGGGCTTATTTAGTACGTGAATCAGAATATTTGCTTCTCTGTTTGTTGAAAGCAACTAAATTTAAAAACTGGCATACAGCATCCGTTCGGAAGAAAGCAAGTATTCTAAACGAACTAGGATGAGAACAGAAACGGCACATTCCCAATACCAGCAGTTTCTTCCTTGAACATGAACGGATTCTTCTTGACTTTCTGCTAGGCAGCTTGCTCTGGATGATTGTAGAACTGTATAATATTCGAACACTAATAGGGAGGTCAAGGGGCTTATTCCCGGGATGTTTTTTTTTTTTTTAATTTGTCTTAGAGTCTTTTAGAAACGCATATTAGGCTATCTCTGGTGATGTTAGACTGGGCGGGAAGGGGCGGCTATTCCTCAGAATTTTTTCGATAATCAAGTCGTGTTCGGGGAATTTTTCGAAGATGAAGTTTTAAAAACGCAATTTTGGACGATCTTTGATGACGTTAGAAGAATGGGGGAAGGGCTGCTCTCATAAAAATGCTTGACCGAAAAATTTCGAGATTTGGTAATCTTTGATGACGATAAAGGAAATGATGAAATTCGAGGACGTGTGCTCCTCTTGCATCCCTACCTTCTTTTTATGAATTTTAAATTAAAGTTGGAAACTCAAATTTTAATTACTAAAAAATTAATTAAAAAAAAAAAAAGATACTTATTTAACTACACCCCCAGGGTCCAAAGTAATTTTGCACTAAATTTCAAGACTATGAGCTAAAGGATCTTCTGGGCATCGTGTGCAGACAAACAAACAAGCATCACCTACTAGTTTTTCCCCTTCATACATATAGAACTGCTGGTGTAACTTTTCATTACAATAGTATTTTAAATTTCTCACTCTCTGTTTTTTAAATCGGACGAAATGCTCATTTGTGTGGCATACAGTTAGGTCAACTCAAGAATGCAGATTCGCAGAGGTAATGTTGTACTTCAATATTGCATTTTCTGTACTGAAAAAGTTTTCTGTAATTTATATTAATTAATAAATTAATAAAGATTGTATTTCTGTTTTCATTATTAAAGTAAAATTGTAGGTTCCTTTTTCTAAAAAACTCGGATGTGTAACGTCCCCCCATTCTCACTTCGCGACAACCCTGCTGAGTTCATCCATCAAGAAGTAATCAAGGGATTGAAACAAAAATTAATGTACAAGTGAGGAGGGCAATGTTTTCAGTGAACAAATGCAGGTTAAATTTTTGGTGCCAATCGTTCCCTTTGATAACATTAAAAGGTAGCGTATTCATATGAGAATGAGAGATATAAAAAAATCTGGTGATAGACGTAACATAATAGTTTACGCGAATCTTACAAATTCGTTTTTTTTTTTTTTTTTTTGAAAAATTAAATAAATAAAAAGTTTAAGTTTGATGTAAGTTTGAAATTAATACTCCGATTATATTTTCAAATTTTTATCATATAAAAAAAATTCTTAAAAAGAAACTAATGTAATTTATTAAAATTTTTCGGAGCACGAAACGGAGCCAGAGCAAGTAGTAGTTGGAGCAGAGCAACTAAAAAAACATTGTTTGCTTTACATCATTCGCTTCTTATATGGGACACTTCATATGGCGAGTCTGAATATTCTGAGATTCTGTCTGAATATCAAATGTGAATATACAAATTGGCAACGATACTAATGAAATCAAAAATAAAATAGTGCTACGGACCCAGATTTTTATGGTATAGAAAATGCACAGCAAACAATCAAACAAAAGGCTCTGCTTGCTTTTTTTTTTTTGATAATACATTTAACATTATGGTGATTTACGGAGAATCCCTTACAAAAAAAAAAAAAAAAACTGCAGAAATTCTGTTTCAGATAAGACGATTTTGTAAAAATACGCTAAAAAACTAATAAGTTTCAAACTAATCCTTGCGTCGCCCCTATAGAAAAGTTATCTACCAATTCAGTACGCAGGTTCGGACAGCTGCCCCTTTTGCCTTCCCTTTTATGATGCCGCCTGACGTCTCCCCTCTTCGCATCATAGCACGGCCACGCTTCCTTTTGCAACCCTATAGAAGAAAACAAAAATTTCGCGCAAAACTTCTGCATCACCCGCGAAAACTAGTCTTATTTATCCGGCAGCACCCCACGTGATCATCAATTACAGATTCTGGAGGAAAAAAGTTCTTGAATGCTTTATAATGCATCTGAAGGAATAAAATTCAACACAATAAATTTATACTATGTATAATTTGTTTTTTAGCGTAAAAGTAAGAAAAAACCTATGTAATTTACAATAAAACACCTTTTACGTCTTTTACTCGTACTTGTAGCGCCATCTGTCAACATTTTGCCTAAATATAAGAAATAGCGCTCAAATTGTAGAAATTTCAGAACAAATTGATCTAAAAAAAATGTTTTTATTATTATTTTCTAAATATTTCAATTGCAATTCGTCACCGAAAAAATTCTGCTTCAGAAAAAATATGTTTAGAGTTTCTACGTTTAGCTCATTGCTCGTGTATCTATTCCAGATAATTTTTTCATTATTGATGAAAAGTACTTTTCACTAATATTTTTCCTTAAAAGTATGCAACTTAGCTTCAAATAATTTAATGTACGCTGTTCTTTACATATTCATGTGACACAGCGCGAAATTTCATTAAAATATCATGTTTAGATTTTTTACAAATCGGTTCCCAGCAAGGCCGTAGCCAGAAATTTTTTTCGGGGGGGGGGGCCCTAACTTTGAAACACTTATGTTGAGGAAAGTTTCAGGGAGGAATATACATGCTACATTGCGAAAAATTTCGGGGGGGGGGGCCGTGGGCCTCCCCCTCTGAATATGGCCTTTTGTAAACCATATTTCGTTTGATTTAAAAAATGTATGACGTCACAGTATATGATAGATTTTTGATACCATGTACAGTAGGTGCATTTTAGACTATGGCGAAGTTAGGGCAGTGTTTTTTGGGGGCTTCGGCTTCTTATCTTAAAGTTTTGAAACTGATCTTACAACCATAACGTCTTGACTATCTCTGAAAGGGGGGTCCGGGGGTTCTCCCCCGGAATGTTTTCGCAATTTAGCTCCTGAGAATGCAATTTTATGCCCTTTCGGGACGTTAGAGGAAGGAGTTTCAGAAGTTCTCCCCAAAGAAAATTTTCGAAACTGCAGTCTTAAAAATGAAGTTTCAGTCTATCTTTGTCAATGTTACTGGAGGCATAGACTGGATCGAGGGCTCTCCCCAGGAAACTTTTTGAAAACTGCCTAACAATGCAATTTCGAGATTCTTTAGTAATTTTAGAGGAAGCAGAAGGGAGTTTGGTTTGTCTTCCCCCGCAAATTCTTCAAAATAAATTCTTATCTTTTGGGCTACTTTTGGTGTCGCTAGTGACAGTGTTCGATGTCTTTTCCCTAAAAGTGTTTCTGAAACTGAAGTCCTAAACGTGTAATCTCTCTTTTCTTTCATTTTTTTTAAAATCTGTGATCTGAATTTTTTTCTCCGGGGGGGGGGGGGGGGGGCAGTTGGTTATCTCTGAGGGGACAGTGCCCTCCCCCCCCCTCCCCGGAGAGATGCCTGAAAGAAACACTGGTTGCATGTTGCATGATGAGACTATATTTTCAATTTCGCCCACAGAAGTATTACTTCAAAAAAAAAAAAAAAGATGAGAGAGAGTTAACAGAAAACATACCTTGTTTTGAGAATTAATTACTCCCTATTCCGTTTTAGTTTTGACAATTTAAGCAATTCATACTTATTCTCAAGTTTCAAGCCTTCCATATTTTTTCATAACTAAATGTAAATAATTAAAAACTGGATGTTTTCTTTTTCCTTAACCTAAATGCTGCAAAATCCTTTTTTTTTTTTTAAGTTTGAAGTCAAAAAAAGCTGTATAACTTTGATTTGCAGTCGTGGACAATTATAAAGCACTTCCAAAATTATACATATCGCTCATGGGCTGCAATTACGGCACAGCTCAAAAAATCATGTTTTGAGATAAGTGGGTTTAAACTTTTCATTGCTAAGGAAAAAACATAAAAGAAATGCTTTAGTTATTATTAAATCTTAAGGCCTAATATTAAATTATGAGTTATGCTAGTATTGCTGCTGAAAAAAATGTGTATTTTATATTTACAACGCGAGTTTTTTTGAGTTGTGCCACTATTGCAACCCATGAGCGATATAATAAGAAGAACCAAACAAGATCTTTTTTGTTCAATGTAAATTTATGACTAGGCTAAGTAAAAGTATACGAGTAATTTTGTCGCGGTATTTTTCACCTTCGCAATGTTATTGTAAACGCTCTATGGGACCATTCATAAACAGTGTCACACTTTCTTTCAATATATTTGATCCCCCTCCCCCCTTTGTCACAAGATATCACTCTCCAACACGCCCTACCCCCTTTGTCACATATCACGCTATATTACATGAGCACATGTACTTGCAGTGTTGCAGTTCAGAAATAAGGTACTTACGTTAAAGAATCAAATTTTTAATTTTATTTTTTAACTTTTAATGACATTTGTGAGCATAACAATAATAATGATTACACGTGGGCTTAATTGGTATAAAATGAGATTAAGGTTAAAATAGAAAAAAAGATAATTAGTGCATAATAGCAAAAAAAAATAAATAATTAATTGAATTCTAAAAAAACACCCGCACTTATTTATCTTAACTTAAAAGTAAATACCTAAGACTTTCTTTTAAAATTTTAACTAGAAGTAAGTTCAAACCTTAATAAGCAGCGGTATTTTCAATATAAAATGAAATCAATGAAACTTTAAAATCAAATTATGAAAATAAAAAAACTTCAAAAATAAGTTTAATCAGCTGATTTTTTACATGTTTTTATAGAAATCAAAATGTGTAATGTCACACTTCTTGTCAAAATTGCTCGAACCCCTCTCCCTCCCCCCCCTCCCTCGAAGTAGTGTGACATCATCCCCTATGAAGTTAAAAAACGAAAAAAGAAAGATTAATATGCAGTTTCTCAGCATGTGAGGAAGAAAATACAAAGTTGAAACTAAAATTGCAAAAAAAAAAAAAAAAAGAGGGGCAGATAAAATATTATTTTGAAAAATACATAAAAATAATCATACCTTTTCTGCTACATTTCTACAGGGTTTCTTCCCAAAATAAGACAAAATACTTTACCTTTTCTTTTACTCATAATCAAAATTTGTACGCAGGCAAGCAAAGAAGACTTTTTTGCAAGAGCACACGAGCCCACTAAATTCCCAACTGCCTATGTCTGCAAGGCAAGGTCAAGGCATCCGCAAAGGGGCAAGAGCCCTCTCCTCGCCCCCCCCCCCCCCCTGTCGGAAGCGTTTCGATGTTGATTCGATTTTACGAATTGCTAGTTTAAAAAAGAAAAGACAAAAAATAAAGATTTGTCCCAGCAATAACAGCACAAATATCCACATCCCGCAATCGTAGTAGTAGACGAGGGGGTCCATTTAGGCATTAGCTCTGAAAGTTCCTTTATCTTCTACTTCCACAATGTGGGTAGTTTTAAAAGAGTCGCCATTTCCACGAATGTAACCTTCGGGCAAGGATGGACAAAGCACCTAACTGTTGTACGTATATTTATGGCAGATGTGGTGGCTTGCATTTTGCCAAAAAGGGATCAGTACATTTGCTGTTCTTGTTGTGTGGTCGGGTGATTAGAACCATATGTAGCCCTTAGGCAAGGAATCAATCCGTTATCTGTTGATGACACGACACGGGGGACCTACCGTCTTTAGAATTGAGGGAAAACATCTTATTTTGAGTTCTGGTTTATAGACCCTGGATTTTTGAAGCGCCGTCTTGTCGTTTCCCCATTTGTAAAACAGAGAACCTACCCCCCCCCCCCCCCACCGCTCCCGAACAAATTGGTTTGAGGAACAAAAAAATTTTTTTTTTTTTTTTTTGTTACATTTTTTTCTTCAGACAAGTTAAAAATTTCAAAAGTATTTTGGGGGGGGGGCTCGGGCCCGTCGGCCCCCCCCCCTGCCTACGGCCTTGGTTCCCAGTATCTCATGTTTATCACGATTTCCACAAGACCAGCCTTAAAGAAAAATATAAAACAGAGCATATTTTAAGGAATTTTCACTGGGCGACATTAAGGTCTGCTTCCCCTAATGTCACCCCTAATAAAATCATTATCCGGTGAGGCTGTTTGAACTGAATTGTATACATATATTTTAACAATGTTAAACTGTTATTGAGACTTTTTTTACTGATTATACTTAGTTTGCAAAAAAAAAAAGGTCCTTTTTTTTGGAAAAAGATTAGCCCACCTGGGTTTTTGATGAAAATTCCAGGCTTTTTCAAGAAACTTTTAAATATCGATTTCTATTTAAGCAGTATACTAAGCCATTGTCCCACAGTGGACCAGTTGGTAGAAGCTCGATTCCCGCAGAACACTGAAAATGAAGCAACATCGACCGAGGTCTGTGTTTGGGACGGTGACAACCTCTCGCGGCTGGACGCTGTAGACCGTGTACGCAAAAGGAAGCTTGTGCACGTTAAATAGGTTGTGGCTCCTATGTCCTCCAAGTGAAACAATACCTCTGGGGGTGCCAATTCCAGGTGATGGTCTCTCATCTGGGAGCTGGTTCAAAAAATTAAGAGACCTTTCAAAGGGGTGGAAATCGGTCTCCTGCCTATAAGGGCCTCGTTAAACTCAGGAGCAGCGTACTCATTCTTTCTCGCCACGCGCGAGGACACGACAACAACATCAACTAAGTCATTGTTTGGCTTTTTTTTCATTTCATAGCGCTGTATATCATTTTTAAATCATCCATCTGTGTCTTAATCAAATTTTACGTAACAAAAATCTTTATATTAAATAAAAAAGCCAAATTAACCCCTCCTCCCTCCACCAATTGTTCATCTTTTATAAGCATTTACGCGTGCTGGGCATCTGTTTGAGGTTTTTTCATTTGGGGGCCTCTCATAAATCCATTAAAAATGTTCCCAACTGCATTACCGTTTGAGCTCAACATTAAGGGGGTAGAGCCATATGAAGGGTCCCTCCTTAACCGGAGATATGAAATTCTAACAGTTGAAGGGGGTCCGGGGGACTCCCCCCCCAGGTAAAATTTTGAAGACTCTATGCAAACTGGTGCATTTTGAGGCCTAAAGGGACGCATTTGGGAGTGCAAAAATTTTAGGAAATAAAAGCAAACCCAAACTTTTTAAAGTTTAAAATCTTTTACTGATAAAAATGCAGAACAAAATTAGCATTTTGCTTTAAATCCAGGGGCAGGACTTCCCTTCCTCTTCCTACTTACCCCCAAATCGAAGAGCTCCATGTCTGCCTTCTCAAACGACAATTAGGGGAGCTTAAAATTTCAAGCTCCCCCTCCCACCCCACCTCTTCCCAAAGGGATGCTTTGAAAATTTGTAAAAGAAAAACTATTGTATTGTTTGAGCATGACTTATGTTTCACTATAACAAGGGGGAAAACTTGATTTTTTTTCTCATTTTAAAGTCAAAATTTTGACATTGCACAACTCACTGCCTCCTAAAACTGCCTTCCCAGGAGCAGTTGCGTGCCACAGGAGCCGGCTGACTGATCAACGACGCAACATGTTCAGTATACCTCAATTTTAGAGTTTCCGACAGTTTATACAAATAAATAATTCTATTATATAATCGGTTCAAGTATTTAAAACAAAATCTTTAGCTATATTTGGTGGTGTTAGACAAAGGAGTGTGGGCTCTACCGCAGAAATTTTCTAAACTGACAGTTTAAAAATGTAATTTTAGGCTATGGTAAAGTTAGGGGAAAGAAAAGGTTGAGGTCGAGTTTTTCTTCCGATTTTTATTTTTTGTTCTTGAAATTGAAGTTAATTTTAGACTGTTTTAGGTGACTTTAGGGGAAGAAAGAATTTGGAGGCTTACTCTCGAGAATCTCTAAAAGCAAATTTAGGATATCTTTAGAGGGGTATTAAAACTCTAACCCGGAAAATTTTCCAAATTTTCCAAGAAGTTCCGTCTAGAATTAGACGAGCCTACTTTTCCGTATACGCCCAACTTTAAATTTATAATCTAGCTATCTATCTCTCTCTCTTTCTCCCTTTCTCATTTAGCTTTTGCTCTTAATTACTTCAAATATACCTTGTTTCAACGGTTAATACATATTTATTCACTCACTCATTCAATCATTTATTCATTCATTCATTTGCTCATGTATTTATCCACTCATTTATTTACTCATGTATTTATCCACTCACATATTAATTTTTTCATTCATTCACTAATTTATTCACTCATTCATTCATTCATTCTTTCACTCATCCATTTAATTATTCATTCATTCAAAAATATCATTAAAAGACCCGATCAAAAAATTTCATAGAAAAATAGGCTCGCTTAGTTCTGGTTGAACTTCGTATCTGTACATATTCTACGTCATAACATCTTTCCGATAAAGTTTGTTGCAAGCAAATCCGTCTGTTAGATCAGGATTTATATAGGATTGAAATTTTCCCGTAGGCGCTATGTTAATTTTTTTTGAATTGTTCAAAAATGAACAAAAATGTTCAAATCAATATTTCACGCCGAGAGCTTCTCCAATAAACTTGCTCTTAGGAACTTGGATCTTATGCAGAGAGTTTAAATAATTTGCTTCATTTTTTGCCCATAGGCATTAATGTAAAGATTTTTTGAACTGTTCAATAAACGAAAAATTGTTCGAACAAAAAGTAAATTATGGAAATGAGATGTTCTCGCCGAGATCTTTTGAATAGAAAAAAAATCTTTCGAATCGGACAATTCCCTCAAAGGTTATTAGGGGGCACACAGACCGACAAACACACATTTTCCCCATCTCAAAACCCTACTTTCATTTTTTTTAAATTTTTCAATCTTTAATTAATTACTTCACTTATTTTTGACTTCTATTTATTTTTAAGGATCTTTTTTTCGATACATTAAGCCTGTTTTCATGCTGTATTATTATTATTATTTACTTTTACAGGAAAGTGGCTAAAAGCGCATTTTCAGATCATCTCTGGTGAAGTTATGGGAAAGTAGGTTCGGAAACTTTATACGGTACTTCTTCGACATTGAAGTTCTAAAAATGCAATTTGCCTATCTTTTTTTTTTCTTCTTTTTTTGTCACTTCCAAGCCGAATTTCTCGTTATTCCCAAGTTAATTCCCTAGCATTTTTTCGAACTTTAAGTGCAATTTCAGGATTTAGGTTATCTTTGGTGACGTCAGGGGATGCGGTGGCTTTTAATCAAATATTTCTAAAAACAAAATTTTAGGTTATAGGAGAAGGGGTGGTGCGTTCGTTGCTTTCCAGCCGAATTTTTAGAAATTAGCATCCTGAAAAGTCTTTTGACAATGTTTGATAAATTTAAGTAACTTGAAGTATCCGACAGAAATTTTTGAAACTTATGCATTTAGAAAAAGTATTTGCATGGATAACCAGAGAAAGGGGAAACTGAAGAAGCATTCATGAATATATGCCGGATTGCAACGAAAATGAAAAATTCATTTTTGTTAAGGAAGAAATGACATTTTTTAAAAAACTATATATCTTTCCTTTTTTTTCTTAATTTTTTTGCCGGCACCATCTGTAATGACTGGGCGACAACATCCCGGCACTGGACGACATTACTTTCTATCTTATTTTATGCCTTTGATATAAAGTGCGCCTAATGGCTAAATTATGAAACTCAAGACACAAAAATCAAAATCTGAGCTATGAAAAAAAATGGCTATACTATACAAATAGAATTGCTGTATAGAAAAACATTTTCATTGTTAAGATTGTGTTACAGGAGTACCTTGCTTAGAGCAAATTCACTTAGTGCTAACCTTGGCAAAGTACATCTTTTGTCAGCATGTTGTATTTAAAAATCGATCGTAGAGCAGAAAATGCCTTTCACTGCAGAATGTCTGCAGAATTTTAAAGGACAAATTTTGAGATTTTTTTCGTGACCTTTTAAAAACATCGGTAGCCATGGTACAAGATAATGTATTTTTCACACAATTTAATTAGAGTTGCAAGATTTCCTTCTGAGTTAAATTTATATCTCAAACATATTAAAAGCTCTTTTAAAAAATTGAAGGTCTAATGAAAATAAACGTTTTTACATAGATACTACAAGCAGAGAATTTATGCCATGAGCTTACACGCATTAGTAAGGTGAGGAAAATAAACTGTGCCTAAGATGAAAAGGTCTATTATTATGAGAGATTATATCGTGGGCTGAGTACTAGAACTAGGTAACTACAATTTTGCTGTTTCGAGGAAAACGCAAATTAGTGTTTTTTTAATGATTTTTGGAGAATGTGAAAATTTGATTAAATATTATTATGGAAGTAAAATAACATCTAATCACGTCCCCACATTCTCCAAAAATGCGATATTTTTTTAATACAAAATACAAAAATGTTGCCAAATGACTAAATGATGTATAGCAGCGAATAAGGATACAAATAAAATACCAAAAACCCTGTTTCTAATCTATTGCATCAAAACAAAAGGAGGCATTGGTGATTTTTTTCAGTATTTTATATCACATAAAATTAAATAATCTAACAAGATCCATAGCAAAAGGTACCAATGCCGATTACTATTGTTAGTTTTTGAAATCGGATTGGTTGAAGTAAGCCACACTAATCCCTTCACAATTCAAAGACCTTGCAATTTCAAACTGCAGCATAACTTACCAAGCAAATAAGCTTACCTGTTCCGACAGATGTTTAAAAATTCTTCTAAACGCAGTTATTTGATTTTCATTTTAATATATTTAAAAAAAAATTAAAAAAGACTGATCAAAGTGACTCAGTAAGTTTTTGGTTTAGGAACTGAGGAAGAGGAGGGAGTTGCGTAAGGAGTAGTAGGTTCAGTTTTAGGGCCAATATTATTTATTATTTTTATTAATGATATTACTCAGAGTATTTCTGGGAACATCAATATTTTTGCTGATGATGTCAAAATCATGGGAATTGTGGACACGGAGGAACAAGTCAATCAGTTTCAAGAGGATTTAAATCAAATTTCTAGGTGGGCAATTAAGAGGGGTATGTCTTTTAATATTGGGAAATGTCAAGTGCTTCATTTTGGTCATGGGAATAAACATGCAACTTATTAGTTACAAGGTTCCGTCATTAGGGAAGCAGAAGCAGTTGTTGATCTAGGAGTATTGGTTAGTCTCGACTTCAAGTCCAGCCAGCAGTTTAGCATAGTAAGTAACAAAGCTAACAGGATGCTTGGGTTTATCAATAAGGCTATTTCGAACAGGTCTAAGGAAGTTGTATTGCCACTATACAGAAATTTGGTAAGATCTCATTTGGAATATGCTGTTCAGTTTTGGTCTCCGTACCTAAAAAAAGGATATTACCTTATTGGAAAGGGTTCAAAGGAGGGCTACTAGATTGGTAAGTGGTCTTTCAGACTTAGATTATGAGGTCAGGCTTAAAAGGCTCAATATGTATAGTCTTGAGCAAAGGAGAGTTAGAGGGGACATGATTCAGTTGTTTAAATTCATTAAAATGGGAAATGTTGATGGCCTAGAGCTATGTGCTGAAAGTAGAACCAGAGGTCATTGTTTTAAGCTTTTCAAATCTCAGGCTAATCTTGAAATTAGGAAAAATTACTACTTCAATAGGGTTACAGGAAATTGGAATAGTTTACCAGAAGCGACTGTTAATTGCAGAGGGGTAAAAACATTTAAGAAATCTCTTGATGCTCATTGGGGACTGCTAAATTGACTAGGACCAGCCTAGCTGGGCCCTGAGCCTGTTGCTGGTCGTCACTTTTGTATTTGTATTTGTAATGCTATATTTTACTCTGACTCAAGGCCGTAGCCAGAAATTTTTTTTGGGGGGTTGGGCCCTAACTTTGAAACTTATGTTGAGGAACGTCCTGCCCCCCCCCCCCCTGGATACGGCCTTGCGCCTGACCAAGTCTAGCTGTATGGATTAGACATTTATCATCCTGAATTATGGCATCTCTTGATGAAAATATTAATTGCATTATGGGGGTGCATCCTGCATCTAGTTGGTTAAAATGCTCACACATTCAATTGCAGTTACTCAACCTGCAGAAAAAATTGCTGCCTAAATCATAAGAGAGTCGCCTCCATGATTTACAACTGGAGCCAGGTAATCTGGATGAAATGTTGAAGAATTAATAACTAATTTCAATATCCACAGAAAATTAGATAAAAATTTAGAAAATTTTTATACAACTTGTTCAAAAAGGGAGAAAATAGATAATTCAATAGAGCTTAGATCAAAAGTTTTAAATTTGGCACTAAAACGGAATGAGGATGATTTACTTAATAATACTAGACCAATATGAGCGGCTTCAAATAAATTACAGTCGGATAATTGCAACATAGCTGAAGATGTTGAAATTTTGAGATTCTAGAAAATAACCTATAGCAGAAGGATAATGGTATCCACATCTTTTAAAAAATATATAAATAGGCAGGCCCATATTTTAGGGATCAGTAGAGGACAACTGCACTTCCTTCAAGTTTTTAGAAATTTGGTATGGAACCTCTTATTTGGAATTCAAATAGCCAGAAAACCAGTTAATCGGATTTTTATTTTTGATCGGCCACCAGGTAAATTTTCATATTAAAAGGTGCTAATCAGCACAGTAATTTTTAACTTTGTGTTTTTAAAAATATTTTTAATGTAATATTTTATTATAAGGTAAAAAATATATATTTTATTTTGACATGCTGTTTTTTTCTAAATTACATTTTTCTACATTGTGAATAAAATACATCTTTAAAAATTCATTAATGTCTCGGCATTTTTGTAAAAACTGGAGAAGAAATGTCAGATAGCCTGTAAATCAACCTGCAAGTAAGTCTTATTTCCCTTTTTTCCCTAGCAAGTACATAGTTTTCTGTTTACAAATCATTGACTAATTATGATTAGAAGAATTTAGAGAAAGGCTGGTTTACATTTTTTTTATACAGTTCTTTTTGTTTATTCAAAGGACCACTGTCATATTCTGAAAAATCTTAAGCCTTTGATTATATCAAAACATATATATTAATTTATCGTATCTGATTCTTAATCTAATCATTCTCTTGTAATTAAGTTTGAATAACAAAGATGGATACATAGAGTACAAGTACAATTAGACATAGTATCGTTCAACAACCAATTATCCAGAAAATCCAGTTATCCAGAATAGGTCAGACACAGCCATTCTGGATAATTGGTTCATACTGTAGTTTGTTTTGAGATTCTTGTACGAATTTTGTTGTTTTTTACCTATAATATGTATTTTGTGTATACCCTTTGCGCCCCTCACCATGAAACCTTTGAAAGGACAGGCCTGTAAACAGGCATTGTCACTTGCTCATTTTCGAGCCCATATCTAATTTAAATGCAAAGCAATATATATATTAGACAGGCGAAAAGATCTAGCATTGAATGATAAAGAAAACTTTTAACGATACTGAACTATGTAGTATAGAATTAAGATTTATATTTTTTTGTGGAACTCTATTCTGTAGAATTTTATTTATAAAAGTAATCAACATTTGAATGGCAAGAATCTAGTTTCTGTAAAGTATAGAAGGGCATAAATAATTTAAATGAACAACATCACAGGAATTGAACAAATGTTTTCAATGTTTGGCATTGCTCCCATGCTCACAACAAATACAGAAATTAACTTGGGGTTGAAAAGGCAGCTATTTTTTAAAAAAATTTGAATCACTTAATAGAAAAGATAACTATACATCTCATTTTTAGCATGAATTTATGTATACTACTATTACAAATGCGAAGTTTGGATGTATGTTCGTTAGTCAAACACGCCAGAACGGCTGAACGGATCTGGATGAAATTTGAGATGGATTATAGTATAGATGGAATATAGATAAAAAAAGAGATGGATTATAGTCTGGACTAGCACATAAAGGCTACTGTTTATCCCGGTAAAATGTACGGTTTCTGTGGGATATCATTTTATAAAAATGGTTCATTACTACATAAGATAGACAGTGTGGCTCAATACTTATAAATGAAATTGAAAGAAAATGACTATCGGCCTTTTATCTGAAGTGGTAGAGCACTTAGCACGTAACTGAGGGACTGAGGTTTGAGAGACAGTGTGGCTCAATACTTATAAATGAAATTGAAAGAAAATGACTATCGGCCTTTTATCTGAAGTGGTAGAGCACTTAGCACGTAACTGAGGGACTGAGGTTTGAGTTCCTGTGATTGAGATTTACTCAATAAATAGCTCAATTAATTGCGTCCAAATGCTGTGTTTTCCAGCCCAAAATTGACAAATCATTTAGCACCTAGAAATCAGCACCCACAAGGGAGCGTTTAATCACCCACTGCGAAAAAAAACTTGTTTAGTACCATAATGTTCCAGATTTTAAGCCATAGATGCCTCAACACAAGTTAATTTTCAGAACTCCAGCCACCCAGAAAAGCAACTCTAAAAGGTGGCCTTGTATAATATTCGCCAACTTTGATCACATACATTTTAATCAGGCAGTTAGTTCTAACACATGTACATCGAATCTTATATGAGAACACAGTCGCAGGCAACAGCTAGTATGTTTATATTTGTGAATGGAATACTTTGCTGAAAAGATTTTAAAATCTTTTTATGCATAATAAATATGGCTGCCTTATAGCCTTATTTACATATTACCTTTTGCACTAATTACATTGTCTAATTATGAATACATAATCAGTTTATATTTGTGAATGAATATTTTGCAGAAAAGATCTTAAGATCTATAAGGCTCAATTAATATGGCTGCTTACAGCCTTTTTTACATATTGCCTTTTGCACTAATTACATTGTCTAATTATGTATACATAATCAGAATTAAAACCCATATTTATTTATATTCCAAATTTTCGGCATAAATATACTTTTTTAATGCAAAAGTACTTTAAATTTGTCTCAAAAAGGCAGTGCTTCCAATTATATTTATCGACTTAAAAAGTGTTTTTATTTAAATGAAAATATCCAATTTAAATAAAAAATTTCAAATAAGTGCCCTTTTTTCATTTAAAAAAAAAAAAAAAAAAAACATCTGCCTGATGATCAAACGCCTGCTGATATAAATAAAAACAAGATGTACATTACAGCATAATTACTTTCCTGGCTCACATTTATTTAGAGCCCCAAACATATTTTGGACTTCTTCAGAGCACATGTCAGACGTACTCTGAGGAAGTCTTGGATGGAACTCAGTTTACAAGCCTGGAAAGTAGTTATAGACTCAGTTCTTCTAAGATTTAAAGTATTTATTTCAAGCCAGAATGAAACTGATAATTGTTCGATCAAATCTAACATCTTTGATAAATTCCAAAAATGCTCCCCCCCCCCCCAATTCTACCGAGATTGGCTTTAGATTCTTCGCCGCCATTAGGGGGGCAGCACAACCCCACAGCTCCGATGTTTCAAATGTACTTCCAAGAGAACAGACATGCGGAATTCTAACATTTGAAAGGTTAAGGGAACATAGAGTCAGGTTTGAGAACTTTATGAAAAGTTTCATCAAATTATCGAGACTGTTAAAAGAAGTTATGTTCAATATAAATAACTATAAATCAAGATAAAACAAGTTACTAAAACATGGCAAAAGTCCTTTAAGAAAACAAATTTATTACTTTTATGTCCATGGCTATTCTAATCCAATCATCCATAGTCATGTTCGATGAATCGAGCAACGGTACATATTCACGTATCACATACAAAACTCTTGTTGCTTCGCCAGTGTCACTGAAAAATAGATTTTAAAAAGCTCAAAAATAAAAAAATACCAATTTTAAGTAAAAACTTCAATAAAAAAAATTATAATTTAAACGATAAATGAAAAGTAAATTTTAAGACAATATATATATATATATATATATATACAATCGAACCTCGTTAAACCGCTATGGAAAAAACGTGCTCCATATAGAAATACACTGGTTTGCAAAACTTAAACAACAATGTAAATTTTAAGCAGTTAGCTATGAAATTGCAGAAAAAGAGTTCTTGCGATTAGTACAATGAACATGTAATTCAGTAGAAAGGTCATGTGGTGCAAATATCAGGAACAAAGCGTCGAAGGCAATGTGAGAGCATGCAAAACGCGTGCTGTTAGCGCGCGCACCTTATGAGTACAATAAAAGGAAGGATGGGAATGGCAATTAAAGGCATTCGCTGTAGGCTGGAAAAAAATCATCTGGACGACTTCACACGTGGAAGAATGATCGGAAAGTTGGAAGAGGGTCGCAGTGCGACCGTGTAACTGAAGAGTTCGGAATCAACAAAAGCGTCGTTTCGCGCACTTGAAAAGCGTTCCGAACCACAGGTACAGCTGTCAGAAAGGTTGGCGGTGGCCACCACAGGAAAACTACTGCAGTGGATGACCGATATATTGTCCTTCAGGCGAAAAGAGCTTGGAACCAGTCAGCAAGCGCGATTGCTCAGCAAATGTGGACAGCAACGGGCCAGACGCCTTTCCAATCACCAGCTCCACGCTTCGGCAGGCCTAAAAGGCTTCGGCTAACAGATTTGGGGTCTGGTGGAGAAAAGATGCCATCACAAAGGCGGCCTATTCGCTCGTCGTCCCGATCGCTGCATCTGTTTTTATCTTTGACAGCAGGTCATTGCGCCGATATCCTGCTGTCAAAGATAAAAACAATAAATGAAGATAGAAACAAGTTTAGAGTGGTGCAAGGAGCACAAAAACTTTACCTCCTATCAGTGGAGTCATGTCCTCTTTAGGGATGAGAGTCGTTTCAGTGCCACAAGCAATTCTGGACTCCAGTTGATTTGGAGAGAGGTCGGGACACGGTTTCATCTCAGTAACATCGTGGAAAGAGACCGTTACGGTGGCCATGGAGTTCTCGTCTGGGGAGGCATTATGTTGAACGGGCGAACTGAGCTCCACATTTTCGACAGAGGTTCTGTAACAGGAGATCGCTATTGTTAGGAGGTACTACATCGCCATGTGCGTCTGTTCAGAGATGCCATTGGACCAGACTTCATTTTTATGGATGACAATGCACGTCCATATAAGACACAATCTGTTCAGCAGCTACTGGAAAGTGAAGATATCACTCGAATGGATTGGCCAGCATACTTCCGATATAAATCCTATTGAACATGTGTGGAATGCTTTAGGGAGACACATTGCGGCGCGATTACATCCTCCTGAGAACACCCTAGAACTGAAAGGGATACTGATTGAGGCATAGGCATTCTGCCCCAAGAACAACCTGGTGCTGAGTATGGGGAGACGATGCGAAGCAATCATTGCAGCACGGGGAGGACATATCCCATACTAAGGAACATTTGCGTGCTATTCTTCCTCTTGGATAGACAATCATGTGTAACGATATTATGAGTTCAAAAAAGCCTATTCTTGTTCCATTCCACATTGTGCGAATTGTATTCGTTTTTACGCAGTTATGCTTTCATCAGCCTTTAAGTATAAAACTGCTTTCTCTCATTTCTAAATTTCATGTCTGTCAGATGATTTTTCGAGGAGTTATGGCAAAAAAAAAACACGTGTTGCTTAAGTTTTGCACATCAGTGTATAATGTAAATTCCCTCACTAAACCGCCTCCCTACCTGTTCACCAACCACCATTCATTTTCGGTCAAAACTGTATGTTTTGTGTGATAATGTCACTGTTTAAACCGCCATCTTGAAAATTCGTGCTAAAAAATTCACGGGAGACAAACCATCTACAACAGCCAGCGACCACATGTCTCAAAGGAAATCATGAATACATCACATGCTCCTATCTCTGATTGATCAGCAGTTAAAAAAGAACGCCGCTAAGCTGTCCAGCTTATGTTATATTTCTTCCCTCTGACACTCTCTCCCCCTTCACACCCAGTCACCAAGTAAGGCTCGACCGATGCATCGGCCCCGCCGATGTTAACTTTATATAAACATCGGCCCATCGGCCGTGAAAGACATCTAAAAGCCGATGCAAGGCCGATGGTTTTTCGCAGGGACAACGTTCCAGAAAACATTCTGTGTTTAACTTTCTTTTTCCTCCATAGCTAGATTACTATTTAAATACAATAACAGGCGGCACAGCAGTTAAAAAGCACAAAAATAATGTCATTCTACGAAATATTTAACAAAAAATTCGGAAAAATAGTTTAAGCGATCGCTGCCCGAAAAGTTTATTTATTAAAATTATTTCTCTTTGAACAGAATGCTTGCGAAATAGAACATGTTAAAGTAAAAGTAATAGAGGCTATTATGAGTGCTATTTGTTTTTCGCTTAGGTTATTTGACCCATTTTTATCCGTTTTTCGTTTAATAATAACTTAGTGCATTAGATGTCATTGCACAATAATCTTATACCATTTGCTTTTAGTTTGTCATGTTTATTATTACTCCGAAATTGTAAACAATACAAAGTCAACTCAATCAAAGTACGATACTAATTTTAATTTTTACCTGCGTAAACTTTTTTTCTCTTAGATTTTTTTTTTTGCTTCGATGCCATGTGTTGCAGTTTTTCTGCAATTGTTACCTGAGCCAAACACCTCTAAATACCTTTTCTCTTCTAAACCTTTTACATTGTCTTACAACTATCTATTTGTAGGCATACAGGTTACCTAGTTTACCTCTTTTTTTCGTTTGAACAGGTACATTTATATGAAAAATAAAATTTCTATTGATTCAATGCCTGTAGTCATAACCAGCATAGTTTTACACATTTTAAGAAATTTTTCGCAGCATGAATTTCTTCGCTTGATTAACACGTAAGAGTGAAACGGAGCAACCGATCGCTGAGCGTTTTTCACTTCATGAAATGTTTCGCCTAGATGAGATAAGCTGACCATACAACTTCACTACCCTTTTCTCCCAATAAAATCAATGAACACTAGGAAAGGGGGGAGAATGAATGACTTGCTTTCTGCGCTTCTCTTTTTATCTTTTCTGTCAAGGTTGTGACAAACGTATATTTCCTTCACACTGTCGGAGGAGGAAAGTTAGATAAAGAAATTATTATTAAGTTACGGCAATAGGAAAACTCTGTTGTTTTACTAAATAATTTATCTATTCAACATTTATTTCTAAATTAACTTTGTGAGCTAGAGATTCGATTGTATAACGATGAAAGATATGGAACAACTCATAGATCATTGAACCTTTTTTCAAATTGAGTTAATATTATAATCGTAATTTATTTCGATCATGCATTTAACTTGATAAGACGTGTTCTCCAATGAAAATCAGTAAAATTTATTACAAATTTTTGGATTAGCGAATGGAAATAGATTCTTCTTTTTCTTATTTCTGTTGATTCAAGAAATTCATTTCACCAAAAAAAAAAAAAAAAAAAAAAAAAAAAAAAAAAAAAAAAAAAAAAAAAAAAAAAAAAAAAAAAAAAAAAAAAAAAAAAAAAAAAAAAAAAAAAAAAAAAAAAAAAAAAAAAAAAAAAAAAAAAAAAAAAAAAAAAAAAAAAAAAAAAAAAAAAAAAAAAAAAAAAAAAAAAAAAAAAAAAAAAAAAAAAAAAAAAAAAAAAAAAAAAAAAAAAAAAAAAAAAAAAAAAAAAAAAAAAAAAAAAAAAAAAAAAAAAAAAAAAAAAAAAAAAAAAAAAAAAAAAAAAAAAAAAAAAAAAAAAAAAAAAAAAAAAAAAAAAAAAAAAAAAAAAAAAAAAAAAAAAAAAAAAAAAAAAAAAAAAAAAAAAAAAAAAAAAAAAAAAAAAAAAAAAAAAAAAAAAAAAAAAAAAAAAAAAAAAAAAAAAAAAAAAAAAAAAAAAAAAAAAAAAAAAGTGTTCATCGGGCAAAGAAGTTATACTGTGAAACAATTTCTTAAAGTTATAAAAAAGTGCCGACTCCGATTTTTTTTTGTAAGAAAAAACTAAGTTCGAATAAAACTTGATCTAATTGTCCTAGAAACTATTGTAATATGTTAAAATGAAGGTCTTAAACAGATCCAAGGTGGTTCCAAGGGGGGTGTTGAGCTACAGTTTCGAAGCTCTAAAATCATTTTTTCACCGTTAAAAATGCAGTTAAAGAAATTAAGAAATTTGGAAATGCTAAAAAAGTTCGAAAATAAAATATGAAAATTTCTCAAAGTAATAGAAAGGGGGCACCGTGGGCTTTCTAGAAAGTGCACATGGAAGAAGGAGGGATAAAAAGTACAAAAGATATCACGAAAACAAAATTATAGAAAAAACACTAGTAAACTAATTGGAACCTGTTCAAACAGAAAAAGAGATACAAAGTGCACTAGGTATCCTGTATGCCTAAAAATAGATAGGTGTGAGATAATGATCAAGGTTTATAAGAGAAAAAGTTATTTAGAGGTGTTTGGCTCAGGTAACATGATTCTAGTAATGTGAAAAAAGTTTAAGGTTTTCCTGCACTTGTAATAAACATTTTTAAAAAAAGCAATTTCCAATATAAACACTACAGTAAATGAAAAAAAAAAATTAAAAACACTAGAAAAAACGTTTTACTTTTAATTCTTTGCCTCGGATCGGTGAAATGAATTTTCTTGATTCAACAGAAATAAGAAAAAGAAAAAAATCTAGTAGTAAGTACGAGCAGAAAATATTTATCGAGCGAAAACATTTCATGAAGTGAACAGCGCGCAACGATCGGTTGCTCCGTTTGAATCTTGAGTGTTCATCGGGCAAAGAAGTTATACTGTGAAACAATTTCTTAAAGTTATAAAAAAGTGCCGACTCCGATTTTTTTTTGTAAGAAAAAACTAAGTTCGAATAAAACTTGATCTAATTGTCCTAGAAACTATTGTAATATGTTAAAATGAAGGTCTTAAACAGATCCAAGGTGGTTCCAAGGGGGGTGTTGAGCTACAGTTTCGAAGCTCTAAAATCATTTTTTCACCGTTAAAAATGCAGTTAAAGAAATTAAGAAATTTGGAAATGCTAAAAAAGTTCGAAAATAAAATATGAAAATTTCTCAAAGTTATAGAAAGGGGGCACCGTGGGCTTTCTAGAAAGTGCACATGGAAGAAGGAGGGATAAAAAGTACAAAAGATATCACAAAAACAAAATTATAGAAAAAACACTAGTAAACTAATTGGAACCTGTTCAAACAGAAAAAGAGATACAAAGTGCACTAGGTATCCTGTATGCCTAAAAATAGATAGGTGTGAGATAATGATCAAGGTTTATAAGAGAAAAAGTTATTTAGAGGTGTTTGGCTCAGGTAACATGATTCTAGTAATGTGAAAAAAGTTTAAGGTTTTCCTGCACTTGTAATAAACATTTTTAAAAAAAGCAATTTCCAATATAAACACTACAGTAAATGAAAAAAAAAATTAAAAACACTAGAAAAAACGTTTTACTTTTAATTCTTTGCCTCGGATCGGTGAAATGAATTTTCTTGATTCAACAGAAATAAGAAAAAGAAAAAAATCTAGTAGTAAGTACGAGCAGAAAATATTTATCGAGCGAAAACATTTTATGAAGTGAACAGCGCGCAACGATCATTTGCTCCGTTTGAATCTTGAGTGTTCATCGGGCAAAGAAGTTATACTGTGAAACAATTTCTTAAAGTTATAAAAAAGTGCCGACTCCGATTTTTTTTTGTAAGAAAAAACTAAGTTCGAATAAAACTTGATCTAATTGTCCTAGAAACTATTGTAATATGTTAAAATGAAGGTCTTAAACAGATCCAAGGTGGTTCCAAGGGGGGTGTTGAGCTACAGTTTCGAAGCTCTAAAATCATTTTTTCACCGTTAAAAATGCAGTTAAAGAAATTAAGAAATTTGGAAATGCTAAAAAAGTTCGAAAATAAAATATGAAAATTTCTCAAAGTAATAGAAAGGGGGCACCGTGGGCTTTCTAAAAAGTGCACATGGAAGAAGGAGGGATAAAAAGTACAAAAGATATCACGAAAACAAAATTATAGAAAAAACACTAGTAAACTAATTGGAACCTGTTCAAACAGAAAAAGAGATACAAAGTGCACTAGGTATCCTGTATGCCTAAAAATAGATAGGTGTGAGATAATGATCAAGGTTTATAAGAAAAAAAGTTATTTAGAGGTGTTTGGCTCAGGTAACATGATTCTAGTAATGTGAAAAAAGTTTAAGGTTTTCCTGCACTTGTAATAAACATTTTTAAAAAAAGCAATTTCCAATATAAACACTACAGTAAATGAAAAAAAAATTAAAAACACTAGAAAAAACGTTTTACTTTTAATTCTTTGCCTCGGATCGGTGAAATGAATTTTCTTGAGTCAACAGAAATAAGAAAAAGAAAAAAATCTAGTAGTAAGTACGAGCAGAAAATATTTATCGAGTGAAAACATTTCATGAAGTGAACAGCGCGCAACGATCGGTTGCTCCGTTTGAATCTTGAGTGTTCATCGGGCAAAGAAGTTATACTGTGAAACAATTTCTTAAAGTTATAAAAAAGTGCCGACTCCGATTTTTTTTGTAAGAAAAAACTAAGTTCGAATAAAACTTGATCTAATTGTCCTAGAAACTATTGTAATATGTTAAAATGAAGGTCTTAAACAGATCCAAGGTGGTTCCAAGGGGGGTGTTGAGCTACAGTTTCGAAGCTCTAAAATCATTTTTTCACCGTTAAAAATGCAGTTAAAGAAATTTAAAAATTTGGAAATGCTAAAAAAGTTCGAAAATAGAATAAAATATAAAAATTTCTCGAAGTAATAGAAAGGGGGTACCGAGGGCTTTCTAAAAAGTGCACATGGAAGAAGGAGGGATAAAAAGTAAAAAAGATATCATTAAAACAAAATTATAGGAAAAACACTAGTTAAACTAATTAGAACCTGTTTAAACGAGATACAAAGTGCACTAGGTAACCTGTATGCCTGCAAATAGATAGGTGTGAATCAATATTCAAGGTTTATAATTGAAAAAGTTATTTTGAGGTGTTTGGCTCAGGTAACATGATTCTAGCAATGTGAAAAAAAGTTTAAGGTTCTCTGTACTTTTTATTCTTTACTTCAAACCGGTCGAAGGAATTTCTTGAATCAACAGAAATAAGAAAAAGAACAAATCTATTAGTAAGTACGCGCAGAAAAGATTTATCGAGCGAAACATTTCATGAAGTGAACAGCGCGCAACGATCGGTTGCACCGTTTGAATCTTTAGTGTTCATCGAGGTGAAGAAGTTTATACTGTGAAACAATTTCTTAAACTTTATAAAAGTGTGCTGGTTATGATCATACCATTACTACTTATAATTATTTTTTTTACCGCCAAATAGTTTAATCACTTTACTAGAATCGTGAGTGATTCTTTTTGTTTTAATTATTATGTAAACTCCCCCCAAACCGTCTTTTATGGTGCTTGAATTTTTGTTTGCATCAACATAAAAATAAGTGATTTAAATGATATTTTTGACAAGCATTCTACACGTTTTAATGGTTTAAAGCGAATTTTTACCATCGGCCATCGGCCGATCTCGGAACAATCGGCCAACAATCGGCATCGGCCCATCGGCTAAAAAATGCCATCGGTCGAGCTCTATCACCAAGGTGCATTGTTTACAATGTTCGGACAAGTTCCTTCTCAGAGTTAATTCCTGGAAACGTTGATTTCACCCCCCCCCCCCCCATTCAGCTCTTGAGATTTCTCAGCTCTGCTTCTCTTTGCACCCTTTTCTCCTCTTGAAAGGTTGGAGTTTACCTTGAACTGAGCTGTCGAAGCACGCGTGTCCACCCCCCAAAAATATTCCTTGAAATTGCGAACCAAAAGCAATGCAAACCCCTCTGCTAATTCCGAGAAACTCCAGTTCAACATTGGCGACTGACAAACGCATGCTCATCAGCCCCTAAATTTTAGCTTTTGCGTTATACAATGTTCCAACTAGTGTTGTTGTTTTCTTGAGGCTTTAGCACTTTAGGCACGCCTGAACAGAATTTTATTAGTCTAAAACACCTTGTTCTTTTGCTTCGATGTGCAAAAATGTTGAAAACAGTGCAAGAAAAAATTGCGATTTTCAAAGCAAAACCAATTTTAAAAGCGCAAATCAGGAATATATTGCCGATCATTTTTTCGCCTGATAAATAAAGAAATAAAAAAAAATATAACCATCGAACAATCGAATACAAATTGTAGGGAAAACAAAAATGGCTAGGGATACAAAAATCCTTACACAGTGTTAAAAAAAAAGACAAAGAAAAACTAACTTCAAACTAAACTGCTTTAAAAGGTAAGTTTATTTTCTATTTTTTTTTTTTTTGTGCAATTTTAATTTAATTTTTAACATCAAGGTGCTATTAACGTTCAAATTTCAGTTTGAAAAAGAAAAAAAGCATACTTTGAAAAATTATCATGAAGACAGGCATTTTTGAAAGGATTGGTGAATTCTCGTTAAACCGCCCCCTCGACATTCGCCAAACTTTCGGTCCGACATTAAGGTTGGCGGTTTCACGAGGTTCGACTTCGACTGTATAAAAAGTTCTCATGGGGACAGTAACAAGTTGCCCCAACAAAATAGCAACAACTAAAATTGGGTACTATGTACTATATCAATATAAAGCATTGCATCTATTTAAAACCACTATCGCCGATTCGATTTATATGTTTGATTTTAACGATATTTCGGAATTTTGATCTCAACTAAAAAACGGGCCAAGAATTTGATTTAGTGCATTTCGATGCTTATCAAAATAAGAAAGTCGCACTAAACCGGCAGTTGGACTTGAAATTTCAGTGGTCTTCAAACTCTTTTGCATCGCGGACTCCTTCCCACTTCCTATTTGTTTTTAACAATTAAACAATTCGCAATCTCCTGTACACACTATACAGACAAAATGAAAATTCATAAATACTGATGATATCTAAATTTGAACTCTCCCTAAAGGCAAAAAGGATTCCAACATGAAACATGACTAACACATCTATCCCATTGAAGTCATAATTCAAAATATCTATAAACTAAACTAAAATTTCCCATAAAAAAACAAGTTTTCTCAAAAAAGTTTGTGCATGCTAGATTTGTTTTCATTTTAAAACTTTTTTTAAAAGTAATAAATTTGTATTTTAAAAGAAAAGTTGGATGTATTTAAAAACTATATTAATTTAAAAACGTATCATCCTATGAACGCATGGAATTTCGATCAACTGAATCATTGCATTGATTCAGTTGAACCATTCTAATTATTAGCACGATTCTATCAGCAGTTATTGTGCCGATAGCAGAATCGGAACAACGTACTTCTTTCTTCCGATTTTTACAATAACTTTTGATTCTCTTGTATCAGGGTTGGCAAAAGCCGGTGCTTTTGTGGGTTTTTCTTATTTTCTTGTATGCCTATATTATTGCAATATATCTATTTACATATGCATGTTCATTAATTAATTGAATTTTTTAATCAATTTCTCAATTACTTTTTTATATAACTATGGTATGAGTCTACTCAAAAATAGTTTATTTCAGATTTGAGTTTGTTTATATCTTTCGTTATTTAATAAAATTACTTTGCTTTGGGATTTGACAATCAAATATGTTTTGGTTCTACCCCCAATTATTACCACAGAAATACTTCTTTCATGTGGTTATATTTATTGGCAGCCCCATTTTGTAGTTTTTTTTCTTTGTGAAATAAAATAATAAACCCATTTTCGAAACAGTAATGTAGAAATACATATAACAAAACTCACTTAACTGGAGTACTTTTTAGTTTCTGATTTTAGCATGAGATGGCATGACTATCAACAGTGAACTGATCAGGATTCTTTATTCATCCAATCACAGGCAATTACTGAAGCTGATCAATTAAAAGAATCATTAGCCATTTCCTTGAGTGAATGTTCTCAGTAGCACGTGATTTTAATGTCAAAACTGCAATTATTCTTGCTATTTTTATAATATCAAATTTATGTTTGTTTTAATAAGTCAATTACTTTTTTAATTCAAAATGTCTAATCATAGTGGAGGAAGGAAAATAGCAACTGAATGGTCTGAAAGTTGTTAATTTGGAGAATGACACAAGAGTAATGTGTAAACATTGCAAAGAGAAAATATCAAGAAAAAAATTGAAAGAGTGAGAAATTATTTGAAAAGGTGCAGTGCCAGAGAAAGGGAGAACCAGAATGGAGTACAAAATACAGACAACAGCTTTCTTGCTGATAAAAATAGATCGACCAATAGGAATGATTCTGTTGGGGATGAAGATATACTATGTGTAATGAATCCATCTCCGAAAAAACAAAAACGAAGTACTCAAGATTCCATGTCGTAGTGAAAACTTTAAAAGAAGGACAAAGCATTATTGATAGGAAAATTGCAGCATTTTTCTATTCTGAAAATATTCCATTTAGCAAGGGCGTAGGCAGAATTCTCGTTAGGGGGGGGGGGGAGGAACAACGGTACTCAACATATGTATAACTAACATCAGACTTAAAGAAATGCATATTTTGAAAAAGGGGGGGGGGGTCTATATAAAAACATATTTTACACAATAAATAAATAACAATTTTTTAAAAAACTAAAGTCCACCCTGTATTCAGATATAAGTACTAAAACTCTTTAAAAATAAAATAAACGATATAGAATATTTCTAATACATGCATTAATGTGTGTGAAAAACTATTTTGCTAAAGGGCAGGAATGTTTTCTCATAAAGGTTTTTTTTAAAGTTAAATGGGCGAGAGAGAGATCTAAGATTAATGAAATCATTGGACATTGAAAAACGCATTCTTGTTTGGCAGGTTTTCATACGATTACAGGAAAGAGGAAATGGGCAAAAGTGATAAATTTAAGCATTATAAAACGTCTGAAACTTCCTAAAACAGTTCAGAAAAGTATGATATTCAGACACATTTTTTAAGAGTGTCAACCCTTTAGCATATTTGGAATAAAATGAAACGCTTAATTTACTTAAAAAAATTTAATTAATGCACTCAAGAAAATCTGGTAAATCGCTAGTAATACAAAAAGGCGAAACAGTTGATCACCATCCATAAGTAGTAGTTAATTATAAGCATTAAGGGGTCTATTTTATTCTTCCCTGTACCTCAGTTACCAAAGATTCATGACAGAAGACCATCATGTATAACACTCAAATAAGCCTAAACAAGCATATTAAAAACTAAAAAAAGCTGAGAATAAAAAATAATTAAAGGAATCAACATTTAAATTTTTCGTGATTCTTAAGTTTTTATAACCCGTGCGAGAAAAAACATTTTTATTCACAATGTTTGCCAAAATATAGATCACAGATTTATTTAACTGACTGACCAAACATTACTACTAGAACTTTCCTGGTAATTAATACATTATTAGATCATTCTCAAGTCAAATATCTGTGGAATTAGAAATACACAAATCCTAGTTTAAAAATATTTTTAGGAAAACAAAGCAATTATGTTTTTCATAACTCTGTAACTGAATTAATACGCTTAAAATTTCTACTAAGACATTTGTAAAGCTATTTCATTAAATATCATTTTAGGGATATGCATAGAGAATTACTAATTTTCAGGAAAACTTTCGTAAAAAAGAAAACCTCTACTATTAAAGCGTAAAAATATGAAAAATATATCAATTAAATTGATTAATGCCACACACAGGTATCAGAATGCTGACATCGATTTAAAGAATTAGGGCGGGCCGAAAATAACTTTTTTTGTTCTCGACTAGCTAGCGGTACCCGCAACGGCGTTGCCCGTGCAAAGTTAAAATAGCGGCCCCTACGGAGCAACTTGTTTTTTCCCCCAAGCAAGACACCGAAAGCGACCTCTTAAGTCACTTCTGAGCCGATAAAAAACCTATTTCAGCCAGTCTTTTTCCACAAATGTATATCTACTTCGACTAAGATATAAAATTATTTCAATCTATCACTAATAACCTATATTTATTGATCTATATTTGTATCTTGTGACATATTTATCTTTATTACATCATCAAAACTTTTACATAGGTTTTTTTTTACTCTGAGTCTGATAGATAGCAGTACATTCTTTCTGAGTCTGAATTCAAAAATATAAATGTTATTTCATAAATGTTTATTTCAACCAATAGAAAGAGTAAATTGTGATACAAAAATTAAAAAATAAGTATATTAGTACTTTTATACATAAACATACATTTTCAAATCAAATCAGAAAAATGAATTGAATTTTAAATATGAAATTTTAACTGCTACAAATTAAAGTAGGCTAAATGGAGAATTGATAAATTGATCAGACAATGCCCTTTAGTAAAGATCATCTGAAAAATCTAACAGTTTCTGATCACCCTTAGCCTATTCAAGAAAAGCAAAAGCTGCAGTGAAGAGATGCTGGACTGTATATGTAGACAGATTGATGAAATAAAAAAAAGTGAAGGGCGGGTAGTGATAGGTGTCACCCCCTGGAAAAGATTACCCCCTCCAAGAAAAAAAATCATGTAAGCATAAAGTATGAGTTTTAAGGAAATATAATAAATATATTTTTTAAAAAATTGCAGATTGAAAAATAAAAATACCATTTGTATCATGAGCCTCATAATATTTAAAGAATATGTTGGTGGCAACGGTTAGGATTAGCGGTTAAAAAACATTGCAATATATTGTTTTAAGAAAACGTTTTCCTTCATTCAAAACAGAAAAAAAGTATCCAATTTAAATATTTGTTTTATTCTATGGAGCTTTTAAAGGCTCCATTTTTTTTTCTCCTTCCTGGCTGGGTGTCATCCCTGAAGTCAAATAGACATTTCTTTGGTAGCGCATATTGGAATATCCTGTGTATAAGATTAAAACTAAAAATTTTCCTACAGACACTGTTCACTCTCTGCTTGATAATAGAATAGCCACATATAATGTAAAAAAGATCTTTTTAACTAAGATACCGTGACCATACTTTTTGAAGATGAACAAATTTCTCAACATGTGTACTTCAGCAGCGGCATCAAGTTATTTCTTGTTTTATGCTGGCAACTTACTTTCTTCCATTATTTTTCAAGCAAGTGGACGTTAACGTATTAAAAATTCTCATTAGATCTCAAAAAATGAAGAAAGAGAAAAACTGTTGCCTGAATTATTTCAAGATTTTTTCCCTTAATAAATAACAGTAATTACAGATTAGTATTTACTACTGTGTTATTAATTGGGTTAACCAATATACTAAAGTATTAAATTTCCCGCCACAATCAAATACAACACTTAATTGCATAATACTGATTGTAACCATTGATATTTGTATGACGGCAGAGCGGATTTACAGTCCAGTCAAGGGGGCGGTGGTTGCAAATCGTGCCTCTTGCCCCCTCCAAATGGAATGGTTTTCAATATTGAAGTAGCTGAAAATAATTTTGGGTTATCTTTAGTTATGTAATAGGAAGAAAGACGGCCACAGCTCTTCCATAGAAGTTTTTGGAAATTGAAATTCGAAAAACGCAATTTTACACTGGTAAGATTAGGGGAGGGGAAAGGGGGCTCTTCCTCGAAATTAGTTGAAATCGAAGTTCTAAAATTACTTGCATAGGCTGTCATTCGAGGCGTTTAGCGGAAGGTGGACGGCCCCAGCTCTCTTCCTGTATTTCTTACAAATTGAAATACTAAAAGCATATACTTATTTAAGCTAGATATATTATTGACATAAGGGGAAGGTTCAAACTGCCAAAAAATTTTTGCCATTGAAATTTGAAGATCCATTTTTTAGTCTATTTCTAGGAGACGGGAGGATGACCAAAAAGTCTCCACCCGAATTTTTTTGGAATTGAGGTTCTTAAGAAGAAATTTTACTCTAACTTTGGTGACGGAAGACAGGACAGTTTGGTCTTTTCCGAAAGAAATTTTTAAATTCGAAGTCTTCAAGACACAATTTTAGGCCATCTTAAGAACATTAGGAGATTCAGCGGCTCTTTGCGCCACATTTTATGAAATTTGCAAAAAGAAGAGGTGTTCGGGTTCCATTCTAAAATCGTTTTCTTAACTAAAGCTGGAAGGATTTGGAAGCTTTTATTCAAGTCCTAAAACACACTTTTGAGCAGTGTTTGGGGGCATTAAGAAAAGAGGGAGAAGTTGTTAGCTTTTCCAGAAAACTTTTTGACGTGAAAGTTCCAGAAATTTAATTTCAGGCTACCTTTGGTCACATTAAGAGAGGTCATGATCCCCGTTTTGATTCATGCTTAGGCTTCACACTTAAGCTTGCCCCTCTATATTTGGCATTGTTCATGGTATCGAAAGAGGCTTCCCGGTTTCTTCAAATTCCCCAGTTTCTAATCAAGTGGAAATACTTAGAACTAATAATAAATATGTAAGTAATCATAAAATATTAAGTAAACATTTGAAGTTTACATAATTAAAATGCCTAAATACCTCAACTATTTTTTAAATGATTTATTTAAAAACAACATACTTATATTATATTTGAATAAAAGTATTTCCTGTGAATATTTAATATTTAAATACAGAAATACATATTAATGACAGTAATTTTAATCTCTGTTATCAACAAAATACATAAAATAGGGGCACAGGATATTTTGCTGCTTCATGGAAACGCTTATACTTGCTCCGGACCTAAAAAAAAATCAAAAGGGAAAAAAGAATATTTTTATTCCAAGGAATAAAGCATTGATTCCTAAAAATCCTTCTAGAAAAACAAAAGCGTACAACAAAAACAACACAAAATGCATATGAAACTTAAATTATTATTCTGTATAAAAAAGGTAAATTAAAAAAAAATGCTGATAGAAAAAAAAAACGAACATTTCAATAAATGATCAAAATCTAGCAGCATTTGAAAAAAAAGCAAGTATTCCAATAAATGGAGCATCGAATTTTAACAGGATTATTCGTAATAAGGCAAACATCTAGAATGAAAAAATTAAATCGGCAGACATTGAATCGTTTCGAAACAACTAGAGTCCCCAATGCTGTTTACATTCATCTGTGGGATTTCTAAAATTATCTTCATTATTTTTTAAATCATTTATTTAAAAACAACGTACTTATATTATTTTAAATGTGTGCATCATATGAGGGGGAACTCCCCCCCCCCCCATTACGTCACTGAAGCAGTGCCCTGTCAAAGGAAAAATTAAATTCTTCACCACTCGAGTGAAAGATGTTTGCCACTTGTTTTTTGTAATGAATAAGTATTATTTTTATGAACAGCTCAGTTGAATTAAACTGGTTGGTCGAGTCACTTAATTGAGTAATAATGGTTGAATTCTATATAAATTGCTTAAGCAGGCATAGGAACATTCTAGGCTCAACACAATAAAGAGCGGAAGTGATTGACACTTCTGTATATTAAAAGGCAAATTTAAAAAATAATACCGAAAGAAAAGAATATCGAACACATCAATAAATGGCCAAAATTCATTAAAATGCATAAATACCAACTATTTTTTAAATTCTTTATTTAAAAACAACGTACTAATTTTATTTTGAATGTGGACACGGGAGGTAGCAAATTTTGAAAAGTAATGCTGAACGAAAAAAATACCGAACATTTCAATAAATGATCAAAATCGAGCTGCAACATTCTAAAAAAGAAAATCAAATTTTTCACCTTTCCAGTAAACCATGGGTGTTTCTTAGCGGAAAAAAATCGGAGCTGCACACAAAATTCTCGGAAAAAGTATGCGCCAACAATTTAAATATAAAAATATATACTTCGGTTAATAGTCCCCCCTTCCCCCTCAACACAACAGTACATACGCATACATATATATAAGCTCAAAAATAACCTTTCAAGTAATTGAAGGAAAGGTCTATTTATATTAATGCCAGAAGTTCTTTTTTTCTGGAAAAAAATATTGTATTGAAAGTTTTTTAAAGTGGTACACAATATTTTGCTTATCTGAAGGCTGAAAGAAAAGCAGATATTAATTGTCAAAAAAAACTTTCGGAAAACCTTTTTTTTTTTTTTTGACTCGGAACAGGTGCTCGAAAATTTTCGGATCAGAATCACCCATGCGGTAACATCATTTGCTAGTAAGAAGCATTTGTTTCACGTTAGGCACCATTAAAAAATAAATTTCATTAAAACAATCGATCAAATCTGTAAAGACTTTCCAAAATCGGTAAATTTCTCATCGCTTGGTTAAAACATTGGTGACCGCACCGAGCAATCTTAAGCCTTAAAATATAAAAGATTTATTAGTTTCTAATCTGCATGTATATAAAAAAAAGAATTTAAAAAAGTGGCCTAAGCAGTGGTTACTAAATAGAAACACATACCCACGTAAATGAAAAATTGCAATTCATCGGATTACTGAACTGTTTGCGAATGAACGAACCCATAATTGGAGCTTCTGAAGCTTGTTTGTGTTTAATTTTTGAAGGAAATAAAATGATTTTCTCCAATATGCAAGAAATTAAGGCCAAAAATGAGTTTGGATCCAATTAATCCCTAAACACTTGCCTCATAGCTCAAACGGCTCAAATTACTACGTTGTTTACAATTCAACCACAGAATTTTTGAAATTAGCTTCACGCTTCACTTCAATTCGCTTGCGCCAATTCTTGAAGAACTCGCGTGAAGTAAAGAAAATGCTGGAGGATTAATATTTTAATTGTTAAATTTAAAGAATATAGGACGAATTTTAAAAAAATAGCTTCGAGGTGCAAACCATCAAGATATGATAGCATTTTGTGCCAGTTTTCGTAATCTTACGTTGCGTAGATTTTGCTGTAGAGCGTATAGCCATAAGAGCGTTGCCAACTCGAAAGTTCATCAAACTTTCATTTTATATATACAGATTATGGAGTAGCCATTGGTAATCGGTGGCACAAAGCGCGCTTAAATAATTTAAGTTTCTAGGATTTTTTTATAAATTGCTGCAAATGTGTTGAATTTTCGGGAAACTACACTTTTTAAACAAAATTTGTAAAGAAAAAGACTATTTTTCGAAGATGGGCATCTTATTTTACGTTGTAAATAAATTTTTCATAATGAAACACTATAGTTTGCCGCATATTTTTTATCACAATTTCTGTGCATTTACGACAAATGAAAGAATTATCTTGCACAGCTCAATTTCTTATGAGCCTTTGGTGACACTAATTGCATTTTTTCCTCACTATCCATCATCGAAAAACATCAGGTAACTAAAAAGCACTTTCGGCAGCAAAATCTTTAAAATGTTCAGAAAAAAGAAGTCAGAAAAAAGAAAAAAGAAGCCAGATAAAAGAACGGAATGTGCGAGAGATACACGTTGTTTCCTAATTCTGTGTAGTTCAATTCTATGCACATCCCCCCCCCCCCCCGCACGCCTTACCTATTTCTTGATTTCAGCAATTACAGACACTGTTTGCATTCTAAGAAATGAAAATACTCAAAGGCCCAGAATATAATTTCTCCTCAACAAAAGGCAGTGGTCAAGTTATACAGAGTAAATTATAGCAATATATTTCAAACAACCTACTAAAAAGTGGTCAACATACAACTTATGGAGGTGGTCAACATAGATAGAAAAATTCTCCATTGAAAACACGTTGTGACCATTCAAACTATAAAATTTCGGTCAACATAATAGAGAGGTGGTCAACCTAGGGAGGTGGTCAACTTGGAGGTTTTACTGTAGTTGTTTGTTTTTTCCAATTTCAGTACTAATTCGTAGTTCGGCCCCTATTAACTTAAACATTTTTCACTAGCATTCTGATTCTTTCTTATGTTTTATTTTTATTAATTATATTTTTTATACATCTATAAAAAGCATAGCTCTTACAATTGTAAAAGATTATATCAATAAGGAAACAAAAAAGGTGTTGAAGCAGCATTGTGATTTTCTTTATTTGAATCTTTGATAGTGCTGAGATATCAAGTACAACTTTAAAAGGAATCGGCATATATGATCTTACTTGATGTCTTTAATAGAGTATTTGTTGAACTCAATCGCACGGTAGATCATTTCCACTGTCATTTAATTTTAAAAAAATAACTATACTGAACAAAATAGAAAACTTTAACGCATTGAATACTAGGGATGTAACGAATAGTGATTTGGCCGAATACCGAATATTCGGCAATTTATTCCAGACCGCAGCTGAATATTCGGCCATTTCTTCTTGGCCGAAGGCGAATATTCGGCCAATGTCTTAGGCCGAATATTAAACTTTCTAGAAAATCGTTGTAATAGAAACTATTTGTCAGATTTAAAAGTATCCACAAAGTCAAACACCAATTTCACACATTAATGTATGATGCATGATTTAATTCTTGTTTGTTAAGAATCTAAAACTATCTAAAATTAATATGTTTCTGTATCATTTTGAACGCAATAAAACTGAGAATTTCACCCACAAGTGAAATAGAAATGACAGGTTTTTAGGTAAGCTTTAGCATTATTTTACTAATTATTTAATTCAAATTAAAGAAATACTATTGTTTATTAAACTTTCACCTTGCTCAAAATAGTTTTACGAATATATTTTAAAAGTTAATATTTTTATTTTATGGATATTTACATACCTATTTTTAAAGCATCTATTAATATTTAATGCATTTGAACTGGAATATATTTTTATTTTCAAAAACCCCAGTAACTTTACCCCAATAGAGCTATTTAAATATTCATGATATATTCTAGGCTTTTCCATTTCTCTCTTACACAATATTCACAATAAATCAATCCACCCAAACAACGGCTGACTTCCACTTTGTTAATAATAACAAAATAAAAGTACCATATTTCCCATAATAATTAATTATTGACAGCTTTTGGGAGCAAATGCGAAGTATAAAATACAATATTATTACTTTAAAATCTGTTTTTGTTCAGTCAAACCTAAAAACGATGTTTAAAAAAAAGGAGTTTTTTTTTATAAATTATTTTTATTTATTAAAACTATATAACTAATGTATTCTTTTGCAATAACTATAATAAAATTTTAAATGTTTAAACTCTATTAATTTCTCTATTTTTTTTTTTACACTTTTACTGCAGCAGAACTATTCGACCGAATATTTCGACCCAATATTCGGCCAGGCCGAATTTGATCTTACCGAGTATTCGGCAAGGCCGAATACCTAATAGTGGCCGAAGACTCGTTGTATCCCTATTGAATATTATATGTTAAAAACTTTCTAAGAAAACGAATACTATATAAGCTAACTGTCCAAGAAAATTGATAAAACTGAAAAAAAGGCCAAAAATCTAAGAAAATAAAAATAACTGCATCTTGAATAAATATTTCAATATTTCGTTTTTTCAATTTTGAAGTTAAAATTTTTTAAGTTATTAATACTAATGCATAAATTTGCTTACACTCAATTTTAGGAATGGGAGAGGGAGGGAGCGGATATATATCACTTGAGACTTGATATACATTAGATTTATAAACTTATGTTTATCATGATGTATCTCCAATTACCAATTCACGTTATTCAAAGTTTAGTTCGTCTTACATTACGCCGTTCATTGACTTCTAAGTTGATGAACTAATGAGAAAATATAATTCACCTTCCCCGTGGTGCTCTGGTTCATATGTCACATATTTAAATAATCATATAGTCTTCAAATAGTTTGTTAGAAAGGTTATGAAAAATCTACCAGCGAAATAAATCCGATTAAATTATAAATATCTATACTTTAATATTTATATGAATATCATGATATTTTCAAGTGCTGCGAAGGGAGGGTGGGGAGAGGCATTATGCATTAAGATCTGACTCCACTCCAGCTCCGAGTAATTTTAATAAATTATATTATTTCAATTCTTTTTCGCTAATTATAATTATTTTCTTTACTGAGAAAAGACTAAAATTTCACAATAAATCGCAACATTGGAGCACAACGAATGTCCTTCTCCGGCTCCGTTCCATTTACCAGAAAGTCCTCTGGCACCGCTGTTCCGCGTTCTTGCTCCTTGCTAGTAAAGGGAATAGGAGCGATATCGTTTATCAAAGAACTCACATATACAAGCAGTAGATAACAGCTTTCCCACTGTCCCAGTATATTAAAAAATAGGGCCTTTACAGGGCCTTTTCCAGACCAATTTCTAACTATGTATAGGGCCACTTTACGTACTAATACATTAAAAAAAATAAAGATTAGGTATATACTTAGATAAAAGTAACACACATCTAATTCATGCTCTCCTTTTCACACATATTTAATGACCATAGAAAAGATTACAAATGATTTCATTTAAAACATCAAAATTTCTGATACTTTTATTTTTGCATTGATTGTCAATTACACAGGAAAGAGAGAATAACGGTGGTTTACTTTTTGCCAGGTTACTGGTCGCACTTTTAACTAATTTTTTTTATTATTAAATTTGCTCTATTATTATTAATTATAAGCACTAAAAAATATTTTCATTTAAAATGTTTTCTTTAAATTTCACTTATAATGGAAAACCTTATCACAAAATAAAAACAGCTTTTGTGAAAATTTTTTACTAAATATACAATTAATTGATAAACATAAAGCTTCAAAATAATCCATGGGTGACATGCCGTTGCAAAAAAACACGAGTATAACTGAGAAGATTTGCAAAAATTTAGAGTTATTGGGTAAGATTAGTTTAATTGGGAATCAAATTGGTCAATTTTTTCCATCAATTTTAGCAATTGCTGTGATTTACATTTAAGATTCAAACATAGTACAATATGATGCATTTTTATTCGAATGATTCAAGAAAATGCTAAAAAATTGGGCCTTTGATCATATTTCAAGGTTTTATCTACTAAATAGGGCCTTTAGAGGGGCCCCTATAAACCAATCTCAAAAATAGGGCCTTTATAGGACCTTTTTATGGCCCGCGGGAACCCTGGATAAAGTAACACTTATTCGTGTAAAATGGTAACTGCGATAATTATGCACCAGGGTTTCCGCTACAATCGCATTTTTCGCAAAATGCTAAAAGACCCTCCCCAAAGGCGAAAATGAAACAAGGCATTTTCGCTTTTTTGCTGAATGAGAGAAAAGAAAGAAAAAAACTACGTAGGCCTAATTTCCACGTGCAAGCAAGGAAACACATGCGTTCTTTTCTTTGCGCAATCTTTTTGCATCCTTTACGGGAATCGTATTTTTTTCATTTCAATTATTTTTTTAGGTTTGATTAAGAAGTAAGCAAATTAAATTTCTTCTTATTTTTACCGAAATCTTTCCGTATATACTTTCATGCAAGTAGATTTGCATGTAAGTCGACCTGCCTACTTTCAGACTAAATCGGGAACGTTGATGCAGCTGATTTTTAGACATAAATGATTTAAAAAGAAGGACATGAAATGTAATTATAATCGAAATTGTAGTTTCATTTTTACGATCGCGATTTTTGTACAGGGTTCGTTTTTGCAATTATGTTATATTTGTTCATTGTTGCTTCTATTCTGAATTAAAAAAACAAAAGTTTCTGCGTTTAAATTTCTTGCAGTATAATTTGATTTATTTTTTTAAAACAAGCTCTTAATTTCCACTCGATCAATTACGCAAAAAATCGCGAATGCGTTTTCTGCATTTTTCTATAGGAGATGAAGGTAGCAAAAGACTTCAAGCAGGATTCAGACGAAAAATTATGGCTGCAAGATATTGCAGCAACAAAAGCGTAATTGATGCAGGATATAATAAACTGAAGTGTGCAAAACGGGTGAATTAAATGCATGTAAATAATTTTAACAACGTTTGTTTATTATTCTGATGATCATTTAGATATTGTATTTTATCGTAGTTAGTATTGAAAAATTATTATTATTTCTTTTAATAATCCACACATTTTATTAAAATAGATATGACAACCTTTATAAACTACTATTGAAAATATAAATGATAGACTGGGGGATTTAGATAAAATTAAAATTTTTATTATATTTTTGCCTAGGAATATGCCCCAGGATTCTGTGAAATGGATGCAGTATGGTCGTGAGGGAGTTAACTCCAAGTATAATTTATTGTCTCAAAATGTTGTTTAAAAACAACACTGCGCATTTAGGGGTAACAAAAATAATTCTTTTATATAATCATTTTAACATATGAAACCAAATTTTAGTAAATAGGCATGCATTATAATCATAAAATAGCACTAAAATATCAAAATTTATGAAAATAATTTTATTATTATTTATAAATTTATAAAATTTATTAAAATAAAAAATTGCAGATGTAACTAATAATTATTAGTTACATGTGCAAATTTTTACTTTGATTACCAATAAAGTTTAATAATAAATTCACTAAAAAGATTTTAAACAAGAAACCTAACATCTGTAGGGGGTCTATGCGATAATGTTCGTTTTTTCTTTGGTTGAGCGTGAATTGATTTTAAACAAAATTCCTAAATAATAATTTAATCGACCACTTTAAGCTAATTTGTGAAATATTTAACAATAATCTTCTAAAAGATACTAAATAAAGTGAAATAGAACAACCTGTGACAAATGTTCTTGTTTATACTGCGAATAATGCAGGAGCATAAAAATTGCCCTTGAATGCGCGGTGTTGTTTTAAAACAACAAGTAAAAAAGGCGCCTTAATATATATTTTTCCCGAAATTTTTCGGACAACTTATATTTATTTTATTTTAAAACTATGTAAGCAATTAGAGACTATTTTTTTAAATAAAATTGTTGCTTAAAATTTGTAGGAAAAAAAAATAAGAAGTTGCTGTTTTTTACGAAAACAACATGTCTTACGATTTTGTGAAAAAAGATGAACCTTGCGTTCAGTTTACAAGATCTAGGTGAAATTATATTAACTAATATGATCACACATGCAAAATGAAACGAAAGAATGCGCCACATGTTACAAATATTACAAAATAAAAGCTTAGTGAACGAAAAATGGAGGTGTTGTTTAAAAACAACACGGCGCAGTGTAGGGTTAAATCTATTTTGAAGTGTTACCAGTACTCATTTAAATAAAAATTTTAAAAAATCAATGAAATATCTTTTGTTTATTTACTTACACACTAATGCGTGAAACAAATGTTTTTTCACTCTTTTATACATTCTTCACTTAAATCTTTCTAAAAGTTTTATTTTGTTGGAAGTTCTTTCATACTAGATACAATTAACTAATACAAAAAGAAAAAGGGAGGGGATTGTGTCTTATTAGTGATGTTGAATTTCTAATTTATTGTTAGTTTACCAGGCCTGTCGTTTAGGGGAGTCAGGATTTTACAGCCCCCCCCCCCCTGGCTTTGAGAATATAATGGATTTGTATAAATTTGAATGTATTTTGTTGTTTTGTAAAAGAATATATTCTCCCCTCTTCCAGAAAATTTCGAGATGATGGGCCTTCAATTTACGTATAAAACAAAAAGTTATAGTAGGTTAAAGAGTGTTCTCGTCAAAAAACAAGAAAGCATCAAACCAAAAAAATGTAAAAATTCAATCTCCCGATGGGAGCGAGCGTTGATAAACTTACCCGTGCCCGGGGGAGGGCAGCCCTAAGGTTCACCCCAAAACTGGCCCTCTCCGCAAACCTGCCCTCACTTTTGATGGGTGAGTTTACGCCCCCATGTCAATCAAAACCGCGGGAGGTGTCCCCACTTGCGAAAAAGGGACGTGTAGGGATTTTTCGCCCCCTAACATCCACACGTGGTCTGGTCAACCATTTTCTTGCCTACCTGAGTTAGCAGTTGCGTCTCGTAGTGTATAAGTTTTTCAAATTGGAAATGAACGTAATGAGTTTCATTGATTCGACTCGAGGAGAAGAGCTATTCCATCTACAAAGAATACATTTATAGACCAAACCTTAAAAGTAAATACAAATCGCATTAGAAATGCACAGTAATCAGTTGCCCTGCCAGAATTACGTTAAACAACAAAAATAACATCGAAAAAATGCTCTGCGCACAATCATACTCCTGGCATTAAAAAAAATTCAGTACGAAAGTACAAACCACAAGTATTTAAACATAAAATATAATGGTGTTGGTTGTCAATTTAAATTAAAAACTAAGTGCAAGCGTAATTTTGGTGTGCTTACACATCTTCATAGTGGAATTTTTGAAATCGAAAAAAAAAATATTTAAATTATTCGGTAAAAACTTCCGTGATCTAAAATTGAACTTGTCTTGTCAGGGAATGTTTTTACATAATAATTCAAAATGTTGTATAAAAAATACATATATAAAAAAAAAAACATTCTTTAAATAAGATCATTTAGTCTACACGCTAGGGTGGGGCGAAAAACAAAAATTTTTTCATATCAATTTTGGATAGCTGTCAAAAGTTGTCTATGGGGATAGTTAGTTAATGTTCGAAATTTGACAAATATTCGTTAATATCTTCAGGGAGCGCTACGGTCGCAAAGTTTTGTTATTTCTTTTCTCCTTAATTTCATGGCAGTATTTTGAAAGACAATGCTTTTAACAAATGTAATGCTTGTTTTTTTACCGATAAGAGACATTTATTTATTAATAACATTCCAAAGAACTTTTTAAAAAATGGCAATAAACGTTAACATTTTGAAGGGACGCTGCATTGTTTTGTTACACAAAGGGTGAAATATGTGGGGACGCTGCACTTGAGGTGTAAGATAAACGCAGGGAAAATGCTAAAAATTGCAGTTTTTAGAATACCCAAAAACCTGTCTGATTCAGTATTACCTACTTATGAAGACGTTTTTGAATATTATTTGTTTCTTGTGAATGAAAAAAAGTCATTTCATAATTGCAAAGAGCCCACCGTTCAAAAGAGGTTGCCACAAAGTTGGAAGAGATATGTCATCGATCATCCATTCCTGTAGTTTTTCACAGACGAATAGCTCAACTAATTCAACGCTTTCATGACAAATATAAAAACCTGAAGAAAACGATGAACAAAAAGGTGCTACATCCGATGCTTTTAATGTCAAGTTACAGTTATTTTTATAAAAAGCTCGTGAACAGCTTTTCGATATCGCTTGTTGTAAATGCCGTTTCTCAACGTGCAATTGTGATAAAACTCGAAAAGTTCCTGTCAAAAAACAGTTTTTACTTGCGGAGCGAAAAATGGTTATTGGAAATATGGATGTTAAAACCACGAGGAAATTGACACAGAAGTAAGAACGAAAAGCAAAAAAGAATCAAGAGCAAAATGGAAGATGGAATTAATGCTGATGAAGAAGTTACTTATGAATCATAAAGCGATAAAGAATGTTTAATAAATGACACTGACGAAACTGATCCGGAGTTTAGTTGTATCAGGGTTCAAGCAAACACTTCACAAACCAGGGTCACTTTAACTAAAATTTCAAAAGCGTGTAATCGCTATCATGTATGTGTCAAATAGAGCAGCGGCAGCCTTAGCATCATCGGTATTAAAAGATGTCGGCTTAATCCCACGAAAAACAGCAAATGTAGTCGATCTAATAAAAAAACGAATTCTTAAAAAAGCGAGAAAACATTTGCAAACTCAGCAACACCAAGATCTTAAATATAAAGACATGCGACGTTTGTCTTTTGATGGACGGAAGGATAGCCCATTGTTCTTAAATAACTGAAGTAATAATTGAAAAGCACGTTACCACAGGTTATTCTCCCTGAAAATATATATTTAGGACACATATCGCCAAAACGATCGAACGCAGAAGAAATTGCATACGGAGTACTTGAATTCTTTGCCGCGAACAGAATCGATACAAGTACGTTGTGCAATTGGATATGACGGTACTGCAGTAAATACCGGAAAGAAAGGTGGCGTGATTTTGCGTCTTGAAAAGGTTTGAAATAGACCATTGCAATGGTTAATATGCCATCTTCATGTAAACAATTCGCTTTCTCGACGTTTAATGGAGCACCTAGATGAACCAACGACTGGTCCTCGTGGGTTCACGGGACCTATTGGCAAAAGTTTATCAGTATTTTGCGCATCCGGAAAATATTCTTCTGGGAATGTCAAATGATGATCGTAGGTATTTACGGCAGTTAGTATCTCGCAGGATATTGAGAGAACGAGCCACCAATTCTCTTAATGATCATCAGATCCGTACTTTTAGTATTCCTCAACTTAACTCATCTGCTCTCGACTATGTGGACAGGATCAATTGGCAATGTGAACATGTGCTTATAACCGGAGCCTTCTATAGCAATGATACTATCTGAGAACGAGCTACGTGAGATTGTGAAAACCGTAGACGTTCCAGATGTGCTTCGGGAAATGGAGAAATTTCCGCGTCATGAAACACTTGAAATCATTATCCTGAATTTTTTTAACGAATTTATATATAACAGATACATAAATATATATAACTTAGAAAAATGGGAGTTATTTCGTATGTTTTTAATACATAAATGTCTCTTTAGCTGGAAAAAATATGCAATAAAATTAGTTAAAATCACTTTTTTTTCACAATATAAACACAAGAATTAAGGAGAAAACCAATAATAAAATTTTGCGACCATAGCGCCCCCTGAAGATATTAACTGATATTTGTCAAATTTTGCACACTAACTAACTATCCCCATAGACAACTTTTGGCAGCTATCCAAAGTTGATATGAAAAAATTTTTGTTTTTCACCCCACTCTACTACACGCGGCAGCCCTTAAATGCGACAAAGTTCGCTTACCTTAAATATTACCGCAAGAAGTGTTCATACGTTTAATGTATTTAAAGTTTTGAACTTCGGGAACAAAATGCGAAATCTTTCATTGCAATTAAAGCGTTTTCCGTTAAGAAAATAAAAGAAAAGGGAAGAAGAAAACAGGTGATCTATTTGAAAAAAATGTTAAGGTCAATTAGAATGAGTGTCGCGTTTTGGTTTTAGCTACCTAAATGGGACAGTGATAGAAATGTTTCTATAAATATATTTAAAACTTAATTTCATCGATACACTTTTGGTTTTGCACCAAAAAGACAAGTGCATTGAATTTTTATTTTCTTACATGGCGATGTGCCATAAATCTGGTGAAAAACGTCCTAAGTTCTACAAACTTAGGGTAAATTGCGTCTCATTTAAGCTAATTCACCTTAACATTAATACGATTTTTCAACATGATTTAAAGTCAGTGCATAACAGGGTTTAAGCTGAGTTTAAAAGTTCCTTAGCAAAAAAGCTAAATTGAGCAAAAATGCTTTAGCAAAACGCTAAAATGTGATGAATATATTCACGCATTTTCCTAGATGCCTTATTGTGTTTAAGGTTTTGAAGTTTTGCTGTATGACCTTTTTAAGGATATAAATACATAACACTTAAGAAAAATGATTGATATTTGAAAAATAATTGAAAGAGAACATCTTTGATTTTCAAAATGGTACAAGTACTCCCTCCGCTCAATGGTGCATTGATTGGGTAGACATTATGCCCATTATGACCACATTCTTAAACTGCTTAGTAATTTAAAAATTCAGCTGATTCATTTTTCAGAGGATAATTTTTATATATAAAAAATTTATATCACTCTGTTTATTACCCACTAATATAAGAAAAATCATACAAGGAAAAACTTAGCAAATATATGCAGAGATAACAATTAAAACTTGCTTATTTTTCAAATGATTTAGGCTTACAATTCAAAATTCTTCTTTCTTTCATATTAGCCCAGTTTACGAAAGCTTCAGGAAAGTTGAAAAAACTTTAAGGGCTTTTAATATTAATCACCATCAAATTACTGACATTATTAATGGATAATCTGTTTCTAACATCATTTTTAATTAAATTGAGGCAGCTGAACCCTCTTTCACAATCAACAGTGTGCATTGAAATAGTTGCATGGTGTTCTACTAATAAGAGCATTATTGGGAATTCTTCAGACATATTTGAATGCAAAAATGCAAGCAACTCCTTGAAGGTCAGGTTTTTGCATCTTTGCTGCAACATATGTCTGAACAATTCCCATTCAAAAAACATGTCTGATTCAGAAAAAAATTTAGAGCAACATGTCAATTTTTCTCGAATTCTACTTTTCCGAATTAAATAAGAATTTTCTTAGTATTTTCCCCACTTATAACTAGCACAAACAAACACAAAAAAAAAATATTTTACAAAGAGAAAAAAAATTGCGCAGTGTAGGGTTAAATCAGAACAAAATTAAATTATTATTACTGCTGTTATACAAAATGATAAACATGTGGATTTAAGAGGAGGATGTTAAAATAGAGGCCTCATTTCGTCAACTATAATAAAGAAGTAGGTTTCATGTTCTAAAAGTGAAATCATTGTTAAATCTAGGACTAGTGCAGAAGCCATAAGAATACAATCTACTACTATATAGTGTGAGAAAGAAGTGTTTCGTCACTTGATTCATTCTATATTCAAATACAACTACTCGATGTAGAACAACTAACCCTGATCTTCCCTATACATTATATGGATCTGGGAGAAGGAAGGAGGGAAATGCAAAAAGAATATAATTGTTCAAATTTTCACCCTCATATGTGATTGTTCAGTAGTACTGGGATTCTACATTGCTTTATTACAAATTATGTTAGGTCATATATTACACTACCTTTATAGGATATCAGTATCAAAATGAATTCCATTAAAACTTACGGCAGTATCATAAAATTTTCATCAGGATGCTCAACAGCGTAATCTTCCGCAGCAGCTGTGTCATGAAGTTGAGGGTATAACCTTATCCTTTTCTCCATAATACTTGTTTCAGGAGCATAAACTAAAGGGTAGGAATGTAGTACAATATCATAAGATGAAAGCTTTTCAAAATGTAGTACCATGGTCAAGATGAATCAAAAAGACATTTTTAAGTAGAAAAAACTTACTTCACATTAAAATTCGGAAAATTGCAACCCAAATTCAAAATGTTTACCTGAGTATACTTCCAGGACCCCTTACATTTTCTCCAAGATCTGTACAAACCTTGTACTACAATTTTTTTTAAGGTTTGGATTTTTTCTTTTTCTTTTTTTAGTTAATATTCAAATGTTAGGCCATTTGTGACAGGGTCACCTGATAGGTGGCCAGTATTAACTTTAGCACACTGTAGTCGGATGACACTAGATGGTGCCATCGCAACTTATCTTTTTGGACCCGAGACAGAAGGGGAGGGAAATTTTCTCCAGCCTCCGGTTCTCTAGGAACTGGCTGGGGACTTCCGGGTCCACGGATTTTACATGCACGTATCCCCAAGCGTAGATGGTGGGTCTTCAGCAGGTAGAGCTCCGAACAACAAACCTTTTGATTTGAAGGACGCCGCCCTAACCACTAGGTTACCACAGCCTGTAACAGTACCTAAAGAGCGAACTAGGTATAGTGATACCTCGAGACACGAGTTTAATTCGCTCTGTAACCTTGCTCGTATACCAATTTGCTCGTATCTCAAAGCAAGTTACTGCGCAGGCGCAGTAAACTGGGTGGGGCATGGCGTCGCCAGCTGGCCGTTCCTCGTATCTCAAATGTCGCTCGTATTTCCAAACAACACTTCGCTGCTCGACAGCGCTTGTATCTCAAATCACTCGTATGTCCGGGCCCTCATGTCTAGAGGTACCACTGTACTTTATAATAGAACTTCCATTGAAACATTACTTTTAATTTTAGGGAGTAAATTTTTAATTTAAAATGAAAATGGAAAATTGGCCCCAATGCACAGCACCGGATCTTGGAGTTTTCCGTGGTGGTGCAAAACTTAAAAACGCCGCCCCCCCCCCTCCATCTAATTATTGTTCATATTTCATAAACTTATGCGCGGGCCCTTTTTTAACTGGGGCCACTGATAAACCCATAAAACTATCGTTAATGTTCCCAATTGCCCTTTCAGCTCAACATTAGAGGGGGGGGAGGGTGGTAGAGCCATATGACAGTTGAAGGGAGATTCTGGCAGTTGATGGGGTCTGGGGGATGACCCTCTTCAACATGGGGGGGGGGGGGATTTTGAAAACTGGTACATTTTGAGGGCTTAGGAGACGCATTTGGGATAGCCAAAATTTTATGGAAAAAAGCGAACAACAATTTAAAAATTTAAACGCAGAATAAAATTCATATTTTTTTTTAATCCAGGGGGCAGGACCCCTCCTACCTTCTTACTAATGCCCATAGCGGAGAGCCATATGTCTGCCTTCTCAAACGACACGTACAAGCTTCCCCCCATCTCTTTCCAAAAGTACACTTTAAAAATTTGTAAAAGAAAAACTATTGTATTGTTTGTGCATAGCATGATTTATATTTCACTATTACAAGGGGGAAGAACCTTGACTTTTTTAAATTTAAATTTTCTTACTTTTGACATTGCAAAATTTAAATAAACTACCTTCCCAGGAGCTTTGGGCTGCCATGGGAGCCGGCCAATTTATCAACTGCGCAACATATTCCTGTAGTTCTATTAATTGGTTTTAATCGATAGCAAAACTCCGATGATAGATCAAATCAGAGCGCCCCCCAACTAGGAATTTAATTCTCGGGACACTTACGGACAACTGGGTGACGGTGCCATTTATAATTTTTTTGGGCGCCAAACCCCGGGGTTGGCGATGTTTACATTCCCGATGTAAACATCGCCAAAAGTGGAATTTTTTTTTCAGATTTCATTTTTAGCCTACTTTCCCGTAAAAGTAAAAAAAAAAGTAATAATAAAGCATGAAAGAAGGCTTAATGGTATCGTGAAAATATCGTTAAAAATCAAGAAAAGTCAAAAATAAGTGAAGTAATTAAATAAAGATTGAAAAATAAAAAATTTGAAAGTAGGGTATTGAGATGGGGAAAAAGTTTGTCTGTCGGTCTGTCTGTCTGTCGGTCTGTCTGTCTGTCGGTCTGTCGGTCTGTCTGTCTGTCTGTCGGTCTGTCCCCCCCTAATAACTTTTGAACGAATTGTCCGATTGGAAAAATTCTTTTTGCATTCGAAAGATCTCGGCGAGGACATCTAATTTCCATATTTTACTTTTTGATTTGAACAATTTTTTGTACAATTTTGAACAGTTCAAAAATTTTTAACATTAGCGCCTATGGGCGAAAATGAAGCAAATTATGTAAAATTTGGGTACAAGATCCAAGTTCCCATGAACAAGCTCACTGGAAGAAGTTCTTGGCGTGAAATATTGATTTGAACAATTTTTGTTCATTTTTGAACAGTTCAAAAAAAATTAACATACCGCCTGCGGGGAAATTTCAATCCTATATAATTCCTGATCTAACGGACCGATTTGCTTGGAACAAACTTTATCGGAAAGCTCTTATGACGTAGAACATGTACAAATAGAAAGTACATCCAGAACTAAGGAGCCTATTTTCCTATGAAATTTTTTGTTCGGGATTTTCAAGAATATTTTTGAATCAATGAATGATTAAATGAATAAGCAAAAGAATGAATGAATAAATGAGTGACTAAATACATGAATGACTTAATAAATGAATGATTGAATGTCTATTAACCGTTGAAAAAGGTATATTTGAACCAATTAAGAACTAAAACTAAACGAGAAAGACAGAGAGAGAGAGAGATACCTAGATTATAAATTTGAATTCGGTGTATACGGGGAAGTAGGCTCGTATAGTTCTAGACGGAACTTCTTGTTATTTTTAAAATAATGATAAAAAGCTTGGGTTTTTTTTTTTTTTGACTTGGTTATTTTTCCGATAAACATTGCAAAAAGTTGAACTCATTTTCCAAACTTGATTTTTTGCATAATAACGCATTAACACGTCCTTTTCCTGAAATCGATTCTGGACTTCGAGTCATTTTCTCAACTTCTATTTTAAAAGCTACAGATACTTGGCAAATAAATGAAACAATGACTCTAAAAAGAAAAAGTGCAAAAATTTGGCAAAACCAAAAAATAACAAACTAAGTAGAAAATGCATACTTTCAGAATTAAATGTATAAAACATTATTTATGGCAAAATATAATAACTCTAAGCAGAAAATTAAGTATTTTTCACTGCAAAAATTTCGCAAATAAACAAAAACAAAACAAAAAATACAAAATAAACTCTAAGGGGTGGAAAAAGTATTTCACTGCAGAATTTGAGAATCAATTAAATCCCTATTTAAACAATTACTCCAGTGGGACTAGGTAATGGCACAATAATATTTTACACAGTAAAATGCAAAACGGGACAGTATTAAATATTAATTCTAAAATTATAGAAGTAATAGGACCCTTAATGGGAACAATATGCCCCTACGGACAATCTGTAGAGACTATTTTTTTGAGGAGTTTTCACTTGGGGGCCACTGATAAACCCATAAAACTTTCATTAATGTTCCGGACAATCTTTACAGGCTGATGGGCCTTTACACTGCTGATGGAAAAAAGTGAGGATGCAGTTCAGGTAATTAGCACCCAATTAAGGAATATCAGGGGAATTGCTAAAACCCTATATAGCACACGGGAACTTGGACCCACTCACGTTGTGAGCCATGTTTTTTTTTTGAGTGATTTTCTCCACTGTTTTTTTAATGTCGCTGTCTCGATTACTACATGTTTTTTCAAGTGGTTTTCTCCGCTGTTTTTTTTCATAACGTGGTTGAAGAATAGGCTGGAAAAGAAAGCAAAGAATATTAAGAAACATGTCTAACAAAGGAAAGAAACTCGATATTTAAAAGCTGGAAAAGAAAGAAAACCTGCTTGTCGGCAAAAATTTGGAACCTTTAAGTCCTCATAGTCATCCAACTCCATATCTATTAGATATGGTCTACTCCTATGGTCTATATACTAGTCACCTTATCATCGGGATCAAATTTGGGACGTTTGTACCTAGGCATCAAACTCTGCCAAAGCCGGTCCCAAGCCTGGTTGAAAAATGAGGAGGGTGGCAAAATGTCCATGGCATAAGCCTGCTCAATGTCAGAATGTCTAGTGGTGCCCTGGGCTTGCCCTGTGACGGTCCTGGGCGGCTGGAGCAACCTAAATCCAAGGTGCGAGAACCGTGCTGAAGAGAGTGCGCGTGGCACATGGCAACCGGGGTTAAAGGTTGTTGCGAACGGTTCACCTCGTGGAGTGGCGACCCACGTTGTGTTTTTGCCTTCTACCTGTATAAAGGGTCAATGCAGGTGGTGAAAATTTTCCCCCCTCAGTAAATTTACAGTTTTATGGATCAAAAATTAAAAAAACCCGGTGCAAGACACCTAAAAATCTAAGCGCTTCAGGTGCTGTGAAACCCAAACCGGGTCCCTCATCTGAAGCCAAAAAACCAACCTCTTCAGTTCTTGTTGGTGTACTACTGAGGCTCACAAGACTGTAAACAATGCTCCGGCTCTCGAAGGTATCGCCCTGGTGGTCCAAGAATCCGGAGCAGAGTCCAAAGAATCCACGACTTCACCAGCTGTTACTGCCTTGGCAGTTGACGGGGAAAATCCTTAGAAATTGACAGAAAGGCAAACAAAGAGGCTAATGAAGGCTGCTAGGGACGCAAAACTGTTGGTATTTCCCTTGATAATTTGTAACTCTTGAAAAATTAAGTCTAACTTGATAAAATTTAAAACAAATATTTATTTCAACGAATAAATAAAAAACAATTTCGAACAGAAATAAAAATGCATATCATCTAAAACACATCTCAGTCAATATAATACTATCACTATAAATCAACTAAATCAATACTACATTGAACTAACAACCAACTCCCAACTTGGAAGCACATGGTTTTATACACATCGGCTCGGCGCGTGCCGTTCTCTGATTCGCGATGTCGTCAATCGCGTCTTCACGCCCCCAACTGATGTACACAAACCTAATCTGCATGGGAATTTCAACTGGAATGATATCCAACATCGGCCCCCTTCCCATGCAAGTTATGTTTCAATCAAAAATACATCAAATCAAAAGTTCTATAAAGTTCAAAAAGTTCTTGAACAAAGTTTTAAAGTTCAAAAATTCAGCCAGTCTCTATAAAACTATTAAACAGCAGCTCGCTAATTTAAAGTTCAGATCAAAAGATTTTTTCTTTTTTTACTTTCCAGATTCGGAAGCCGCAATTCACTCTGCGACAACAAATCGGCCAAATTTCGTCCAAAACAAAAAAATAAAAAAAGCAAATTTCAAACGAACACCTTTTCACAAAATTTCTTAAGTTCTAATTTAGTTGGTGGTTTTGTAAATACGTTGGCATTATTTTCCTTTCCAGGAATGAACTTCAAATAAAAAACATTTTCTCTCACCAAATTCCGAACAAAGTGATATTTAACGTCTATGTGCCTCGTTCGAGCATTTTCAATGCTTGATTTTGAAAAATCAATAGCCGACCGATTGTCGCAAAATAAATCGCAACCCCCAAGTTCAAAACCTAAATTTTTATCCATGAGTACATGCTTTAACCATAACGATTCTTTTGCTGCTTCACATAAAGCTATGTACTCTGATTCCATTGATGAAAGGCTAACCGATTTTTGCTTTGTCGTTTTCCACACAATAGGAACTTTATCAATGAAAATGATCATACCTTCTAGTGAAACTCGATCATCCCTATTTGCTGCGTAGTCAGCGTCTGAAAAACTGTTAACTTTTATCTTACTAACTTTAGATAAATTCAATTTGTATCCTTTTGTAGAACGAACATAACCTAATAATTTCAGAAGCATTTCCCAATGTTTTATCCCAGGATTTTCTTGCACCTGAGATAATACATTGACTGCATATGTTACACTGTTAAAAATTTCAGTTCAACATTGAACCATAACTTGGTTCAACTCTAAAGCTATCTCCAAAAAATGGTTCTACCAAAATTTTTCAGAAGCCATGGTTGAACGATATTATCGTTCAACCTTTCATTTTCTCTATTTTGAACCATAATATGGTTCAAGCAATTTCCCCAAGTTTTGGTTCAAGTGCAGAAACGAACTCAACTGAAGTGAGTCGATTCGCCATATTGGATTTCGTTCAGCGCGCAGGATTTGAAGCTATATGTAATAATAGGTTAGTGTTATTTTTGTGTAATTAATGTTGTTCATTGTCATTTTTTAGATAAATGTTAATAGACTCAGAAACTAATGTATTATCTTGTTAATTTTCACCCCCCAAAAAAGGGTTTAAAGTTTGCTTAGCTTACTAACGGAGTATCGTAAGATCGGAAAGTCTTATGTTTACTAATCGAAATGTGTTCCTTGACTTAATAAAATAAAAATAGTACATTATACTTACGTGTGGATTGATAACTTTAGTCACCATTTGATTGAGATAATTAAGTTAAAGAAATTATTTCATTTTTTTCCCTTAATTTAAAGCGTTTAAACGGAAAAATACTTATTTCAGTAAATTAATTTTAAAGTTAAATAAGTAGCGTAAGCCAGTCATAGTAATATAGGTACTCACCCCCCATTGCCTTTGTAAAAATTCAACTAGAGAACCATGAACCATTCATGCTTCTTTTTTAAATGATAATAGGTAGTATTAATTAATTTATACGATGAGTTGCATACTTACATTTTAAAGTTATTCTTATGTGTCAATACTTCGATTTTATTCCACACATATAATTATTGGCTAGTTAATCATTTGAATGATTTATGTAACAAGATGAAACTTACTACTTACCCTTTGTTTTTAGCCAGTTCAGTTACCCAAGAAAGTAAAATTATTTTATGTTCTGGAGCTTGTTTTCTCAGAATATAATGATTTCTTTCCTTTTTTCAATATTATCAATTTATGTACTTGATTTGTGTATGTCATTCATATTGAAACATTTAAACTATAAACAAGCTTTTAATTCTAAGATTTTTGGAGCTAAATTAATCCTTAATTAATTTATCAATAATGAACATAGTTAATTCTTGATTAGTTTGTAGATAGTAAATTAGTAGAATGCTAAGCTGAGTACCTGTGGCTAAATTAAGCACTAATTCCAGCAGAATTGAAATTTTTATAAGAATATACAATTTCTGCAGTCGTCTCAAGTGTCAATCCAGCATTTTTAACCGTCCATTTTTTGTGCAATTTAAAAAGATTTTGTGAAAAATCAAATAGTTTTGTGAAAATTCAAAATTTAAACAAACAGAGATAAAAAATTACATTCTTTTTTGCCGCCTAATAATTCTGTAAAAAGTACTGTTTGGTAGCTTGGAATTTTGGAAAACTTCTGTAAACTAGTGATGAGCATAATCGAAAACTCGGTTATTCAGGGATCAGGATAACTCGAGAACTATGAGTGCACAAATTTATAGGACGAGAGTGTTGAGAAAAAAAACAAATGAATAAATAAATTAACATATCTTGGGGTGAGTACTACAACTAGGTAACTACAAATTTGGCGAAATCTGGGTAAGTACACAGATAAATCCCATTAGGTGTGGTTCACACCATACTACAACTAGGTATCTGTTGTAGGCATTTTACAGGAGTTATTTAGAGCTTTCAAAACTATATAAGTTGATGATCAGAAAAAATGTTCGATCTACAACTAGATAAGTGAACTTGTCTAGTTGTTCAACTTGGAACTGCAAGATTGATCCAGATATAATCCAGAAATGGTGGTAAAATAACTTTTAGTTTAGTCTCCACAATCTTCCACAAGCTTCTTACGAAATTGAAGTTTTAAAAGCGCATTTCTAGCCTATGGTTAGTGTCATCAGGGATAAGAGCGTAAGAGGGGGCGAGGTTGTCCCTTCACTGGAAAGATTTGTAATTTCAGATTTTAAAATCAGGATTTTAAGTTGTATTGGAAATGTTAGAGCAAGGGGAGGGGTTTGGGGAGAGCAGTTTTCACACAAGCACGCGAGAGCACAACACCCTTCAGGGCGGGGACACTTCTAATGGAAATACTGTGTTCTATAGATATGTAATATTATTGGTAGAAAATATATGTGTTTGGTGACAATCGTTTTAGTCCTTACACTCTATAAAATATATATAATAGGGCAGAGAATGTTTTCTGGCCTCACGGTCAGGGTCCGACAAATCCTGATAACACTACTCTGCAATAATAATAATTCAAGTGGGGTGGGGGATAGTGCATTTCTTGTGGTTTTTTATGTACCTCCTGCATATAAATTCCTGTTGTTCACCATCATCCAAAGACTTTTAATTGTTGCATTTTTTTTTTTTTTTTGAGGGTTTAGAGGATATGAAAAGGAAGAATTCGGGGGGGGGGGGGAATCACTTCAAACAACATTAAAATCATCTTTTAATCCCTGCTTCAACCTGCTGTTTTTAAAATTACACTTGTATGTTGATTTCTTTCTTTTTTATTTCTTTCATTTTGAAAAATTGCAGAAAAACTGCACTTTGCCTAGTACAGTAAAGCACATGTATACCGCGCCTCACTAGACTGCGTAATCGGATATACCGCAGTGACTATCATGTCCCCCGACGTTTAAATCACCCTTTATCATTGCCATTTAAAGGCAATTCCTTATTTACCATAGGAAATAAAGCCAGCCCGAGCACACAAATATGCTAGACAAAAAGCTCCCATCCACACACTCTAACTGTGATAGGCATGACGTACACTTTTTTCTGTCTTTGAACCTAGGACACTATATAGTAACTTGATTTCAATATTGGAGTCTGACTGGGTCTGATTTTGCAGTTGAGATGTGTGATTCTTGCACAGCAGTTAAAGTGAACAAAATGCAGCAAAGAAAATAAGAAAAAAATTTTATTATAGGGGGGAAGAAAAGTTAAGTTAAAAATGATTCAACAGAAAACAAGTATTATTTCGTAATATGGTTTCGCAGTATTGTTTCATTATACTGCGGTTGTGTTGATTGGGGAAAGCAAAGTTATATTTTGATTCAAGAGGTTATCAACTCCAGAATCAGCAGGAATAGTTGTTGGGCTTGATGCTTGAGAAAATTTGCGGGCAAAGGCATACTTGTGGCTCTTATGTGAGTGCCAATACTTTGGTTTGTTCCATAGAAAATAATTTTTAAACGAGTGGGGCGGGGGATTTTTTTTTTTTTTTTTTTTGCAATTTGAGAAGACAAACTCTCCCCTTAAATATACTTTCTTGCTACAATTGTTCATGCTATAAAGCTTTTATCTCTTTAAATCCTCAAAAGAAATTTAATGGTTGAAAAATTCTTTTCTTCCGAATCAAATTCATGGTAATATCAATATAAAAAATTGATAAACATAGGCACGAAGGGCATTCTCCAGAAAATGGTGTGGAATGGGGAACACAGAGATCCTAATCGGATTCAGGGGGTCCTTTTATAGAAGAACCAACAAGATTTGTTTGAGATGTTTTTTTTTTTTTTTTTGCAGTGCTGTGTTATCAATAACACACACCTCACTTAGTTTGGGTATCTAGGCTGTAAATAGAAGCTCCTAAACTAGGATATGTGTAGCAAAAAAGCAGCTGCAGGCAGTGTTTGAAGACTGACTACATCTTACATAGAAAAATGACAGCTGAGTTCAATTTTTATTAGACAGTTTCCATGAATCTTGGGAGGTGACATACAAGGAAATAAAAAAGCAACAAATACTTAGGTATTAAAAGATTAAGTTATAGGAAATGTTTTATGGGAAAGAACATTTCTTTCAGACAAGCGGTACTGGAATGGCACTCTGGTGTGTTCTGGCATAAGTGCTGACCTGAACCTGACAAGTCATGGTAAATCCAAATAAAAATACAAAATTATACTCCAAAGATTATTTTTAAGATTTTTTAATAATAACTTTTTTTTCTTTTTAATATCAAACATAGAAAATCCTGCTGGAGTGTTTTAAATTTTTGTCTTTATACCTTGGATTTATTAATCATTAATATTATTTTTGCCTTGCTTAATGAAATGACAATATTTACATTACTAGTAGGTAGATGAGGAAGCTGTGGTTAATTTCAGATTGTGTTTGCCTGCGTAATTGAATGGCCAAGGGACCTCATGGCCTACCAAAAAGGACTCGCTAAAATTTTATCATTCATTATGTATAGTTGTGAATAAAAGTATTAGTACATATTTGGTGTTCATTCTTTATCAATTTTTCTATGAGTGTTTTAAGAATCTTTGGGACATTTCCAGGTATTCGGGACATTATGTATAGTCCATAAAATGCATGTATATCTTTCTTTTGTATAAATTTTAAACAAATCTAAAAAAAATTATGGAGTTAAAGAACATCTACATATGTCTTGACAACATTTTTTTTTTTAAGATTTGGGAAATGCAAGGATTTATACAAGTTACGGTACAGTACAATGTGTCCCAAATATTGTGAAATGCCCCTTCTATATGTAAGATATATTTCTTAAACCAAGATTTTCCAGACATGCCAACTCTCCTGCTTTTGGCAGGAGGCTCCCTCTTTTCTGCTTAATCTCCAGCCACCACAGAAATTTCTCTTGCTTTTTATAGAATAAAAAGTGTCTGAACTTATCTTCAGTTTATTCATCTCTTTATGGGAAATATTAAGAAAAATAACACTATTTTGACAGTTAACACTTATGTCGATTAAAATTTTTTTTTTACTGGCTGCCCTTGTATAACAATTTTTTTTGTCTAGTGTTTGTGTATTTCATGCCTACATAAAAGTTCTGCTTATAATTGTATAAATATATTTATTTTTTGTTGTAAAATATTTTTAAGTAACCCTCTGTAATAATAATTTATTTGACTAATGAAAGACATTTTGAAATAATGTTGTAAATTATCTTAAAAAGTAAAAACAGCATAAATCAGTATTTTATTTTTAGTTCTTAACTTTTAAAAATGGCCAACTTAAAAAATATGCATTTTATATCTCTTCAATTAATTTTATGTAATTTATATCTAAGAACAAAAAAAAAGTATCAGTTTTATACTGGTATTCATCTGGTTCTGAGGAACATAACTTTCTCCTTGCTTTTTGGTTTTGTTTCTCCCGCTGTTTTATTTTGTAAGGTTGGCAGGTCTGGATTTAGCACTAGTTCAATCAAATATTAACACTTCATCTCTAGGTATCAGTGCGTTTACTGGAAAATGTGCACTGAATCTATATTTTAAAGTGACATAAAACAACCTTATAGTATGACTTGTGCTTCTTTTAAAAATTTGCAGATGCTGAAAAATTTAACATTTTTTTTTAAATTATCGATTTATGGTTTTTTAAGCCATCAGTTAAACACTGCAAAGAAATAATTGAGCAATTATTTGAAGCTATTTTTTTAAAGTATAAAATCTGTTTGTAGTTGTAACAATGCAGCCTAATTATCTTCTTAAAATATTTGCATTTATTTTGAATTAAAAAAAAAAGCTAAATGCTTTAGTTAGCCATTCAATGAGTATTTATGCTACTAATTTTGAAAGGAATGAAACCAGAAGCTTTTGTTTCCACTTCTTCAGGAAGATAAATTCTTCAAATTAGTTTCATCTCGCATAACAACTTTTTTTCATAGGGAGCGTCACAAATTTAACATGTTAATTTTTAATGAAAGTTTCCAAATAAAAACATTGAAATTTATATTTAGTGGTGAAATATGAGCTCATGAAGTAAAACTGCAATCTTCCCCAAAACATAAAACGTCTTGGATTTAGAAATAGGAAAAAAAAAGAAGAGAGCGTGGGGGGGGGGGGGAATGATATATAATAGATGGATTCAAAAAAGATTTTATATTTAAAAAAATGGTCTTTTTTGTTTTATTCTGAGAAACAACCAGGGTTACCAAATTAAAAACTGCAAATACGGGACTACAGAGGCTCACCGACGGGGGGGAGGGGGTGCATCCACTTATTCGATATCTGTTATTGCATACCCGATATTCGGCCACTGCACGAAAAATGCAGTTTCCCGCAATGTCAATTTTGATTTTTAACCTTTAGTGTTTGGAAGCTGTGGGTAACTAATTCATCGAATTTAACGGTGTGGAACATCAGTCGGACATCCGGTACGGACCCGTCACACAATGTTCACCGTTTATCCTCTATTCGGCAAAATCAATGTCCTGGCAAGGATACAGGACTTTTGACGTCTTGTATTGAAGTTCCCCTGAACGCGGGACAATTTCTCAAAATAAGGAACTGTCCCAGTAAATCCGGGACGTTTGGCAACCCTGGAAATAACTTAAAAGTCTGCACTGAGATCTGCTTTTATTAAGATGAAAAGAAAGCATTTTAAAATCCGATTTTCGAAAATTAACATAAATGCAATAAAAATATGTAGTAAAATAAACAATTTATTGCTGTGCATTTAATTAAATTGATTTTCTGTATTATTTCTTCACAAGAGTAAACTTTTCTATTTTTATCAGTCACTATCTCTTCGAAATATTTGTTCTATCGCGCTCGAAATTTTTCCGCAAAATTATACGCCTATTGTTCGTGCAAGAAAAATTCGTATTATGGTTCATCCTCGCACCATTTGTTCGAGTAAAGCGGAACTCCAATTTATGGTTCAATCTCGCACCATTTCTTCGTGTAAAGCAGAACTCAATTCATGGTTCAACATCGCACCATTTGTTCGTGTAAAGTGGAACTCACATTATGGTTCAACTTTTCGCCAAAAAGATGGTGCAGCAAATTTTCACCTAATTATGGTTCAACGTTGCACCGATATTTTTAACAGTGTATATCCGGTCGTGTGCGATTAGCTAAAAATGCTAAACTTCCCAGTAAACTTCGATACGGAATTCGTTCCATTTCTTCTATTTCATACTTCGTGCTTGGGCAATCCAATTTTGAAATAATAGTTCCTTTTACTATTGGTAAAGAAATTATAGGAATTTTATATTCTTTAAACTTTTCACAAATTTCTTCTATGTAATTTTGTTGATGTAGATATAAGTTCTTACCGTCTTGAAGAAATTCGATTCCCAACAATTTTCGAGTTTGTCCAAGTACTTTTAGATCAAAGAATTTTCGCAGGCGTTCAATTATTTCATCAATGTGTCGTTTTTCTTTGCCAAACACGACTATGTCATCCACGTACAACAATAAAATAGTATTGCGTCCTTTATATACGCAGTTGCACCATTCCACTTTAACAAAATTTATACTTTCTAATGCTTGCTCAATTTCAAAGTACCAATTTCGTCCGCTTTGATGCAGACCGTATATTGACTTGTTTAAAAGACAAACTTTGCCTTTTTCTTCAACGAAACCTACTGGTTGATGCATATAAATCTTTTCTTTTAGCTCGGCATACAAATACGCGTTTTTAATGTCAACTTGACAATGCATCCATCCATAAAAACAAACCATAATGCAAAAGAATAATCTAATAATAGAAAAATTAACTACTGGACTATAAATGTCTTCAAAATCTTCCCCACGTTTTTGCTTGCATCCAAAAATAACCAATCTGGCCTTGAATCTCGCAATCTGATTATTTTCATCCCTTTTCACACTGTAGACCCATCGATTTCCTAGTACAACTTTATCTGGCGGTTTATCTACTAATTTCCAAACGTTCCTAGTTTTCATAGTCTCTAATTCAGCTTTCATCGCTCTCTGCCAATCTTCTGCATTCACAGATTCATTTGCGTCCTTGAAACTTGTCGGAATTTTTACTTCAACTATGTTTGCTTCGTTCTTTTCAGATTCGGGCGTCAAATCAGTATTTGCAAATTTGATATTGCCGGAAAAAATGTTCTTACCACTAAAATCAAATAACTCTTTTTTAAAACTTAAATTCTTACTTTCGCAATATTTTTTAATGTCCTTACAAGATCTAAATCTCTGTTGAGTTCCATCTACGTAATAATAAATGTCTACTCGCGTTCCGTCTGGTCTTGGGACTGCTTTTCTTACCCAATTCAATTCTGACGCACTCTTCGCAACTGTAGATCCTTTTTCTTCATCGGAAATTTTCTCAGTTGGTTTTTCACTTGAAGTTTTACTCTCTTCGTACTTCTGCACGCTTTCTTCTTCCTCGGACTCGAATGAAAATTCGGAATCTTCAATTCCTCTTCTACGTTTTATCGTTGGGTCCAGGACTTCTTCCACTGCATTTTTATTTTCATTAAACTTCACATTACAAGTTTCTATAACTTTTCTTTCCTTGATAAGCCAAATTCTGTATCCCCTGGTATTTAACGCATATCCGATCATTATTCCTTCAACTGCACGCATTTCTAATTTGTTTCTCTGTTGCTTCGGAACATTAACGAAAGCTTTACTTCCGAACGCTTTTAAAAATATTACTGAAGGTTTTCGCTTGAAAAACATTTCAAAGGGGGTTTTTCTTGTTTTATGGCAAATTCGATTCCAAGTAAAAGTAAAACAACATAATGCTTCTGCCCACCATTCGGCACTCATTTTACTATCTTTTAACATTGCTTTTATCCCGCCTACCGCTGTTCTATTAAAACGCTCACATACTCCATTTTTTTCTGGCGTGTAAACATTCGTTCTTTGAGCTTGAATACCATAAGAATTTAAATACTTTTCAAATTCCTTATTGCAAAATTCGCCTCCGTTGTCTGTGCGAATACTAATTAACTTGTTTCCCGTAATCCTTTCCATTTTTCTGTGATAATGCACAAATTTACTATAAACTTCATCTTTTCGTTTTAAAGTGTACACTGTCACAAATCGACTAAAGTCATCAATTATCGCAAGAAAATATCTACTACTACTTTTCGATGGCGACGGCATCGGTCCGGCTACGTCCATATAAACTAACTGTAACGGAGAATTTGATCTCTTAGGCGACGATTTAAAAGAAATCCTATTTGACTTCGCTAATATGCAAACTTCGCACTTCGCATCTGGTTTTTCTATTTTTGGAAGACCTTTTACGCTTTGATTTCTACTAGTGTCCTGAATGTAATCGTAATTGATATGGCAAAATCTTCTGTGCCAAAGACTAGCACTTTCTGTTTGTTTAACAGTACTCGCATTTACGTTAAACCCGCTTTCCGTTCGTTTGTTTTCTTCCATATCGTACTTATACGGTTCTACATAGTATAAACCTTGTTTTCTTCGAGCATAAAATAGTTTTCGCCAATCATTAAAATAAACACAGATTTTTCCTTTACTTCCAACGAAATGTGCCCCTGCACCTTCTAAACGTGCACCGGAAATTAAATTTCTTCTCATTTTCGGATTGTACAAGACGTTTGTTAATTCTATCCAGTTAATTTTTCCATTAATCTTCACTGCAAATCTTACAGTTCCTCTTCCCAAGACTTGACTATTAGCGTTCCCCACTGCTAGAGCCATATTTACATCTGAAATTTCTTGAAAGTTCTGCATTAATTTCTTATTATTACAGAAGTGTGTTGTTGCTGCACTATCAAAGACCCAATTATACTGGCTTTTATTACAATTTTCATTGGTTACTGTTTCAGATGTTGATATATAACTTTCAACTAACATTGAAAATTTATCACTAAAATTAGGAAGACTACGATTTGCGTTGAAACTTTTACATTGAGCGATTAAGTGCCCGTATTTACGACATCTATGACAAGGTCCGATTAACTTTCTATCTTTTGTATTTTTAATAAATTTAATATTTCCTTTCGTTTCGTTAAGTTTTCCCGTCTTCTTACTTCTATTAGTAATGTTGAAAGCACTCACCTCAGGACTTTCATAGTCGGATTTTACCTGTTTCAGTCGAATTTCTTCTTTTACTAGCTCCTCAGCGATCTTGTCTATTTTAAAGTCTTCATCTTTCCACCGATAAATAAGTTGGATTATGCCCGTGTATTCCGAAGGTATATGTCTAATTACTTGAAAGCCTTGAAACAGGGGATCTAACTCATGTCCTGCATCTCGTAATTTCTTGACCGCTAATTTTATTCTGGCTATAAATAGACCCATTTCTTCGCTTTCTTTATACCGAACGTTAAAAAATCATCTAACAGTTGAATGATTCTAGCACGCGTTTTAGGTTCAAATTGGGATTTTAACGTTTCCCATGCTTCTTTCCTTCTGAAGTATCTTGAATTAACGGTCTAAACTCGGACTGTATTGCGTAATAAAGTGTTGTGTAAGCTCTATCTTTTAGAAGTAAAAACTCGCTACGCTCGCGATTACTTGCTTTTTCATCTATCGTAGCAATTCCTTCAATAAATTTCCAGCATCCTTTATCTAAGAGTAATACTTTAACATCTATTTTCCATCGATCCCAATTTTCTTTATTAAGCAATTCGAATCCTTCGGGGAGCAAAGCCATGATTTCCAAGATGAAAAGTTCCAACTCAAATTCTAAATCTTGAAGATTTTAAAAATCGTACTATCACAATTTTTTCAATTTGGTATACGGCCCCCGAAGCCGATATGTCTTCAAATAAGATATAACTATCTAATGCTACTTGGCCCATAACCTAACTGTTGGTATTTCCCTTGATAATTTGTAACTCTTGAAAAATTAAGTCTAACTTGATAAAATTTAAAACAAATATTTATTTCAACTAATAAATAAAAAACAATTTCGAACAGAAATAAAAATGCATATCATCTAAAACACATCTCAGTCAATATAATACTATCACTATAAATCAACTAAATCAATACTACATTGAACTAACAACCAACTCCCAACTTGGAAGCACATGGTTTTATACACATCGGCTAGGCACGTGCCGCTCTCTGATTCGCGATGTCGTCAATCGCGTCAGCACGCCCCCAACCGATGTACACAAACCTAATCTGCATGGGAATTGCAACTGGAATGATATCCAACAAAAACATCATTAGGACCCCTCACCCAGAGGATTAACTTTTGAAGAAGGATGTCGACAACATCTTTTGCGAAACAGATGATGCCATCGATGAAATGCAGGAGGGTAAGGGCCCCCAAATAAACTCTTCGGGGTTGGTTGGCGGTGTCCTTATTATCAACTGCGCAAATGAGGCCACTGCAGATTGGATTAAAGAATTCTTCTCTAGGGATAAGTGGCGCAAGCTGAGGATAGAAATATTGCCAGCTTCGCAGCTACCGAAACCCGTGAATATACTCTTCAAAACTCGCAACGTCAACATTGTCGAGACGGCAAAATTGTTTAGCAGACTTCGTCTGTGCAATGAGGGCCTCTACACGACAGAATGGTGTACGAGGGACAGGTCAGTTTCTAAAAATGTTGCCAAATGGATTATAGAAATTGCCCAGAAATCTGCCCAGTACATCCGGAGCAGAGACATGGGGCTCTATGCAGGCGCCTATGGAAAGGGTCTTGTAAAGATCTTCCACGACCCTCAAGCCCCCAAATCAGCTACTGCAGTTGCCTTAAACACTCCAGGGACCACTTCAACATCTATGAAAGACCCTGAGAGCACCACAGAGACACCTATGAAGGAATCCCCGTCTCTTCCGCCAACAAAGGAGGAGACCGTCGTAGCGGAAACTTCTCCCGTAAAGGTAAGTGATCTTGTTCATACAGATCTTAGTGTCTCCCCCAGGAGTATTGCTAGTGTTTCTGGTGAATCAAGTTGTTCACTATCTACACAAATTCATGTTCTAGGTCTTACGGAGTCTGAAGATGAATCTGATAGCACCCTATAAAGGGGAGCCTTTCTCCCAAGGTGGATACTCTGCTTTCAGAGTGACCTTGTGCTGCACTGTGTTTATGGATTGTGTTATTAAGATTGCACAAATCAATTTACACCATAGCCAGTCGGCATCTGCCCACTTAAACAAGGAACTGGCCGAAGGAAAAGTAGATGTTGCTTTAGTGCAGGAACCCTAGACCAACAGAGGTAAAATTCTGGGTTTAGGCAACTGCGGCAACCTATTCTTCGATCGCTCTTGTAGCTGACCTAGGGCTTGTATTATAGTTAGCAAAAAACTAAAAGCTCTATGTATGGTTGATTATCTGGATGGGGACAATGTTGCCGATCAGCTAATTTACAACAAGGAAGATACTTTTTGCCTAATGTCGGCATATCTTCCTTATGAGGACGAAATTCCTCTTGCTCTTCACGCCAGAAATTTTGTGCAAAAGTACATTCAAAATGGTCTGAGGTTCATCGTGGGTTGTGATGCAAATGCACACCACGTTATTTGGGGCAGCAGTAACTGCAACAAAAGATTAGAGGAATTACTAGAGTTTATTCTTTGTAATAACCTAACTATCTTAAATTCTGGCAATAAGCCAACTTTTGTTGCACGCAACAGAAGAGAGGTCATTGACATTACTTTTTGCAATGACAAGACCTCTGTTTGCATAAATGATTGGCATGTGCCTGATCGGATTATACTATTTATCTGACCACAAACTAATCAAAATAACACTTACAGGTCCTGCAATAACATCACAGCAGGACAGAAGGAATCCCAGACACACCAATTGGGATTCCTAGAGAAGACCTGGGATTTCTCCTCAGAGGTAATCTTTTCAAACTTAATACTTTGATAGCTATTGAGGTGGCCGTTGACTTCGTGCAACGATCCATACTTCAGGCATATCAAAATAACTGCAAAGCAGTCACCACTAGTTTACCAAGACGCGTTCCTTGGTGGAATAAAAATCTTAGTGGTCTTCCAAAGAACTGCAGAAAGCTCTTTAATAGAGCCAAAAAAAAACTGGAGAGTGGTCAAATTACAATGTTGCTCTCACCAGTTACAGTGCCATCAAGAAAAGTCGACAGCATTCCCGGAGACATTTCTGCGGCAAATTGACACTCTGTCAAATGCTGCAAAGCTTACAAAGATCTTATCAAGAGATAAGCTCTGTCAATTAAGTTCCATCAGAAAAGATGATGGAATATATACTGAAGATGGTCGAGGAACACTCGAAGAAATGTTCCGAGTCCACCTCCCAGGCTCAACTATTGTAACAGATGAGGAGATGAACACTCCTCAATAAATTACCCCACGTGGCAGAAAGTTGGACTGGAACCTGGCCAAAAAAATTGTTACGCAAGAAAAAATTGCTTGGGCGATCAACTCGTTCATGTTTTTTAAAACTCCTGGAGTAGATGAAATAATACCTATCTTACTCCAAAAAGGCATATAGATATCATTTCACCATTCTTGTCCAGGATTTTCAGTTCCTGTTTGGTATACGGTTATATCCCTACTGCCTGGCGTACCTGCAGGGTTGTCTTCATACCAAAACCGGGCAAACTAAGCTATAACGAAGCTGAAGCATTTAGGCCAATTAGCCTTATGTCATTCCTTCTCAAAGCATTAGAGAAGTTGATTGGCAGGCACATCAGAGACGATGGGCTGAAAATCAACCTACTCTCGATACAGCAACATGCCTATGAACCAGGCAGATCAACTGAAACTGTCCTCTATGAATTAACTACAATTCTAGATGGAGCAGTAAATGGAAAAGAACTGGCACTCGCTGCCTTCCTTGATATAGAAGGGGCTTTTGATCGAGTGCCCATTGAAGTTATTCTGAATGCTCTTGTCAGAAGAAACGTCGACCAGCTTGTGTGCACCTGGAATGGAGGCTTACTGTCTACTTAACTAATACCTTAGTCTTAGTCTTTCTGCAGACATAGCAAACGCCAAGCTTGATTGCAGAATCCTTCCGAGCAGTCATTTGCCTGCCACAGGCGCAAGTTGGACATTCTTTGAGGTCAGGGGCTACACCGATCTCGACAAAAATCTTCCGAGGAAAAACTTTCCTCCGATTCAACACTGCCACCCCAATCAACAAAACTGAAGTCCTGCAATTTAGGGTGGATTGCAGAAGCAGAGTAGGTGAGCACAGAGAGGCATAACCCGAAGGGGCAGAAGATACCAAACTTTTCCCTGGTTTCGACATCTGAATTACAACAATTTGTGCAATGGTTAAAGTAATTATTGCAATATAACAAATTTACTAAGTGGTGCAATGGAATCTTTTTTTTTTTTTTTTTTCAAAAGTAATACATACATGAAATACGCATGAATATAAAAATAACTAATTGATAAATACATAAATATAAAGAAAACTTACACATTAAATAAATAAATAAAACTGTTTGCACTGATAAATACACTATTGCAGTGATATAATTTATTTTATTATGTCATTATAAATTAAATGTTGCTAAAACACATTACTATTAAACAATAATTAGATAACATGCGTTAAAAGCATTTGGAAAAATAAGCATGTGATTATAATACATTTTTACAATCTCCCCGGATCTTTTAGCATAGGCTCATGAGGTGAAAATACAAATGCATTTCGGTATTTAACTTATAATCAATAATGCAATGTGAATGTTAAATCACGTTGTGTGAGGGCAGTGAATGCAACGGCTCTCCAGAAATACCTCCCTGGTTGGGTCCCTGGCTCCCCCTAGATCCGGCACTGCCAATGTATGGGGTCAAGCGATACAGTTCAGGCCTCGATATAAGGTCACTCTTCGGGACTTTACGAAAATGACCTTATAAGCAGGGTGAACTTTTAACCGGTTCATTCATATTTGCTATTCCATATAGAAAAATGACATAATTGTTAGAAGAAAGCATGCACTCAAATGAAATAAATGTTGGGTTCCCACACTTTTAATGGAACTACTGTGATATAACCCCCCCTTGGCGACTTTTTCCTTGGCGCCAAGAAACCGTCGCCAACTTCAAACACAATACAACACTCTTGGCGATGATTATATCGCCAACAATGTTACATCATACACATAGCAAACATGTCAAGAAAAATCACTAAAAAACAGTAAAATACCAAAAATTGTAAATTTTATCTTAGACACAATATCAACGCTACTATGTAAAGCACGTACAGCATTTTTCAACAGCAATTCAATACATTAACGGATCGATAATTACTCGAAAAATAGAATTATTTACTTTACAAACACTCAAAGTTGAATAAAAACCCTTTCTTAAAAGAACATGCAATTTAAGCCCAATAATAACTACTGCAATGATTCATTATTGAATAAAATGATATGCACTCTTTAATGAAAAACATAATTAAAATATCGCGCAATTCAACGCAAAACGAATGTTTATTAAAGCTGTGGGAATTTTAAAATAAGAGACTCCATTAGAAAATATATAACATTGATCAATTAAAGCACATATTACATCAATCTATTGGAAGCCTACACTAAAACTAGCATAAAAACTAGACAACAAAATTAATAACGGTCATCACTTCAAGTACATTTTGTCTTAAACTATTGGAAACCAACATTAAAAATACCAGAAAAACACTTCGTTGAAAGAACACGCATTTCATGCACAATAATGACTATTGCAATTAATTATCATTACATAAAATGACATGCATTATTCAACGAAAAACATAGTAAGCATATCGCGCAATTCCACGGAAAACTTCAAATACATTTTACATTAAACTAACGGAAACCCACTTTATCAAAACTAGCAACGCCCCTAATTACTACAGCTAATATTTTAGAACAATTGAAAATTCATTGTTTTATAACCTTCCAAACACATACCATAAGCAGATAATAAACTAACAAAAATAAAGAACTCACTTTAAACCAGTTGGCTTTTCAATGTTAATCCCAAATAGCATCAAACTTACAATCCAAAACGACGAAATGGTCCGAAAATTACCACTTTATTTTTCTTTGCTTTTAGTCACAATTAACCAAACTTATGCACTTATTAACCAAAACAATTTCGTACTTCAGATAGCACAAACTACAAACCACGTTTCCGTCAGATTCGAAAAATGGCGCCTTAACAAACTAATATGAATTCATTTATATCGCCATAATACAAAACAATTGAATCAAATTAATTCACTTTAACACTTTACATTCTTCCTTTATCAACAGGAAATATCTCCACAAACTTTAACGATGAAATTAACTACTAAAAAGCTACCTATTAGTTAAAGAGAACTTTCTAAAAGTCCAACCATCACACTCTAAAAACACCCATTGCATAATCAGGGTTGCCACACATTACCTCAGCCAACATCGATGGCGCTGGGTAAACGAAAAGATATCGCCAACCGAAAATCATTACAAATTGGCGCGCTAGCTCGAATGTCGCCAAGGGGGGATTATATCACAGTAGTACCCTTTTAATTAAATAAGAGTTCGGAAAATAAATGAGCAAATACAAAACATACCTCCATTTTCTGTTCGAAGCATCCCGATTGTACCACCTGAGTATAAAACCAAAACTTTGGAGTATCCATCTGCTTTAATTTTGTGCAGGGAGGTGCTACTTTTTAATGTCGTTTCAGAACGATCGGCATTTTGCATAATGTCTCTTTCTACATCAACTATTGGATCAGAACAAGCCGGCTCCTCTGAAGTACTATCCGGCGACTGCATAACAATGTAAAATCACGAAAGTACTTAATCTCAATTTTCAAAAAAAAAAGAAGGACCCATAAATTTCCTTGCAGTGACAAAAAATTTGTACTGAGCTATTGAATACAGCACTCATTTATGACTACGCGGAAAGAGCTTTTAACATTTTCGCACTAGCGCTCGTGTTTACATCTGCAATGCTTCATTATTGCATCACCGGCGGATCGCAATCAGTTGTGTTGCCAAAGTAACATTGTTTCGCAATTTTTATCTGCAAGGCTCATACGCAGTCGTGCTTGAAATTTTACCGAACATTAAACTAGATATTTTTTAAAGTTATCAATAAAAAGCAAAATAACACATAAAAAAATTTCAAACCAACGAAACATTTTTACGAAAAGTTATTGAAATGTATAATAGTGCTTTAAATGGTGTTTCTTATCAAAAATTACCCCTCCAAATCTCTTGGAAAGTTGAAATAAAATGATATGAATAAAACAGGTATGTATTATTTCTTATAGTAATTTGAAATTTAGGAAATAAAGAAGGAAAAAGATTTTGAAGGTTAATATTGTTTTCTGCAAAGTGACCAAATGAAATACATTCTTAGAATCAATAATACACTGCAATAAAAAAAGCCTCTTGAATTTACAAGTTAATTTTCTCAATTATAGGTTTGAATGATATAAAATGTTATGTTAGACGCTAGATCATATATCTAGAATAGAAATAATATAACGTTACAATGTACATATTATGTAACATTATTTAAAGACTGAAAACATTTTTATATGAAGTAAATAATTTATGATTATTTGAATAAAGCTTAAGTTAGTTTTTTTTTTCCTAAAAATTCCCAATGTTCCCAAATTCCCCAGTTTCTACCCGAAAATATCCGGGTTTTTTCCCCTCACTTCAAAATTTCTGGGTTTTTTTTGCATCTCTATATGGAGGCCTAGCTTTAGCATCAGGAATCGTGGTTAATATATTCATTAAAAAAAATAGTTATACCGTGTTGTGCTTATGAGCAGACTTGCGGTTGGGATACGAGGTAACGAAACAACAATGTGAATTACGGCAGACTTTTTGCATGCGTCATGTTCTTTTTTCAAATTTTCTTTTTACAATAACGGAGATCAATTTTTTTAATACCAAATAAGGGACATGTCTCCATTTTCAAAATGCAAAGTGAGAAAAGCTGCAATGAAACTAACAATTAATCATAATAGAAAATCTTAATATGCAATTTTTTTGAACTATTATATATTCTTGGATGTTTAAACAGTAAGAAGAGAATACAGGAGTAAAAGTTTACCGCTGTGAGACACCGCGTTGCTCCTCTTTCATACTTTTCTAATTTTGCTTCGATATTATTAGCACCCTGGGCGTACATTGCACTGATTATTAACTGTGCGCCAAAATAATAACAGCTGCATATAATATCATGACTTCATCCCTCAAAAATTTCATGTTCCACGGTGTTTTCCCCACATGGAGCATTTTGAAAGTTTTAATAACTTGAATAGCACGTTCCACTTGCTCTGGCTATGTTCTGAGTGATGTTGGTTTCTGCTCAAATAGATTGCTTCTTCTCTCTTAGAAAAGGTGGGCTGACAATTTCAATGAAAGGTTTCTTACAGATATGCTCAAGCTCAATGCATTGAGCTATAAACTAAGAGGAGAGAGAAGTCTGCGGTCCGTCGTCTGCTCAGACCGCGTCACAACACGAGAAGCGAGTTTGGCAAAAGACGCTCTCTTTACCCATCGAAACATATGCTTTATTATGCGCAGTGCTTGTTTATCGATACAAAAAACGCTAAGACAAGTTTTAAAAGTAAACAATAATGAAAAAAGAAAAGCATTTTCCAAATAAATTTTAACGTTGCCTTCGGTATTAAGTTCCAGACTTTTATCATCAAGTTTAACTCAGTGAGCAAAAGGTCCATAAATTAGCGCGCACTGCGACGACTTGGTGCATATTTTTGAAACTGCGTCATTTCCATTCGGATCAAATTGCTGTGCAGTCCCCTAGCCCTTTTTTAAAGACTATTATTGTACACTTCGTTATTAATATTTCTTCTTTATACATAGATATATACAGGTTATACCATTAAGGGGGAAGAGTTCTCTTTTGATTATAAAAAAATGGCTTAGTCATAGGCGATTTCTTCTGAAGAAATTATGAACTTCACACAAAATTATCGGAAAACGTATGCACAACGAAAATTAAAAAATATATAATTATATGAGCTCCCCCTTTATCTTATTTTTTCAAAACATAAGGACAGCTGCAACCGTTGAACTATGTATAACAGGGGTCAAGAGCGTATCAATTCAAAAATCATGGGGGGGGGGGTGCCTCAAATAATTGCATTTACAAATGCTCAAAATTAAATTTAAAAAACAACCAATTAACCATTAAAAAGTAATTAGTATTCACTCATTATTATTATTAATATTAATTACAAAAAAATCACTAATAAATGAGTATTTTTATAGATCATTAAAATAAATTCATAGTTTTCACAATATAACCGAAATCCTTGATTTAACTATACAATTATTAAAAAATTAAAATGTTAAATTTAAACGTTAAAGTTTACGGAGATTTTATACAAAAATGTTTAACAGTACTTTAAATATATTCAAGCAAACATGCATCTGATTTTAATAATTTGAGAACAATAATTGATTTAACTAGGGCAAGATTTTCGACTCACCCTGTAATTGGATATACATTAATGCAATATTTACCAAATTTTCTAATTAAAACTTGTAAAACGTTTACATAAATATAGTATAAAAAACAAATTATGTTGTGCAATAAGCTTATTATTAATAAAAACTTATTTAGTCGGCGAAAAATTCGCTTGTAATTGTAAAACTACCAATTATAAAGTATTTGAGTTAAGAAAGTGATAATGTTAATTTAGAAAACCCCTCATTTTAATAGTAAATAAACAAATGTATATGTATTTATACCACACAAATACATGCTCCCTCTATTTTAGATAATTTTCAATAATAGTATAGGGGCCGTTCATAAATGATGTCACGTTTTTCCCCATATATTTGACCCCCTCCCCCCTTTGTCACAATATGTCACACTTCAGCGGACCCCCTCCCCTTGTCACACTTTGTCACAATTTCACGGACCCCCCTCCCCCCCTCGGAGCGTGAAATCATTTATGAATGATCCCATAGGGGTCATTCATAAATGATGCCATGCTTCAACGGGAGAGGGGGTTCAAGAAAATGTGACAGTTTGTGACGAGGGGAGGGGAAGGTGTTACAAGCAGTGTGACATCGCACATATTGATTTCAATAAAAACATTTAAAATCAGCAAATTAAACTGATTTTATGCTAATGGTACTACAGCGTGACATGTGACAAAGGGGGGAGGAGATCAAATATATTGAAAAAAGTGTCACATCCTTTATGAACGGTCCCATAAAGAAATAATACATGAACATTATTCATATTGCAAAATATACAGCTTTGAAAAATATTGTGCTGAACATAAACTTCTCCCTATTTGCTAGCATTTTTTAAATATTTCGTCCAAGAAACTCATGATGATTAAAATTAAAATATTTATTCAAATATTTTAACGTGAAGAATCCAAGCATATTTGCACTTGTAAACATAGAATCCTATATGCAATAATTCAAGCAAAATATTCCACATTACATTAGTAAACAATATATGTTTACATACATTTAAATATTTATATATATACCACATACAAGTACACAAAAATATGTAGATAGAAGCATTATAAACCTAGTACACAGAGTGAAACTAAAAAACAACGCTGAAAAACCATTTCTAGAAAATATTTCTAGCACTGGAAGATTACCAGCAAACCACGAGGCCACATCTTCATGTCCGCAATGAAAAGCAAGATATTCTTACCTATGAAATCGAATTTTCTTGTCTTTTGTCCAAATATTCTTTCCCCCATATGCCTAGCAAGAAATCACCATGATTTCCTTTTGTTTCACACCAAATTAACGCAGAAATTTGAAGATATTCATTCCATGCTCGCAGGGCCTGCGCTAGCATGAATGGCGCCCTGAGGCAAAAAACTTTTTTCCGCCCCTACTATATATTATAAAGGAATAGAGATTAAAAATGATAGATACAAACTTTAATTATACATATTTGAACTTTCAAAAAGCTGAAGGAAAACAATCGCTGATCAGGATGGACTGAATAAGGAAAAATAAAACAGTAAAAGAGAAAAAGCAATAGATTGCGTTTTGTCGTCATAAAACAGAGAAGACACTTTTTCGAACTGCAAACACTTATGAAGCGTCCCCTCCGAACACATTGAAGCCGCCAGTAGCTGTGGAGGGGCCGTGGTAGCCTAGTGGGTAGCACGTCGGACTTCCACTTGGAAGGTCGCGCGTTCGATACCCACTGAAGACCACCATGTATACTTGGGGATATGTGCATGTAAAATCCGAAGACCCCACTAGCTCTCCCCGTGCGTAAGCAATCCTACGGCCTCGGCTAATAGGTAGGGGTCTGGTGGAGAAAAGTAGCTGTGGAGAAGAAAAGGGTAATGTGCAAAACAAGAAATAACCCAGTAAAACGCAGAGGGTGTCCCATTAATATTGGGACAAACGTAAAGGGGAGGTAGGGGACATGAAGACAAACATTATTCAGTGGGCAACCATGGGGCGAAACGTCTTCTGTAGGAGCTAGGGGGCGCTAAAGTTTAAGGTCCAAAATTTCAAACGATGATTAAAAACAGAGAAATAGATCGATTCGTTTGCGGTTTTCGCTAAAATTATTCTTTATATCACCTTTTCCTTCAAAAAGATTTTTAAAAGCAAAATTCGAAAAATGTCGATAGAGGGCGCTTTAGACTTAAGAGTTACGAACAACTACTTTTTACCGTTATTTTTTTTTCATGGAGTTAAAATTATTCTAAAGTTTAAGCTTTAACTTAAATTTTAAGTCCAAAATCGAAAACATTGGGATCGGGTAACTAGGAAATATTGAACTGTGAACAGGGAGGGAAATTTGAAATGCTCATAAGAACTGAACAATCTATTCGATTTTGTTGCGTTTTGCGTGTAGATCAGTCCCTTTGTAACTTTTCTTCAAAATGATGTACAGCTTTGGTGTCCTCATTTTTCGATAGAGGGCGCTTCCGACACTTCTCCAAAATTTCAAATGGCATTACTTCTGGGTGTTTTACATCCAGACTAGCATACTTCCAGGAAGTGTTAGGGATGCAAAGACAACTCGGAATCACATCGCAATGTAACGTACAAAAAATGAAGGGACGCAAGGTTGAGATCATCAGAAATATTTATTTTTCAAAGATATTAGATATGCAAAGATATTAGAAAAATAGTACATGATGTTTGAAAATTTCACAAAAGATGTTCAATGTTACCACCATTGCTAGAGCTGCATGCGTTACACCGTCGGACCATCGATTGGCAAACTTTTTGGAAGATACTTGCATTTTGCTGGATATCCGCAGCAGCACAGACGATTCTTGTGACGAAATCCAGTTCTGAATCAATAGGTGTTGCATACACAACACTTTTCAGCGCACCCCAAAAAAATTAATCGATTCTGTTCAAATTAGGTGATCGTGATGGCCAGGGAACCGGTTCACCACGACCAATCCCTCGGTGACGAAACACGTGATTCAAATGTTCTCGAACACGTCTGCCATAATGGGGAGGTGTCCCATCATGCTGAAACCATATATGGCGTCTGATATGTTGTGATGCAGCACCGATACAGAACTAAGCGCCCTCTATCAAAAAATGAGAGCACCAAAGCTGTACATTATTTTGAAGAAAATATTACCAAGGGACTGATCTACACGCAAAACGCAACAAAAATCGAATAGATTGTTCAGTTCTTATGAGCATTTAAAATTTTCCTCCCTGTTCACAGCTCAATTTTTCCTAGTTACCCGATCCCAATGTTTTCGATTTTGGGTTTAAAATTTAAGTTAAATAGACTTTAGAACAATTTTAACTCCATGCAAAAAATAACGGTAAAAAGTAGTTGTTCGTAACTCTAAAGTCTGAAGCGCTCTCTATCGACATTTTTTGATATTTTCTTTTTGAAGGAAAAGGTGATATAAAGAATGATTTTAGCGCAAAACCGCAAACGAATCGACCTATTTTTCTGTTTTTAATCATCGTTTGAAGTTTTGGATTGAAAACTTTAGCGCTCCCTAGCTCTTAGAGAAGACGTTTGCGCCCCATGGTTGCCCACTGAATAATGTTTGTCTTCATGTCCCCTACCTCCTCTTAAAGTTTGTCCCAATATTAATGGGACACCCTGTATATCCTTTCAACAAGGGATAGAAAGAAACGGAAACGTTTCAAGATGTTCCTGATGTGTTTCTGTGTTTGATTTTATCAAAATTAAACGTTTTGTTCAGGAGTGAATGTATTCGTACGTTCTGCTCGAATACCTTGTTCATCTAGAAATTTTTCGAATTCCTTATGGCAAAATTCCATGCCATTATCAGTACGAACATTTACAATTTTAGAATTTAAAAACCTTTCTGCACGTTTTTAAAAAATTTTAAAAGAATCAAAAGCTTGGCTCTTTTCTTTTAATGGAAATATCGTAACTTTACGTGAAAAATCATCAATGATGGTTAAAAAGTATTTATAGCCCCCTATAGATAAATTTGGAAGAGTACATAGATCCATATGTAGTAACTCTAAAGGTTTTTGAGATCTGACTTTACCAACATTTTTGAAAGAAATTCTTCTAGACTTAGCAAGTTTACACGGTTCGCAGTCAAAATTTACATCCTTAACATTTCCTAGTCCAATTACAGCATTGTTTTTACTCGTATTACAAATGTACATCGTATTAATATGACAAAATTTCTCATGCCACATTTTAAAATTACCATTAAATTTGACATTTGTAAATACATTGCCATTAACTTCAGAATTTTTAAAATCACCGGAATCTCTACATTTTAAACTATTAAAATTACCGGGATAAGGTTTCGAAATTTACATTACTTTTCGGAAAAATATTTCGATTTTCCTTTTTCATAGACGCCTCGGACTTGCACATTTGATTTTTAACATTTTTAAAATCATTGTTTTCAAGTTTACAATTGGAAGCAAATTGAGGATACGTTGGACGAACATGATAAAGTCCATCTTTCAGTTTAGCAGTGAGGACAATTCTACTATTACATTTAGATTTTACAATAAATTTACCATTTCTACAATATTAGGAATTACCTTTACGGTCACTTAAAGAAGCGAAATTAAATTTCTTCTTAATTTAGGCGAATAAAAAACATTATTTAATGTTACTTTTTCTGTATTACCTTTATTGTCCAATATCACGACGATAGTTCCCATACCTTCAATCTGGCAGATGGAACACTCCATAGCCATACTGGTAGCCATACTGGTCCTTTTAACAGGTTTGAAATCTTTGAATAGTTCCTTATTGTTGCAGAAGTGGTTCGTAGCTGCACAATCCATTATCCAATCCATTTTGCAGTTTTCTTCGGCTACGCATGCTGAACTTAAGAAACTATTCTCCTTGAGATTCTTTTTCTTGAAGCACCTATCACTAGTGTGTCCTAACTTGTTACAAGAATTGCACTTTATAGTCTTTTGATAGTTGATAGTTTTCTGTGAAGTAACTGAAGCGGATATAGACGAGTATTCACTGCGGTCTCGATAAACTTGTTTCAGCCGCGATTTCTTCAGTTCTGTCAAAATTTTATCAAAGGTGAAATCATCTTTCCATCGATAGATAGATTGGACAATCCCTTCATATTCTACTGGAAGATATCTTATGAGTTGAAATGCTTCATAATAGCTTGGAACAGGCTTACCGGCGTCTTTTAGCTGTAGGATTATTTTTCTTAATCTTGAAGCATAAATATTTATTTCTTCGCAGTCTTCAATTCGGCAAGAAAAGAACTGGTCGGTCAGTCCGATGACACGTGCTCTAGAATCTGGGCGAAAATGTACTTCTAATTTCTTCCATGCTTCATTTGGTTTCTCAATATCGCTGATGATAGGCTTGTACTCTGAACTTACGTTCAGAGTACAAGCATATCCTGCTTTATCACTTCGCTTTCTGAAGTCTTGCAAGGAAACCGAGTCTTTTTCCGGTTCAGGTTCACTGCCGGATACAATACGCCAGCAATTTTTGGACATCAGGGCGGCCTTTTATATCTTCTATCCATGTCGTGTAATTTTCACGGTTTAACTTTTGAATTTCCATTTCAGCAAATAATAGGCCCGCCGTCTGAAAAATCTTGTAAATTAAAAGTCACCAGGATGTCTTGCACTTTTGTTTAATAAACTCCGAACGAGCACAGGGAGGTTGCTTGGCCCATGACCAATTTGTCTTGAAGAAACGTAAAGAGTCCATTTTTTATCATTTTAAATTAATTTTATTCCTCCTTGGTGAAAAAATATGCAGAATGGCCTTGGTGAATATTTTACAGATGATTAATTTCTTAATAAATTCAGTAAAAATAAAGTTCCTCTCGTGGCGGTAAAAAAATCATAGCGGCAACGAGAGAAGAAGGAACAACCTGTTCCACGAAGAATGCGATAAGACAGAATGGAAGAATGGAACAGATTACCTGCCTAAGCATGCGTTTTAAATACTCAGGAGCATTTGCATGATATTGCATCCTCGGATTTCCCGATGTTAGAAAGCCGACCAATCACAGTCAAGCTTGTCATCTTATGACGTTATGCAAACACGAGTTTAACATCGGGTAATTCGTCACAATGATGAAATATTTGTGACTTTGCAAGACAAAAATTACAGGAAAATCCTAACATAATATATATTAATGCAAAAATGAAATTAGATGAAGTTTTGATGCATCATCTGTAACATTAAACAGTTTAAAAATTATTTAATTTTTTCGAGATAAAAACTAATGTTTGTTACTTAGAAAGATGCAATCAATATTTATGGCCAATGCGCCCCTTTGAACGACGCGCCTTGAGGCGGACGCCTCACCGCTTCAGCCTAGCGCCGGCCCTGCATGCTCGCTAAGTTACCGTAGACGGCCATGCATTCTTCATGAATGTTTTGCCATACTCCTTTCGAAACTGAGCTTAATTGTATTCCTCCGCGCAGACCGGCAGCTTCCATGCCGAGGAAGCGGAAGTTTTCTCTCCTCTTAGTTTATAGCTCAATGGCTCAGTCATGAAACCATTTGTCAACCATGATATATAATTGACAAATGAGCCGAAAATCTCACAAATTCTGCTATGGGAGATAATTGCTACATCAGGTGCACGCGTGCACGACCACCATACTCTTCACTTACGAAGATAATCAATTCGTTTGTTCATGCGCTGATCATAAATTTCAGGGTTTTTGTCCTTTGAAATGAGAGTAGGACATTATTCTACATTTTAAGCACTTCAGTGTTTTAACTTGCATTTCTGAGCAGTCACTAACTGAAACTTTTCAAAGAATTTAGGCATTATCAATTGTCCACAATAGCGTCACTTTACTGCCATTCAATAAGAGCTTGCAGTATTGAATGCAAGCCATACAGTTTCTTCAAATATTGCGCGGTACGTGGTGGGTGCACAACCAAACCAGCCAACACAGTAAAACTTTAATTTTATTCGCGTCAGCGAAAGGATGATGCGTTCCAGTTACCTTGAATTATATTTTACTCATTTTCATAAATACTTCTGTCACATTCTCAGACAGTTAGTAGAGTAATTCCAATGACTTTAATTCCCTAAAAGTATTTAGTTGCTATGATGACAAACTTGCAATTCTTAACAAAACTTTAGACTCTAAATCGCCAATGGTAACTTGACTACCATCTTGATCTTTGTTCTGTTATTGAAAGCAAAAGTTTTACTAGCAGCACTATTCACTTGCAAGCTAGCAACCCTATTCAAGACCTTCTGCAGCGGTCAGAATGTCCGAATTGTCTGAAACTGGCAGACTCCCCCCCCCCTTGCCACAAATATGGTCATCAACCATAACTGTGATGGAAGGCTGATGGAGTTTTTTCCTAATGAAATGGTATATCGCAGTTTAAATATTAATCACAACATTGAATGGGTCTGGAAATTTTTAATAGTACGTTATGCACATGAACACCTACTTTTTGATGCAAAGTCAATCAATTGCATATACTTAATTTGAATAAAATGTGTCCACATTTTCATTACTCGAAAATACTTTGTAAAAAAATTAACATATTAATTAGCAAAGTAATTGACTAAAAACATACCTGAAATCCAGGCGCGTAGGAAAGGGGGGGGGGGGCTCAGGGAGCGTAAGACCCCCCATTAACTCTTTATGTACGGGAAGGGTGGAAATTTTTACTACAGATAAATCCTAAGCTTTTCTACGAGGCGATTCCTCAAGTGGACTCGTCCATTATTGAGCACCCAGCAGCTATGGAGTCCATCTGTTTCCTAATTGCAGTAGGCGGGGTGATCTGTCATCCTACTTTCATTGTAACGCTTCGAAACTGTGTTCTCTTATCTGTTTACTTAAAGTGGGCCACCTCGTTTTGTTTAAATTAGTTCCCAAACTATTTTTTTTTTCTGGAGGATGCGAGGCAGAAAAAGAAAAAAAAAAATAATAATAATAATTAATCATAATGTGCCAAACTACGTGCATGCTTAAAAGTAATCAAACAGTATTTAATAAAGGAAATTTATGATAAATTTTTGGCTATTGCCATATTTTTTTCTATCCGATCAGTTTCCTATTTAGTCTGAATTGGGAGTATTATATGAATAGGTAATCATATAGAATTATATATATATATAGATAAATTGTTGTTAATTATTACAGAAAACTCTTTAAGGTTTGAAACCTACACCGCTCCCGTCGGAGTGAGCCTACCCCCCCCCCCCCTCGGAGCGACGGCAAACCACCTAAAACTAAACCCCCAAAATAATGCCCCCTAAACGGCTAAGCCGCCTCTAAATACCTTGAAAATTCCCACCTTAAAAATTTCAAAGGCGCAGCTTAAAACATTACCCCCCCCCCCTCCCGGTGGGAGCTCCTGGAATCTGGTTAAACAAAATAAGAAGTATTTGCATGCAGCTCTTTTGGTCAACCATATTCTTCCCTGGAAAGCTCACCACTTTCCGTTCCTGATGCAATAAAATTTCATTACTTTCTTGTTGCGTCAGCTGCCTGTGATGTTTAGACATATCAAAAGCTAATATTTATGAAGAAAACGTTGAACCCAAGTTTGTATTCATAAGGGAGCTTACTTACGTGCCCCCACCCCCTGAAAATTTTTCTTAATGCAGCATAAATTCATTTCCCAAACCTTTCAAAACGTAATGTGTTGAAGACAGCCCTCCCCCCCCCACCCACCCCTGGACAAAAATTTCTGGATACCACCTTGGCTGAACCCCAGACAAATATTTCAAACCTCTCATACAAATTGCATGAATGAAAAAACTAAAATGAATAACACATTATGCTCATTTTCTTCCGGAAATAGCACGTTTTCAAGTTGATAATAGCTATCAATCCAAGTAATTACACTGCCATTAGGGCAACTGCCAAATGCAAATTACTGTCACTCGTTGAAAGAGTTTCGGTCAGAAGAAAGATGTCTTTGAGGTGGTCTCACGGCACCATGTGTCGTGAGACCTCCTCAAAGAGCTCTTTACATGCGATGTCCCTCAAAATATTAGTATTGATGTCTTCTTCAGCAAGTGAAAGAGACACATAAATAGTGTAATATTTTGGTTTCCTTTATTTTTTTAAAAAACATTTTCCATGAATTTGTGTATAGCCTAGAAATATAATCCTTTAATAGATTGAGAGAAATCACATATTGTAATTATGAAACAGAAAAATTTCAGAGGAAAAATTAAGCTTAATATTTGAATAAGCTGGAAATATTTATTGAAAAATATGGGTGAAAAAATATTCGTTTATAAATCAATTTTTGAGACATTAGCTCTACCCCCAAATTAATTTTATCTAAATAGTTTTCAGAAAAACGAATTACATAAAAATCGTAGATATTTCAAATTTCTTGCATTGACTGCATCTGGAATATCAAATAAAAACAAGAAGTTCCGTCTAGAACTATACGAGCCTACTTTCCCGTATACACCGAATTCAAATGTATAATCTAGCTATCTCTCTCTCTCTGTCTTTCTCGTTTAGCTTTAGTTCTTAATTGCTTCAAATATACCTTTTTCAACGGTTAATACATATTCATTCAATCATTTATTTATTAAGTCATTCATGTATTTGTTCACTCATTTATTCATTCATTCTTTTGCGTATTCATTTAATCATTCATTAATTCAAAAATATTTTTCAAAATTCCGAACAAAAAATTTCATAGGAAAATAGGCTCGTTAGTTCTGGATGAACTTTCTATTTATTTGTACATGTTCTACGTCATAAGAGCTTTCCGATAAAGTTTGTTCCAAGCAAATCGGTCCGTTAGATCAGGAATTATATAGAATTGAATTTCCTCGTAGGCGGTATGTTAATTTTTTTGAACTGTTCAAAAATGAGCAAAAATTGTTCAAATCAATATTTCACGCTAAGAACTTCTGCCAGGGAGCTTGTTCATGCGACCTTCGATCTTGTACCCAGAGTTTACATAATTTGCTTCATTTTCACATATAGGTGCTAATGCTAAAATTTTTTGAACTGTTCAAAATTGAACAAAAAACTGCTTAAATCAAAAAGTAAGTCCTCGCCGAGATCTTTCGAATGCAAAAAGAATTTTTCGAATCGGACAATTCGTTCAAAAGTTATTAGGGGGGGACAGACCGACAGACAGACAGACCGACAGACACACTTTTTCCCCATCTCAAAACCCTACTTTCAATTTTTTTATTTTTCAATCTTTATTTAATTACTTAATTTATTTTTGACTTTTCTTGATTTTTAACGATATTTTCACGATACATTAAGCCTTCTTTCCTGCTTTATTATTATTTTTTTAACATTTACGGGAAAGTAGGCTAAAAAGAAAAAACAAATCAGAAATGTTCATAAATCTAAGCCACAACTTTTTGAAGGTACCCATTTCCATAGTAACAGCATTTAAAAGCCAGCATCAGTAACTAATTAGGAGCATATTTTAATTTTCTTAACTTACTGAGAGGATTTAATAAATGACTGAAATCTTTCCTACTCCTCATAATGTGGTAGCATAGTTTTGCTGTGGCCATCACATAATTTACTTCTATATCTTTCATATAAATGCTTTTTTAGAAAAAAATTATAAATAATTTTTAAGAGTTAACCCTTTTGAGCAATATATAGTTCTTAATTGGTAGCTTTAATAAGTGATGGGTAGTGGCGTAGCTAGAACCTCATTTAGTGTGGGGGGGGGGGGGGTCGTCGGGGAAATATTAATGCTAATTGTTTTACACCCCTCCCTTAAAGCCCTCTCATAGATACGTCACCATTTGGAGGTGAGCTTCCCCCCTATCTACGCTAGTGGCTATCAAAAATTTTTACATGTACTTATATTTTCCACATTTGTCCAAAAGTGCTCAGCCTATCTTAAAATGTGCAAATCCACCTTTTTCAGAAATCGAAAATTTTGGCAAATCAAATTAATATGTAACTTTTGTAAGAAGAAAAAAGTAAAAATTCCAGTTTGTCATGTGGCCGAATAGAAAAACGAAAAGTTAACAGTTTAACAGATTTTATGTAAAAAAGCAATGTGAAGGTGCTTCTTCAAACAATAATAATTAAATAAAAATTATTAAAATATTAATTAAATAACAATAATACAATAATGATAGTAATATACTTTCATAAACTTTTGGCAATGAATCTTTAGATTGGAGAAACAAAACTTGCGGTATAAGGTAGGTGGGAGAGAGCTGAGTCATTATAGACGATGGATGTGTGAATGTTACAGTCTGTGTTCCTTGTACATGTTGCATGTGTTTTGTGATGTGTCCCTTTTACAGAAAACCTAATAAAATACCTGGGACTGTAAAAAAGTGTCTTGTGCTGCATTAATTGTCTCCGGTCCCGTTATTTCCAATAGGAATTAGAAAAGAACCCACAAGGATCCGTCTACATTGGTGGCGGATGAGTGGGATCGGAGACGGAAGATGTCGGTTTTATGTGAAAGAAGTGCATTTAAAACAACAGTGTGAATGCATAATCGAAAATGGTATCACTGCAGAAAATATTGCAAGGATTTAAGCCGTCTCAAGTGAAAACACCGCAAAAGAATTGGAAGATATTTGCTTTGGATTTGCCTTGAATACGCATTCGAAAAAGAAACTGTGGAAGCTGAAATCAAGTTATGGTTTTTGTGTGGAGCCGTTAAGTGCTGGGCCCTCATTCCAAGTGAGCGCACATCGATTCGATCGTAGTTCCCAAACCCTCACTAGATGGCGCAAACGCAAAATTCACAGGACCGCAGGGAAACCAACGAAAGCTTGAATTCCATGTGGTTCGTATCGTTGTTTTGCGGCTTTCTTCATCGAAGCGCACTTCGACAGCTCTTGTGCCATTGAAGTCGTCGGACTTTGGGGTATTGGTTCGTTGAGTCGCCGAAATATGAAAAGGAATATTTTACACGAATAGGGACGTTGTATTTGCCCTTCTTTGATGGTGTTTTTGATACATGTTGAGAAGTATTTTTGATCAATAAATTAATTTTGGTTTGCCCAAAAATATAAATATAAATTAAATAAATACTTTTAAACATTAAATTTTTTTTTTGTTTTTTTTTCATAAATTAAAGTTACATATCAATGTGTATCAATCAAAAGCTATTTAAGAAACTAATTCTTTTATGAATAGGTTATTACTAATTATGGTTTCAATTTAAGCATATTTTTGGTGTTTTTTAATTTAGAAATATCTTTAAAGCCCCAGATTACTAAATTTCTATGTGTCAGATTTATTAATCTAAAAAATAAGTTGAAAAATTATATTAATGAATAACGTGAAGATATATTTACATATTCATACGGAAGAAAATTCCATAATTAAACGGAAAAAAGGTTGTTTTTAGAAAATATATCCTTTTTTAACGCATAATTTTTTATGTACATCCATTATGCACTGTTGTTTAATCTAAAGTTATGAGTCAAAAAAGCAACTAACATCGTTAATTCCTTAAATGAATGCTTTTTTCTAATTATAATTAAAGTCTAATCATACTTTAAATAAATTTTAAAATAGCCGTATAAATCTATGGCCAAATACTAATGTTTTAACCTTAAATATATTTTTAAAGAAATTATGGTAATGGGAGGGGAGCCCAACTATCCCCCCACTCTGAGAGGTAGCACATCCCCTAAAACTATGAACCCCTAAGTCGGTCGAAAAGTCTATCAAGGGCCCCAAAGCCCTTGAAACGAACCGCCCCCTTTCCAAATGTCAATGGTGCAGTCTGCGCGATGAACTCCCTCTTGGGGGCCCCCCTGCAGGGGGTCTACATATTTTCAAAGTGAAGTTTCGTGACATTTTCCGCACTTTTTTGTGACCAATCAGTGACCCATTGGATATTGATTTTGCCCGAGATCGGATATTCCCGACGTTTGAAACTAGTAAATTCTATACACATGTATTCTATAGACATAAAAACTGTACTGAGCTTGTAATTTACAAAAAAAATTCATGACAGGTTCATTAATTTTTATAATAAAATTATACAACCTGGATAACCGGATATTTCGTGCAGGGCCGGATTGGATTCCGGATATTTAAAAATCTGTCGAACACCGGATATCCGATGCCTTCTGTGGGGATCGGTATCGTTGGATGGAAAATTTTCGTGATCTATTCTTAGATTTCGTGACCGATTTCCGAATTTGTGACTTGTTCGGGACTTATGCGCGTTCTGTAGACATCCTGCCCTGTCAATGTATATTAAGCAAATTTGCGCCCTGTCAATGTATATCACTCAAATGTACGCCCTGTCAATGCATATCACGCAAATGTGCGTCCTGTCAATGCATATCACGCAAATGTGCGCCCTGTCAATGTATATCACGCAAATGTACGCCCTGTCAATGCATATCACGCAAATGTGCGCCCTGTCAATGTATATCACGCAAATGTGCGCTCTGTCAATCTGTCAATGCATATCATGCGGAAGCGAAATATTGTCTTTCCCCTATTTGCGTTAGTCCTTAATTAGGGTTTACACGGAAGAATATTGCTTAGTTTAAATAATAAAAAAAATGACTTCCATTATACTTGTGGGAATGACAGATGCAAATGGAAACTTTTTTAACCTTTCATGAAGCAAAATTGAAGTGGTATTTCAGTAAGTATATGAGATTAGTATATAAGAAGGGGGGGGAGTAATAAATCAATTTTTGACGTGAATTAGGTGCGACTTAGACGTGGGCATACTAACGGAGGAAACCGGAGCCCCCCCCCCCCCCCCGAATTTGATACGAGTTTTCGCAAAAGAAAACAATCGCCTTTCCTCCCTAGTTTCTCTCCCCTCCTCCTGTTACTGGAAAATTGATATATTTTCCCCCAAAAAGGTTACGAATTTTCGTTTTACTTTTCATTTTTACATAAAAATTAATATTTCTAATAAACTTTTTATTTTTTACTATTTTTTTTTTATTAATTTACTCATTCTTTATCTTTGTTAAGAATGCAAAAATTTTTTTGTGTCTGTTTTGCATCAATAAACTGAAATTGGCGACCCTTATTTCCTAAAATTATGAGGTGTAAATCCCTCAAAAACGCGTAACAAAAAACTAAAAACAATACCGCGCTGAGAACTCCAAAGAAACGCTTTGATTGGCTGCTCCATCAGTTTGATACGAAATCCCTTTTCCCCCTACGCTTCTGAACGAAGGAGGATTTGGAATCTACGCTTTCGAAGAGATGACGTCTAGGCCGGTTCTGTAGCGGCAATCTCTTCGAATCGATGGGTCGAAGTTTGGAATGAGCGCCCTGGTCACCTATGCGGTAGAGAATATAATTTTTCAATTCCGCGAGGTTTGACTCCAGAGGTCTGTTTGCCTCTGGAGTTTGATCGCACGAAGGGGGCTCACACGCAGAGGTTTATCTCTCGAAGCGGACAATAGAGGTAAACCTCTGCGGTACACCTCTACGTTTATGACCAGCCGTACTCAGACAAGAGCAGAAATAGGGTGTGTTTTTTTGGGGTGTGTCACCTTCCCCATATCTTTTGTACTTAGGCATACATTGTGATAGAACAAAATTGTGAAGCAATTTGCGCGTATGAGTTAAGGAATTGCAAGGAAATACCCTTTTCAATGCAAAAAAAAAAAAAAAAAAGTATTACTCATACCATTCGTGTCTGTAGAGAAGCAAATGTTAACTTTTTAAATATTCATATCTTAGCAAAAATAAATTTTTATAATATTTCATGAAAATGCTTAATTATTTTAAACTTAAATTTGATTTCCAACCCTTTAATTTTCAGGTTGTTTTACATAATTAAATTAATTTTACATATTTAAAAAATACATAATAAAAGTTTTTTTTTTTAGGATCCCTTAAAATCAATTAATCTTGGAAACAGCAGGAAATGAGTAAAATTTATTTAATTCGATAAGTACAAATTTCTTTTATTCCTTTTGGGTAGGGTACGGGCCAACTGCCCCATCCACCCCCTCCACAAATCCTACTGAACATGGTTTCACTTTCGCCAGAGTGTATGTAAATACTAGGTCCTCGGTCTCCGGTGTGTAGACACGGGTCCTCGATCTGCGGTGTGTGTAGACACAGGTCCTCGATTTGCGGTGTGTGTAGACACAGGTCCTCGTTCTCCTGTGTGTGTAACTGGGTCCTCGATCTCCGGTGTGTGTAGACACAGGTCCTCGATCTCCGGTGTGTGTAAATACAGGTCCTCGATCTCCGGTGTGTGTAGACACAGGTCCTCGATCTCCGGTGTGTGTAGATACAGGTCCTCGTTCTCCGGTGTGTGTAACTGGGTCCGCGCTTGCCGCGGTGTATATGTACGGTCATGTCGGAGCTGTTAACTCATATTAAAGTTTTTTTGGAGGGGGGTTGCGCATATACTAAATGCTTTATTGATTTAGTGCTTCACTTGCTTAAGCACCAATTACAGGGGTGCTCAGATGGGAGGGGGGGGGGGGAACCAGCAAGACCCTCCCCCCAAAAGGCATTGGATGTCCGGTATGCGACGGTTTTTTAAATATCCGGAATCTGATTCAGCCACTGTATGAAAGGTCCAGGTTTCTAACATCATATTCGGATATCGGGTATTAATCCGTCAAACAAGCGACATTGAATATCCAATATCCGGTGAAATCAGTATTCTTTGTATCTGGATTTCTGACCCAGAGACACTTATACACGAACTACCTATCTTATATTGCTGTAAGGAATGCGAAGCGAGTAAGAATATTCATTTCCTCAAAATTTAATCCTTTTTTATTTAACATTTTAACAATTTATCCCTAAATTTTAATATTAAAATCTCACTTCTTTTGATCCAATGAAACAACTGTATCCCAAGCTATACTGTTCAGCAACTACTTGCAATGACTAAAAACACGTTTAAATTTTGCAGACACGGAACGCTGATATTGTCCTGGGTACTGCGGTTACTGAAGTTACAACTTGCGTTCTACTTTTCTTACTTAAAGTTCAACGTAATATATTGATGAAAATTCAATAGATTTTTATCTATAATCTAGATTTTCATCTATAATGAATTTAATTCATTAATTAAAAAGTGTTACTTCCATTTTTCTCGTGAGATTTTGCATACTAATTAGAACGATACTTCTATTATTTTTTTTTTAAATAATTTTTGTGTGAAAAACCATTAAAAAAAATTGAACATTCATTTGTCAGGGTTAATTTTCTGAGTTTCACCAAAAATTCTGAACAAATAACGAAATGAGCGCAAAGTCCTCGTTCCCCGGTGCAAACGCATTGCGTATGAGGTCCTCGTTTATCTTGAAAAAAAAAACGTGTTCGAAATTTTTTGAAAAATTAAAACATCGAGGTTCTTACGCATTAATCTAATGATTAGAAGCACAAAAATCCAAAAAGTATTCCTCTAACATAACGGCTTCAGTACGTCCTCGGTGTGACGGTGTAAAAATAGGGTCCTCATTTTCCTCCTTCCGCCAAAAACTGTGTCCGCGGAAGGTGTAAAGCGAGGACCTCGAAGTGTTTTTAACAAAATTTAAAATTGTCCTCGGTTTCCGGGATTTATGTATTGGTGTGTGAAGCGTCGAAAGGGCCGTGTGTGAACTCGCGTCCCTGGTTTCATGTTATTAATCAACACTTGTGTAAGTCCTCGGTTGCGCGAGATAAATGTATGTCCGATACACATCTTTTTCAGAATGAGATTTCCTTCTACTCATTCGTATTTTTCATTGATATTTAATGATAAGTTGTAAATTCCTATGTTTCAAGGCACAAACTTTGTTCTGCAATGTTCCGTTATAAGGAAAATCAATAAAACGAAGAGTTTTTTTCTTTTATTTTTTTTCAAACTGTTTCGAGATTTTCTTTTACGGTTCCCTTTTAACTTTTCAATTACATAACCTCAAACAACATGTGCAGAAAATAATAAATAGTTATAGGAAATCTCGTTACAGCGAATACCGATACAACGAAATTTCCGTTACAACGAAAGAAAGATTTAGCCAGTTTTAAACTGGACTAAATATTTAGGTCCAGTATTTAACTGGACCCTATAAAATAATGTACATTCTGTTACAACGAACCACTTTGCCGGTCCCTTGGAGTTCGTTATAACGGGATTTCAGTATGCAAATGTAAATAAAAATATTTTAGTCTAAAAAACAGCTAATGTAAAACTCGGTATTTAATGAGTTACACTGAGTTTTCTCCTTTTATTCTTCTTATTGTTATTATAAATTTTCAGAAGGAGTTGGCGTTGCGTAAGGTTTGCAATTAATTTATGTTAGCTCTAATATTTCAACAAGTTTTTCTTCCTCATATTCGATTATCTCTTATGACGAAAATAATTGTTTACAGATTATTGAAACTTTTTTACGCTTAAAAAAAAAACATTTTTTATTTCCGCTCACAATATTTTTCTATATTATAGATGCAGTCATAGTGTTCAAAGAAGTATATTTGCCTAGTATTCATGCTTTGAAATCTATAAAGTATGTATGATCTTTTATTCCGTACAGAGTGAAATATTTTGTTGAAATGCAGTTTTTGTAACATTAAATGTAATTTTATTTTGCACTAAAAAAAAAAAGAAAACGCCTAATGCATTACTGACTTTACCGGATATCGGATAATCAATGTCGCTTGTTGGACGCATCAATACCCCGATATCCGAATATAATGTTAGAAAACTGGATCTTTCATACAGTGACTGAGTCAGATTCTGGATATTTAAGAGACCGTCGCATATCGGACATCCAATGCCTTTTGGAGGAAGGGTCTTGCTGGTTCCCCCCTCCCGTCTGTGCGCCCCTGTGATTGGTGCTTAGGCAAGTGAAGCACTAAATCACTAAAACATTTGATACATGCGCAAACACCCCCCTCCAAAAAAATCACTAATACTAGCTAAAAGCTTGGAGAAGACCGTACATATACACAGCGACAAGCACAGACCCAGTTACGCATACCGGAGAACGAGGACCTGTATCGTTACACACCGGAGCGCGAGGACCTGTGACTACACACGCCGGAGAACGAGGACCTGTATCTACACACACCGGAGATCGAGGACCTGTGTCTACACACACCGGAGATCGAGGACCTGTGTCTACAGACACCGGAGATCGAGGATCCAGTTACACACACAGGAGAACGAGGACCTGTGTCTACACACACCGGAGATCGAGGACCCAGTTACACACACAGGAGAACGAGGACCTGTGTCTTCACACACCGGAGATCGAGGACCCGTGTCTACACACACCGAAGACCGAGGACCTAGTATTTGCATACACATTGGTGAACAAGAAACCATGTCCAGTGGCGGATTTGTGGAGGGGTGGATGGGGCAGTTTACCCGTACCCTACCCAAAAGGAATAAAAGAAATTTGTAGATATCCCATTAAATAATTTTTACTCATTTTCTGCTCTTTGAGGAAGATTAATTGGTTTTAAGGGATCCTAAAAAAGAAATTTAAAATTCTTATGAAAATTTTATTATGTAACTTTTAAATCGTATATATATGTTTTACTCGAAAATTATGCAAATCATCCTTAAAACTAAAGGGGGGAAATCAAGTTTAAGTTTAAAATAACTAAGTATTTTCATGAAATATTATAAAAATTTATTTTTGCTAAGATATGAATATTTAAAAAGCTAACATTTGCTTCTCTGCAGACACAAATGGTGAGAGTAATACTTTTTTTTTTTTTTTGCATTGAAAAGGGTATTTTCTTGTAATCCCTTAACTCATACGCGCAGTTTGCTTCACAATTTTGTGCTATCACAATGTATACCGAAGTTCAGAAGATATTGGGAAGGGGATAGCGTTTGTGGTAAATATGAATAATACCAAGCAAAATGAAATATATTGGAGAAGTTATAAATAAAAACTGGAGGCTATTTCACTAATGGTTATTAAATAGGCCGTGGTAACCTAGTGGTTCGAATCTCCACCTGGAAGGTCGCGTGTTCGATACCCGCTGAAGACCCACCATGTACACTTGGGGAGACGTGCATGTAAAATCCGTGGACCCCACTACCTCGCCCCCGGAGGCAGAGCAGCCCTAAGGCCTAGTGCTAACAGGGAAGGAGGTGTGGGGAGAAAAGTAGTTATTAAGTCAATAAAGGTTGCATACTACGGTAGAAACACCGGTAACGTATTGTATAGTTGAGTATAGTTATAATTTATGGAATACTGCAGATATTAGAGATGTTGGCTAATTTCAAGTAGTTTTTGAAACCAAACTTTTTTGCTTATACCAACCTGCCATCATTTTTTCCTGTAACAACTTATCAAAGAATATTTTCTGCAACAAGTCAAAAAAGAAAAAAGAAGAAGAAACAAACAAACAAACAAAATTTTTGGAGTTGATTGCCATACTAATTAATATTTGCTTTGCTCTCAAATCTAGAACATATATTTTTTAACTTAATACAGAAATGTATGTTAAGTTTTAGTTCTTGATATATAAAGAAATAATTCAACAAAATTTTAAAAAGCTCAGAGACTGTTCAACGTTTATCTGTAAATATCTTTCAGTAATATCTTATATAAAAAGCAAAACTGTCCAAAAAAAAAAAATGGCAATTTCAGGTCTTGGTAATGAAATTTTTTAGGTACAACATTTCTTTTTGTCCCGCAGTGGACCAGTCGGCAGAAGCTCGGTTCCTGTACAACACCGAAAGTGAAGCAACAACGACTTAGGTCAGTGTTTGGGAGGGGGACAACCTCTCGCGGCTGGTTCCTGTGAGGCTGTGTACGCTAAAGGGAGCTGGTGCACGTTAAATAGGTCATGGCTCCAATGTCCTACAAGTGAAACGATACCTCTGGGGGTGCCAACCCAAGGTGACGGTCTCTCATCTTGGAGTTGGTTCAAAAAATTGGGAGACCAAATATAAAGGGGCGGAAGTCGGACTCCTGCCTATAAGGGCCCCGTTAGACTCAGGAGCAGCGCATCCATTCTTCCTCGCTTCGTGCGAAGATACGACAACAGCAACACAAATACAACATTTATTTTGCTTCTGAGATAAATAATTTCAATATGCAGTAAATTCTGAAATACCCCGACACAGTGGTTTCTTTCAAATAGGCCCGCCCGAAAAACTCGGGCTGCTCCCACTTTGGCGAACCTTGATTCCATGTGTCACATATTTAAACACACATATAAAAAATTTTGGTATCTGTTGGAATCAGGGGAAATAAAAAATAAATTTTTCAAGTGATAATGTTTAATCCCTTCGATAATTTTAGATGAATATGAGATCGTTGAAATAAATTCAAGATATCACATATAATTTTAGGATCCCCGCATGCTTAGGTACCTAAAAAGTTTTCAGATTAAGAAGAGAGGAGGGGGGAGACTCCATTTACTTGCTTGCTGACTGCCCTGCTCCAGCCCTGAATTTTAATGGCCCTGCTGCAACTTCAGGACCAATATTTTGTATAAGAAGCGTGAGAACAACGATACATTTTGGACGGCTCTCGGAATCGCCAAGGGCGCAACCAAAATTTTTCTAAAGGGGAGTTTTTTTCATAACTGATTATTAAAGCTTTATATCTGTCTATCCATTATAAATGTATATAATACAAAATATGAAGAATGCGAACCTAAAAAGCAAAACAAAACAGAAAATAAATCGGAATAAAATTGCATAAGTTCAAGTTGTGCATAAAAGCAGCAAACAAATTACAGCGATAATTACATATTATTCTTATTTATACATAACAATTAGTCCTTTATGGAGCAAATAATTAGATAATAATTTGAAAAGTTAATGAGCAACTTATTTTATTTATCTATCTTTTTAAAACTTCTTATGTATATACCCTACTGGCCATTAAAATTGCTACACCAGGAAGGCGACAGGCTACAGACATGAAATTTAAACGACAGGAAGAAGATGATGTGATATGCAAATGATTAGCTTTTCAGCACATTCAGACAAAGCAGGCGCCAGAAGCGACATCTACAATGTGTTTAAATGAGGAAATTGTACTGCCGATTTCTCATGTGCCAATTATATTTGAACGTTGTTACCTGGTGGAAAATTGTTGTGATGCCTCGTGTAAGAAGAAGAAATGCGTACCAGCACGTTTCTGACTTTGATAGAGGTCGAATTGTAGCCTACCGGGATTGCGGTTTATCTTATTGCAGTATTGCTGCTCGCGTCGGCCGAGATCCAATGACTGTTAGCAGAATATGGAATCGATGGGATCAGGATCGCATTGCTGGTTCTCAACGGCCCGTAATCACGAGCAGCCGAGAAAACAGGCATGTTACCCGCATGGCCTTAATGGGTAGTGCAGCCACGTCACGAGCCCTGAGTCAAGAAATGGGGTCATTTGCATGACAGCAAGTGTCTGCACGAACAGTTCGGCGACGTTTACAGCAGCATGGACTGTCAGCTCGGAGACCATGGCTGCGGCTAACATTGACGCTGAATCACAGACAGGAGCGCCTTCAATGGTGTGATCAGCGACGAGCCTGGGTGCACGAATGGCGAGACGTCATTTTTTCTGATGAATCCAGGTTCTGCTTACAACATCATGATGGTCGCATCCTTGTTTGGTGGCATCGTGGTGAACGCACACTGGCAGCGCGCATTCGCCATCGTCATACTGGCCCATCACCTGGCCTGATGGTATGGGGTGCCATTGGATACACATCTCGGTCACCTCTTGTTCGCATTGACCGCACTTTGAAGAGTGCGCGTTACATTTCCGATGTGTTACGACCCGTGGCACTACCCTTTATTCGAGCCCGGAGAAACTCTACGTTTCAGCAGGATAATGCATGACCGCATGTCGCCGGTATTGTACAGACTTTCTTTGATACGGAAAATGTTCGGCTGATGCCCTGGCCAGCACGTTCCCCAGATCTCTCACCAATAGAAAACGTCTGGGCAATGGCTGCTGAACAACTGGCTCGTCAACAAATGCCAGCCACTACGGTCGATGAACTGTGGCATCGTGTTGAAACTGTATGGGTGTCTGTACCTATACATGCCATCCAATCTCTGTACGACTCGATGCCCAGGCGTATGAGCGCTGTTATTGCTGCCAGAGGTTGTAGTTCGGGGTACTAATTTCTCAGTATCTACTCACCAAAATTTTTTGAAAATTTAATCATTTGTTATTTCTAGCATAATATACGTGTCCAATAAATATCGTTTTGTTATCTGCATTTATTCCTGGTGTAGCAATTTTAATGTCCAGTAGTGTATGTAGATATTTACAGAGTTCATTCCAGATTTTATTCTGTTCTCTTTTTAGTTCGTTTAGCATACATATGCATTGCTTCCGAACTGATGCCATTGGCCAGTTTATAAATTTAGTTGCCTTCAACAAACTGAGAAGTAAACATTTTGATTCGAGTGCCTATAAACTGCAAAACGAACTTCCCTGAAAGTCGAATGGATTCGTCCATTTCTGAATGCGTAGAAGCGTCCAAGTGTCAGAACTTCGTGGTACACACATACAATAATACCCCCAGAATTTTGGTTTTTTGGGAAGGGGGGTAGGCGTCGTCAGGATTAAGATTGCATCGGATATTAAATTTTGCTGGATATCCTGTGTGTATCCCTAGTTTGACGGCAAATCATCCGGCTGTGCTGGTTGAAGTCTGTAAATTCTATTCATATTTTAAACATTCTACACCTTCTAAATTCATAGTAAGTCTGTAATTTGAATTTCAAAAACGATAATTAATTCAATTCTAAAAGTAAAATTTGACATGCAGGATAATCAGATCTTTCATGCAGTGGCAGGATCGGAATTCAAATATTTAAAAATCGTTTGGATATCAAATATCCGATGCCTTCTGAGAGGGACTTGTCCCCCCCCCCCCGTCCCGCGGGTTCGCCCCTGTATATATTTATGTAAATGTACAGGCCCGTATTTTGCATAGGATGCACCCCTGTGCTCAATAAATAAATTTCCTGCCTCCTACCCTCAACAGAAGAAACAAAACCTAATTTTCCGGACCAAGCGAAATGCGCTTATAGTGCTTTATTTATTTATTTATTTATTTATTTATTTTTTTGGCCTTTTTTCTTTCTTTTTCTTTCTTCTTTTCCGCTTCGCTTAAACGCATTTTTTTTAAGTAAAGGTTTTGTATTTTTTATTATAAAATTTAATTTATTTTAATAAAATTCGCAGCTTCGGATTTGTATTCATGGTGCAGTTAATTAACTTTTTCAAGCTAGCCAATTAATTATTGAAGTTTTTACAAGGTTGTTGTCCAAGAACGGAATCTGGCGATCTACCGGTGAAGGTTTACTATTTCGTGAGCGCCTTTCAACTAAACTTACAGACAATTATTACTTCATTAGTCACCGTAAATTGTTACTGTATTGCATTCGGGGCAAATTTGCGAAAAAAGTATTTTTTTTTTTTTTTTTTTCGTCAGAAATACATTTTTGCGTAGTACACAGCCTTAAATGTGGTAGATATTCCGAAAGCGAAAAAAAACAAAAACGGCGATTTAGAAAATTTATATTGCAGTTCCAGAGCCGAAAGTACATGACAAACTTTCAATTTCCATGATTTTTTGGTCAGTTTTTGCTGAAAATAAAGACTTTCCCTTTTCATGAAAAATTTTGATCATAATCGAAATACATGACTTTCCATTATTTTCTATAATTTTACAGGTGCGCTGATATTTTTCTTTCACATATGAATAGAAATTAAACATAAAATTAATACAATAAATAATGTTTTAAAAAATAAGTTGCCTCCAAGAGTCAAACAGATCAATGGGGATCTTTTTTTTCCCCCTCTTTTGCGAAGTAAAGAAATGTTTTACTGAAATTCATATCTTAATAACAAGTGCGCTGCATGAAAATAGGCAGTGACACTGACTATAAACATCAAATACTTTGATTAGTGAAGTACGCACAAGGATACTAAAATATGAAATCAACGTGGAAATTTAAAATGAGGTACAAAACAAATGACTACGTTTACATTTAAAACATTTAAATTGTTCAATCATATACAAAAGCATTTGTTTAAAATTTCAATTTTTGATGCAACGATGACTATTCAGAAAAGATAGAATTCTCAAATGAATAAGTAAATAAATAAAAGAATGAATGCAAAATAACCTGAAATTTTGTTAGTTAATGAGATTAATTGCAGATAAAATTTCAAATGATAATGAACCAAAAAACATAAAGGAAATTTAAATCCATGAATGAAGAGCATATAAATTCATTAGTATATAATATTGTCGTTATTCTGCTAAAAGTCACAGTGTCCATGAATCCAATTTTCTATTTGGTGAATTTATGTTTTCAAGTTTTTGTTAAAAAAAAATAGTAAATTTATTTTACACACAACTACCTATTGCAGGTTTACTTACGAAACTTTCGTATTATGTTATTTGTTTAAGCTATGAACTAACAACAATAATTGCAATAATGTCGTGTACGGTATGTTCTTTTAACAGATGAAAAAGAATGGACGAATTTCTTTACTTCAAGACTCAACGTTATTTATTTATTTATTTGTTTAGCAACAGCGCATATTGACAGCCTTCATTTAAATAAAATGTATTCCTCTTATGAATTAAAGCATAAGACTTAAAACAAAAGTGCTGAAATATGTAGAGAAATGCAAAAAGCATGTGAATGCTTTACAATTTATTTTCATGTTTAAAGTTAGAAATAATCACTGAAAATTTAAAGGAATGGGTCGCTTTGCCCCTTTCCGTAAAATGATTTGAAAAATAGAAAATTAAATAAGTTATTTGAATTTTCAAAAGTTTGTGGCTACCCTTCACCAATACAAGTTTCTCGCTTCTTAACTTCTTATAATAGTAACACTATTTTCAAAATGAGACGAATCCAATGTCATATGATGATGAATAGAATGCATACTTTATGTATGCTTATAAAATGTTGTGAACAAACAGAACATTGAATTTTTAACCGACTTCACAAAGGAGGAGATAATACATTCATACCGTATGTATGACGTTTTATTTTAAACTTTTTTGTTTGTCCACCCATAACTTTTTACCATATGAACCGAATTTCATGATTTTTTAAATCGATCGAGTGTGGTTTAACACGGGTCCCGCACCTTCGTTTGACCATATTCTATAATTAGAAAAAAGTTATGGGCAGAAACGTTAGTCTTTTCTTTTATTTTTCATCCATAACTTTTGACTAAATGAACCGATTTTGATGATTTTTTCTGCAATCGATAGAGGGTCGTCTAACTCAAATATTGCGCATCAAATTGACTGCATTTTTTTTTTTTTTGAAAAAACGTTATGTGTGAAAAATAAGAATTTTTTATTTTTATTGTAAAAGTTTGGCCTGATTTTCTTTGTTGGGAAAATTATTAATAAGTACTAGCTGACATGCCCGGCGTTGCGCTATTTAACATTGCTTCATTACTAGGCCAAGTGACACATGTCCGAAATTCTGTTGTACATTTATATAAAGAAAAACTTAGTTAAAAAATCCCAGTAGAAGATGGGCAACAGTCCTAAAAAAATCCCATTTAAACAATAAAACTCCCTAAAAATCACGATTACATTAAAAGCAACAGTCTAAAAATTCCTTTTAGCCAGAAATAAGTCCATAAAAATCCTCATTTAAATGAAAACTACTGTTCCTAAAAATCGCCATAGAGTAAGAGCAGTTAAAGCAAATATACGCATATACAGGACAACAATTCCAAAATAACATCAACTCCATAAACATCCTAATTACAATATGTACAACACCACATCTAAAAATTCCCATCAGAATAAGAGTAGTATTCTTTTTAAAAATTTCCATCAGATGTAGAACAACGATCCCTGAATATTTCTGCTGCAATAAAGAAAACAATCCTTAAAGCCACCTATTTGAATAAAAACAACTAAACATCCCTATTAGAATAAGGACATCAGTCTCAAAAAATCTCCATTCGAATAAAGACGTCAGTGACTAAAAATACCCTTTTAGACTATACAAAACCTTAAGAGCTGCTGTTCCTAAAATTACCAACAGTCCATCTTAAAATCCCCATCGGAATAGCAACACCAGTTCCTAAAAATCCCACTTGAAAAATTGTCAAAACATTTCCTGAAAATTCAATAAAATAGCCGCTTTATAAAATTCAGCTTAAAACGGAACAAAGAAGAGCATTATTTATTTCCAAAGGCAACTAAACATGTACCTTGCACATTTGTGTTAGAAAATGTTCAGTACTGAACCAAAACTGAAGCGTGAAATTTAATTAGATAGAAAGAAATAACTAAATTATGTCCAAATGGTTTTAAATTAGACAGTACAGAAATTAAATAAATGTTATAAAGTAAAGCTTGAGTGAAATATGGAATCAATCAAAACCGCTACGTTAAAGGGTTAAAATAAAGCAGAAGACCGCCAAATTGCACAATAGTAATGTGGAAGCATATCGCAACTGCGCCATGATACTATAGTGCAGAGACGTAGCTAGGATTTCCAGCTCCCGGGGACAACTGAAGATTTTGCGCCCCCCCCCCCCTGTGCCCTGGGGGTCGAGGGGTGCCCCTAAAGGGAATTAAAAACTTTTTATGCTTCCTAAATGATAAATAGCTCTAAAAAGCAGCCCTTTTAACTTTCATTTTAATTAGCTACCATTCACTTCTAAATTAAATATGGGACACTTTGGCTTCGCAAAATTATTTGTTCTGATTTCCCACGCACTCCTGTGCTATATTGGTCATTCCCGATATAATTTGCGATGCTCCCATTTTTTTGTCGAACGTATTCACACCTCTTCAGTTCAATTTTTTTTTTTCGCATTAAAAAAATAATTAATTAATCTTAATTTGGCGCCCCTTGACGCTGCGCCCGGGGACAACTGTCCCTCCTTGCCCCCACCTAGCTACGCCTCTGCTATAGTGTTAACCACGTATTGAATAAAATGAGAACAATATTACTAATGAGGATTTTTGGCACAGTTTGGAAAAGTTACGAAATGCAAAATAATATATTGAGCACAATTACCTGCAAAGGGGGGGGGGGGGGGAATCACCACTTCGCCACTTCGAAATTTTAAATTTCATCAAAAATCAGCGATATCGGAAACCTAACAACCTAGTGTATATGTATGCCACTTAAAACAAAAACAATTTTCATTAGTTTTACGTTTACAGAAATCACCTATTTAGCGACAAAAGTACTCTTTATTTTGGCGAAAATATTCAAATTGAGCGAATGAACTCAAAGGTAAACCGAAGTAATTCAAAATGTCAATAATTGAGAAAGAAATGAACAATGCAAATGGTTTGAAATATGAGGTTTTTTAATTAGATCTCCGTTATATTTCAACCAATTTACACAATATTGGTGCAAACAGCTCTAAAATCACTTTAGTGGGCCGAAAGTCTTTATGCCATTTAGAAATGTACAGTCGGATTATATATATAAAGATAGAATTCATTGTTTAAAAAAGAGTTTTTTGCAATTAAGCTGTAATAATTAAAGTAATTCAAACAAAAAGTTCAACTCAAGGTTTCTCTGAAGCAAACATTAAATCCAATCAGTTTGGTTGCGCTAGTGACCTTTTAAAATCGACTTCAAAGCGGAATTTATCATACAAATGATTAGTTTTTAGGGCCATTCACTCAAAGAAGGTTTGCCCTTTGATATGGATTTTTAAAAATAGAGTATTTATATAAAAAAATGTATTTACACTAAAAAGAATAAAATAAAAAAAGTTATGGAAAAAAAACAGAACCGACTTCAGATTATAAATTGCCCTAAAAAGGGAAAAATAATTGAGTTCTTTAAACAACATCGATGCGACTTTTAAACATAATATTTGAACGCAGTGCAAATATAATTGATTTTGATTCATGACTACTTTTGTGATCACGTGAATCAGTTATAAATATACATATCCCAGAGCTTTCTACAGTTTCAGTGTAACGTAACACACGGCGTAATGATAATTAGATAATTTTGCAAATATTAATGAGCTTAATTAATATCCTGGAGTCTACCCTGTGCGCTATCGGTTGCCAACCAAGCTCGTTGCCGTATGCTCGCGAATTAGTACTTTCTTGTAGTCTTGCAGGTCTATAATAATGTGCTAATATATGAAGATACGGGTGGCACTTGTGTCTATTTATGTAAACAGCCAATAAATGCACAGTGCTTAAGGTAAAATTTGTAATTTAAAAACTATTTCTACATCGTACAGATTAATCAAAACGCTTGCACATTTATTGTAGAACTTACGTTGAATAAAGTAATTAAGAAATTTTTAATAGCCCTTGAATTCAATCTTTAATTAACGTTTCATCCAGTTGACTTCTTTAAAATTTTCGGCTTTAAAGTTATTGAAACTTACTCATAAGATACGAATATATGTAACTCGGCTTTCAATTACGAATTCAAGAAATTATAAAACAATTACTTTAAGAAAACAATAATTTTTTTATGCTTTTGCAGCAGTGAGAATTAAAAAGCAACAAAAAAAAAATATATATATATATGATTAAATACAGTGGAACCAAAAATAATTTCTGGAAGGGGCTTTCTTATAAGAGTGTGGATGTGTTTTTGAATCCCTTCGAACCAATTGCTTCACTTTAAAATGCAGAGACATCATTATAAAGACGTAAATAGAGAAAAGCCCCTTGCTTTATTTTAAAGATTAAATTTAATATAGTTTGGTCAATGACTTTATTCCTATTATTTTGATTTAAAAACTAATAGCCACTTTAGTTTTAGGATATCCTATCGCTACTGAACATAATATTTATGCTCAAGATTATAATGCGCATAGGATTTCAGGTTGAATTTCGACATTTTATTAGTGCGAAGCTCGTTTTTTTTTTTCGGTCACTGATAATAAGGTAAGGTCGCAAGTATCGAGATAAAATCAGCAAGAGAAAGCTGAGTGTACGAAGCAAGTAGAAGGGACATGAAAAAAATCGAGATATAGAGCTTTTTGCGTTCTAAGATAACAAAGTCATAACCAAAACATAAAAATTCACGTAAGCACTCAACGTATAAGATTATAATCCAAAAATTAGAGATTTGATAAATGGAGAATGATAGTTGAGATGCGATTTGCCCCTTTTTTTCACCTTTATCTATGGCTTCTAAAAACTTTCTTTTTTTTTATTGTTAACACGCTCAATTTTTACTTAACACACAGTTTTCGTTTGTTTGAAAGTTCCCATTTTTGAAATACAGGTGCTTCACGGAGACGTTTTTAAGATTTCATTACCCTTTTACGCCTCACTTCAATGCGCAGAATTCTGAACAATTATTACAGCTAAGCATAGGGACGTTAGGGGTGCATCCGTTTTCCCTAACTTTTAATCCTACCCTCATCAATCAAGAACCCCCTAGGGACGTAGATAAGAGAATCTTAGAAGCTGGAAGTAGCAAAAGCAAGACCAGTGTCCGCCATTAGTGACCACGAGCGTAGAAAAAATTATTTCGGTCGCAAAGCAGGCGATAAAGGTCAATTTTAAGGAATGCACTGAAAACTTGGAGAAAAGAAAATTGTTCAGTACAATTGTGGTTACATGGAGTACATCCAATGAATGTACTTTCAATGAATATTTTAAAATAACTTGTGATTTTTTTTTCTGTTTATGAACATTTTGTTATTTTCAGAAAAAGATGATCTTCAATTTTATGATCTTCGTATTTTTTACTTGTTACGTGTGAATATATACGACGAATTGTGATATTTATTTATTGCGTCAGTATACATTAGAATTTTTGTAAACTTGCAAATTTGCAAAATGGACACTCAATTTAGAATGATATACATTTAAATAAGAATTTAATTATAAGTTACATTATTATAGTTTATTATAATACAATAGTTGTAAGATTGTTGATCTCTATTCACCTCTTTTCAACAAGCCATTTGTTTTCATCTCTCCCCCCCCCCCCCGATTCTTTTACAGTGAAATCGTAATGTGACTGAAAAAACATTCAATTTAAAAAGTTCAGAGGAGGGAGCACTACTGATATTGACTAACTAGTTGCCGAAACACTATTAAAACTGTCGATCGCAACAAATGAAAAATATTGAAATAACTATGCGGTTATGCTTCTTATTGACTAAGGAGTTAGCTGTGAAATAATACAACTGAAGCATAACTAATGCGGTACAGGGAAAAAAAAAAAAAAAAAAAAAAAAAAAAAAAAAAAAAAAAAAAAAAAAAAAAAAAAAAAAAAAAAAAAAAAAAAAAAAAAAAAAAAAAAAAAAAAAAAAAAAAAAAAAAAAAAAAAAAAAAAAAAAAAAAAAAAAAAAAAAAAAAAAAAAAAAAAAAAAAAAAAAAAAAAAAAAAAAAAAAAAAAAAAAAAAAAAAAAAAAAAAAAAAAAAAAAAAAAAAAAAAAAAAAAAAAAAAAAAAAAAAAAAAAAAAAAAAAAAAAAAAAAAAAAAAAAAAAAAAAAAAAAAAAAAAAAAAAAAAAAAAAAAAAAAAAAAAAAAAAAAAAAAAAAAAAAAAAAAAAAAAAAAAAAAAAAAAAAAAAAAAAAAAAAAAAAAAAAAAAAAAAAAAAAAAAAAAAAAAAAAAAAAAAAAAAAAAAAAAAAAAAAAAAAAAAAAAAAAAAAAAAAAAAATCTGGTTTATGATTACTCTGTGATGCAGCATAGCATAGCATAGCATGACATGTGACAAAGGGGAGGAAGGGGGTCATCATTGATGAACGGTCCCTTACAACTTTATTTTTCAACTTTTAATAGGATTTTTGAGCACAATAATAATAATGATTACATGTGTGCTTAATCTGTATAAATCTATATACAGTAGTCTCTCGGTAATCCGGCACTTCACTGGTCCGGCCATGCCAGTAATCCGGCGTTTCATAAAAAGCTAGTAAATGCGTGGTAGTAGAGTTGAAAACGTGTTTCTGCGCAGCTATTGTAGCGCAGCTGTTCAGATAATACCACACGACGTAGCCGTTCGTTCCTTCGCTACATCTATTACTTGGGCAGAAGAAAATGGTGTCTCTGCTCGTGACATTTTAGTGTTGAAACGTCTTCAAGAAAACGCATTAAAAATGTCATTTAAAGTGAAAAAACAATCAAAAATAAACAACTACTTTATGCCTTCAACTTCAAAGGAATAATGTAAACAACACTATGTACATTAAAATAAATAATTTGTCCAGGTATTTATATGCGTATTTTTAGTACATTCCAGTAATCCGGCAGTACCCTGGTCCGATATCTGCCGGATTACCGAGAGACTACTGTATATATTTCCGTTAACGTGGACCAGTTACGATTAAATTTTCCGGTACAATACGATACTGACGTCATGCAAAAACCAAGCTATGGCAAAACAATATTTAAAAATATGTTTAATAAGTAGCATAGAAAAGTAATATATGATACAGTGAAACCTCGATAACTCACCACCCCAAGGGAACAAGAAAAGATGTCGAGATAAGTGGGTGTTAAGTTACCGAGGTTCCGTAATTTTAAATACAGTTGAACTCGCTTAATACGAAATGCCAAAAATTTGCGAATTTGTTCGTATTAGGCGTTATTCGTAACAACCGTGAATAAGTAAAATTGTGTAAAAAAAAGAGTATTAGAAATGCATGTTTATATTTTAAAAATAATTACGACTATTTAAGAATGATTCGACGATAGAGGATTTGATCCCTGAGCAGACTGCCCTATCCGAAAGCCAACACGTGCATGAGCTTTATTCTCTACCTAGAAATATTCTACGTATGATTTGAAATACGTACTTGGTGGTTTGCAGTGACTCAAAATAATCAATAATTTCTTTAAAAAAATTATTTGCAATCGATAAAATTTTTCGTGAATAGGTCAGACATTGTGTTCGTCGTAGCCGAGATTTGTATTTCAGCCTTCGTAATATGCGTGAGATATTTAGTGTCATAAAGTAGTAAACCAAACTCAATGAACAAAGTGTTCGTTTTAGCCATGATTTCGTATTAACCGTGTTCGTATTAAGAAATTTCAACAGTTCTTATATTGGTCTGCGTTGTTATTTCTTACCATTTAAGTTATAAAAGCCAATTCCAGTGAATGAAGTGACCCCCATTTACTGTTTATCTATTATTATTATTTTGAAACGATATACATTACAAATAAATATATAAACATTGTACATCAAATCAGATTAGTTCATGAGAAAAATATCCATAATTTGGGTTTCCCTCTGAACAGTAAACATAAATTCCTTAACGTTATTAAGCTTGCTAATTTGCAATCCACTTTTCTTGAGTTCGTAGAAAGCGCGGGATGACATCTACAGCTTTGAATGCCTCGCGCCTTGACGAAGCTGCCACTTGGTCATCATCCTCCAAACTTGCTCCGTTTTCAGCATTGATTTGCAGTTTGATTTATAGCTTCTATAAGATACCTCTATCTTCTAGAGCAGCGGTTCCCAATCTTTTTTCTTCGCATACCACCGTTTTTCTTGCGAACCATTTTGCGTACCACTGGTAATGTAACTTTATTATATACAGAATAGAAGATCAATAGATTATAGAATGGATTTTTTTTGCCTTTACGCGTACCACAGTTTGGGAACCGCTGCTCTACAGGTCCTGAAGTTCAGGGTCAATGTTCATATATTCCTCACAAATGGTGAGGCTCCCCAAGTACAAAGGTAAAAGGGGAATCTTCCAGGAACACTTTTCAGATAACGATTTATTGAAGAAGAGACATCACTGTAAATTTCTCAGAATTGTACACCGTGAAAAATACCGGAAGAAAAAGTTAACAGGAATACAAAATGGAGGTCGATTTACAGGGGTTCCTGGAATTTGTGTGTCAAGTTGGAGAGTGTTTCACCCATTGAAATTAGCATTAGGTTAACTATTAGGGGAGGGAAATGTCGACTTACCGTGGTAGTCGACTTAGTCGCGTGTCGAATTACCGAGGTTCCACTGTATTTGTATTTATTATCGTAACTTACAGGACTTTAAGATTTATATCATTTTTTAAAAAGTATTTATATTCATAACTCAATTTTGAATTTCCGATTCTTTGGAGTGGCAACACATTTTTTATATCGAGCAATCTTTCTCAAGCTTATATATAGCGATCTTTTCCTAAGTGTTTCGAATTTTAGAGCGATTTATACGATTTCAAAATTATTAATTTCCGATGCTTTGGTGGCAACACCTTTGCTTATATCGACCGATCATTCTCATGTGTATATCTAGCGATCTTTTCTTAAGCCCCTCAAATTTTAAAGCGATATTTGATTTTAAAATCGACAGTTTTATTGGGCCCTTTCCGTGCCAAGTCCTTTAAGCAGGGTTCATACGCCACCTGGAAAACCTGGAAAAGTCATGGAAATTGAAATCCTCTGCAAAAGTCAGGGAAAAACGTAAATTTTTGCCAAAACCTGGAAAAGTCAGGGATTTTCCCCCCATACCTATTAGAAGTAGCATGTGCTGGTCAGGATCGATGTCAGATTACTCCCCCCCCCCCCCCAAAAAAAAAGAAAAAAAGTTCGACGCGGCATCCCCTTTTCAATTTCGGTAATTTTTCGTTTGCGCTGCAGCAGCCAAAAATGAGCGCAAAAGGGCCAACAGTTGCAACCCTGCTGAATTTCGCTGGAGACGACGCGAAGGCGGCGGAGTAATGTAACCTTAAGAAGCTTGGAAGTAAAGGGTTGCAATGTCATCTTCCTTTTGAGTAGTTATGCCAGATTGGCGAAAAATCGCGAATCGGGATAATTTTTGCTGGAGCTGACTTTGAAATCTTTGCAAAATCTGGATTTCGAAACCAAAACTGTTATTTCTTCGGCTAAATGACGTTCACAAGTGAATTGAAGTGTTAAAAAAGGAGAGTAGAAAGTGACTGATGAACATGTCAAAGCTTGTTGATACTTTTTTCTAACTAAAATATTTTTAGTTATTTTTCTCTAAAATCATGCAACCCTGCAACCATATGACGCAAGACGTTAAAAGTACGGTGCAAAGGTCAAACTGGATCAAATTAGAGTGTGGAATGAAATTTATCAGGTGGTGTTTCAAGAAAGTTTTAAATATGCACAGTTTCTGCAAGAAATAAAACAGGTGAGTCAAGCCATTTAATTTTGATTTTTATGCCTTATTTTATTTTAATTTCGTAAATGAATATGATGCAAAAAGCATTAAATAATATTATCTAACAAAGCAGAATAGTAAACTACTTAATGCATTCAATTTACCGAATGTGATCCACTATTATCGGGTAGTAGTTTTTTCAATGAGGAGAAATCTCAATTTAAGTTTCCACGCGAACAAATGTGAGCGCGTGGTAACAAAGCAAAAGTAATTTTTAATATTGTTACTATAGCTTTTAAGCACTTCTTTTTTCCCGGATTATATTCCAATTATTTTGTGAACTCCGAAATTTCAGTTTTTTTACGCTGAAGATATTTTCTACCTGAAAAGATCGTTTTACAAAACTTTGATTTATTTTGCAGATAAATAACTCTGATGAACTTTTAAAATAGTGCGTGTAGGAAAATGATTTTTAGGAATTTCGCCAACATCGAGCACGTGCATCGCCAAAAAATGCATGCATTGTTTGAGATTTCAATCCTTTTGCATCCAGTACATGTTTCAATTGTTTTGAAAGTTGGAAGTTATTTAAACAGTATCGAACTCAAATCTGCTTATTTTAATTATTTATTTTTAAAACTAATTTAAATTTTTAGTTCCAAAATTAAATTCAGTTTTTGTTTTTTAATTCCGAAATTATTAGTAGTTGCTTTTCTTTTTTTTTTTTTTTTTTAAGGGGGGAAGGTGGGCAATGTACTAAATATCAAGCATATAAGCTCCTAAGCTGCCTCATCTTTCATTTGTCTGTTGTCAAAACAAAATATTTTTCTTATGTTGATATATATATATATATATATATATAATATTTCGACTTTGTTTGAAAGTTTCAATAAGAGTGAATGTAATTACTTGGTTACTTTTGAAGTTGAATGTACGCTGTTTACACTTAAATACATACACAATCAACAGTGAAAATAAGAACTGAATAAAGCTCCAGTTGCATTAAAATCAAAAATATCTTTGTTGCATTTTTCCATTAAAAAACTTAATCATTTACTTGTTTTTGTGTGTGTGTCGGTGCGAGGGGAGGAGGAGTATGTTCTTTGCATAATCATTAAGTATGATTTAACTCAAGATGAAATAGACTTAAATGATTATTATTAAAAAAAATTGTTACTAAATTTGTAAATTATGATTATAATTTAAAATTTTGTTTTAATGAAGAAATGATAAGTCCACCACTGGTGACAAAAATATAGTCCAGTTTGTAAATTTAAAAATGACTAAGAACAGATTTGTTAAATGTTTTTTAAGTACAGTTGATCTTGGCTATACTAACGTCGTTTATGGTCTTTGACAACTTTTTATCTGACACATTAAAAATGTACTACACTGGATTATGAATACTTTCATTAAATTTTAATATTTAAAAAAGTTATTTGAAATGTTATTTCAGTAATTAAAGTTAATTCTTTAAAAAATTTTAGGGATAAAGTCTAAAGATCCAATATGGCTAACAAAAAATCCAGATTTAATCCTGACTGGCTTGATGCTAAGCTATATCCACAGTGGAATTCTTGGCTAAAAGAAGATACTGATAATCCCAATAAAGCATACTGCACAGCATGTAAAAAACATATTAATTTAAGCAACATGGCCAAAGCAGCTCTACGCAGTCATGAAGCTGGACCCAAACATAAAAAGTGTACAGGCTTCGTACGGTCCTTAAAGGTCCTTAGAAAGTCCTTAATGTTCATTTTCATTTTTAAGGCCTTAAAAAGTCCTTAAATAGTCCTTATTTTTAATTCCAGGTGCTTAATTTTTTTTTGTTAAAATAAGAAGGTACCCATGCGCTCTGTTTGTTTTGCTAGCTTTTGTATTCTTCACAAGAATCAAACCTCTTTCATTTCAACTGCTTAATCGAACCTCAAATTTGGTTTGTTCGGGTCCGGTGCTAACGCGGCTTTCGGACAGACCCAAAAAGGCGGATTGAGAGGACCAAAAATGGCGATTTACATTTTTGAAAAGGTAAACTCATGTGTTATATATTTTTACTAAAAAAATGTTCATGGATTTTGATAAGATGCTTCAAACTACAACATCCAATTCAGTTAAAATGAACTTGTACCCACCCACATGTCAGCTTCCAATTTTCTATTTCCTCCAATTGTATGAAAAAGAAAATAGAGCTACATCTATAAAAAAAAAAATTAAAATATTAGTAGGGAAGTCGAATCAAAACACCAAGCATTTAATAATAATTTAACTTTGTGCAAGTAAGTGCTTTAATTTAACGTGAAATTATATTTCTATTACCAAGCATTTGTACAAAATGCAATGGTGCCCAGTAACTGGGCACCATTTAAGACCACAGAGAAACAAATCACACAAGTTCCCTCATTTTGCTTTTAAAAGAGAAAAAAAAAGGAATAAAATTTGGAAAACGGACTTTTAAGGACTCAAGGGGAAACAATTTAATAAATAAACAAAAATCGGGAATTTTCGAAAAAGGGCCGAAATTCGGGATTTCAAATTTGGAATTCAATACTATTTATTAAGTTTAGTTGCAAAGTAAATAAATGATTTTTTTGCATGGAAATTGTTACTAAATCATCTACATTCTAAACAATTATCAATAAAGCAAGTAGGAGCAACTCTTACCAAGTAATCAGTAAATAAATATTGCTTTTGAAACTTTTTTTTTAATTTAAGGGGGGGGGGGGGATACTTCAAAGAAGCATATTGCTGACATCTAGCTAAATAAAAGAAATACATTTAACTAATATGTAGGCAAAAAAAAAAAAAAATTTCAGCTTTTTTTTTGCGTTTAACCAATCGCATGTATGATTACCACTTATTCATACTGTTAAAGGTAAAAAAATGATTTAATTTTATTATCATTTTTCTTACGCCTTACAATACAATAAGCGTCTAGTTGCCATCTCTCGCTTTTCAGCTGATCTTTCGCTAAACATTTTGTTCTTCCATTGGTTTTTTTAGATTAAATAAATTCCCGTATCGAAAATTTGTTTTAAAGCAAAGTTTTAATATTTAGTAAATTTTTATCGATCAATTTGGCTTCGCGATCGTTCGCTGTGGGGTTTTGTTGTGTGGGAGATGATGGATATTTGCTGCGTTAATCAAAATTTGTATCTCGTGAAATTTCTTATTTTGCAGTAAATTGAAGGAATCGACCTCTTAAACCTATACATCATAGTTGCCAAATACTCCGTTTTCCCCTAGCTTTTCTGTTTTTATTTGTGAACTTCGAAAAATAGATTTCTTTGCAAACGATCCGATTTTTCACTCTGATGTACAAGTATTTTTATCTAAAGGCATTGTGTACTTGCTAACATCTAGCATGTGCTTCGCCGAAAATTGCACGCAGCTTTTGAGACTTCTATCTTTTTGCATTTGTAATCATATCAATTATTTAAAAAGTTGACAGCTGTTTTAGTATTTGCAGCCTGTTGTCTGCTTGTTCTATTTTTTATTTAAAAAAATTGTCCAATTTTTTGAAACTTTTTTAGTAGTTACTATTTGAGGGCAATGTACAAAGTTTTAAGCGAATAAGCTCCATTTTTTATTTGTATGTAATTTCCAAAATGAAATATTTTTCTCAAGTTGAAAAAGTTTCTTCTGAATTTTTGCAAGCTCTTCTAAATAATTTAAAAATATTATTTATAGCAGAGATAAGAATTTAAGTAGGCCTAAATTGAGATGCTGGCAACATAAGTTAAGTAAAATGAAAAAAAAAAAAATCTAACTTGAACACAAATTCTCAAGACAAAGCCGCAGCGATTTCTTTAACAATTTTTTTTTATTTAAATTGTTTTTCATTTAACTTGTATTTTATAGCACTAACCATTTTTGATAATTTTCCATATCATGGTAATTTGCTTATATAAGATTAATACTTGTGTTGTGTGCTTCTTATTACTAGCTCCAATAATTATTCAACTGCCTGACTGTATTGGACATTAGAAAAGCAACAAGTCAAAGAGACCTCCGTAGAAATGTATGTGGTTTGTTTCTAATAAAAATACGATGTTAAATCAATTTCCTCTTTCAATAATGCTTCCTTTTGAAATAAACATAACAGTTCGTATATTTCGAAAAATTTGTGAGGTCCTTAAAGTTTTTTGTAGGTTCTTAAAAAGTCCTTAGAAAGTCCTTATTTTTGGTTTTGCCAAAAGCGTACAAACCCTGTACTGAAACGGGGCCCCTTAGAGGAAAATTTTCCCCGGAAATTTTTTGAAGATTATGTGTCTGGAAACCGTATTTTGCTTTTTTTAGGGTTTTAACTGAATCGATTCTTATAATAAATAAAACAACAAATCAAAACAGTGTTTTAAAGTTTTGCTTGACTAACTGTTTAGTACACCGAAATTTCATATCATTTTTATTATATCTCACCTACTTATTATATCTAAGCCGAGAGCACTGACTAAATAATAAATTATGCTATTTATTAAATTAACGAATTTTTAAAAGGAGTTTTCACTGGGGGGGGGGGGGGTCAGTGATAAATCCTTAAAATTGTCAAAACTGTTTCCATGGCCAGGCCCGTTCAGCTGAACATTAGGGGGATAGAGCCATATAAAGGGTGCCCCTTAGCTGGAAATGTGGAATTCTGTCAGTTGAAGGGGGTCCGGGGATGCTTCCCCGGGAAAATTTTGAAAACTATATGCAAACTGGTGCATTTGGAACAGCAAAAATATTAGGGAAAAAAATAAGCAAATGAAAATTTTTTAAAGTTTAAACGGTTTTATTCATAAAAAACTCATAAAAATGCAGAATAAAATTAGCATTAAAAAAATCCGGTCCTCCCCCCCCCCCCCTCTTCTTACTAACGTTCATACCAAAGAGACACGTCTTTGCCTTCTCAAACGACACTTGCAAACTAACCCCCTCCCCGCCTTTTCCCGAAAGGATGCTTTGAAAATTTGTAAAAGAAAAGTTATTACATTGTTTGAGCACAGCATGATTTATATCTCGCTATTACAAGGGCGAAATAACCTTGACTTTTTTTAAAATTTCAATTTTTAAATTTTGACATTGCAGAATTTGCCGTCCCCTTAAAACTGCCTTCCCAGGAGCCCTTGCCTGCCACAGGAGCCAGCCGACTCATCAACGACGCACCATTATTCATATAACTCAGTTTTAAAGCTTCCTGCAGTCTATACAAATAAATACTTCTATTAATCGGTTTTATAATCGTTAGCAAAATACCTGATCAATGATCAAATCAAAGCGCCGAACTAGGATTTTAATTATTCTCTTTTCAAAAGTTAAATTTTCAAAAATAAATATATATTTCTTTTTTTATTGTATTTTCTGTCTTCTTCGTTTTTTTTTTCTTGTGCATCACAGTTGAATATGCCTCCCCTCAGAAGTGCCGCCTCCCGCCCGGGGCATGGGCCCCGGCTCTCATCCCCCCCCCCCCTAAATCCGCACTACCTAGCGCGCTTGGAAAATTACTTTCTCACGGTTCCTTAGTCAACCTGTGGTATAACTTGTCCTGTTCATGATATTGTCTATTTATTCATACATAAATACCGTGCTTTACAAAGTATAAGAAATAAGATTTACATTTTATTTTTTAGCAATTTTTAAGAAAAATGTAATTTTTAACACTTATTATTATATATTGCAAAAGGCAAAAACTAAAGAATTTTTTACTACTTTATAAAACCAAACTGCCCTTTAAAATACCAGAAAATCGTCACCGGACAATTATTGAAAATTTGAGCTTAAAGTATTGATTTTAATTATGAGTGCAAAACGCGATTTCGGGAAGATTGAGGCAATTTCCCACAGAAAGAAGTGCGTCTAATGTTCCGAAAAATACGGAATGTATATGTAAATGTATGATTTTGAAGAAAAACAATTACAGAAGTAAAGTAGGAACGCAAGGCCGTAGCCAGGATTTTCTTTTCGGGAAGAGGGGGGCACCGAACATCAGGGCTGTTGCAGTACCGGATCTTGGAGTTTTCCGAGGTGGGGCAAAACTTAAAAATGCCGCCCCCTCTAGCCAATTATTATTGATATTTCATATAACTTTTAATAAAGGTGCTGGCCTTTTTTATTTCTTTTTGAGGATTTTTCATTTTTAGCTACTGATAAACAGATAGAACTTTCGTTAATGTTCTCACAGCATGGCCCTTTCAGCTCAATATTGGGAGGAAAGGTCGAGCCATGTGAAGGGCACCCCTTAACAAGAGATATGAAATTCTGACAGTTAAAGGGGGTCCGGGAGATTCTGACAGTTAAAGGGGATCCAGGGGATTCTCCCCCTGGAAAATTTTGGCAACTATATGCAAACAGGTGTATTTTGAGGCCTTAGGAGTCGCATTTGGAACTTCAAAAACGTTAGGAAAAAAAAGCAAGTAAAAAATTTTAATTTCAATGCTTTTACTCATAAAAATAATCATAAAAATTCAGAAAAAATTGGCATTTTTTTTAAATCCAGGACTGGACCCCTCTCCCTCTCCTTCTTACTAACGCCTATATCGAAGAGCAACGTGTTTGCCTTCTCAAACAACACTTTACAAGCTCCCACCGCTTCCCAAAAGGATGCTATGAGAGTTTGTAAAAGGAAAACTATTGAGTATTTTGTTTGATCATAATTTATACGTATTTCACTATTATAAGGGGAAGAAACCTTGAGTTTTTAAAACTTAAAGCTTTAAATTTTGACATTGCGAAATTTGCCGCCCCTAACCTCAATTTTAGAGTTTCCGTCAGTTTATACAAAAAATAAGTCTATTAATTGGTTTTAATCGTTAGCAAAATAGCTGATCAATGATAAAATCGGAGCGCCGAACTAGGATTTTAATTCTCTTCCAAAAGTTAAATTTTCTTTATCAAATATTTTTCCCTTTCTTTTTGTGTGCATCACAGTTGAATTTGCCGCCCCACAGAAGTGCCTCCCGGGGCATGGGCCCCGGCTTTCCCCACCCTAGATCCGGCACTGGGCCGTTGCGTGTGTGTGTGTCACTCATTTCCCTGCACTAACATCATGAGTCGAAAATTTACGATGCTTTGAATTTGCAACTGTAGCGAACAGTAGAGCTGCATAGTACTACTCATAATTCTCGATTTTCTCCCAGGGAATTTTAATGAAAGTCAGGCATTTCGAAAAGTACCATTTTCAGTACACTGTTAAAAATATCGGTGCGACGTTGAACCATAATTAGGTGAAAATTTGCTGCACCATCTTTTTGGCGAAAAGTTGAACCATAATGTGAGTTCCACTTTACACGAACAAATGGTGCGATGTTGAACCATGAATTGAGTTCTGCTTTACACGAAGAAATGGTGCGAGATTGAACCATAAATTGGAGTTCCGCTTTACTCGAACAAATGGTGCGAGGATGAACCATAATACGAATTTTTCTTGCACGAACAATAGGCGTATAATTTTGCGGAAAAATTTCGAGCGCGATAGAACAAAATTTCGAAGAGATAGTGACTGATAAAAATAGAAAAGTTTACTCTTGTGAAGAAATAATACAGAAAATCAATTTAATTAAATGCACAGCAATAAATTGTTTATTTTACTACATATTTTTATTGCATTTATGTTAATTTTCGAAAATCGGATTTTAAAATGCTTTCTTTGCATCTTAATAAAAGCAGATCTCAGTGCAGACTTTTAAGTTATTTCCAGGGTTGCCAAACGTCCCGGATTTACTGGGACAGTTCCTTATTTTGAGAAATTGTCCCGCGTTCAGAGGAACTTCAATACAAGACGTCAAAAGTCCTGTATTCTTGCCAGGACATTGATTTTGCCGAACAGCGGATAAACGGTGAACATTGTGTGACGGGTCCGTACCGGATGTCCGACCTGATGTTCCACACCGTTAAATTCGATGAATTAGTTACCCACAGCTTCCAAACACTAAAGGTTAAAAATCAAAATTGACATTGCGGGAAACTGCATTTTTCGTGCAGTGGCCGAATATCGGGTATGCAATAACAGATATCGAATAAGTGGATGCCCCCCCCCCCCCCCCCCCGTCGGTGAGCCTCTGTAGTCCCGTATTAGCAGTTTTTAATTTGGTAACCCTGGTTGTTTCTCAGAATAAAACAAAAAAGACCATTTTTTAAATATAAAATCTTTTTTGAATCCATCTATTATATATCATTCCCCCCCCCCCCCCCCACGCTCTCTTCTTTTTTTTCCTATTTCTAAATCCAAGACGTTTTATGTTTTGAGGAAGATTGCAGTTTTACTTCATGAGCTCATATTTCACCCCTAAATATAAATTTCAATGTTTTTATTTGGAAACTTTCATTAAAAATTAACATGTTAAATTTGACGCTCCCTATGAAAAAAAGTTGTTATGCGACATGAAACTAATTTGAAGAATTTATCTTCCTGAAGAAGTGGAAACAAAAGCTTCTGGTTTCATTCCTTTCAAAATTAGTAACATAAATACTCATTGAATGGCTAACTAAAGCATTTAGCTTTTTTTTTTAATTCAAAATAAATGCAAATATTTTAAGAAAATAATTAGGCTGCATTGTTACAACTACAAACAGATTTTATACTTTAAAAAAATAGCTTCAAATAATTGCTCAATTATTTCTTTGCAGTGTTTAACTGATGGCTTAAAAAACCATAAATCGATAATTAAAAAAAAAATGTTAAATTTTTCAGCATCTGCAAATTTTTAAAAGAAGCACAAGTCATACTATAAGGTTGTTTTATGTCACTTTAAAATATAGATTCAGTGCACATTTTCCAGTAAACGCACTGATACCTAGAGATTAAATGTTAATATTTGATTGAACTAGTGCTAAATCCAGACCTGCCAACCTTACAAAATAAAACAGCGGGAGAAACAAAACCAAAAAGCAAGGAGAAAGTTATGTTCCTCAGAACCAGATGAATACCAGTATAAAACTGATACTTTTTTTTTTGTTCTTAGATATAAATTACATAAAATTAATTGAAGAGATATAAAACGCATATTTTTTAAGTTGGCCATTTTTAAAAGTTAACTAAAAATAAAATACTGATTTATGCTGTTTTTACTTTTTAAGATAATTTACAACATTATTTCAAAAATGTCTTTCATTAGTCAAATAAATTATTATTACAGAGGGTTACTTAAAAATATTTTACAACAAAAAATAAATATATTTATACAATTATAAGCAGAACTTTTATGTAGGCATGAAATACACAAACACTAGACAAAAAAAATTGTTATACAAAGGCAGCCAGTAAAAAAAATTTTTTAATCGACATAAGTGTTAACTGTCAAAATAGTGTTATTTTTCTTAATATTTCCCATAAAGAGATGAATAAACTGAAGATAAGTTCAGACACTTTTTATTCTATAAAAAGCAAGAGAAATTTCTGTGGTGGCTGGAGATTAAGCAGAAAAGAGGGAGCCTCCTGCCAAAAGCAGGAGAGTTGGCATGTCTGTAAAATCTTGGTTTAAGAAATATATCTTACATATAGAAGGGGCATTTCACAATATTTGGGACACATTGTACTGTACCGTAACTTGTATAAATCCTTGCATTTCCCAAATCTTAAAAAAAAAAAATGTTGTCAAGACATAATATGTAGATGTTCTTTAACTCCATAATTTTTTTTAGATTTGTTTAAAATTTATACAAAAGAAAGATATACATGCATTTTATGGACTATACATAATGTCCCGAATACCTGGAAATGTCCCAAAGATTCTTAAAACACTCATAGAAATATTGATAAAGAATGAACACCAAATATGTACTAATACTTTTATTCACAACTATACATAATGAATGATAAAATTTTAGCGAGTCCTTTTTGGTAGGCCATGAGGTCCCCTGGCCATTCAATTACGCAGGCAAACACAATCTGAAATTAACCACAGCTTCCTCATCTACCTACTAGTAATGTAAATATTGTCATTTCATTAAGCAAGGCAAAAGTAATATTAATGATTAATAAATCCAAAGTATAAAGACAAAAATTTAAAACACTCCAGCAGGATTTTCTATGTTTGATATTAAAAAGAAAAAAAAGTTATTATTAAAAAATCTTAAAAATAATCTTTGGAGTATAATTTTGTATTTTTATTTGGATTTACCATGACTTGTCAGGTTCAGGTCAGCACTTATGCCAGAACACACCAGAGTGCCATTCCAGTACCGCTTGTCTGAAAGAAATGTTCTTTCCCATAAAACATTTCCTATAACTTAATCTTTTAATACCAAAGTATTTGTTGCTTTTTTATTTCCTTGTATGTCACCTCCCAAGATTCATGGAAACTGTCTAATAAAAATTGAACTCAGCTGTCATTTTTCTATGTAAGATGTAGTCAGTCTTCAAACACTGCCTGCAGCTGCTTTTTTGCTACACATATCCTATGTTTAGGAGCTTCTATTTACAGCCTAGATACCCAAACTAAGTGAGGTGTGTGTTATTGATAACACAGCACTGCAAAAAAAAAAAAAAACTCGCCTCAAACAAATCTTGTTGGTTCTTCTGTAAAAGGACCCCCTGAATCCGATTAGGATCTCTGTGTTCCCCATTCCACACCATTTTCTGGAGAATGCCCTTCGTGCCTATGTTTATCAATTTTTTATATTGATATTACCATGAATTTGATTCGGAAGAAAAGAATTTTTCAACCATTAAATTTCTTTTGAGGATTTAAAGAGATAAAAGCTTTATAGCATGAACATTTGTAGCAAGAAAGTATATTTAAGGGGAGAGTTTGTCTTCTCAAATTGCAAAAAAAAAAAAAAAAAAATCCCCCGCCCCACTCGTTTAAAAATTATTTTCTATGGAACAAACCAAAGTATTGGCACTCACATAAGAGCCACAAGTATGCCTTTGCCCGCAAATTTTCTCAAGCATCAAGCCCAACAACTATTCCTGCTGATTCTGGAGTTGATAACCTCTTGAATCAAAATATAACTTTGCTTTCCCCAATCAACACAACCGCAGTATAATGAAACAATACTGCGAAACCATATTACGAAATAATACTTGTTTTCTGTTGAATCATTTTTAACTTAACTTTTCTTCCCCCCTATAATAAAATTTTTTTCTTATTTTCTTTGCTGCATTTTGTTCACTTTAACTGCTGTGCAAGAATCACACATCTCAACTGCAAAATCAGACCCAGTCAGACTCCAATATTGAAATCAAGTTACTATATAGTGTCCTAGGTTCAAAGACAGAAAAAAGTGTACGTCATGCCTATCACAGTTAGAGTGTGTGGATGGGAGCTTTTTGTCTAGCATATTTGTGTGCTCGGGCTGGCTTTATTTCCTATGGTAAATAAGGAATTGCCTTTAAATGGCAATGATAAAGGGTGATTTAAACGTCGGGGGACATGATAGTCACTGCGGTATATCCGATTACGCAGTCTAGTGAGGCGCGGTATACATGTGCTTTACTGTACTAGGCAAAGTGCAGTTTTTCTGCAATTTTTCAAAATGAAAGAAATAAAAAAGAAAGAAATCAACATACAAGTGTAATTTTAAAAACAGCAGGTTGAAGCAGGGATTAAAAGATGATTTTAATGTTGTTTGAAGTGATTCCCCCCCCCCCCGAATTCTTCCTTTTCATATCCTCTAAACCCTCAAAAAAAAAAAAAAAATGCAACAATTAAAAGTCTTTGGATGATGGTGAACAACAGGAATTTATATGCAGGAGGTACATAAAAAACCACAAGAAATGCACTATCCCCCACCCCACTTGAATTATTATTATTGCAGAGTAGTGTTATCAGGATTTGTCGGACCCTGACCGTGAGGCCAGAAAACATTCTCTGCCCTATTATATATATTTTATAGAGTGTAAGGACTAAAACGATTGTCACCAAACACATATATTTTCTACCAATAATATTACATATCTATAGAACACAGTATTTCCATTAGAAGTGTCCCCGCCCTGAAGGGTGTTGTGCTCTCGCGTGCTTGTGTGAAAACTGCTCTCCCCAAACCCCTCCCCTTGCTCTAACATTTCCAATACAACTTAAAATCCTGATTTTAGAATCTGAAATTACAAATCTTTCCAGTGAAGGGACAACCTCGCCCCCTCTTATGCTCTTATCCCTGATGACACTAACCATAGACTAGAAATGCGTTTTTAAAACTTCAATTTCGTAAGAAGCTTGTGGAAGATTGTGGAGACTAAACTAAAAGTTATTTTACTACCATTTCTGGGTTATATCTGGATCAATCTTGCAGTTCCAAGTTGAACAACTAGACAAGTTCACTTATCTAGTTGTAGATGGAACATTTTTTCTGATTATCAACTTATATAGTTTTGAAAGCTCTAAATAACTCCTGTAAAATGTCTACAACAGATACCTAGTTGTAGTATGGTGTGAACCACACCTAATGGGATTTATCTGTGCACTTACCCAGATTTCGCCAAATTTGTAGTTACCTAGTTGTAGTACTCACCCCAAGATATGTTAATTTATTTATTCATTTGTTTTTTTTCTCAACACTCTCGTCCTATAAATTTGTGCACTCATATTTAAGTAATGACTTCCTCTTAAATAAGAAAACTATCCCACTCACACATAGACACTTTCGCAATCACTAGACTACGAATCATCCAAATGCATTCGAAAATCATTCAAAACTAAACTGTCCAGTACTCAAGAAGTTACATTCGAATATGAAATAGCTCGTGGAAAAAATCATTCGAGCTATTCATTCGATTCTAATATCTTTCGAGAAGTAAGCCAATCGAGATGTTTGAGAACTCGAGATGTTCATTAGAATTGAGTTCTCGAGTTATCCTGATCCCTGAATAACCGAGTCTTCGATTATGCTCATCACTAGTTTACAGAAGTTTTCCAAAATTCCAAGCTACCAAACAGTACTTTTTACAGAATTATTTATTAAATAGGTGGCAAAAAAGAATGTAATTTTTTATCTCTGTTTGTTTAAATTTTGAATTTTCACAAAACTATTTGATTTTTCACAAAATCTTTTTAAATTGCACAAAAAATGGACGGTTAAAAATGCTGGATTGACACTTGAGACGACTGCAGAAATTGTATATTCTTATAAAAATTTCAATTCCGCTGGAATTAGTGCTTAATTTAGCCACAGGTAGCATTCTACTAATTTACTATCTACAAACTAATCAAGAATTAACTATGTTCATTATTGATAAATTTCTTAAGGATTAATTTAGCTCCAAAAATCTTAGAATTAAAAGCTTGTTTATAGTTTAAATGTTTCAATATGAATGACATACACAAATCAAGTACATAAATTGATAATATTGAAAAAAGGAAAGAAATCATTATATTCTGAGAAAACAAGCTCCAGAGCATAAAATAATTACTTTCTTGGGTAACTGAACTGGCTAGAAACAAAGGGTAAGTAGTAAGTTTCATCTTGTTACATAAATCATTCAAATGATTAACTAGCTAATAATTATATGTGTGGAATAAAATCGAAGTATTTGACACATAAGAATAACTTTAAAATGTAAGTATGCAACTCATCGTATAAATTAATTAATACTAGCTATTATCATTTAAAAAAGAAGCATGAATGGTTTATGGTTCTCTAGTTGAATTTTTACAAAGGCAATGGGGGGTGAGTACCTATATTACTATGACTGGCTTACGCTACTTATTTAACTTTAAAATTAATTTACTGAAATAAGTATTTTTCCGTTTAAACGCTTTAAATTAAGGGGAAAAAATGAAATAATTTCTTAAACTTAATTATCTCAATCAAATGGTGACTAAAGTGACTTTTATTTCAAGTTAAAAAGGTGATTAACACAGCATGAGTTAAAAGTTTAATGCGCAATTAAGAACTAAGATCAATTTTAATTTATTTACAAATTAATTATCAATCCACACGTAAGTATAATGTACTATTTTTATTTTATTAAGTGAAGGAACAAATTTCGATTAGTAAACATAAGACTTTCCGATCTTACGATACTCCGTTAGTAAGTTAAGCAAACTTTAAACCCTTTTTTGGGGGGTGAAAATTAACAAGATAATACATTAGTTTCTGAGTCTATTAACATTTATCTAAAAAATGACAATGAACAACATTAATTACACAAAAATAACACTAACCTGTTATTACATGTAGCTTCAAATCCTGCGCGCTGAACGAAATCCAATATGGCGAATCGACTCACTTCAGTTGAGTTCGTTTCTGCGCTTGAACCAAAACTTGGGGAAATTGCTTGAACCATATTTTGGTTCAAAATGGGGAAAATGAAAGGTTGAACGATAATATCGTTCAACCATGGCTTCTGAAAAATTTTGGTAGAACCATTTTTTGGAGATAGCTTTAGAGTTGAACCAAGTTATGGTTCAATGTTGAACTGAAATTTTTAACAGTGTACCTTCAAAAAAGGTTTCATGCCCAAAAACAAAATGTTTTTTCGCTGATTTTTTTAATTTGTTTTGAAGCGCTACTTTAACTTTAAACCTTCAAGTATTTCCCTTACATGCCGTGTACTTTGTGTGTTAGTGGTATGAATATATTTTCAATGCTACAAAATACTTTAAATACTCTTTACAATTTAAAGTTAACAATTTTTTTACCTTTTTAAGCTTTGATAATAAAGAGAGCGATGAAAATATTCTTATCATCGTAATCCTGGGATTGCGTGTGATATGGGTTATTTATTAATGAATTACTTTTGAAGCACCTTTGAAGTTCAAAAGGAATAAAAGAAAATAAAAGATAAAAGATGTTTTCAGCATGTGCGAAATGGGGGCTGGCGTATTATTGTTTTGAAAATATTGCATAGAAATATTCGTACCTTTTCTGCTTCATGTCTACAAAGTTTCTTCCTAGCTATAATTTAACTCGGGACGCAAATCTCTTACTGCAGTGTTCGAATAAACGTCTTGTGCCATACAAGAGCCCACTGAAAATTCCCTCTGCCAATGTCCGGCAACCTGTTTTATTGCAAAAAGAATATGATTCGTGCAGACTCAAGCCCCCCCCCCCCCCCCGGTCCTCATCGGAAGCGTATGTTGATTCCATTTTGTCAGGTAGAAACCTGACAAAATGGAATCAACTGAGGCGTCGTGTCCCCTACTTCTGCAATATGGGTAATAGCAGGGCCTTAAGGCTTTCCTATGACCCTGGGTAGCTGATCAATGTCACTTCCAAGAATGCAACCTTCGGCAAAAGATATCACGAGGAATGAGCGGACCGATAAAGCCCCTTTATTTAAAAAGCTTGCATGTTTGTTGTTCTTGGGTGGTCGAGCAATTGGAGCCATGTGGAACCTACGGCAAGAAATCAATCCATTATCTGCTGATGACTCAGAGAGCTATTGCCTGGTTGCCTGGAGAATTGAGGTAAGTGATCTTTATCCGGTTTATTTTCAAATGTCCCCTTTCCCAATATGTTTTTGAAGCGTCGTCTTGTCGTTAGACCCCCTCTCCTGTCTTCTCTCCACAAATGGGTTGGTTATCGAGAAAAGAACGTTCTTTTTTTTCTCTTTTCTGGTTGCTTTCAATGGCTTTCATGTTGTCAACAAATGTTTTTATACACATAAAAAGTTCCCGTGCAATATCGTAATTTAGAGCAGTGAAATACAATATCAAACCGTCAAAAAAAAAAAAAAAAAAATTAAATTTAAAAAAAAATAAGGAAATACATTGCAGACTAAGCTAAAGATTACAAAATTATTTCATCCCCCTTCTTGCCTACAGTATAATATTATAACTCGTATTTTAAGTTTACGGAAGTCTTTAATTGTAACCAACAAATATTTTTGCTTGCTTCGCAAACAGAAAAAGAATGTTACTCTGATGGGTCATGCAATGAGTTAATTAGTAGAAATAAAATCTTCGTCTAGAGCGCAATGAAAAGTTTGAGGACCCCTGGCGGTAAAACAAATATGCCTCCCCCCTTAAAATATTCTTGAAAACAATGTTGCCCAGTATTTGAATTGCTCGTTTTTTCATCCAATTCCTGTTATGTACAATTTGCAGTAAACATCATTTATTGCGAGGCCCTACCTGTATCCATGTGGTCTACAGTATGGGGAGAGGAAATTTGAAATAATGAAGGGGCCTTTTCAATTCGGGGCCCCCTTCGTTGGCGCCGCCATGTCCGCCCACTGATATTTGTTTCTCTTTTTGAAATTGGCTTCTAAGTCGTTATCAAATAAAAAAAAAAAAAAAAAAAAAAAAAAAAAAAAAAAAAAAAAAAAAAAAAAAAAAAAAAAAAAAAAAAAAAAAAAAAAAAAAAAAAAAAAAAAAAAAAAAAAAAAAAAAAAAAAAAAAAAAAAAAAAAAAAAAAAAAAAAAAAAAAAAAAAAAAAAAAAAAAAAAAAAAAAAAAAAAAAAAAAAAAAAAAAAAAAAAAAAAAAAAAAAAAAAAAAAAAAAAAAAAAAAAAAAAAAAAAAAAAAAAAAAAAAAAAAAAAAAAAAAAAAAAAAAAAAAAAAAAAAAAAAAAAAAAAAAAAAAAAAAAAAAAAAAAAAAAAAAAAAAAAAAAAAAAAAAAAAAAAAAAAAAAAAAAAAAAAAAAAAAAAAAAAAAAAAAAAAAAAAAAAAAAAAAAAAAAAAAAAAAAAAAAAAAAAAAAAAAAAAAAAAAAAAAAAAAAGACGTAACTAAAAGTTCTTTTCTAACTGGGGCAAGACCACGATTTGTATTTAGGCAAGCATACATTTAGAAAATTTAGCGCCCCTAAAATAATTTGGCGCCCGGGGCATAGGCCCTGTCTGCCCCCCTCTAGTTACGTCCCTGATCAGTGGCCACCAAGTAAGCCTTAAAAAAAAAAAAAAAAAAAAAGCACAGCGCATAAAAGTTTATGAAGTGTGAACAATAATTGAATGGGGGGGGGGGGGGGAGGCAGTTCTTCCCCGCCTCGGGAAACTCCAAGATCCCGTACTGAACTTTTTCATACCATTTGCTTCTAGTGTAAATTTAAATAAGATATACTTCACATTGTATCTAATAAAATAAACAGTTGAAAAATAGGCAATAATACTGATTAATATTTTTACTTATTAAGCTAAATTTATTTTTATTTCCAAACTTGAATCTTTATTCATGTTTCTTTTTTAAACTCACAAGGATGGATTCGTACTCAAACGACCCGACATGTATAATAACACAATGCTTTAGCTCTTTACACAGCTAAGAAAGAAAGACCTAACATCTGTTTTCATTTTGCGGTTTGCCTGAGAGCAACACATCCAACAAAAAGACTTATCTCCCCCACGGAAGATGATACGATAACGACAACACCCCTCTCCCCTCTGAACCTTCTAATTTCTAGGAATTCCGAGCGAAAAGCTATGGCAAACCTTTCGCCAATTTCCAAGAAAGATCAGTTGAAGTTTGGCGGCAAATGCATGCGAGCTGCCCTAAATGTTTGTTTTTTTGTTGTACACCTCAGACCTGCCACGGTTGTTTTCTGAGCAAAACTGAAACCGAAGTGTCCCATCTTCTCCTTTCTACCATCTTTGGTGATATGCCCAATTTGTCTATGAGGTGTCCCAAAAATTTAACTTTTTCAGCAGCAAATGTGCATTTTGGCAAATTAACTGTCAAATTGTTTTCTTTTAAGCGTTGGAGAACAACATCCAAATGGTGTACATGCTCGTCAATGGAGGAAGATGCAATTAGAACATCATCAATATACACGAAACAGTAATCTAAATCAGAAAGAATTTGATCCATGTATCTTTGCATAGTTTGGGCTGCATTGCGCAAGCCAAAAGTCATATAATTAAATTCGTATAAACCAAAGGGGGTAATGATTGCTGTTTTAGGAATATCATCTTTATTCATGGGAATTTGATGATAAGCCTTTTTTAAATCTAAAGTAGAAAATATTATTTTTCCATTTAAGTTAGCTGTAAAATCATGGATGTGTCTAATCGGGTAATTATCGGGAATAGTAATGGCATTAAGTGCACGGTAATCGCCACATGGGCGCCATGATCCGTCAGGTTTTTTAACCAAATGCAAGGGGCTACTCCAACAGCTTTTTGATGGGCTGCAAATCCCTTTCTGCACTAAATATGCAAATTCAGCTTTGACTGCAGCTAACTTGTCTTGAGCTAGGCGTCTAGCCCTAACAGCCACGGGAGCACCTTTTGTTTCAATCACATGTGATACATTAGATTGCGAATTTATAGGCAATTTAATTCCGTCCTCAAACAAAGAAGTATGCTTTTTTAACACATTTTCGAAATTCTGAGAATGATGTAAAAATGTTATTTTTGGAATAGGTTCGGAATGTATCTTACCCTGTGAGGAGACATTGGTTAAATTATCTACGAGTTTTTTAGATTTTAAATCTACCATAATCCCATAATAATGTAAAAAGTCCGCACCCAAAATTGGTCGTGACACATCCGCGACTGTGAATGTCCACGGAAAAATTCTACGTAAGCATAAGTCTAAATTTATGGAGCGTTTTCCATAGACATCAATATTGGTACCATTTGCAGCAACCAATTTAAAAAGTGAAACTGGTTTCGAACGTTCTTCTGGTGTCGGTGGTATGACCGATAAGTCAGCCCCTGTGTCGATAAGTAAGGAAATTCCTAAAGTTCTTTCAGAAACAACAAGGCGACAATTAGGCTGGTCAAACGCGGTAGTCGCCGCCCACGCTTGGCCAGTTAGTTTTCCTGCACCACATTTTCCTGTGAATTTTTACTTTTATAATAACATTGTTTAACACATTTCGTTGATTTGTCACCAAATTTTGAATGATACCAACATATTGTTTCACGAGATGGAGAGCGAGATTGTGCATTTCGATTCCGAGAAAATGATCTGTTGCGACTTTGCATTTTGAACAATTTATCAATTTTTCTGTTAATTTCAAAAATTTGTTCTTGCAACTCATGCACACTTATATTTACATTATTCGAACTACCGGCATTTATTTCAGTTGCATTCACTGCATACGGATTTGCGAAATCGATCATTTTATCTGCCATCACGGCTAATTTAGAAATATCTACATCGGAAATAGCCAACAATGCAGGTTGCATTTGTGAAGGCAAACGCTGGAGCCATAGCGATTTAAGAAAGTCATCACTAACTCTACTTCCAGCTAAATCTTGCATTTGACGAAATAATGCTGAGGGACGTTTATCCCCTAAATCCAGCTCTTGCAGCAATTTTTTTATTTTCCGTTCTTCCGAGTCCGCAAAAACACTGATAAGTCTTTCTTTCAACACTTTATAAGCATTTTCGGCAGGAGGAGAAATAATAATGTCGCGTACCTGTGACAAAATTTCAGTTTCAATGTTACCCACCACCGTGTGATACTTGGTTATATCCACTGTAATTCCAGCATTTTCGAACTGACTTTCCAATTGAGTAAACCATATTTGAGGATTATTTTTCCAAAACGGTGGAACTTTCACGCTCACTCTGCTAACGGCAGGATTTTCGTCTGGAGATTGTTCTGACAAAGACATTATGGCACCAATTCAAACGTTTTGGTTTCGATACTCAAATTTGAATTCCATATCTACCGTTCAAGCGGGTCACCATCTGTAGCTGCTTCGACAGCGAGTATCGATTGAAGGTTGCAAATTATGATGACTCCATATAACTTAACCATTTAACTTAACTCCATTTAGCTTAAAGGCTTTATTGCGTTTTATACATCTTTAATTAAAGATAGGTTAAAGAACATTGAACAGTTACACATGCACAAGCATTGTTTTCGAACTCTCATCTCGCTACTAGTTGTAGTACTGATCTCTTCAATCCACGCATGCGCTAAATCCGATCTTGCGCAGAAATGTGCTGGATCGTTGTCAGATCCCCACACCGTGACATGTGACAAATGGGAGGAGGGGGTCAAATATATGAGAAAAAAGCGTGACATCATTTAGGAACGGCCCCTAAGCGCTTATTGCTTTGCATTTAGGAATAACATTAAACAGACACTTCCAAAAGAACTACACCATTGCTACAGGTATCGATTTTTGCTTCTTCCGTCAGGATCGCTGTTAGTCATTGCTCTGCTACATCTGATTTCGTTTGCTACATATTTTTACTGTAAAAATTTTTGAGGGGCTTCAGTGTCCGAGCGGTTTTTAGAACCAGTTTCCGCTGCCTGCCGGTGCGCAGGTGAAAGAGGCGTGGGCTCGATTCCCACTTCTCCCCTGGGTGTATTTCCTTCTTTTTTTTTTTCGAATGTCTTGGTCATCAACCATTGCAGACCTAGTGCGACCTCAGAGATTGGTTCCAACATTTTCAGCGGCACCACAATGAGTGTGGTACCATTGCCGCAAGTTTTTTGACGCTTAGTTTCCCCTAGGTTGGCCAACTGCGCTCTCGTTGATGCAATTTGCAGTATAAATTTAATTTAGCCGAGAGTATCCATGCCAAACGAATACTCAAGGGATCTTTAACATGCCGCATACGACATGGACGCAGACGATTTTCTGCATCGTGAAGATCCACCGACTTGAGCCAGGTTTGAACCTGCGATCTTGGGCATACGAGACCTGCGTCTTACCACTACGTCACCCTATCGACATTTCTTTCTTTGTTTGAATTGTAATCTTCCGTTGTAGGCCCATTCCATAGTGACGTGTGTGACATTCGGAGTCAATTTTCAACGTTTTACAACGAAAATGCACTCTCCTAAAATTGATAGGGAAAAATTGATAACATAGTTATATTTGCCATTAGTGAGAGAACATTTTAGTGCAAATAGTTTTTATTTTTAGTTTTTGCTTTAAGTATAAAATAACTTCAAACTCACGTGGCGTGTGTGACCATTTTGTAATGAAAAGTTTCAGGTTGGGATAGCACATTTCATTTTTCTGTGATGTATATTGATGTACAACATATTTTTTTTACCGAAATGGGTAATAGATATCTCAAATAATTTCTCCCAATTGCTGTTATATTATTTCAAGTCATACATAATTTATGACACAATAAAATGCTCGTGACGTGTGTGACGAGTGCAAATACAAACGGTTATTTATTATACAACTTGAACAACAGGAAAAATTTACAACGTTAATTGTTAAAAATATGCAAAAAAAAAAAAAAAACTTTAACAACGTATTTTTAGATAAATATATTGTAAATTATAAGCTTTCGAAGTAAAAATGTCCACGTGAAGTTACTGGTCTCAGAGGATCAATTTTAGAATTACATTATCAAATATATAGTGTACAATGTCAGGGTTTTTTGGCCATTCTCAGTACTTTCTTAATTTAATCATAGAAGAGACTTCAATTTCCTTTGTTCTTAAATTGATTACTTCTCCAGGATACTTTTCTCCATCATAAGTCACAAGAACCCAATTTCCCCGACTGTATGTTTTACATTTATAAAGTTGTTAACGCATGGTGCTTCAGCATATTGTACACAATTAGTTTTAAAAAATTAGAAGTGTTTTGATAAAAACGGGAGAAAAAGTTGTAGCGAGTGAGAAATATATGAAATAAAGCGAAAAACTTTGTGCCACAAAATAAAAAAAATCGACTCAAAGTATGGCTAAATCATGCAAAATTGCTGACACGTGTTTCGAGGCTGAGGAGCTCCTTTTTAGATGAAAAAGAAGTGAGCTTCTATTTGGAAAATATCGAACTGAAGCAAAGTGACCAATGGAAAACAGTTTAAATAGCTACAGCAGAGCAATAATAAATAGCAAAACCAGAGATGACGCCTCTGGTTTTTCTATAAGCAAAGGAAAAAAGGAAAAACATCTCTGGCCGAAACAAGTAGAGAGAGAGAAAGGGGGCAGTCAAAACTGGTTTCCTTCCCTCGTGATGGGACGGATATGAGCACGTAATCATTATTATCGAGTCTTTGGTCAAACGAACAAAAGAAAATATTTATTTTACCAGAGACACTGCATTTCATTTGCGTCCATTACACGTTCAAACCGAGTTACACGGTGTTAGGTAGCATCACACTTTTGAAATGTTGCAATTTGTGGTTATCCCCTTGCGAGAGTTTGGAAAAAACATTGCATTGAAGGTTTTGAATTTCACTGTGCACTGTCTGATCCTGCTTTGGCGCGTCCCGTTCGGAATTTTACGAAACATTTGGTAGGATTCCGAATATCGCCAAAGAGCGGTATAGAAGCAAAGGGGTGTAAGTGACAACATTGAAAATTTAGAGATAACTAGTACACATGATAAGGAAAGCATCATTCTATATTGTGGCAAGAGTTGTTAGTCGTTGCCGTAACAGATGCTCGCTTTTAGAATCGATTTTTCGTCACTGACATCCCTTCGCATCTCTCCGCCTTATATGGAACAAACCTAATATATAACACTGTTGAAAATATTTTTATTTCTGAAACTATTTTTTTGTTTGTTTTCTGAAAATACTTCGCTGTTTTGTACGCTTATTTCGACTTCTTCTCTTCTAGATGCTCGAGGAACTATACAAACCCTATCTCTACCTGTTCCTGGCCATCCTGCTCGTCTGTGGCAGCCCGGAACTCCTCGAATGGTTGTTCTGGGTCATCAGAAACTGGGTTGTCGAGTTCTGGTCTCGCCCTGCTCCGACCCGACCGGCCGAAGCGGCAGGAGCAGAGCTGGAAGGAGTCTCGGTGGCCGACCAAGGACAGGGAGGGCCATCCTCACATTCCTCCAACCCTCCTGTCCCTTCGGAGCTCGACGCCGAAACCGAATCCCGGGTCGTCGTCAAGGTGACGAGGAGCGCCGTCAACGAGGACTCCGTCGGCGAGATCCAAAAGGAGTCCCGGGGCAAGGAGATTTCCGACCCCTTATCTCAGTCTGCTCCAGTCCAGTTCCAGTTCAATCACCGACTCTGGGATTGTTGTAAAGACGTCGAGGAGCGACGGGACGGAAGAAAACCAATCACCACTCCCCTCACCCCATTCTGCTCCAGTTCAGTCTTAAGTAAAGCCACAAAATACAGCTTGCAATAAAAAGAAGGCCATACCCGATCCAGGAGATTATTAGGAAAAGATAATTTCTTATTTTATCTGAACGAGTAAACTAACAGTTTCCCTTTTTCTTTTAACCAACTTCAAGGTTATTCGGGCTTTTTTTTTCGCTTAGGAAGTTATCAAAAAGTAATTACACTTTTCGAAATCTCTTTATATATATTTTTTTACACAAAGCTATCTTTTTCAAATAATCTGTCAACCGGCTCACTTGGTTGGGAATAAACGTATATATTTGATCCCCCTTCCCCCTTTGCCACAAAATGTCACACCTCTTACATACTCGTTTCCCCCTGGGCCGTAATGGTGGGGGCCTCCTCGTGGAGCGGCCTGGGTAACGCTAAATTCCCACCGATCTGTTCCGGAGGATGTGAGACTTACTTTGTAGTGTGTCTACGACACCGGGACCGTAAAGCAGGTAAGCAGTGCTCGCCATTTCGGTCCCTATGGCCGGTTCTGGTTGTCGAGCTGTCTGAGAGTTTGTGGAAGGTTCAAAGGAGGAGCGCTGCGTTCCGTGCCCTTCGGGGTAATCAATGAAGGCCTTAGATGCTATGGGCATAGGACGTATGTTGCATTGCGTACATCTCCCTCTTTGTCACACGGCATGCTTTGTTGCATAAGTTTAATGTCACATTTATCGTTACCCCCTCCCCTTGTCACAATTTCAAGAACCCCCTCTCCCTTCGAAGTGTGACGTCATTTACGAATGATTCCTTAAAAGGAAATTAGGTCCGTCTTTTTTTTTTTAACAAGTGTCAGTCCCTAAAGTCGCTTTTCATTTTCAAACTTTTGGCAAATACCCTGACGATAATATGTAAAACAAAATACTGTTCCTTAGAATAAGCAAAAAATTGATTTTTTTCTAAGCAACAGTGAAAGGCTCAAAGGCTGCGTTCTGTGCCTTTCGGGGTAATCTATGAAGGCCTTAAATGCTATGGTCTTAGGATGTATGTCGGAACATTAAATAATGCCAATATCACTGTGTCTCATCCAGGGCCGGATTACCAAATAGGCAAATTAGGCAAATGCCTAGGGGCCCCGAGGCTCTGAGGGGCCCCAAGAAATTCTAAAGTTAAAATGCGAAAAAGAAAAGAAAATGAAAAAAAAAATTCAGTTTTCTTTTCAACTGAACAATTTCAGTAAGTCCAATCCTCAAAAGTAAAATCTCCATAATCCTATCCCCCACCCCGAAAAAAGGCAATCTGAAGAATTTATTGTTTTACAACCTCAGGCTCAAAAAAACACGTGGGTTCATTTCCCCTCGCGTTGCTCCCTTTCCTTTCTTAAAATGATGGATGGCTCCTTACCCTTGGTGACAGTCAACATTAGAGGGATTATTGACAGTGCTATAAAGACCAATTGACCACAGAAATGGTCATGCTGTTTAAATTAGAAGACTCCGTATTCACGTTGTGTGTACACTATCTCTGTCTGGCTAGAGGATCCCCTAGGATACGGTTCTTTAGATAGGGTATATTCCGTGAAACACCAGACTGACCCCAGTTGAATCTGGTATCCGAACATAAGGTCCGGAAACAAAACTGAAAAACTAGAGGTAAGATGAAGAAAGACATTGCGTCTGCTTTCAATAAGAAATCTCCTTCAAGTGCGGAATTTATAAGAGAATAACAATTTATGCGCATAACTGATGCACTAACTAACGTTCCTTTTGTTTTCCGCTTTTAACTCTTGCGATTATGTTTAAATAAGCTAATTTTTAGAAATTAATTTTGATCGTTTTGAATTAAAATCATCAAGGGGAATAAAATTATGTATCTTTTCAATATGAAGTCCAAAACAGTGATCAGTGACGGATTTTGAAGTGGGGAGGGGGACACAGGTAGCACGCTCTACACCCAAAGGGAGGGAAAAAATTTAACTATTCCATTCAGTAATTTTTTACAATTTTCTTGGCATCAGAAAGGAATTTTTAAAACTATTGTGTAAAAAAACAAAATGAAATATATTTGAATAAAATCACTTTTTTCACACAATCAAAGCCACTAAAGTAAACAATGACCCCTGGTTCAGCCTTCGGGCAAAAATTTCACGAAAGAGTTCGTCAAGATTTTAATAAAGTTCCTGTCGCCTCGGGACTCTCCTTTCCTCGAGACTATAGATGACTGACTATATAACTACTAAGCGTTTTAAATTTGGAAAAATAATCTAAATCTGAAAGTCCATTTGCTGAAGTAGTTCTGGGATTATAATCCTAATGAAAATATATTTCGTATTAAAACGGTTATTTTTAGGCCATTTAGTGAAATTATTTGTGCAGTTTAATGCTTAATTAGCTTAAAACATTTTAAAAATAGATACGTTTTCATACAAAATAAATTAGAAGTACATAATTTTTCTATACTTGCGGATTAACTAGGTTTTAAGGAACTCTAAAAACCAAAAACACTCTTCTGACAACTTTATCACGAAGAATTTTATGAGGGAGAAATACTTTTTACTCCACTGTGTTGTTTTAATTTTTTATTAGCTATAAATACAATTATAAAAAATTCAATAAGTTCGCTATAATGGCTATAAAAATACTATTATACACATTATTCGATAACTAGGTAATATTTTTATATATATAATAATGTATCATAAGAATGCTATTTAGTTATTATCATTATGCAACTTATAATGCGAAGTAACTTGTAGTACTATGCAATTTTCAGACAAAAAAATTACATCTAAAATTCGTACAATTATTACTTAAATTTAGTCTCTTGAATTTTTGAAGTATTAATCTAAACATTTATGTTCAGTTAAGGAATCAACAGTTAAAAAAATAATTATTATTTAAAAATTAATTTGCTTTTCTGATGAGTCAAGGGCTGGAACATTATTACCAAGAAAATTATTATTTATTTTTTTTGCTAACTTTATTTTTATTTATACATATTCTAATTGGTGATTTTTTTTATAAGGCCTTCAGTTCTGTAGCAATTTTTATATTGAAATTGTTCTTTCTGTATCTCTCCCTGCAACTCGTGGCAGAGGTTAACATTAGTCTAATAAATTCGCCCTTGTAAAAAAATCCCACAATTTCCAACGAAAAGAAGTCACAAATATGATTATATAGTTTTTAATGGAGGAACCGATTTTTTTTTTAATCAATGAAGTTTTGTCGTTCAACATGTCCCGAATGAACAATTTTGTTCATTTCTTTAAAAACAATGTTTATATAAATGTGATAACTTTTTTAACATTCTTAACATTTAACTTTTGGAAAGAGAGTAAAAATCCTAGTTCGGCGCTCCAAGGCCGTAGCCAGAAATTTTTTTCGGGGGGGGGGGGGGGGGCTGACTTTGAAACACTTATGTTGAGGAAAGCTTCAGGGAGGAATATATGCTACACTGCAAAAAATTTCGAGTTTTTTTGGGGGCGGGCCCGTCGGCCCCTCCTCTGGATACGGCCTTGCGGCGCTGCGATTTAAGCATTGATCGGCTATTTTCAAGGCTGTTTCCAGAGAGGTATTATAATCACGAAATAATTGTACATCATATTTTATCTGTTATAATTATTATAAAATCTAAATGTGAGGGGGGGGGGGCACCAGTGGCGTAACTAGCGGGGAGTGGTCCGCCCCGGGCGGCACTGTTTCAGGGGGCGGCAAAAAGTCCGGAATGTCCAACCCAACAAAACGCAATCCTGTTTTTCAAAAAATTTTTTTTTCGCAAAGAAGGCGAAGTTATATTTTTGTCTCGAAATGTTACCGACATTTGCATTGATAAAGATCACGAGATCATTAAGGGGCTGGAGGGGCGGACGGTGGCCACAGGGTGACATCAGGTTTCGGCTTTTTCTGCACCCCCTAGGTATACTTTTTGCGTGGCATCCGTTTTCCCAAACTTTCGAGCTGTCATCAGGGAATTATAAAGGATTAGCGTTCTCCAGTAATGTTGACTGTCAGACTGTCCCTGGGGGTCATTAGGTTGGGGCGAATTCGGTTTTGAAAAGTCAAGCCTTTCTTCCTTCCTATCAACAGTGAGTGGATTGTAAAAAAAGGAAAATTGGCGAAATTTCTTTTCTTGAGTTAATGTAGATGGGTATAGGTCAACTGCACTGCTAGATGGACGGGGCATCCCAACTGCACTGCTGTGATCTTATCTCTATGTCCGAGCTGCACTGGCATGCCTCCGGAAAAAATGTCGGAATTGCACCGGAAGTTTCCCCCATCGATGTCTTAAAATACCAGGAAACGAGAGTCCTTATAACTTATGTGCAGCCATTTTTGGCCACTTTTTCGTAAAAGTTAAAAAAATAAGAAGAAGCCTGAAGGATATCTTAATGCATTGAAAAAATACATTGCTCAAAAAGCAGAAATAAGTTAAATAAATAAGTATTGAAATTAATTTGAAAGAAAAAAAAAAGCTAACCCACTTGTATTAAAAATGTATCAACTACATTCGTTTTCATTGTAAAACATATTACCGATTTTTTATTTATTATTCAGCCAAACCACTATTCGTTACATCCCTATTTGTAACGTGCAAATGTATTACCTACATTCGTTTTCATTGTAAAATATATTAACGATTTTTTATTTATTTTGTTACATCTAATGCGTTGTTTAATTAAGATACTTGATTGGTTAGTATAATAACTGATATTATTTTGATAATCCATCCTTCTAAATATGAATCGCATATCTGAAATGTTTGGGGTAAAAAATGAGTGGAATAAAAATACCTTTGTACAATAAAGTTTTAATAACAAGAGTATGTTTTATGGGTAAAAGTTAAAAAAGAAAACTTATGCTTTGTTACTCTTAAACTTTCCTTAAACGTAACCTATTGATTACTCTTAAAGGCAACCTTCGAGAATCTAATCATATATTAAGTAAATGTGGCCCAAGATGGCGGATGATCCGTCTTATTCAAGCTTGAGCCAAGGAGCAGGTGTTTCCACCTCCCTACGGACACAGCAGTGCAGATCGACCACTGATAAAAATATCGGACAGTGCAGTTCACCCCTTTTTTGATTGACAGCTATTATGGGGAGTGCAGTTGACCCTCGTCCATGTAGATTACACAGGGTAACCTTCCATCCTTCCAATTTCAAACTGGAAGCACGTGTTCAAAATGGCGGCTGAGCCATTCCAACATTCCATTTCAGATCAGGGCAGAGCGTGTCACATGACCCTCCCAGATTAAAAAAAAAAAAAAATTAATAGTTACAGCTAAGGGACATATAAATTATCAGAATGGAATTTTGCAAAAAAAAAAAAAAAAAATATATTTCTTTCGTTACAGATTTATAAAATTTAGTACAAAATTGGCCGTTTTCAGAAAATCAACAAAACAGTGTTTCTAAACCGCCACTGTTTCAAAGGTTTTTAACTGATTCGAATAAATTTTTTTCTATAAATAATTAAGGGATGGTATTTTATTTAAACCATATTTTTTAAAATCTGGTTCGCTTTAGTGATAAAGAAAAAAAATTGTTTTTACTGGAAAACATTGCTTTTTTACCGAATTTATGATTTTTTTTTTCTTATGAAAAAAATATATATTTGACAAAACGAAGATGGCACTCTAAAGTGCGACTAGGGAAGTTTTATACCATATTTAATTGCAAGTCTGAGCTGCATATCACCTGAGAATTTTAAGTTTGAAATTCGAACATTTTCAAAAATTACAACTTTTGAAGTGTGATTACTCAAAAAAGCCATTTTTTAAAATCTGAAAATCTGCTCATTTGATGTCCTTTAAGTGCTTAACAAGCTGCTGCTATCAATCATATTGTGTATTTTTGCCTCAGTGATTTTATATGATTTTTCAAAAATAGCGTTTCTCATAAAATCAGAAATTCAAGCTTATTCTTATTTAACCAATTTAATTTAAGATTTAATCGATTTTTATTAAGAAATATACTCTATTGTTGCACAAATGCTGTAGTTAAATTGTACCTAAATTTCTTGCAATTTAAATAGCACTGGCACAACGTTTCGACACCGTGATTTAATGCATTCCAATTACTAGTTTTAAACTCACACGCTTTACATAAAATATCAAGTAACAGCAAACGTAAAATCTATTGTAAGAATACAATCAAAATATTATTGGCTATCCTAAAATAGTAATGCTTACATGGGACACACGATCAAACATTAAGTGGAAGCAGTTAAAAAATTGCAGACCTCATATAGCTAAATATATGATCTCAAATCGGAAAATCTATAGAACTTGTTAATGACAATTATTGGATCGGACAAATTACGATGTATTACCGATGGTTTAGTGACATTATCGTATCATTTGGGCCCAGATAATCTAGAAAAAATATTTCCATAGCCAGAAGAATCCAAACTAGAAACTAGGGGGGGGGGGGACTAGACTGATCATAGCAATGCTGAAAGTAAAAAATACAACACCACCTGTACCCTCCTAGTATTTGCAATTTTTTGATAAGGAGTAGAATATGATTCTAAGAGCGATGAGCTCTTTCAAAATTCTGCTAACTCCCAGAAAACGAACCCCCCCCCATAAAAACCCAATCTATATAACATATATGTATATATATATATATATATACATACATATATATATATATATATATATATATATATATATATATATATATATATATAAAAGTTGCGTCTTGCGTCACTGCGGAGAGGGGGGAGAACCTTTTTGTTGAATGTTAAAGGTGGCCCCTAAATGATGTAGGGTTTTCGAAAAATACACATACTTGAATTCATAGACCCTTTTATTTCCCTATACAATTTTACCAATGCTATTTCAATGTATCATAACTGCAAATAAATGTAGTTAACTGAAATTTGCACCAAATAAATAAAATTGAATTTGTTAAGTTTTTTTTTTTTTGCACTATTGAAAATATATAAGCTACAAGTTTATTCAACACAACAAATGTGGAGTTTTTTTGGGTGGAGGGGTGTCCCACAAATTGCAAATTAGCGCCCCGGCGGGTAACATTCATGATAGGAACGCCACTGTATATATAACATACACACACGTATATTATATATACAGTGAAACCTGTGTAAGTTGACCACTTGCGGTGCAGCACTTTAGTGGTCAACTTGGGCAGGTGGTCAACTTATAGAGGGTGGAGATTTTTTTTTTTTTTTGTTATTTCTTACACTATGCTTTTATTCGTTTATAATTAATTAAAATATAGCTTCATGTATTAACGTTACTCTAAAATAGTGATTAGCTTTTTTCACAATTAACTGAAATATCATTAAAGAAAATTAACCTGAATGACTTACAATGTATGCTATACAACTTCAAAAGTTAAAATTAAGATAAATATCATATTAATACTGCCAGTTACTTCATAGGCGTAACCAGGGGGGGGGGTTTTGGGGGTTCAAACCCCCCCCCCCCATTGGGTATGTACTTATTTAGGCACACAGAAAAATTTCTGGCTACGGCCTTGCAAAGCACAATTTTTTTTCCCCTAAGAAAATTAAACACATATGCATATGAATTTTTTTCTTCCTTTTTCTCTGAAGGGTTGCGATCATGGCCAAAGTATGCAGCTCATAACAAAGAAGACTTTTCATCTGGTTATAAGGTTATAATCAACCCCCTTATCACCTTGGGGGGGGGGGGGGTTAACAGCGAAAGGTGGCTTCAATCACCGTACCACACACAGACAGAGATCCTTTCAATCACTCCAGAGGGTTTTCTTTCCTTCTTGATGTCTTTTTTACTCAAAGGCACCAATCTGGGAATACAATCGCACAAGTAATAAGTTTCCTGGTAAATATTCTCTACTGTGATGGAGTCCTAAAGTTCAATTGTCCTAATGGGTTAAACCCTCAAGCCAGGAAGGGATGCTCATTAAGAAACTTAAAGAGCAGTTTATTTATTTATGACTTCCTGTCCAAACACCCATTTTGGTAAAATCTTTTTTGTAGATGAGCCGATTGGAAAACTGATGAGCTGTATTTGCATTGCATTCTCATTTACAGATGTTCTTTCATCTCTTATATTTTAAATGTTTTTTTTTTTTATTATGGTCCATCACTGATTGCATTACGACTCTGGAAATCATCCGTTCAACGTTTCCTATCTCACTGCTACGGTTTAATGCTGCATTTTAATTTACAATCAAGTACTATTTATATTTTAGCTAAATTTTTAATTATTTTCGATACATAATAATGTTTGCACTCCAGCGATGGACACGTTCGTCATCCAAAAAGAAAAGAAAATTTGATTCAGATGCTTCCACTTCTGAGGTATGTTTTGCTACAAATTTAACAAATTTTTTAGAAATTTATTGTGGGGATGAGCATTTTTGTAGGGGAATTTGGATTTTTTTCTCTAAAATTCGACTATTTACCGGTTTAATATTATGAATGCCTGGACATAGAAGATTACTTAGCTCTAAATATTGAATTTTCTATTGCGTTTGAATTAAAAAATAAACTAATAGATCTAGTAAGGAATGTTTAATGTTTTTGTGAATCAAGGCCGTATCCAGAGGGAAAGGGGGACCCACGGGCAGCCCCCCAGAAATCTTTTGCAATGTATTATATATTCCTCCCTAGAACTTTTCTTTACATAAGTATGTCGAAGTCTGGGCGCCCCCGAAAAAAAATTCTGGATACTGCCTTGGCTCCGGAGCAGGGGAAGCATATTAAGAATTAGGAAGGGCAGTGTATGCTTCAAAATCATACCCTTTATATATACATATATATATATATATGTAAGAACGGCTGTCCCGTTCTATCTTCTACAGCTGTGGCCGCTAAAACCCATGTAAGACGAGGCACAGGGTTTCGTTGCAATTCTTTATTGGTAAACTTTAACACACAAATATCATAACATTAATATTGTTGGAACGAAGGACATGAAGTCATCATCACGTTTCAAGAAGCAAGAACCCCGATTTTCGTTCGGGCAGTCGTATTTATATGGGGGAAAATCTCTTAGACTGCAGACAACATTCCCTACACCACGTGATAGCACGTGGTTTAAATAGGAGGGCCATATGGAAAATAAAATATATTATTGGCTTTAATGCCGTAGACAGGGGCTGGCCTAAGTCTACGGGGAAAAAAATAGTCTGGAGGGAATTAATGAGGGAAACCAACTTGAGCTTAGGCATGACCATATATGGTAACGCGTTAGAGAAATTTATGAGTGAGACAACCCTGAGTTGTCAAGTTTAATATGGAAAAAGCCAGACAAAGGAGACAAAGGACTTCTCCATATCACAGCCTGACAAAGGATACAAAGGATTTTTCCATATTACATCCCCCCTCCCCAAAAGTTCTATTACTTTAAATATTGAAGAAGTGAAATATCTGCAGCCTTTTTCCCCACATAAATTTATGTATTAAATTTTATATAAACATATCACATTTTGAATGAAATACTATACAGTTACAAAAATTACTGAACATTTTCATCACAGATTATTATACTCTTACTAAACGATATTTACAAAATTGTATTTACAGTTCAGTTTAATTACAGTTGGATTATTCTGTTGCAGTTCAAAAGTGAATGACTTATATCACATTATTCATGTGATAGTTTGAAATTTGTTGGTGGGTAATATTTCCTCAATCTTGACACATGTACTATGTCTGATTTTTCTTTGCTGTGTGCATTTGGTTTATTGATTTCATAAGTTACGTCCGTAACTTTTCGAAGAATTTTATATGGTCCACTGAACGGTTGCGAAAGTTTTCGTGAATTCGGATATTTGAATTCTTCATATATCACAAAGTCATCTGCATTAAAAGATTTGTCGACAAATCTGGCATCGTAATATATTTTATTTTTTTCATGATACTCTTTAGTTCTTTCCACTGCCAGTTTTCTAGCTTCCTCAACAGGAGGATAAATGTCTTCATTTACTGGATTTTGAAAAGGCACTGTACCGTACATTAAATACGCAGGTGGGAACTTCGTAACTGAGTGTGGAGTTAGGTTGTATTCTTGAGTCACCTGCTCTAATAATTTAGGCCATGGCACGTTTCCAGAAGCTGCGTTCACTTTGCACTTTAGGCGAGTGACTATTGTTTGGTTCAGACGTTCCACCTTACCATTTGTCTCTGGTCTATGAGCTGTGGTTAAAAGCTGTTTAATTTTGTGGTGCTTTAGAAATTTCTTGAAATGAGATGAAGTAAATGATGGATTTCTATCACTTAATACACTTTTAGGTATTTGAACACTGAAAATTTGTTTAAGAAAGTTGACGTAAGTTTCGGTAGTGATTGATTTTGATGCAAAAGACCACATGTATCTAGTATGATGATCTATAAACAATGTTAAATATTTTTTCGTGGAATTGTAGTAGTTGAAACCACCCACACTATCTACTGCAACGAGATCAAATGGTTTATCAACTGGAGGCATAGACTGTAAAAGGCCAAATCTTTTTTGTCGAGGCTTTTTGTTTACCTGACAAATATGACAATGTTTGTTAAATCCAGTTATATCTACTGTTATATTTTGCCAATAATATACAGGCGTAAGTAGATTAATTGTTTTTTGAATTCCTGGGTGTCCAAACTTTTCATGGACAGTCTCAAGTAATTTACGGCGTAAAGAAAAAGGAACAACAATTTTAGTAAAACCCTTTTTACGCAGGCATAACACGTTATTAATTTCGACAAAATTACCAGTTAAATTGTCATTTTTTTGAGCCTCTTGAATTTCATCCAATTGCAGTAGATGCGAAACGTGGTTTCCTATATTTTTTTCAACACATTCATTATTTACAGGTATATCTCTTGAGAGCATGTCAGCCTCGAAGTTTGTGGTGCCTTTCGTATATTTAATATCATAGTCATACATACTTAATTGTAAGGACCAGCGGAACAAACGACCTTTTAAGTTTTTTACATTTTTGAGCCAAACTAACGCCGCGTGATCGCTATGTATGACGAATTTATGGCCAAAGAGGTAGTGGTGGTACTTATTTAAAGCATCCACAACAGCTAGACATTCCAACTCAGTAATACTATAATTCTTCTCGTAATCTTTTAATGAGCGGGAATGGAAAGCTATGGGATGTAAGGCACCCGAACTGTCTGGCTGTTTTAATATTGCTCCCACACCAGTTTGACTTGCATCAACACAAATATGACATTCTTTTTTAGGATCAAATATTTTTAAAATTGGTTTACAAATTAAAGAGTTTTTCAAAACTTGAAATGCTTCTTGGCATTTGTCAGTCCATTGCCAAGTTGTATCTTTTTTTAGCAAGTGGTTTAATGGATTTCTAATAGTTGCATATTTATCTATAAATTTATGGTACACATTTATTGACCCCAGAAATCTTTGGAGAGATTTAACATTTTTAGGCGGTTGTAATTTTTTAATAGCCTCAATATTACTATTATCGGGCGTTACAATACCATTACAAATTTCATACCCTAAAAATTCAATTTTAGTCTGTAAGAAAGAACATTTTGATGCTTTTAACTTTAAATCTTCCTGTCTGCATATCTCAAAAATTTGTTGAATATGATCTAAATGTTCTGAAAGGGTTTCAGAAAAAACTATTATGTCATCAAAGTAATTGGCTGCAAATTTTATTTTATGTTTTGTAAGTATTCGACGCAAAGTTCTTTGAAAAATACTTCCTGAATTTTTCCACCCGAAGGGTAATTTGTTCCACTCATATAAGCCACTATTAGTGACAAAAGCGAGCTTTTCAGTATCGTCGGGATGAATTGGTATATGCCAATATCCGGAAGCCATGTCTAATCTGGTAAAATATTTGCTTTTCCCTAATTTATCTACAAGTGTTTCTATCAGGGGTAATGGTTCTGCGTCGGACTTAGTAATTTGATTTAATTTTCTGTAGTCTATACATAATCGACTTTTTTTATTTTCGTCTCTTTTAAAAACTAGTGTAACAGGTGCAGAATACGGCGATGAGCTTTCTTTTATTATATTAGCCTTTAATAACTCTTGAATTTGATTTTCAATTTCTTCTTGTTGCTTTGGGGAAGTTTTATATGCCCTTAACGACACCGGTAAGTCGGATGTTAACCTTACCCGTTGAGGTTCAATTCTAATTGTTCCAACATCATATTTATTTTTGGAAAATATATCCTCGTAATTTCGCAATATTTCTTTTAACTTTGAATTTTCCTCAAATTCCGAATGTCCATCGACAGGATCGCGACATTGTAGGCCTCCAATGCCGCAACCAGTCCCAGAAACATCGGACGAAATACGAAAATGATTATTCTTTTCGCTTCTTTTTATGCTGGTCATACTTATAGCATAAAAAATACCTTGGAGAAGCTATTTTTTTTTTTAATACTTTCAAAAATGAATAAACAAACATATATAGTAACAAGAAGTTCCGTCTAGAGCTATACGAGCCTACTTTCCCGTATGCACCGAATTCAAATTTATAATCTAGCTATCTCTCTCTCTCTGTCTTTCTCGTTTAGCTTTAGTTCTTAATTCCTTCAAATATACCTTTTACAACGGTTAATACATATTCATTCAATCATTATTTATTAAATCATTCATGTATTTATTCACTCATTTATTCATTCATTCTTTTGCTTATTCATTTAATCATTCATTAATTAAAAAATATTCTTGAAAATCCGGATCAAAAAATTTCATAGGAAAATAGGCTCGTTAGTTCTGGATGAACTTTCTATTTGTACATGTTCTACGTCATAAGAGCTTTCCGATAAAGTTTGTTCCAAGCAAATCGGTTTGTTAGATCAGAAATTATATAGGATTGAAATTTCCCCGTAGGCGGTATGTTAATTTTTTTGAACTGTTCAAAAATGAACAAAAATTGTTCAAATCAATATTTCACGCCAAGAACTTCTTCCAGTGAGCTTGTTCATGGGAACTTATATCTTGTACCCAGAGTTTACATAATTTGCTTCATTTTCACCTATAGGCGCTAATGTTAAAATTTTTTGAACTGTTCAAAATTGAACAAAAAATTGTTCAAATGGAAAAGTAAAATATGGAAATGAGATGTCCTCTCCTCGCCGAGATCTTTCGAATGCAAAAAGAATTTTTCCAATCGGACAATTCGTTCAAAAGTTATTAGGGGGGGGGGGGGGACAGACCGACAGACAGACAGACCGACAGACCGACTGACACACTTTTTCCCCATCTCAAAACCCTACTTTCAAATTTTTTATTTTTCAATCTTTATTTAATTACATAACTTATTTTTGACTTTTCTTGATTTCTAACGATATTTTCACGATACCATTAAGCCTTCTTTCATGCTTTATTATTACTTTTTTTTTTACTTTTACGGGAAAGTAGGCTAAAAAGTAGGCGGTCAACTTACAAACGGTTTTTTGTAATACTCCCTCTCAAATTTGGCTTACATAAGTGGTCACCATAGACAGGTGGTCAACTTAGGTGGTCAAGTTACAAAAGTTTCTCTACATTAGATAATATAGGGCTAATTCTGTTCCTGGCAAAAGTGATCAACTTAGACAGGTGGTCAGCCTACATAGGTGGTCAACTTTACAGGTTTTACTGTATATACATATATATATATACATCACTCATAGAGGGAATGATCACCCTATATATGTAAACATATAGGGTGAACATTCCCTCTAATAGCGATGATGCGTACCCAGAATTTTTTTTCGTTGGGAGGGGGGGGGGGGGGGCCCTGTCTTTGATCCACTTATGTTAAAGATAATTCAGGGCGGAGGGGAGGAACCGTGGGCTACCCTCTAGATACTGCCTTTGCGGTGCACTCCCGCAAAGTTAAAGATTTCAGCATTTTTGTCCTGAAATTTGCAATTTAGAAATTTTGATAAGGGACCGTTCATAAATGATGTCACGCTTTTTTCCCATGTATTTGACCCCCTCCTCCCCTTCGTCACAATATGTCCCACTTCAGCGGACCCCCCTGCCCCCCTTTGTCACATGTTACGCTATGTTGCAAAATGCAGGATGTCACACTTCTTGAAAAAAAAAAAAAAAAAAAAAAAAAAAAAAAAAAAAAAAAAAAAAAAAAAAAAAAAAAAAAAAAAAAAAAAAAAAAAAAAAAAAAAAAAAAAAAAAAAAAAAAAAAAAAAAAAAAAAAAAAAAAAAAAAAAAAAAAAAAAAAAAAAAAAAAAAAAAAAAAAAAAAAAAAAAAAAAAAAAAAAAAAAAAAAAAAAAAAAAAAAAAAAAAAAAAAAAAAAAAAAAAAAAAAAAAAAAAAAAAAAAAAAAAAAAAAAAAAAAAAAAAAAAAAAAAAAAAAAAAAAAAAAAAAAAAAAAAAAAAAAAAAAAAAAAAAAAAAAAAAAAAAAAAAAAAAAAAAAAAAAAAAAAAAAAAAAAAAAAAAAAAAAAAAAAAAAAAAAAAAAAAAAAAAAAAAAAAAAAAAAAAAAAAAAAAAAAAAAAAAAAAAAAAAAAAAAAAAAAAAAAAAAAAAAGGCTCTGTTTTCTATGAATACACATTGCTAGAATGTATACTTTCTTCTGTATTTTAGATGTATAAAAAGGTTAAGCTTCTGCGTTTCGCAGAAAAGTTATTTTCTGAAAAAGTAACTTTCTGAAATGTTGAATTTATTGTATGTGTTTACAACTGGGGTTGTATCTATTTTGTACATACAAATATTAAGTACCCCTAGTTATCAGCAAAACTTTATTTTATGAATTATTTTTTCAACTATGTTCTGTACTAGCTGTACTTTTGTTTGCAGTTCTTATTTTCTGCAGGTTTTCTTAAAATGTGAAATTGTTTATTGTCGTTAATACATTTTTTACTTTAATTTTTCTTTTAATGCACCTAATGTTTATTTTATGTCAAATGTGTTTATTGCTTTCCTGTCACCATTATTATGTTTTTCAAAATAAAGTTTTTGTTATTAATATATCATTTTGTAATTCTTTGGATCTTAAATTGAGGTTTGAACTTATGATTTTATCCCTTTAATAGTTTTAGCTTGGTTAAGAGTTTTTTTTAAATTTAAAAATACCTTGTTGTTCTTCTTTTGCTCTTCCATAGAGGTGATTCGGAACAACTTCAATCACAAAAGTTTGATTATGATAGCAAATTGTCAGTTTTCGAATACAGTTTGTGTGTTTATTTAAACAGTTATATTAAACATTTTCAGGTATGAATGCAGTTTTTTTATTAATTACTCTTAATATGTATACTGAAGTTTGAAATAATATTTGCACAAGAGTTAGCTATGTAGGGAAAGAAGAAAACTTTAATTTATTTCAGCTCTTACAATTATCAATTTTCCAAGGCAGTATAAACTGTAGACTATCATTTGACTAAAAAGTAATTGGTCACAAAATGAGTCTTTGAAAGAAAAGGTTAAATTCTTTGCAAATTAAAATTTTCAAGCCATAGCAAACATGAGAGGGAACTTTTTATGTACAGAACTTGATTTTTTGCCATACTTTAATATTTGCATATGGTTCTCCACTTCTATGGAATATTTGAGAGTTTTTCAGCAGTTCATAATCTTAGATATAAGTTTAACTGTCTACAGTTATAACTTGTAATACACGGCACATAAGGGTCTAAGCAGATGGATTAAAGTGGTAAACAGTTGAATAACGCAAAAATGCTTTCATAGGATGTTAGTCATAGGAGTATCTTTATTTTTATTAAATAATTGACATGTTTTTTAATGCATACTACTTGCATTTTCTTCAAATTTCCCATGTACATTTTAAAAAAAAAACGTGCAGTCCATTCTCCAACTTGAATCTAGTGGCACCAAAGAAAATTTTTGACATACCGGTGGTTCCGGTTTCCAGCATTTTAGTAATGGAAACATTCAGATATCTCAGTAAATATGTAGATAACTGATAAATTACATAACTTATGAGATTTTATTCCAGATTTTGTACAATTTAATTTAAAATGTTAAGATTTATTTTGATACATATTTATGTTTATTTGTGTTCCATATTTTTTCATATGAGTAACATGTTTACTATTTGTATACTGTTTAACCACTTGAGCAGAGCTAATTCTACTTCGAGAAAGGTACACTTAATTACACTTAATTTACACTCAATTTTTAAATTTGGGTTCGTACCTTTTTCTTTTTAAATTGTTGAACTTATATTTTGCGGACATTCCATACTATACTGTGATGCCTGTCTTTTGCATGGGGGTATCTCTTTCAACGCCGTCAATAAATTTAAATTTATGTCCCACTTTGCAGAAATTTAGAATGAAGATAAGTGCTCTTTTTATCTTACAAACTGTCTAAACAGGCATACTTCTGGCTGTCAATCTATTTTGAAGAAATTTCAACTTAAAACAAAATCATTTTTTTTTTCTTTGCTTGCAAGATAAGATTTTCTCTGTATTTAAGCCGAGAGATTTTGAGAGGCATTGTTGAAAAAACTTTTGAGTTAAAGGAAGTAAAAATAAGAGGTGGAGAACTATTAACATAAAATTGAAGAGAAAGGGTAACCTGAGGGAAAAAAAGTGGAGTTATAGTAATATTAGATTTATTGCAAATTGACTGTTTTTTCTTTTTCAACTTTTATCTTAGGCCCAAAGTGTAGTTTCAACATTTTAGGATGAATAATCTTCGACAACTTAATGAGGATATTAATTTCTGCTTAAATTATTTCATTGCTTCATTCATCTAAATTAGTAGTTCTCAAAGTGGTCCATGTGAACACCCAGGGGCCTTGTAATTTCAAAGGAGTCCATGCAAATAAACGAAAAAAAAAATTGCTGGTGGATGAGATGTGACAAAGAATCTGCCGGACGGAATCATTTTAAATAAGTTATTGCAAACCAAATTTTAGCTGTCACGCACCGAACATAAATTTCGCCTATATGCTTGCGTGATACTTAAGTATATGAAACACGTCCATTAACTAATTGCATATTAAGAATGTATCTCAACACCCATTCTCTTTATGCTTGTAACTAGTAAAAACGTGATCTTTTGATATCTGTATCTAGGCCGTAACCAGGATGAGACCGCCTCAAGAAATACCAATGTGTAAAAGGGAAAATTTATATAATAGAAAAAATTATTTATTTTTCAGAAGTTTGATGTTAAATTTCTCTTTTCAAGCGGCATTTCCTCAAGTTTTACTCTCTCCTGGATGTCTTAGTGCTGCTTTCATGAAATTTTATCCTCTTTATATGAGTGAAAATTTGAAAAATATGGGAGCTTTCATTCAAGTCTTTCGTAGTAATACCAGTAGTAGCTTTTATTAGAATTACCATGAACATCTCTTGCCAGAAAACAGGTCGGTATTTCTATCATATGCACTGGTTGTCTCAAAATTCTCATTGTTGTCCATTAACATGTATGTAATTCTAGATACCTCAAAAATATGCTTTATAAAGAAATACATAAGTGTTCTGTAAACAGGGCTGGCAAGTTTCTGCCGGGGTGGTTAAAACCAGTGGTTATAACCGGTTTAAACCGGCATGGCAGAAACTAGTTTCTGCCAGTAAGTGGCAAAAACTGGCAGAAACTAAGAAATAATACTAGTAAGAACTTTAATCCACGATTCATAATTCACACATGTATTTGATATGTAAACAATTAGGTTAAAAATTAAAACTATAGATAATGAATGTTATCCAAAGTAGCAGAAAGTTTCAAAATGATCACATAAATATATGTTTAATTAATACTAATTTTCTTTCACTTGAAAAAAAAAATCATAATGGTAATCTGATGCTGTACAAGTTTAACTATTAATATTATTGTACACAGTTGAATTTCTATTTAAAGGTAAAAAAAAATTACAAAAAATTCAATGATATTTTAACGAATCACTTTTCAGAGTATTTTTAAATAAATAATACAATGCAATGGCAATAACTTTAAGATTATCTATTATGTACAAATAGAAATGGTTCTTGAGAAAAATATATCGGTAAATAATTGAAGCACATAAAATATCAGAGAAAGTTTTTAAAATGAAATATCGCTAACAATTATTTTGCGAAATTACCACTTGAACTCAAATATTCTATCACTTTTTACACAGAGCATTTCATAGCATACGACTAATTTTGCTAACCTTTCTGAACCCAGACTGTTTCTTAATTTGCTCTGAATGAAGGAAAAGCTTTAAAATATTCTTTCAAGACCAGCATTTCTTTGCTGGCAATGTCATTATTGTGGATGCAAAAGTTACTAAATTTTAAGAATATTCATTTTTACCAGTATTTGTTTTTAAAGACGACATTACTCATTTTTCTAATACAAATTTATTTTTTAATGATATATTTGTATAGAATTTTCTGCATCAGGCTACAAATGTTTCAAACTTAAAAATAATTCAGTTTTTAGATAAATTTGCAGAATTTTAGGTTTTTAATCGCTTTAATGCGAAACATTTCTGACTTCCATATTTTTATCAATTTTAATTGTTTTCTCTTAACTTTGAAATGTTACTGGTAACCAAGTTGAATGCTCAACTATTATTTTATTCTTTCACTCATGTAACAATTACCAAACTAAAGTTTCTAATTTAACTATGGAAAAAAACAGTCTAATAGACCTTATTAAATGTTTATTCTTAATAAATTTCATGCGATCAAACATGTTGCTTTTAATTTTTCTTTATACAAAACCAGATGACACGAATAATTGTAGAATTTCAATTGCAATATTTTCACATTCCTTTAAAAATATGTTGCTCACAAATACGTTAACTACACCAGAGCCCTATTATCTATAATATTGTGCTCAATGTATAATTGGAGGTGTTAATTTGATATTTCATCAGATTCAATTTTATAATGTAAATCAGTGTTATATATTATAACAGTTCGGGACTTTGTTTCGGAGGAGGTGAAATACTTCATTATCTTAGATGTTTTTTGTATTCTTCCATGTAGATGAAAAACAGCAGTATGATTTAGAAGTGCATAAGTATTGACTCTCTTGCTGAGCCATTTAAAAGTGACACTATTGGTGTTTGGTGGATGAATTTGAGGAACTTTTTGAAATATCATTTACTGTCCAAATTGGCATTAGCCTTTCTTACGTGCTCTCATGGCCCTCAAGTTGAATCCAGTTTCAGTTCCATGTGAACAATATTATTACCCCACAGACCAGTAGGCTAAATGTTTCAACTTTCAGTGCCATCCAAGCTATCAAGTACGAACTGAATTTAAAAAAAAAAAAAAAAAGAAAAATCATTAGTTATATTTTTTTGGATAGATTTTCTTAAAGAAAAGGTAAATTCCTATCTTTGTAAGATTATGAGAACATCTTGTAAAAGATATAACAAAGAAAATCAGTACAACAGTCTCATTAGAGGAAAAAAGATTGAAGAAAAAAAATACTGTAAAAATTAAAGCATTATCTAAAGTGGCAGCAAAAAAAAAAAAAAATAAATAAATAAATAAATAAAATAATGATAAAAAAATACTGCTAATGCTATGAAAATGTAAATGAGCAAACACATAGACAGAACAAAGCAAAAAACAAATGAACCAATCTGCTGAAAAGAAAAATGAAGGAAAAATTCAGGTGCAGCAACATCAACTAGAAGAAGCTAGAAACATTTCCTCAAGCACTAAAAGTAGTACAATAGTTAATGCCACCCACATAAATTTCAGATGCAAATTATTAAACTCAGACCCCCATTAAAAAACAAAAACAGAAAATTAAAATAAGTAAACCCAGTTTAACCACAAAAGAAATGTATGCTGTTAGATCCTACCTGAAAAATTCTTGTCAATAAATTTTTGAGCTTTTTTTGATTCAAAAAAAAAAAAGAATATGAAGTTATTTTTACTCCTATTATTTTCAATAAAACTTGATTTTTAACTTTATTATTATTTTTTTAAATTCAGCTATGGGAGTAAATTAAAAAATATTTTTATTATGTAATATAAACAGATTAAATGCATGAAAATCTATTGGATTGAAAAAAAAAAAACTTATTTTGAGCATTTCGTCTCTTAATATAACTGAACTTTTGATCACGCATTTTTCCTCTTTTTTCATCTTTCTTCAATCTCATGCCTGAGAAGAGAAAATCTTCCGTAATCACAAAATTTTTTCAAAAGAAATCTAAGGCTGTATAAATTGGAACTTTTGCAGAATGCTGCCATTTATATACCAGGGGCGACGGTTCTCTACATTTTTGAAGCATTCTTTTCTGAGATTTTTATATTAACATTTAAAATTTTTAAGCATTCCTACTGAATTGATTTTCTTTTCTGATTTTTTTTTTTTGCCCTTTTCAAGGTCTATTCTATCATATCATTTTCATTTTTAGCCTTTGAACGATTTGCAAGTTAAAAACTTTTTGCTACAGGATAAGTAAGCACTTAAAGTATACTTTTCAAGTATTTTACTTTTGGTATCTATTTTCTAAATTAGCTTTGGACAAAGGATTATAATCAAAATCATTTCTTGAACAGAATGCATTTAATTTAGTGATTTCCTTGCTTTATTTAACTGGGCATTGACCCTTTTCCTGTTTTTCATGCTTATAATTGATTTTATTTGCTTCTTTGGTTGTCAATCAAAAGATTTTTATTTTTTACTTGCTCTAAAATATGTAATTTGACATAAATTTAAATAATATTCAAATTAACTTTATTTCTGTAGTAATCCTAATAAAAGCAAATTTTGAAATATTAAACTTTTTTTTTTCTCTTTTGAGCCTTGCACAAAAAAAAAGGCTCGCATAATCGGTCATCTCTGGCATATATATGTATGGCTGCTTTTTTTTTGTGTCTGATGAAAAACCATTGGTTTTTTAAAAATTATTTTTTATTTGAGATGATGGTGATGTTTATTTATGGAAGATTAGTTAAGGGTTGAACTTTCTGCTGTTTTTAGCCTACTTTCCCAAAAAATAAATAAAGTGAAAGAAGGCTTAATGTATCGTAAAAATATCATTAAAAATAGAGAAAAGTCAAAGAAGTAATTAAATAAGGAATTAAAAATGAAAAATTTGAAAGTAGGGTTTTGGGATGGGGCAAAATGTGCGTTTGTCAGTCCACAAATAACTTTTGAAGAAATTGTCCTGGCCAAGATCTTTTGAATGGGCCATCTCATTTCCAAATTTTACTTTTTCATTTGAACAATTTTTCGTTTAATTTTGAACATTTAAAGAAATCTTAACATTAGCAACTATGGGCAAAAATAAAGCACATTACGTAACATTAGACATAAGATCCAAGTTCGGATTGGACAAACTTATTAAAAGAAGCTCTCGGTGGGAAATATTTTTTCAGATTTGAACAATTTTTGTTCATTTTTGAACAGTTCAAAAAAATTAACATTTGCGCCTACGAGGAAATTTCAATCCTATATGAATCCTGATCTAGCTAACGGATTCGCTTGGAACAAACTTTATCGGAAAGATGTTAGGCCAAAGAACATGTACAGATACGAAGTTCAACCTGAACTAACCGAGCCTATTTTTTATGAAATTTGTTGGCCGGGATTTTTAAGGATATTTCTCAAGGAATGAATGAATAAGTGAAAGAATGAATCAATGAATAACTGAATGAGTGAAAGAATGAATGAGTGAAGAAATCAATAAGTGTGCAAATTCATGAACGAGAAAATTAATTAATGAATATATATTAACCGTTGAAGATGGTACATTGGAAGTAATCAAGAACTAAAGCTAAATGATAATTTAGAGAGAGAGATAGCAAGAGTATAAATATGGAGTTGGAATGTACGAAAGTAGGCTCGTATAGTTCTAGATGGAACTTTTGCATGTGAAGAAAATAAATGTATATTTTTCTATGCTTAAAAACCTATAAACGTTTTTTCTACATGTGTTCTAGTGGTAATACAAAGCTTATTCTTATTTGGTCACTTTTTTTTTTTTAATTGATCACTTTTTTGGTCACTTTTTTTTCTTAAATGGTCACTTTTTTCACTTTTTTTGTATCATATTCTTGGTGGGAACCCTGGAATTGCTTACTGCCTACCATTGCCTCCCTGCCTCTAAAACAATGCTAACCACAAAGCTCTATTTGTAAAAATGTTACGTAGTTTATGAACAAACAGTTTCATATTTTTTTAGGCTAATGATCATGAGCGGATGCATGGGGGGCATAGCCTTCTCTCAGTTTTTTGAGATTGCTTTTGATCTTACTTTCTTTTAAAGAAAAGTACGTTACGTTTAAAAATACTTGCCCCCTCTCCCCACGATCTGAGTCCTAAATCCGCCCATGCTAGATAAAGTCTTTGACAGGCTACCTTTTCAAGGAGTAATATATATATATTATATATATATATATATATAATATATATATATATAATATATATATATATATATATATATATATTGACTGACAATTTGAGAAAAAGTCGCCAAGGTACTTAACTAAGGCTCGACCGATGCATCGGCGCCGATTGTTCAACAAAGTTGCCATCGGCCATCGGCATCGGCGGCAGATGTTAACTTTAGAAAAACATCGGCCCATCGGCCTTAAAAAACATCTAAAAGCCGATGCAAGGCCGATGTTTTTCGCAGGGACAACTTTCCAGAAAACATTCTGTCTTTCACTTTATTTTTTTCTCTATAGCTCAATTTCTATTTTCATACAATAACAGGCAGCACATAAGTTAAAAAGAAAAAAACACAGAAATAATGTTATTCTATAAAGTATTTGATAAAAAATTCGGAAAACTAGTTTAAGCGATCGCTGCCCGAACACCTTCATTATTAAAATAGTTCTCTTTGAGCAGAATGCTCGCGAAATAGAATATGTTAAAGTAAAAGTCATAGAAGCGTCTAATGAGTGCTATTTGTTTTTCGCACTAGGTTAGTTGCCTCATTTTTGTCCGTTTTCCTTTTAATAATGACTTAGTGCATTAGATGTCATTGTGCAATAATATTACACCATCTGCTTTTAGTTTGTCATGTTTCTTATTATTCCGAAATTGTAAACAATAAAAAGTCAACTTAATCAAAGTACGATAATAATTTTAATTTTTACCAGAGTAAACTTTTTTCTCTTTGCGTTTTTTTTTTTTTTTTTTTTTTTTTTTTTGCTTCTTCGATCCCACGTGTTAGAGTTTTTCTACAATTGTGGAGCAATCTTGTTGCATCTGCTTTTGGTGTGCGGTTGTTCTCATTATTTCATTTTTAGCCTACTTTCCCGTAAAAGTAAAAAATAATAATAATAAAGCATGAAAGAAGGCTTAATGTATCGTGAAAATATCGTTAAAAATCAAGAAAAGTCAAAAATAAGTTAAGTAATTAAATAAAGATTGAAAAATAAAAAATTTGAAAGTAGGGTTTTGAGATGGGGGAAAAAGTGTGTCTGTCTGTCTGTCGATCTGTCTCCCCCCCCCCCCTAATAACTTATGAACGAATTGTCCGATTCGAAAAATTCTTTTTGCATTCGAAAGATCTCGGCGAGGACATCTCATTTCTATATTTTACTTTTTGATTTGAACAATTTTTTGTTCAATTTTGAACAGTTCAAAAAATTTTAACATTAGCGCCTATGGACAAAATTGAAGCAAATTCTGTAAACTCTGGGCACAAGAGCCAAGTTCCTATTGCAAGCTTATTGAAAGGAGTTCTCGGCGTGAAATATTGATTTGAACAGTTTTTGTTCATTTTTGAACAGTTCAAAAAATTAACACAGAGCTTACGGGGAAATTTCAACCCTATATAAATCCTGATCTAACGGACCGATTTACTTGGAACAAACTTTATCGGAAAGCTCTTATAACGTAGAACATGTAGAAATAGAAAGTTTATCCAGAACTTACGCGCCTATTTTGCTATGAAATTTTTTGATCGGGATTTTCAAGGATATTTCTCAGTGACTCAATGAGTGAAATAATGAATGAATGAATAAATGAAAGAGTGAAAGAATAAATCAATGAATAAATGAATGAGGAAAAGAACGAATGAATAAATTATTGAATAAATGAAAATATAAATAAATGAGTGAATAAATACATGAATGCGTAAATGAATGAATAAACACTTGAATGAGGTAACGAATGAATGAATAAATGCATGGCTGAATAAATGAAAGAATGAATGAGTGAGTGAATGAATATGTATTATCCGTTGAAAAAGGTATATTTTCAATAATTAGAACTAAAGATAAATAAGAAAGAGAGAGAAAGAGATAGCTAGATTATAAATTTGAATTTGGTGTATACGGGAAAGTAGGCTCGTATAGTTCTAGACGGAACTTCTTGTTAGTTTCTATTATAGAAAATATTGGTCAAAAATAAGAAAAAAATTTAATAAATATTTATTGATCGAAATTTCATGTGTCCAAGTTCGAGTTGAATTTTCAAAATGCGAGTTCGCGTGACAACCTTAATAACATTAATAACATCTTAATAAAAATGCTAAAATTACTTTATTTTTAAAGATTGATCAAAGCATATTTTTTTTTCAAAATACATCTTAACATTTTTTATGCGATAATAATTTTAATTTTTCCCCGTTTATACTTCGTTTTTTTAGCTTCTTTGATGCCACATGTTAGACAGTTGACAGTTTTTCTGCTATTGTACAACAATCTCGTTCCATCTGCTTTCAGTTTAGAACATTTCTTGTACAACATAGAACATATTGATAAAAATATGAATCAATTTTTCAGTATAAATGTTTATGGGCCGTGGTAGCCTTGTGGTTACCACGTCGGACTTCCACCTGGAGGGTCGCGAGTTCGATACCCACTGAAGACCACCATGTATACTTGAGGATATATGCATGTAAAATCCGTAGACCCCACTACCTCTCCCCGTGCGTAAGCAATCCTAAGGCCTCGGCTAACAGGTAGGGGTCTGGTGGAGAAAAGTATACATGTTTATTGATCGAAATTTTATGTGTCCAAGTTCGACTTGCAATTTTCAAAATTTTAATTCTTTAAAAACAAGTTTGGGATACAGGGTGGAACAATACCTTAATAAAAATGCTACAATTTCATTAATTTCCAAAATTGTCAACGTATATAAAAATATATATATATATATATTTTTTTTTTCAAAATACATCTTAATTTTTATAAACGATCACGTGCTTTCAGAAGATTATTTGTCAACAGAAAACTGCTGGTGCTCAAAATATTGGTTTATTTCGGTGACCTTACATATTGTGTTCATGAAAATATAAAGAACATGTCAAGTATTTCAGAGTAATTTTCAACTCACAAGAAAAAAAAATCTAATAAGATTAGTTCTTAAGACCCAGCATTCATTTGTAATGACAAAAAAATCACAAGTCTATGTTTTTAAAGCAATATTCAGCATGTCTTGGTTATAAACAAGGGATAATACTGCGAGCGAAATTTTTTAATATTTTATTTTTATTTCAGAAAAAGAGCTCAAAATAACTTTTTTAATGAAAAATAAACATGTAATCGTTCCCGCTTTTCTTTTAAAAACCGGGGGGGGGGGGGGGTATCATGAAAAAAATCTGAGAGGAGGGGGTTGACAGTTTCGTTAAAAATACAAACCCACATTATTTGTTAGTCTGTGTCATAACATCAGCATTCCTCTCCATGAAAAAAAAATAAGAAAACAAAGGCAGCTGCACTTGGCATTTGCAGTGCAGGTGTGATAAAGAGAAAATGTTGAAGGAAAGGGAATTAGACCCGAGCCGATCCAATAGATGTTGAGTATTTTTCTTTTGCAAACATAAGAAAAAAGAATTAAAAATCCTCTGATATAGCATTTTTTAATTTTTTTAACCCCCTAATAGTTGTATTACTTTACTAGAATCGCGAGTGATTCTTTCAGTTTTAATTACTATGTAAACTTCCCCCAAACAGTTTTACGGTGCTTGAATAATGCATTTATGTTTTTATAAACATTAAAATAAATAATAAATGATTTAAATGACATTTTTGACAAGCATTCTACACGTTTTAATGGTTTAAGGCGACTTTTTCCCCATCGGCCATCGGCATCGGCCATCGGCCGATGGAAGAGGAGAATAATCGGCAATCGGCCATCGGCCGACCTCGGAACAATCGGCCAACAATCGGCATCGGCCCATCGGCCAAAAAATGCCATCGGTCGAGCCCTATACTTAACCGATAAGTACCGTTTGATAACGCCAAGACTAACGTGAATACCGAACTATGGTTAAGGAAAAGTCCCTACCATGAACAAATATACTAGTAAGAACATATAACCAGAGGCGCACCGACCGCACCGGGATGGCTGATCGGGACGGGTCCCCACGCCACCTCAGAAGGCGTTTCCATATGCGATATCCGACCAATATTGTTTTAATATATGGACACGAACCGAACATTGCACAAAAGATCCGGTTGTTCATTAGCCTAGTTTGAAAATATATCTAAACTAAAAATTCACAGCTACGTATTTAGAAGCTAGCTTTCTAGGGGTGTTTAAAACCCTCCGCGTACGGCTCCCGCGATTTGAACGGGGTATCTGTTTCGTCCCCTACTACGGGTCACGTGAAAATCGCGGGCGAAGAATTTTTTCCCCTGATTTCAATACGGATCCCGCCATTTCCCCTTTGCGTTAAAAACCATCATCTGATGCTTATTTTCGCTGCAAGGTGGCACTAGAGGGTTCAGGAATTTGTGTTTTTTTTTTTTTTTTGCTTGATTTTTTTCCCCGCGTATTTGTGAGTTCGTGTGCTTTCTTTTGTCTTTCGCGCGATAAACATTTATGAAAGATATGGATTTGCCGAGTGTCAGCGGCGTTATATGTAGGAATAGCAACTAAAAATGAAAACTTTTTTTATATATTTATGTATATATTTTACCAAAGTAAAGCTGCTTTTTTTAATTTATTTATTTATTTTGTTTCATTACAAAATTTCTGTAACATTTTTAGAGTAAAAATGTTTAAAAATTATATTCATCTGAAAATAAAAATATCGTGTGATTTTTTTTAACTTATAAACCACGCCCGCTGAAATAGCGGGCGCCGTTTTATATATTTTTTGAAAACGGAAAAGCTATTAAAATTCTTGTATTATTTTAAAACAGCTGATAAAGATGTGAATTGTGACATATGCAGATAAAGAAAATATTGAAAAAACTCCCCGTATTTCGGGACCGAAAGGTATAAAAATTGAGCAGTACGCGGAGGGTTAAAAATATGTATCGAATTACGCGGTTCGAAGCTTGGAGCCGGATATCTCTATCTGGTTTGGCTCAGTCAGAAAAGGAACACCAGAAATCCGATATCCGGCAAAATAATTATCCGTGGCATCCCTAATCTAGACCAAGGGAAAAATTAGGGATGATCCCCCCTCCCCTCAGAGCAAAATTCTGCGTTCTCTATTGTTTGCAACGGGGAATCTGAAAACGATTAGGCACCAGGGCCCGGGTGTTGGATTTAAATCACTCTGCTCATGCACCATAAAACATGTTGGGTGCTGCACTGAAAAACGGCGCCGAATTTTTGGCTATACATTTTTACTGCATTTTGTTGAAGCATAAACAAAAAAGCTAATACTATAATAAAATAAGGCATCCTTCTTCATAGTCCGGTCTGTGGTACTATTTGAAAATTTGACGATGCATAGCTCTAAAGTTTTCTCAAGTTTTTAGTGCAAAGCCTTCATTTAATATGCAAATAATGTAACCCCTCATTATATCGCTCATTCGGATATATCGAGCTTTTTCTATGTCTCCCCAAATTTTAAGTTTGAGTTTATGAAAATTAAAATATTGCATATCTTAGTACAGCCCCTTTTCCCCCATTAAACAAAGCCATCGAACAGGAATGTTTTTCTTTCTTCTGGATGTGCTGCATTTAAAATCTGCAACAATTCCCCCTTCTACCAATCCCCAAATTACATTCCTGCAGAATAACTCTACTCAATCCAGTTGACGTTTTACTAGACATCTCTTTTTGTATTGTCCCTAACGCTCATAGAATGAAAGAGAGAGAAGTTTTTGCCGAAGGATTTTTATGAAAAAAATTATTTTTATAAGGCTATTTTTTTAAAGAAAGTCGTCATTATGTAAGATTAAATTAAATTTTTTACGTTGGTACTCAATTTATTTGTACTTTTTAAATTATTTCTAATGGCATAGACAAGATGGATATAACGAGGGGCTACTGTACTATTAAGAAAGACAGCTTCACAAGTGCAACGGTTAATACAAGAATTGGCCACTCCTTAAATTGGTTGACGAAAAATTAGTTTTAATCAGGGATCTGGAGCCAACCAGTGGAGCAGCTCAAAGGAGTTGCTGCGCTCCGACGACGGAAAATTAGTTTTAATCAGGGATCTGGAGAAAACCAGTGGAGTAACTCAAAGGAGTTGCTGCGCTCCGACAACGAAAAATTAGTTTTAATGAGGGATGTGGAGCCAACCAGTGGAGCAGCTCAAAGGAGTTGCTGCACTCCGACGACGAAATATTACTTTTAATCAGGGATCTGGAGGCAACCAGCGGAGCAGCTCAAAGGAGCTGCTGCGCTCCGACAACGAAATAGTAGTTTTAATGAGGGATCTGGAGCCAACCAGTGGAGCAGCTCAAAGGAGTTGCTGCGCTCCGACGACGAAACATTAGTTTTAATCAGGGATCTGGAGCCAACCAGTGGAGCAGCTCGAAGGAGTTGATGCGCTCCGACTCCTCAATACTTGCTCCGTCTCCGTTTGGTACTCTAAACGGTATTAATAGATGTTATGATTTATCTCAAGTTTTTAGTTGATTACTTTGATAAAAAAATCAAAAAAGTTTTTTTTATCGTAGCAGTGGAGCACAGCAAAGTTCTTTACTCCGGCACCTCTCCAGTTTCGGGAAAATCCTCGTTGCTTCACGCTTCGCGCTAGATCCCTGGTTTCAAGTCACTGAAAAGTGATAAATATTTTAAAATAAGTAATTCATCTAAAAAAAAAACAATTAAAGTCAATTCCTACTTAGGTCAACAAAGAAAAATGTTATTTTAAATACTTTTTATTAACATTATTAACGAGTTTTCGTTTTTTTTTCCCCTTTTTTTCGTGTTAGCATAAGCAGAATGGGAATCAATGAGTTCTAAAGAATCAAATTTCGCGTGTTAATGCTTTACAATTAGTGACCTATGGCTTCACATATTTCTAATGGAATCCATATCAAACTAAAATTAATAACTGTTAAATTTAATGAATGAACATTTGAAAAAACTGTATTAACATCAAGTGTCATCCACTACAAGCTTAAAAAATGTATTTGAACTTGAGAGGGTGAATATTTTATTAACAACTAGCTGTTCCCCGCGGCTTCGTTCGCGTGGAAATTTTGATGTGTATGTGTGGATACTGATCGCCTGATCAAAAGGACGAATATTTTAAAAGACGTACTTTTGGGCGGCAGAAGTCCTACACAAAATTAAATTTAGTTGAGGCGACGATGGCTTAAAAACCGGAACATTATAGCGCTATAAAACATTTCGTTTTTAAAGTCAGAGATCAAACGCCCACTTTTCAGCGCCCATTTCTGGGCGGTAAATATTTTGTCTGCTCTGGCTGGAAAGCACAGCATTTAGACACAACTATAGAACAATAACAAACTACACAAATTGTAACTAACCTAAGAACAATGTACTGTACTTAAAAATCACACAAAAATATAACTAACCTAACGACAATCTAATTACAAAAGCAAACAACTATTCTATTGTTTAAAAATATTAAAGAAGGATTAAATTCGCGTACATTAATTTAACGGAGCTTGAAAATACAGCGATGCCTCATCAAAATGCTAGAAACGTTGATTGTTATTATTATATTTGATAAACAATGGCAACTGTATTGATTTGCTTGTTCACACAGCAACTGTACCAATTGTTGAAAGGATGCAACAATGAAAATAAAATAAAAGGGTCATCATCTAAGTGAAATAAAATTAAAGTTAATAGCCGTGAAAAATAATTTCAAACTGCAGAGAAAAACGCTTATAACTTCTTTTCTAGTTAATTTAGAGTCTTCGAATTTTGGCAAGTAGTGAAAAACTCTTCTTAAAGTAGTTTTTTACGCGCTTTTTTTACGCAATCAAGCTCGAAAGAATGCGATAATTTATTCCGATAGGAAGGACTATTTTATGCAATTTTCCGTGCTCCGCCCCTATTGGTCTTAGCGTGATGATACATAGCCTATAGCCTTCCTCGATAAATAGGCTATCTAACACTGAAAGAATTTTTCAAATCATTATGGCAAAATTTACTTAATTTTCGGATTATTTACCACTGAAAGTGGAATTGGAAGGTATTGATGTATTAATTAAATATTTTTTATTTATGTTTCTCATACATTCTGATTAATAGTCGTCGTTATCACAAAAATAAAATTAAAATTTTGAAAAATACAGAATTGTTGGATTTTACCTTAATTTTACGTTTATTGCGTTTTATGACCCAAAACGGGAACCGGAAGATATTAATTGAAGAAGTTTGAGTTGTTTGAGTGTTATTTATGCCACATCACAATTTTTAAGCCCTCACGCAAAAACAATTTCCAAAAAATGTTTTTTACGCTCCACCCTAATATACATATCTATCTATATCTATACACACATACACACATGTGTATCTATATATATACACTATTTTAATGGAAACCTCGGTTTTTATATGTGTATGTCCTATCACTGCGAAATAATATAATACACTAAACATACGTGCCACTTTGGGATCTCTTGTATTTTCCTTGTATTCATTGCTTAAAATAAATGCATTGGAATTTGAATTTATTAAATTTGTACTTTTAGTAACTTATTTTAATAGATAATAAAAAGATTAATGCATGTTCTATGTTGAACTTGCTTTGCTATTCCACATGAAATAAGAGAGCCGAGCATTTACATCACAATACAGTGCGTCCTTTAAATCGGTCTGCCAGTGCCTTATCCCCAAGATATCAGTCTGCCATTTGGCATACGTGTCCTTCAATAAGGCATGCAACTATTCTAAAAAACTTCGGTCCGTGTACTTTTTTTTTCTCTCGAAATCGACGCCCGTTTGAAGCGGTCTACCTCCACATTCGTGCCTCGTAAACAGTCTGAAATTATTTTTCCGTGATTTAGAGCAATAAGTTGTACATATTCGTGAAACTTCCATCCGTGTACTTTATGACTTTTTTTTCTCTAAAATTCGCAGGGGCCTGCCCCTGCTTTAAGCCTTGCAGGCTATGTACTTGGACATACTCATAGAGACGTTTCGTGCGAAAACTAGCCGTGTACCTTATGATCGATATTTTCATGTAGCCAGCTCTTAGTCTATTATGTGTTAAGAGTTAAATTAGCAAAAAATGATTCACTTTTTCATGTTTCCTCTTTTTCAGTCATTTTATATATAACAGTTAATATGTTGAATAACATATATGGAAAAGATCACAATGAATGCAACTTTTAATCCTGAAACAAATTATAATTTTCAAGTCTGGTTTATTGATTGACTTTATTCCTGTTTTGTTTTACTTATTTTTTTATTGTCCTTACAAATATCTTCACTTTATGAAAAATATCACATAACATTATTCATTCACCAAAAAGCCAATTGTTTGTTCGGCTAAAACTTTCATTTTTATCCACCATCATTTTTCACAATTCCACTTTTTATTAACCGACTTCACAAAGGAAGGAGGTTATACATTCGTATTGTATGTATGTCTTTTTTTTTTGTTTGTTTGTTTGTTTGTTTGTCCACTCATAACTTTTTACCGGATGAACCGATTTTCATGAAATTTTTTTTAATCGATCAGGGTGGTTTCCCATAGGTCCCATACTTTGGTTGGACCCTATTCGATAATTAGAAACAAAGTTATGGGCTGACATATAGTAATTTTTTTGCTTTTTCATTCATAACTTTTGACTAAATGAACCGATTTTGATTATTTTTTCTTTGATCGATAGAGGGTCGTCTAACTCAAATATCGCACATCAGTTGACTACATCTGTTTTTTAGAAAAAAATGTTATGGGTGAAAAATAAGTATTTTTTAATTTTAATTGGAATGGCTAGGCTCAATTTTTCTTTATTTTGAAAGTTGTTAATAAACATGAAACTCATTGTTAAAAGAGTTTGTTGCCATTAAGATGCAATATTAAAAGCAATTATATCAAGAAATAGACTGAAGGCTTCTCTGAAGAAGAAATTAAATCAAATCAGTTTGCTTGCTCTAGAGACCCTTTAAAATCGATTTTAAAACGTAATTTATCTTACAAACGGTTAGCTTTTAGTGTCATTCCCCCAAAGGTTTCCCCTTTGATATGTATGTTTTAAAAATAGAGTATTTGTATAAAAATGTATTTACACTAAAAAGAATAAAAGAATAAAATTTTTTGATGTCGGTGCAAAATCATGATGAATTTTTATACATGATTCCTTTGCAACTATGAACCAATTGCAAATATAAATAGCGTAAAGTTTGCAACAGTTTCAGTGTAAAATAACGCATGGTGTAATTATAATTAGACTGTCATAATTTTGCACCGACTTCAAAAATTATGGTTAAAAGTCGTATCGAAGTTGTTTAAAGAATAATATTATTTTTTACTTTTTAGCGCAATTTATAGTTTAAAGTCGGTTCTATTTTTGTCCAAAAATTATTTTATTTTGTTGTTAATGCCTTTTAAATTGATTCTAAGAATCTTTATACCTGGAACTATGCTCATAAATACCTTTTTCAAAACCCATAAATGGCTAAGAGTGAGAGAGGCAAAAGTTGATTTTTTTTTCAATTACTTTCTTTCTCAAATTGTTACTTTTTAAAAATATAAGTGAATAAATATTTATTCAAATTGTCAGAAATTTCAAATTTTAATTTCTGTTTAACACTGAATAAAAGTTATTTTGCAAATGTTACTTTTTTAATATTTTTTATACATGTTCAAGGATTAGAAAATGTTACTGTAAATACATCTAAATTTGATATTTTATCAAAATTATTCAGACTGAAAGTACTGTGTTCATCTTCTGTATGATTGTAGGAAACAAATCGTTTGATTATTCGATACTGCTTTTGTAATTTCATGGTGGTAACAGAATCCGAGGAAAAAATCCCTGGCAATTCCCTGATTCAGCTAAAAAAATTCCCTGATTTTATTATTTTTGTTGTGATAGTTACACGGTTCACTATCATATATGACAGTATGAGTTGAACAATCAGAAAAAAATATTTATGGGGGATGAACTATTTTTTCCCCACCTGGATTTGGTGTAATTCCTTTTTTTTTGGGGGGGGATGGAAAAAAAGAGGTCATAATGCAATTTTCTGAGCAATATAATCTGACACTGCTGAAAATGTTCCAAATCTAAAGTTTTTTAAAGAATTTAGATTCCCCCTCCCCTCCATCATTATTTATTGCTTTCTTGATAAAAATATAACTTTATTTTCTCAAGATGCGAATTGTCTTTTGTTGATCGAAAAAATATATTTTTGAAAGATCGGGGGGGGGGATGGGTCACTGCACCCCCCCCCCCCTGTTGCGCCACTGCAGTAACATGAACCTCAAATTTGGCAAACTCAGCACCAACGCTACGCAGATTTTCGGAACACGACCAAAAATGACGGGTTCTCGGAAACATCAAAGCTGCCACGCGTATTTCTACGCAAATTTGCCAACAGCTTTCTTAACTCATAGACACAAAATGTAACTTTTTCGATAGCTCAGACGGAGAAAGTGCGCTCTCAAACCATCGGCAATCTCGAAGACCACGAACGACGAAAGGAAATTCCACAAAGGAGACATGCCGCTTTGGTTGTTCAAACCAATAGCTTTCCCCGATACTTGGGGAAACTTTTAAACTCCCCTGATTATTTCCTGGTATTTTCCAGAGCATAGGGTTTCTCTGAGAAATCCCTGATTCAGCTCCAAAATTTTTTTTTTATGATTGTCACAGTTAGTTTGGGATTGGGGGGGGGGGATGAAAGAAAAGAGAAATTAAGGTCATTTTCTGAGTGATCTGATCTGAAACTGCTAAATATTTTTAGTCTGATTTTTTAAAAAATTTGAATATTGCTTCATTTTTTCAGGATTTGCGCTTCTCGAGTAAAAAAAAATTTAAAACAATTCAAATCATCATTCTAGATGGGGGGAGGGGTCACGGGTCCTCTAGGACCCCCCCCCCCTTTCTTTTTGCAATACTGCAATATAAAACCTTAACTTCGTCACACTTCAAAAACGTTCGTCACACTTCAAAACTTCGTCACACTTCAAAACTTCGTTCAAAACGTTAACTTCGGCTCAATGCCGAACTTCAAAATACGACAAAAAATGGCGGATACTCGGAAGCTTCAACCCTGATACACGTAATTTTATGCAAAATTGCAATGTTTTCTTAACTCATAAACAGAGAAAGTAACTTTTTTTGGTTGCTCTGCCAGAGAAAGGGCGTTTTTGACCATCGGAACGATAATTTTCTCCAATTAAAAACAACATATTTTTGAAAAAGTGAAAATAATGACCAATTTTTGAAAAAAGTGACTAAAAGTGACCAATGCAAAGAAAAAAAAAAAACTTTTAGTGTAAAAAGTGACTTGCGCTGAACCCTGCCACAAGAGGTTACGGTTTAGAATATGATTCATCAACAGGGATCTCACCTGCGAAGTTCTTCGGAATTCTCGGATGGACGCTTGGTGGTTCCACCTGTTGACAGTGAGGCACGTTCGCTCCCGGCGGAAGTTCCCTGAAACAGAACGATCCATTTCAAACAGGTGTTCCATGTTAACTTCCTACGCAAGGTTCTCGGAGTCAACAGCATGATCATGACCCAAGTAGGAAAAAAAATTGCACTCAAATATTTCTTCAAAAAGATTTAAAAATTTCAATAAATTCTTAAACATGCCACCAGGGTTCGTTGATTTAAATCATGATTTAAATCGCGTTTTAAATCAAGTGATTTCTTTAAAAAAATCATTGATTTTGCAATGTAAGAAAGTGTTGTAAAAATGAAAAATGTTGCAATGACAACCACTGTTTTAAACAAAACATCCTAGGTCCATCTGTCTGTGTGCATAACATATTTCATAAGTTTAGAACTAATTACTATTTTTTTAATTATTTAAATATTACTCTTATTCAAGCATCTTAACAGTATAGCATGATTCATTCAATCATTCAAATTAGAATTTATAATAATCATGAACCATTATGTGTGTTTAATCATAAAAATAGTATTTTAGATCCATTTAATAAATGTCACACAACAAATAATTCAGAATGACAATGTTTAAAACAACAATTGTTAGAATTTAGAATGTGCATCCTTAAAGTTTCACTCATGTTCCCTAACAGCTTATTTTTTTCTTCCTTGTAAAATATATTTTTTATGATAGAAGTTTTCAATAAAGATATTTGATTAAAACAAAATGTTTCAGTTTTTAGTAATGGTGTGAGCGTATGATTTTACTAACTGGGTAAACATATTTCGGGCCTTTTCATTTATAAAATAGAAAGATGATTAAAGTACACTCAATGTAAAAATGAAGTACACACAATTGTTACTTTTTTCCCGCTTTCAACAGCAACATAATTCAGATTAAATTTCTTCGTTTTCTCTCTACTTATGAGTGTACTATTGTTCCTGGTAGGGTTAAGCTTCATTTTAGTCATGCATTTGTATTAAAATTTGTTTATCATTGTTATTTAAAAATATTTATTGCTGAGAAAATAGCTTAAAGTGTGTTTTTGCATCTTGATTAATATGCCATATTGTTTCTATGAATGTAACATAATAAATATCCAAAATATTTAAGGTATTTTTAAAAAATCAAAAAAATCTGATTTAAATAAAAAAATAAGATTTTTTTCGATTTTTTTTAATAAAAAAAATCATGAACCCTGCATGCCACTAGTTATTCAGTCTTTGCTTCTTGGTAGAAATCCAACGTTTTTTGGCTTTGCGGACAAACGATTATTACTGGGGAACAAAATGGGCCACTTGAAACGTGTTTGACGAGCACAACAGTTTCAAAATTAAAATAACACAAAAAGATATAGTCATTCTCACTTAAGAGATTAATCCATCTATATGAATGATTTTTTAAAAAGAAAAAAGACTGTGTGTGTGATGCTCCTCATATAAATCCGGCTTTAATCGGATTTGAAGGGGTCGAACATTAAGAAAGGTTCAAACCCTCCGAATTTTGATTTTATAACCAAAGAACTGCGAAAATGGCATTTCTGAAGGAACAAATTTGAGGCAGTTTTAAAGTTTGAGCAACCTCTAATTCAATTAGAAATGAAGTTATTTAGCATTTTTCACTGTCGTTTGAAATTACTTTTTTACAGCAATTAGGTTTTATTTATTTTCCCTAGATGATTAATGAAGTGCTTTATTTTAACTTTATTTGTGTTGTTACCATTTTGTTTACAAACATATCTGCTGAATGACAATCTACTCACAATGAACTTAGCATTATGAGGCCCCACAGATTTTTAGCTTTTTTCTTCTGCTTTTAATTCTTTCTTTTTAAACTATTTAAAATTTATTTCCTGCAGCACAGAGAGGATCAATAACTTCCTGTTGGATTAATGGCTCTGACAGGAACTTGCACGGGACCATTATCACATGTTTTTTTTTGTTAACTATTTTTTAAACAACCATTAACCCTATAACTGTAATGGAAAACAAAATTTTAAGGGGTAATAAAAAAATATAAAAACTCTCTGAGAACTCAATTGTAAAAGGTGTTATTAGAGAGAACCACTTGGTACTCCCCTGGTGCCCCCTCTAAAAAATTATTCCTGCCCCTGCTGCTCTCCCTTTGTTCTAAAACGGATTTTAGCTCATAAATATTTTAAGGTTTCCCTATCCTAACAGGGGAGAAACTGTTGACATTTCTCCAGAAGGAAGCAATACCCTTGTTTTGTCAGGGTTTTTAAACTTACCTGAACGGTCACTACCTGGGTAGGACCTTCTTTTTGGAGGGATGCATCCGAGAGGATCGATCTCAGTTCTTCCACTTCCCTTTGCAGTTTGTTGCAGTTTGCACAATCAAGGTTGGCAAAATGAAGATCACGGTCAGCCTGACAGAGATTTACTTATGACCAAAGAGAAATAACGAGAAAACGAAACATGCACAAGGGCCACAGCATCGGTGGGTTGTGAAAAGGGGGGGGGGGGTTGTGTTGCAGCCGGCGAGGTGAAGGCATATTTTTTTTTTTTTTTTTAATTGAAAAACAAACAAGAATGATGTAGGACAAGTTTGAAAAAATACGACCAATTTAATACCATTGCTACCAGACACACTACAATGTTTTTCCTTTGTTCTAAAGCATTTTTAATTCCTGTGTATTGTTCCTTCAGAAATACATATTTTCTCACCTGAATACCACTGCTACTAGAAACAGTACAATTTATTTCCATTGTTCTAACGCATTTATATTGCTTTGTATTGTCCCTACAGAAAGGTATATATTCCCACGTCAATAACATTGTAACGAGAAAGAATACATTTTTTCCATTGTTCTAAATCATTTTTATATTTTAGTATTGTTAATACAGATATGTACACGGTCTTACTTTAATACCATTGCTACCAGACAGACTACAAAGTTTTTCCATTGTTCTAAAGCAATTTTAGTTCTTTTTATTGTTTCTTCAGAAATATATATTTTCTCACTTGAACACCATTATTATCAGAATTAGTACAATTTTTTTCCGTTGTTCTAACGCATTTATATTGTTTTGTATTGTCCCTACAGAAAGGTCTATATTCCCACTTTAATAACATACTAACGAGAAAGAATACATTTTTTAAATTGTTCTAAATCATTTTTATATTATAGCCTTGTAAATACAGATACGTACACGGTCTTACTTTAATACCATTGCTGCCAGACAGACTACAAATTTTTTCCGTTGCTCTAAAGCATTTTTGCTATTTTGTATTGTTCCTTCAGAAATATATATTTTCTCACTTGAACACCATTGTTACTAGAAACAGTATAATTTTTTTTTCCATTATTCTAACGCATTTATATTTTTTTGCATTATCCCTACAGAAAGGTCAATATTCCCACGTCAATAGCATTGTAACGAGAAAGAATATATTTTTTCCATTGTTCTAAATTATTTTTATATTATAGCATTGTTATTACAGCTATGTACGGTCTTACTTTAATACCATTGTTACCAGACAGACTAGAATGTTTTTCCATTGTTCTAAAGCATTTTTAATTAATTTGTATCGTTCCTTCAGAAATACCTATTCTCTCACCTGAATACCATTGTTACTAGAAACAGTATAATTTTTTCCATCATTCTAACGCATTTATATTGTTTTGTATTATCCCTATAGAAAGGTCTTTATTCCCACTTCAATAGCATTGTAACGAGAAAGAATATATTTTTTCCATTGTTCTAAATTATTTTTATATTATAGCATTGTTATTACAGATATGTACATGGTCTTAATTTAATACCATTGTTACCAGTTAGACTACAATGTTTTTCCATTGTTCTAAAGCAATTTTAATTATTTTTATTGTTCCATCAGAAATATATATTTGCTCACTTGAACACCATTGTTACCAGAATTAGTACAAATTTTCACCATTGTTCTAACGCACTTATATTGTTTTGTATTATCAATACAGAAAGGTCTATATTCCCACGTCAATAGCATTGTAACGAGAAAAAATACATTTTTTTCCATTGTTCTAAATCATTTTTATATTTTAGTACTGTTATTGCAGATATGTACACGGTCTTACATTAATACCATTGTTATCAGACAGACTAGAATGTTTTTAAATTGTTCTAAAGCATTTTTAATTCCTTTGCATTGTTCCTTCAGAAATACTTATTTTCTCACCTGAATACCATTGTTACTAGAAACAGTATAATTTTTTCCCATTATTCTAACGCATTTATATTGTTTTGTATTGTCCCTTTAGAAAGGCCTATATTCCCACGTCAATAGCATTGTAACGAGAAAGAATACATTTTTTCCATTGGTCAAAATCATTTTTATATTATAGCATTGTTAATACAGATATGTACACGGTCTTACTTTAATACCATTATTACCAGACAGACTAGAATGTTTTTCCATTGTTCTAAAGCATTTTAATTCCTTTGTATCGTTCCTTCAGAAATACATATTTTCTCACCTGAATACAATTGTCACTAGAAACAGTACAATTTTTTTCTATTGTTCTAATGCATTTATATTGTTTTGTATTGTCCCTACATAAAGGTCTATATTAACACGTCAATAGCATTGTAACGATAAAGAATACATTTTTTCATTGTTCTAAATCATTTTTATATTTTAGTATTGTTAATACAGATATGTACACGGTCTCACTTTAATACCATTGCCACCAGACAGACTACAAAGTTTTTCCATTGTTCTAAAGCAATTTTAGTTCTTTTTATTGTTTCTACAGAAATATATATTTTCTCACTAGAACACCATTATTATCATAATTAGTACAATTTTTTTCCGTTGTTCTAACGCATTGAAATTGTTTTGTATTGTCCCTACAAAAAGGTCTATATTCCCACTTTAAAAACATACTAACGAGAAAGAATACATTTTTTAAATTGTTCTAAATCAATTTTATATTATAGCCTTGTTAATACAGATACGTACACGGTCTTACTTTAATACCATTGCTACCAGACAGACTACAAATTTTTTCCGTTGCTCTAAAGCATTTTTGCTATTTTGTATTGTTCCTTCAGAAATATATATTTTCTCGCCTGAGAACCATTGTTACAAGAAACAGTACAATTTCTTTCCATTGTTCTAACGCATTTATATTGCTTTGTATTGTTCCTACAGAAAAGAGTATATTCACACGACAATAACATTGCAACGAGAAAGAATACATTTCTTAATTTGTTCTAAATAATTTTTATATTATAGCCTTGTAAATACAGATACGTACACGATCTTACTTTAATACCATTGCTGCCAGACAGACTACAAAGTTTTCCCGTTGTTCTAAAATAATTTTAATTCTTTTTATTGTTTCTTCAGAAATATATATTTTCTCACTTGAACACCATTGTTACTAGAAACAGTATAATTTTTTTTTTCCATTATTCTAACGCATTTATATTTTTTTGCATTATCCCTACAGAAAGGTCAATATTTCCACGTCAATAGCATTGTAACGAGAGAGAATATATTTTTTCCATTGTTCTAAATTATTTTTATATTATAGCATTGTTATTACAGCTATGTACACGGTCTTACTTTAATACCATTGTTACCAGACAGACTAGAATGTTTTTCCATTGTTCTAAAGCATTTTTAATTCCTTTGTATCGTTCCTTCAGAAATACATATTTTCTCACCTGAATACCATTGTCACTAGAAACAGTACAACTTTTTTCTATAGTTCTAATGCATTTATATTGTTTTGTATTGTCCCTATAGAAAGGTCTATATTCCCACTTCAATAGCATTGTAACGAGAAAGAATATATTTTTTCCATTGTTCTAAATTATTTTTATATTATAGCATTATTATTAGATATGTACACGGTCTTACTTTAATACCATTGTTACCAGTTAGACTACAATGTTTTTCCATTGTTCTAAAGCAATTTTAATTATTTTTATTGTTCCTTCAGAAATATATATTTTCTCACTTGAACACCATTGTTACCAGAATTAGTACAAATTTTCACCATTGTTCTAACGCACTTATATTGTTTTGTATTATCAATACAGAAAGGTCTATATTCCCACGTCAATAGCATTGTAAAGTGAAAAAATACATTTTTTCCCATTGTTCTAAATCATTTTTATAATTTAGTATTGTTATTGCAGATATGTACACGGTCTTACTTTAATACCATTGTTATCAGACAGACTATAATGTTTTTCCATTGTTCTATAGCATTTTTAATTCCTTTGCATTGTTCCTTCAAAAATACATATTTTCTCACCTGAACACCATTGTTACTAGAAACAGAATAATTTTTTCCATTATTCTAACGCATTTATATTGTCTTGTATTATTCCTACAGAAAGGTCTATATTCCCACGTCAATAGCATTGTAACGAGAAAGAATACATGTTTTCCATTGGTCCAAATCATTTTTATATTATAGCATTGTTAATGCAGATATGTACACGGTCTTACTTTAATACCATTGTTACCAGTTAGAATACAATGTTTTTCCATTGTTCTAAAGCAATTTTAATTATTTTTATTGTTCCTTCAGAAATACATAATTTCTCACCTGAATACCATTGTTATCAGAATAAGTACAACATTTTCTATTGTTCTAATGCATTTGTATTGTCCCTACATAAAGGTCTACATTCCCACATCAATAGCATTGTAACGACAAAGAATATATTTTTTCCATTGTTCTAAATCATTTTTTAATTTTAGCATTGTTAATACTGATATGTACACGGTCTTACTTTAATACCGTTGTTATCAGAGAGACTAGAATGTTTTTCCATTGTTCTAAAGCATTTTTTATTCCTTTGTATCGTTCCTTCAGAAATACATATTTTCTCACCTGAATACCATTGTCACTAGAAACAGTACAATTTTTTCTATTGTTCTAATGCATTTATATTGTTTTGTATTGTCCCTACATAAAGGTCTACATTCCCACATCAATAGCATTGTAACGAGAAAGAATACATTTTTTCCATTGTTCAAAATCATTTTTAATTCCTTTGCATTGTTCCTTCAGAAATACATATTTTCTCACCTGAATACCATTGTTACTAGAAACAGTGTAATTTTTTTCCATTATTCTAATGCATTTATATTGTTTTGTATTGTCCCTATAGAAAGGTCTTTATTCCCACTTCAATAGCATTGTAACGAGAAAGAATATATTGTTTCCATTGTTCTAAATTATTTTTATATTATAGCATTGTTATTACAGATATGTACACGGTCTTAATTTAATACCATTGTTACCAGTTAGACTACAATGTTTTTCCATTGTTCTAAAGCAATTTTAATTATTTTTATTGTTCCTTCAGAATATATTTGCTCACTTGAACACCATTGTTACCAGAATTAGTACAAATTGTCACCATTGTTCTAACGCACCTATATTGTTTTGTATTATCAATACAGAAAGGTCTATATTCCCACGTCAATAGCATTGTAACGAGAAAAAATACATTTTTTTCCATTATTCTAAATCATTTTTATATTTTAGTACTGTTATTGCAGATATGTACACGGTCTTACATTAATACCATTGTTATCAGACAGACTAGAATGTTTTTAAATTGTTCTAAAGCATTTTTAATTCCTTTGCATTGTTCCTTCAGAAATACATATTTTCTCACCTGAATACCATTGTTACTAGAAACAGTATAATTTTTTTCATTATTCTAACGCATTTATATTGTTTGGTATTATCCCTGCAGAGAGGTCTATATTCCCACGTCAATAGCATTGTAACGAGAAAGAATACATTTTTTCCATTGGTCCAAATCATTTTTATATTATAGCATTGTTAATACAGATATGTACACGGTCTTACTTTAATACCATTATTACCAGACAGGCTAGAATGTTTTTCCATTGTTCTAAAGCATTTTTAATTCCTTTGTATTGTTCCTTCAGAAATACATATTTTCTCACCTGAATACCATTGTTACTAGAAACAGTATAATTTTTTTTCCATTATTCTAACGCATTTATTTTGTTCTGTATTATCCCTGCCGAAAGATCTATATTCCCACGTCAATCGCATTGTAACGAGAAAGAATACATTTTTTAAATTTTTCTAAATCCTTTTTATATTATAACCTTGTTAATACAGATACGTACACGGTCTTACTTTAATACCATTCTTACCAGACAGACTACAATGTTTTTCCATTGTTCTAAAGCAATTTTAATTCTTTTGTATTGTTCCTTCAGAAATACATATTTTCTCACTTGAACACCATTGTTATCAGAATAAGTACAATTTTTTCCCATTGTTCTAACGCATTTATATTGTTTTGTATTGTCCCTACAGAAAGGTCTATATTCCCACGTCAATAACATTGTAACGAGAAAGAATACATTTTTTAAATTTTTCTAAATCATTTTTATATTATAGCCTTGATAATACAGATACGTACACGGTCTTACTTTAATACCATTGCTACCAGACAGACTACCAAGTTTTTTCATTGTTCTGAAGCATTTTTGCTATTTTGTATTGTTCGTTTAGAATTATATATTTTTTCACTTGAAAACCATTGTTACTACAAATAGTACAATTTTTTTCCATTATCCTAACGCATTTATATTATTTTGTATTATCAATACAGAAAGGTCTATATTCCCACGTCAATAGCATTGTAACGAGAAAGAATATATTTGTTCCATTGTTCTAAATCATTTTTATATTTTAGTATTGTTAATACAGATATGTACACGCTCTTACTTTAATACCATTATTGCCAGACAGACTACAATTGTTGCAAACTGTATCTTAACTACAGGTGAGCTCATCTACCCGATGGTCGTTCCCTTGCCTCGTGGAACATTCATTCCTTTAGTAGAGCAATAAAGAGTCCAAAGTACTTTAAAAATAACATAAAAACAGTTTTTTGAAACATTTCAATCTGAACTACATAGCACTGCACTGCCGCCGACACTGCACGGTTATTATTATACTACTTATTCGGTATTGCCTACAACAAAATAGTAAAAGTTCACAAACACAAACATGAATAAATTATCAGAAACATGACACAAAACAAAATCTACAATATTTCCAAAACCGAATCGCAACGTACTCCCCACTTTGAGTCAGTTGGTAACTACTCAAAAACATAATTACCAAATAAATCCAATTTTGCTGTATTCTTAACCAAAGAATTCTATGAGGTGAAATTTCGAATTTTCCCTTCAGTAGAGATTATTGCTCCTTGATTCATTTCCAACGGAAAAACACGTTGAATAGGTTGCGCAATTATCCCTGACTGAGTTTTAACTTTAACAGTTCGGATTTTTCCGTCACGACCTGGAATTAACTCCATTAACCTAGCTAAAGGCCAATACAATCTCTTTTTTAAATCATCACCCACTAAAACTATTTCATCTAACTTTAGTTCTCTACGATCTTTACTCTGAACCTGTCTCTGAACCAGCTGACTTAAATATTCTCGTCTGAACCGACCTTTCAAGTCCCTCAAAAGTTTAGCTCTATATCTTATGCGTTTTTGCAAATGTTTACTGTCTATTTCATCCAAATCCTTAACGTTAGAATTATGATTCTCGGCCATAAACATGGACGGAGTTAAAGGGATCAAATCATGAGAACTCTCCGATACGTAAGTTAAAGGTCTAGAATTTATTACCGCTTCACATTCGCATAAAATAGTCTCCAGTTCCTCATAAGATAGTACCGAGTTTCATAATGTGCTTCGCAAAAGTTCTTTAACTAGTCTAACTAACCACTCCCACTAGCCTCCCCACCAAGCAGCTGTGGGCCGGAATAAACTTCCAAAATATTCTTCGAGTCTTTGATTCTCTCGAAATCTTATTCCAATCTAATCTGGAAAATTCATTAAACGCACCTCTAAAATTAGTTCCATTATCGGAATAAATGGTCCTCGGCCTACCTCTCCTCCCTATAAATAGATGTGTACACGGTCTTACTTTAATACCATTGTTACCAGACAGACAGAATGTTTTCCCATTGTTCTAAAGCATTTTTAATTCCTTTGTATTGTTCCTTCAGAAATACATATTTTGTCAACTGAATACCATTGTTACTAGAAACAGTACAATTTATTTCTATTGTTCTAACTCATTTATATTGTTTTGTATTGTCCCTACAGAAAGGTCTATATTCCCACGTAAATAGCATTGTAACGGTAAAGAATATATTTTTTCATTGTACTAAATCCTTTTTATATTTTAATATTGTTAATACAGATATGTACACGGTCTTACTTTAATACCATTGTTATCAGACAGACTAGAATGATTTTCCATTGTTCTAAAGCATTTTTAATTTTTTTGTATTGTTCCTTCAGAAATATGTATTTTCTCACCTGAATATCATTGTTACTAGAAACAGTACAATTTATTTATATTGTTCTAACACATTTATATTTTTTTGTATTGTCCCTACAGAAAGGTCTACATTCCCATATCAATAGCATTGTAACGAGAAAGAATACATTTTTTCCATTGTTATAAATCATTTTTATATTTTAGTATTGTTAATACAGATATGTACACGGTCTTACTTTAATACCATTGTTACCAGACACACTAGAATGTTTTTCCATTGTTCTAAAGCAATTTTAATTCTTGTTATTGTTTCTTCAGAAATATATATTTTCTCCTTTGAACACCATTGTTACTAGAAACAATCAATTTATTTCCATTGGTCTAACGCATTTATATTGTTTTGTATTATCCCTACAGAAAGGTCTATATTCCCACGTCAATAGCATTTTAACGAGAAAGAATATATTTTTTCCATTGTTCTAAATACTTTTTATATTTTAGTATTGTTATATTTTAGTAAGATATGTACACGGTCTTACTTTAATACCATTATTACCAGACTAGAATGATTTTCCATTGTTCTAAAGTATTTTAAATTCCTTTGTATTGTTAATTCAGAAATACATATTTTCTCACCTGAATATCATTGTTGGGCCAATCCATGTGAAATCATCCAGGCCATGTTGCTCGATGATTTTGATTTTTTTTAAATTTTGGCAGTCAATTTATTGTTATCTTGAGACCGCAAAACAAGTGTTAAAATTTTTTTTAATTCTTGAAATTTTTTATTGCAGCCGTTTTCAAACATCTTTAGTGGTTTTTCATGAAAATACTGCTTTACATAAATCTTTGTAACTTTTTTATTTTTGAATATTTCAAAATGATTTAAAAACCATTATACTCTGTAAGAAATGAGAAAAATCTTTCTTTCGGTTTCCTTTTCAAAATATTTTTTTAAACATACGGAAATAGAGTTTGAAAATACCATTTTCAAAACGAAAACTTGCGTTTTTCAGGTTAAAATTTTTAATGGAAGAAACTAACACTCGCCTTTACATTTTTTGCCCTGAATAGATACCTTTTGTAAGTCTCATCGGAAGCAGTATGGAACATTTGGAGGGTTTCCTTTATTTTATATAATTAGCCAAACTTGGCATTTCGGTGTAGAAATGCCAACTTTGAGACTCAATATCTAAAAAGGGACTGAATGAAATTTTATGAAATTTTAGGGGAATAATATTTTTATACATATAAATATGTAGTAAAGTTTTTATAAGTGATATCGATGTTGTTTTAGAAATACGGCACCTCGAAGTCAGGCAAAAAGTCGCGTCTTTCGGGATTTTTTCACATCTAAATGTCATTATACTGCCTTATTTTTTTTACTCAATGCTTCAAAACGTTTATAAGATCTTCCAAGGCTTATAAATTTACTTACAGCGACACATAAGCAACAAAATCAACGATCAATGTTAAATTTAAAACTCCATGTTTCTTTTGTTGTAGTGAGCCAGCACAAAAGGATATCATGTCTTAACTAGTAACCTTTTATTGCTAAACTTGCTAAATGATTTGACGAAGAACAATTAGACATGTAGTCTAATTTTTATATTTGTCGAATATTCAAATTTTGTGTCTGAGACTCAACTTTAACTAATGCAGAGTTAACGTAAAAACTTGGCTATTTTTCAATTCTGTTTACTTGCGATGAAGTAAACTAATATATCGTGTTTTAATTTAATTACTACAACAACTAATTTATCTTTTTATTAAAAGCACTAATCACTCTTTCTCAAACGAAGAAAAAAAAAACTTGTATTTTAAAGAGAATCCAATGGTAATTTGTGTATTACTATTGTTTCCTTTTTAAATTGTTTTGCTTGTGTTTAAACAAGGTAGAGGGGAAAAAATGTTTTGACATTAAACTCTGCATTAGTTAAAGTTGCAGTTTCAGACGCAAAATTTGAATAATCGAAAAATATAAACATTAGACTACGTGACTAATTGTTCTTCGTCAAATCATTTAGTGAGTTTAGCAATAAAAGAATACTAGTTAAGACATGATATGCTTATCTGCTGGCTCATTACATCAAAACAAACATGTATTTTAAAATTGAACATTGATCGTTGATTTTGTTGCTTATGTGTCGCTGTAAGTAAATTTATAAACCTCGGAAAACCTTATAAGCAGGCCCGTAGCCAGAGAGGGGGCCAGGTCGGGCAACGCCCGACCTGGAAAATGTTTTGCCCGTACTAGCGTGATTAACTAGACCTTAGTAGTAATGATTAAACTTTGTGCAAAGTAATAGAAATAAAATTTCACGTTAAATTAAAGCACAAATGAGCATTAAAACGCAGACATATGTTTCGGGATCGCTTGGAATCCCTTTTTCAATGCGACAGGGAGCTTCTAGATGCAAAACATCCAAATGAAGCAGACAGAACAACAAAAACAAAGCTTATATAGCCTAAGAATTAACTGTAAACCAATGAGAATAAAGGTAGTGTAAAGTGGAAGTAGAAGTAGTATTAAAGGCACCAATAAGAGAGCAACAAACGAATGTAGTTGGAAGTACAGAAAGTAAAAAGGAATTTCCAATCTAAACCAGGCACTAATGAAAGAATCATGGGCAGTCCAGTGTTTTACTGTAACATACCGACACATGTTTTATGCTTCAATATATTACTTTGAATGATCGTTCACATTAAAATTATCTTCAAAAAATGTTCACTTTTTTATGTTACTTCATATATTTTATCAATTTACAAAAGACATTCTTAGAATAAGCTTTAAAAATTCAATTCTGCCTTTTGTAAGTTTTAACCAAGTTTTTCGTTTAAGATCAAATAATTTCAGTATTTAATTAAATTAGTATTAGTTTCATTAATTAATTGTTTAATTAATCGATTAATAAATTAAATAATTGCCTTAATTATTAAATAAATTATTAATTTAAATTTTAAGAAAACGCCCAAAATGGAGCATAAATTCTAACATGTTAGAAAAAAATTGAAAAACTAGTCTACCCCTCCTGTCCAAAAGTTTGCCCCCCCCCCCTGGAGTCAGAGCCTGGCTACAGGCCTGCTTATAAGCCTTTTGAAGCATTGAGTAAAATAAACAAGGCATTATAACGACATTCAGATGTGAAAAAAGGCGGAAAGACATGTGCTTTTTGCCTGACTTCGAGGTGCCGTATTTCTAAAACAACATCGATATCACTTATAAAAACTTTACTACATATTTATATGTATAAAAATATTATTCCCCTAAAATTTCATAAAATTTCATTCAGTCCCTTTTTAGATATTGAGTCTCAAAGTTGGCATTTCTACACCGAAATGCCAAGTTTGGCTAATTATATAAAATAAAGGAAACCCTCCAAATGTTCCATACTGCTTCTGATGGAACTACCAAAAAGTATCTATTCAGGGCAAAAAATGTAATTTGAGTCTTTGTTTCTTCCATTAAAAATTTTAACCTGAAAAACGCAAGTTTTCGTTTTGAAAATGCTATTTTCAAACTCTATTTCCGTATTTTTAAAAAAATATTTTGAAAAGGAAACCGAAAGCAAAATTTTTCTCACTTCTTACAGAGTATAATGGTTTTTAAATCATTTTGAAATATTCAAAAATAAAAAAGTTACAAAGATTTGTGTAAAGCAGTATTTTCATGAAAAACCACTAAAGATGTGACTTGAAAACGGCTGCAATAAAAAATTTCAAGAATTAAAAAAAAATTTAACACTTGTTTTGCGGTCTCAAGATAACAATAAATTGACTGCCAAAATATAAAAGCAATCAAAAACATTGAGCAACATTTTTCGCTTTTTCTGAATGATTTCACATGGATTGACCCATTATTATCTTTGGTGCCTTATCGCAAGAGGATTGCTTGTTTGTCTCATGAGTGTTACCATCTCTCATGAGTGTCATTGTAGCTAAAAATTAGAATTTTATTAATGTATTTGTTAGTTAATAATTAAAAAATGGTTTTCTAGTTAAGTCTATCCAGTTACTTCTTATACCAGCAGTGAAAACATTTAACTTTTAATAAAATACATTTTTATTGAAAGTTATCTGCTTCATTTAAGAAACAAAGTAACACTCATGAGATAAAGTGCAATTAAAGTAGTTTAAAAATTTCAAATATGTCAATTTTAATACTATTTTTACTTATTACAAAGCATTTAAGATTACTTAAACAAGATTTTTTAGATTAAGTATTGATAAGGATTATTTTACAGAAAGTTTAATAACGGTAACACTCATGAGAAAAACAATCACTTGCAAAGACACTTTTTGAAATATCTAAAATATAAACAAGTTAACTCGAAAAAACTACCTGCTCAGAGTGTAGTAAATTATGAGGTATTCATACTTAGGCAAGTTTTTATGTTTGATGCAACAAAAATTTTCAGATTTTGTCAAACCCAAACTGTCAACAAATTTGAAAATCACCCGTACTCAAACTTAAGTGAATGCGTATACTTTCATCTAATTTCTGCCTTATCGTTGACAGTAACTAGTATTGTATATGATCAGTTATTATAGTCATGAAATAATTACGCATCATATTTAATTATTATAAAATCCAAATGTGAGGGCATATCACTTCTAATGCCAAATCCTTAATTCAGCCCTGTCTGTGTACTTTCAGCACACCTCTCTGTGCCTTTTTAGAATACAGGCATCTCTTCCTTTCTCGTTTTAAATCTGACCGCTTTAAAATTGTGCAACAAAAAACAGAATATACCTATTTTAAAATTTCCTCAGATGTTTTGAACATTTTAAAACATTCATTTGTATTCAGAGTCGTGGACAAAGCGAGCAACACTTTTTCGATTTGCTGCAAAAAACTGTATGCCAATATTATCAAACAAGAAATAGAAAACACCACTACATATATCACCTCACCAAAATTTAAATCTGCTTATAAACTTTTTCAACTTCCCAAACCCAACTCTGGTTCTCCGCCTTACCTTTACGCCATTCCCAAATTTCATAAATCTCTGACTGCAAAGAGTCGCATTAGACTTACAGAATTACAGAAGAAGGTGTTACTTAATAATATGCAGCACTGCTTTGAACAATAAAACACTAGGGGGTATATATAGAGAAGGAGAGTGTGTTGAGGGGATTGAAAGCTATTTGTAATAAGTTTTTAATAAAGCTTTAATTTAAGGCCAGGTTTTTTACGGTATTCAATTGTCACATGTATTTTTTTTTCTTTTCCGACGACATCGAGTTTTGTCGCTGTAACCCGTCAAAACATTGTTTTTGCTGATTGGATAAATGCAAAAATAAAACACTACTCTCTGAAAATATGAATCATAATTTTATTCATTTGAAAGACATTCAAGTCAGCTGGGAGGTGAGAAGAATTAATTCTTCTGCGATCACTGGAAGGAAATGGGAGGGCGTGGTTGCAGAAAGTTTGTTTTGTAGTGACACATTGATGATTTTTTCCTTTCACATGAGCATAATTTTGGCATGGATCGCTATCTCTGTCTTAAAAGAGTTTGAAAGTATTGACACATTGACGAGTTTTTACTTTTACGTGCGCATAAATTCGGTCTTGTTCGCTACTGCAAGTTTAAAAGTCTGAAACCGGTGCTAAAGATTTACGGTATCTGAATATTGATGCCGAGTTAAAGTTGACTAATGAGCGATGCGTGTCCTAAATTAAATCTCGACGCATACAAACTTAACGAGATTCCACTCCAGTTTTTGGAAGTCTTGAGAATTTTTCTCGCTGGGACTTTGGTATCTCGATCGTAGATATTATAATAAGCTGGAGGTTCAAACGTCATTCTTTGCGCTCATGCTTAGTAACGTATTTTGCACATGCCAAAAACTAAAAAAAGAAGCCTTTCAATCTAAGTGTTTTTTTCTTATCAGCTGAGAAGATTTTTTTACCCAATTAAAACCGTTTTTTATTAAAATATCTATGTTTTAATCAGTTAACTGTCCATTGTTTAACAGAACTAATGTCTCAGATTTGTTGCGAAAATTGCGTATGATATGAGACGATAACATAAGCTGTCTTCACCATAAAGTTGTACTTTTGTCGAACTGGTCTTGTTCGTCTGTTGCATATTACAAAGCGAAACGATTTTTTTCTATTCCTGTCCTGATCGAACTAACCGTACTGACACGGGGATTTTTTTTTTTCCGATTACAAAACGACGTGTAACATTTGAAAGGCTGAGATATATCACAGTCCGCCGCAAACTTTCTGCATTCACGGGTCACATGTCGAACAGGAATCGAAGGGTGGCAACAGAACTTTTTAATTCAGCATTTCGTCAATGTGATTGTCCACTTTAGGTCAATACAACAGGGTTTGTCAAAAATCCGTTGGTATGTTTTGATACAGGATACATGTCTAACCGGAAGATGATACAATGGTCTCTCATCTACAGCTTTACTGCAACTTCATTATCAAGCTTGCTTCAGACCGACATCAATAGTATCAAGGTTCTCGTCACTGCAGTTTTGTACTACTACAAAAATGGGCAAAACAGGAGTGAGGACGCTGTCACTCTGAAACTGGCAAAAGTGTGGAGCTTCGTTTCGACAAGCCTTTTGATAGACACATTTAAATGTGTTGAAGAGAAAAAAAATGCTATCCGTCTTCAATAATGAAAATTTTGAAGCTAAACTCTGGTTAATTCCATAATTTGTTATAAGGTCACCCATCGCGAAAGGGATCTTACATGCGCATTTGTCAATAAATAAGCATAGATTAATATAATTCTTTGTAAAATTCAATACTTTAAAATTTAATGTGTCCAACAATAGCAGTTGATTAAGTTGTAATTTTTTAATTCAGTTGAACGAATAGAAATGAATAAGAATTCAGGAAAGGGGGATCTTAATTCATGCTCAAGCATAGTTCAGTGAAGCCTGTGTAAGTTGACTACTTGCGGCGCAGCACTTTAGGGGTCAACTTATAGAGGGGGGAGATATATCTTCCTTTTTTTGTGTGTCATTTATTCCATTATGCGTTCATATTTACATTTTTAACTCATTAAAATATAACTTCTTGTATTAACGTTCATTTTAAAATAATAATTAGCTTTTTTTCACAATTATCTAAAATATCATCACATAAATTCAACCTGAGGGACTTACAATGTATCCTATACAACTTTAAATTTAAAGCACTTAGTTAAAATAAAGACAAATATTTTATTAATTATGCAAGTTACTTATTTTATGGTAAAAAATGTCTTAAAATACATATTTTTTCAAAATGACTAGATCAATTAGAAGAAAAAATAAAAAACTTAACTGAAGAGTAAAAGAGTGCTCATAGTAGTTTACCCATATGGTTCACTTACAAAGAGGTCTAGGCAAACTTTGTATTGATGTTTCATCCATCCGGACAAATATTGGTCTAACATGATAGCATAAAAAATATCCTGGATATGTTATTTATGTTTTATTTTTTAATCTTTGCAAAAATAGATAAACAAATAAATACAGTACTCATTAGGCGGTCAACTTACAAAAGGTTCTTCGTAATACTACCACCCAAATTTGGCGTAAGCTAAGTGGTCAACATAGACAAGTGGTCAAGTTACAAAGGTTTCACTATGAAATATAGGGCTAATTTTGTTCCTGACAAAAGTGGTCAACTTAGACAGGTGGTCAACTTAGATAGGTGGTCAACTTTACAGGTTTTAACTGTACTGATAAACAACTTACATTATTTAAAATAAACAATAATCCAAGCCTGTCTCAATTTTGGTTTCATTTTCCGTACTATGTTTTTAAAGTTTTGTATTGTATGGAAATGTCTTACGGTTGTAAAACCATATTTCGAAACATTTAATGCTTCAAAATCAGTTATTATACTCACTAGAAGTAAGAATTTCGGAAATAGTAGCTTGAGAAGAGGTAGCAATACCACGGAGATTTCGTGGAAATTGAATGAGCCAAAAGTGACCTTATAAGCGCTTACGTTATTTAAGACCTGACCATATATCGGATAATCCATAACATTAAATGGATTCAATATTCCGGGGCTTTAGAAGAGTGACTTTATATCGAGGTCCGATTGAATTCAAATAACTCATTGAATGTTAGTGCGATTACATACCTTCATATCCGAACAAATTACTAATAACAGAAGAATTTTATTCTTAAGAAATAAAATTTTGTTTTATGTTAAAACATGCTTTGCAGACGTGTACATTTTTTGTCATGCCGGTAACAGCATATTTTTACTCAATAATTCAAAATATTTAGTTCTCAGACTAAATTTCTACACTAATTTAAAAAAATGCTCACAGATGTGTAAGCGCACCAACAGTTATAAAGTTATTTTAATATTTTGTACTTGAAATTAAACAAAAACGTTGTGACAGACATGAAAACAGAAAATGTGGAATTGAGCCACTGCGAAAATTATTACGTGTACGACGTTAACAGTTTTTCTGATTAGTTGAATAAAGTAGAAGATGTTCTTGAAGTATGATGTCATTCAACATTTCAATCAACAATTATATGACTCAAGAATGTAGTTTGCAGAGTGACATGAATGCTTCCTGATGTAATAATACCACATATGTGTAGAATATAGCGGAAACATTTTCAAGCTCAACACAGCGCCAATCAAAATTGCCCGCACTCTAGTTCTTCGTCATCGATGGGCCAAGTATAACTCATTCTTCTGCATTTCATTGTCGAGAAGTGACGATAGACAAAAACCATTGCCAACTACATTTTTAAGAGTAGTTTCAGCTGAAAATCGCATGACATTGAATTGACAAAAAAAAATAGTAATAATAAATAATTAATAATGAAAAAATTTAATAAATAGGATCGATCATTCACTCAGAAAATTCTTTTTTAACCGCTTAGGGGGAGGGATTCTTAGAAAAATTAAGTTTTAACAGATTTTTGTCTTAAGTCCATTTGGAGTTTATGAAACTCGTCGGCATAGCACATTGCAAATTGAAAGTAACTTGTTTTGAAACATTTTTTTTCATGTTTGAAAGCATGGCACACTCTCAGAAATAGAACTCTCATTTTCGACGATTCTTTCCTCGCTCGATCACATGACTTAAAAAGATACTACACAAATTTCGCCAATTTGACATAAGGTTTACCAGGAACATGTTTCACGAAGCCATTTCGTCAAATACGACGAACGCTCCGTGAGTTTGAACATGCGTCTATGAGAGTGCAAAGAGTGAATGGCTAGATCAGTGGTCGCAAAACTTATGAGCAACCCTTACCGTTTTAAATTGTACTGCTTCCCCCCCCCTCCCGTCCCTCCCAAAAAAAGTAAGATATTTCCTTCAATTCTTAGCTATTTATTACATGCGTAAAAAAAAATCAACAGAAGCGGGATACTACCTCGTCAGTTATCACGTCCTTTTATAGCGATTTTGCGCAATAGTTTCAATATCTCTTATTTTCGGGAGAAAAATTCATTATAATATCCCAGTTTACATATAGTTTCTTTTACTGATGTAACGAAGAGCTTGCTTCATTCTGAGAAAGAAGGAATAATGTAAAATTTTCGGAAAAACAAAACAAAAGGTAACCGTTCTTGAAATACGCATTGTCTGTGCTTGACTCCTAATTGAGACTCGTGCATGTGCTCTCAGCAAAGGGTCTGTTTAAGGCGAGATTATCCCTATGGCCCACAGACGATCACTGTTCCCTGGAGGATTGAGTTATTGTTTCCACTATTCCCCAATACCCCCACCCCACTTGCTTTCTGCAAAAATGATTTTGAAAAAAGTGCGCTTTCTCAAAATGAACAAATAGGAAATGCCAAGAGAAATTAAGTGTTTAAATCCCGCTATATTCCCGAATAATAATTTAATAACTCATTTGTTTGATGTTTATCAAAGCATTTTTTAATTTTATTTTTTTTGAAGTCCTAAATGCTTTCTTTTCATTTCTTGTGTGGAAAGATGTCTTTCCTGCGATGCGTAAAAGCGAAAATTGCGAAGACACGGAATGTAATAGAATTTTTTTTGGGTCCGCTGAACTTCGTTATAAACGGGCACGGCTGTACTTTTATATTAATGCTCACACAATTATAGAGTTCTTAATACCATGAATTCGGCATACTGTTCTTGAAACGGAAAATGTAAAGATTTAATACAAGAAGTAGCAAAGTTTCGAGCTACGTTGATTTTCAGATTGCTGGAGAACTAAAAACTAACCAAGATTATATTTTCTTAAATTATTTATGCTTATTTTTCAAGTTTCACTGTGTATTTTTCCCCATTTTTTATAGCGAAATGACGGCTATAGCGAAATTTTCTTTGGGTCCGCTCAACGTTATAAACGGGCACGGCTGTACATTTATATTAATGCTAACAGAATATCTTTTAGGTTACTTACTGAGCCAATAGTGAATAAAATTGCTGAGTGCGAATAGAACAGAGATGTAATAAATTAACAATGGTTGGTGTTTTAAAGTGCAGACACCCGAGTGCGACCGCGAGATATCCCCTCGAGCTACTAGTAGCTTGCTATCGACAGTTTGGCGATCACTGCAGACACCCGAGTGTGACCGCGAGATATCCCCTCGTGCTACTAGTAGCTTGCGATCGACAGTTGGGCGACCACTGGGCTAGATCTTTCAAGTTTACCGAGCGCAAATGCTGTCGTGATGCGAAAAGAAGTCATGCATCTTTCTTATTATTGATTTCATCCCCCACCTCAATGTTTGACATTTGATGGTGTATGAGTTAAAATAGCGCTTCGACTCGTTTTTACTGGCAAGTTGGCAATGGAACATGTATTGGGTTGACGGCCACTCTTTTGTCGTCTGGGTATTCCATGCAGTGGTTAAAAAGGCATTTGTTCGTGTTGATGTCGAACACAGTAGTCATCCTGAAGAGTCGAGTGGTGGATCTCCAGTTCGAAAAGGACTATCCAAAAGGGGCTCTCTCCACACAAACGTGTTATTTTCATCAGATGCTTTCAAATAAATGAGAGGTGATTATTTTTTTGCGAGGAAGGAGTTCTCTCCCTAAACAATTTAGCTTTACAATTACAAAACGTTCAACCTTCCGAGACAGCTTTTTTTTTTCTTATTTGTAACTATCCAGAATTACCACAATACAATATGGATTTGTGTTTTTACAAAAATAGAGTTATCACGTCAGAAGTTCTACCTCGTCGTTACAGTCATTATGGTAAGACTTCTGACGGGATTAGGGTCTGCATTACCACATCGTTGTCTCACACATGCTAGAGACAGCTTCTATATCCAAACAATTTAAAAACTTAGTACAGTAGCCCCTCGTTGTATCGCGCTTGTCGGGGTGCAGCAAAAAAGCGCGATCTATCCGAACGAGCGATGCATCAGATTGTGTTTCAAAAGTTGGCTCATTATCATCAATGTGAACCCACTGTTGCTCATCCCTTCCGTAATTTCTAATCAACGATAAAGGTAACTATTTTCTTTCCATAAAATTCCATTACCCCTCCATTATATCACTCTCCCTTTCTTGGTTAAGGGGATTGTATAATTTGGATTTGTTCAGCCAAGCCCGAATTCTTTCTGTACGAAAAGGTGTCCAGAAATGAGTGTATTGCTTTCCTTGGGCAGTAGACATAGACATCTGTCTTTTTTATTCAATGGGCGTTAAGGATGAATACAAAAAGAAATGTCAAGTAAAACAGCAACCTGGAGTGAGTCATTCTGCAGGCATGCAAGTTGGAGAGTGGGAGGAGAGTTGTTGCAGCTTTTAACTGCAGCAAGTTCAGAAGAAAGGAAAACATTCAGGTTCGATGGCTTTGTTTAATGGGAGAGAAAGGGTTTCACCGAGAAATGCAATATCTTTACTCTCGAGAGCTCAAACTTAAAATTTGGGAGAAAAAGCGCAATATATCCGAATGAGCGATACAACGAGGGGTTAACTGTATTACATATTTCAATGAAAATAAATATCAATGAAGTCACTGCAAAACAATAGAGTAAATTTAATATTAACACTGAAATATATGTATATATATATATATATATATGTAATACATAAATAAATAATAATAATACATTTTATGGTGGGGGTGGGAGATTTTGGCTTTCAGAATAAAAGTTGATTTTTGCTGCTATTCAATTCGTACTATTAGTTCACTCTCCTTATATCTTGTTCAAATTTTCAATCGTTAATAAAATACTTTTTATTCGTCCACTCAAGTTCAAATACATTTCTCTATTTAAACTTGTCGTGGATAACACTGGATGTTAATGCACTTTCTCAAACTATTCATTCATTCATTCATTAAATTTAACCGTTATTCATTTTAGTTTTATATGGATTGCACTAGAAATATTGAAGCCATAGGTCACTATTTTTAAAGCATCAGCACACGACATTTGATTCTTTAGAAGCACTCGTTGATTCCCATTCTGCTCATGCTAACGCGGAAAACGGATTCTTTGGCAATCATTTTGGAATATGGCGTACAGATAGATTAACTAGATAGGAAGGTAAAAGCGACTTGTCTGACACGTTTTTGACCTAAGTAGGAATTGACTCATTTATTTATTTTTATATTACTTGTGTTTTTTAATCTCTTTTTGCTTAAATTCACTGAGACAATGCTTATAATTTTTGGCATCCAGTCTTAAAACCAAGTGAACAGGAAAAGATCACCCATTTGCAAAACAATTGGTCAGCGGAGCCGTTGAGCGACTTGAAAAAACCTTGACAAATTCAAGTCAAAATTAACCCAATTTTCACAATCTCGCACTTGACAGTCAACTTGTCTATGCATCTCTCTCAGCTGTAATTTCCTTTTCATGAGTCCCATTCAAAAGTATATGAGACTGAATGCTTCCTTGACCGCGTCCATGATGTTTCAGCTCTACTCTTTCTTTTTGCTTTCCCGTAGAAGTAAATAATAATAATAACAATAAGAGGAAATAAGGCGTTCTGTGGCTTAAATGGCATCATTAAAACCCAATAAAAAGTCGAAAAGAAATTAAAAAATTAAATTAAAATTGAAAAATAAAAAAAATGGAGCTAGTAATATTCTTTTGGAAGCAAAAATGATTTACTGGGTTTTCACCCCTACAAGCTACAGTTATAAAATTGTATTTTAAGAGATAATTAAATTTCATTTTACAAAAAAAAAACATACCTTGATATAAAAATCTTCATTTGGATGTTTTTGCATCTAGAAGCTCCACTACTGCATTGAAAAAGGGATTCCAAGCAATCCCGAAACATATGTCTGCATCTTTTAATACTCATTTGTGCTTTCTTTACGTGTATAATTGTTTTTCAGTTATACCTTGATATGTAATTATATTAGTAACCCCTTGTGATAACTCTACCAAAATATATGATAATACAAATATGCATAACATGAAAATAAAGAAAGATACATCACCATAGTTAAATAATTTACTTCTGAAGCTTTTCAGGGTTCTCCGAAGGAAAACTTTTTTAAAATTCAAGCGTCACATTAATGGAACTAACCACAACGATGTCAGGGAGGGGGGGGGGGGCGGATCCCGTCTGCTGGGCATAAGCAATGCCACCTATAATTCTGCAGGTCTTTCCCCCGCAAGTGATGGCTTCACGCCAACATTCTCATTCGAACTCCAAAAAGCAAAACGTTTTTCGTATCTCCATCTGCATTGGACCTGTTAGTTAAAGCCTTAAAAACAAGCTACTACAGAGAATAAAAGGGCAACTCCAAAAAGCCAAGTTCTTGGCTCTTTGGATCTTGATAGGCTCAGGACTTTATTGCCAGTGAGAGCATCTTAATTCTGTTTTGAAGAGGTTCACTTAGATCAGTACCGGATCTTGGAGTTTTCGGTTCTTGGAGGCGGGGCAAAATCTTAAAATGCCGTCCCATTCCAACCAATTATTCTTGATATTTCATATAACTTTTTATGAGCTGGGCTTTTTAAAATTTATTTATTTATTTATTTTTGAGGATTTTTCGTTTTGAGGTCACTGATAAACCAATAAAACTTTCGTTACTCTTCCCACAGCATGGCCTTTTCAGCTCAACATTAGGGGGGGATAAAGCCATTATCCCCCCTAATTATCCCCCCATTAGGAGAATAGAGGTCCCTCTTAACTGGAGATATGAAATTCTGACAGTTGTAGGACGTCCGGGGGATTATCGATATTATCTCCTGGGAAAATTTTGAAAATTACATGCAAACTGATGCATTTTGAGGCTTTAAGAGACGCTTTGGGACTTGAAATATTTTAGGGCAAAAAAGCAGACAATTTTTTTTTTTTGAAATTTAAACGTCTTGAACTCATAAAAAAAATAATAAAAATTCAGAGAAAAATCGGCATTTTTTTTTAAATCCAGAGATCACGACTCTTACCCTCCTTTTGTTAACCCCCACATCGGAGAGCCACGTGTTTGACTTCTCAAACGACACTCGGTTTTAATATTTAGGAAAATAGCTGATCAATGATAAAATCGGTGCGCAGTACTAGGATTTTAATTCTCTTCCTAAAGTTAAATTTCCTTAATTAAATATTTTTTTCTTCTTTTCTTTCTTTCTCCTTATTTTTTTTCCTTTTCTTTTCTTTTTTTTTTTGTGCCTCACAGTTGAATTTGCCGCCCTCAGAAGTGCCGCCCGGGGCACGAGCCCCGGCTTGTGCCACCCTAGATCCGGCGCTGACCTAGATACCGATTACCCAGGGGTCATTGTGTGTTAAGGACCGGCAGACTGGTAAATAAGTGAAGGAGAGAAAACTGACCAGCGTCCGGTCCTGCTCAGACTGAGGGGAAGTTACGAGATCTTCTTTCTGTCTCTCTCATGCTAAAAACTTTGAGTAGGTATTGATTTCTCTTCTAAGGATAAAAAGAAAAGAAACACGGGGATAACGCGAAAAGAAGTGCTCATAAGTAAAACAACAAGTGCATTGGCTACAGCTGTTTGCATGTCTCTTTTTAAAAAGAAAAGTAAAGTGAAGAAATGTTACTGAGAGCGATACATCTGGATCCTCGAGTAAATGAAAGTAAATTGTTGTTTACTTTAGGAGAGCTGAAAGTCAACGTACAGCTGAGATAGACGCATATCACAGGGCATGCATAAGTGAATTGCGAGTTCTGAAGCACTACCGGCATGCAGAGAAACATAACGTACAGTAATTCCTACACTGAAAAGAAATCGGGAGAAAATATTTGGGGATTCTACTGCAAATTTTTTAGACGGAGTCTTTAATAAAATTACTGAGAAGTAAAAAAACTTGCCGAGAATAATAGGCAAATCACCGAAATAAACATAAAAAAAAAACAACAACAGCCTCTGCACCGTAGAAACCTCGATTACTCTATCTGGTATATTCCATTTTCGCATCGGCGAGTTTAGAACTGGACCTCACTATAATAGGACCGCTCGGCCAAAGAAGCCTTTGGGGTTCGGAGCCAGAGCTCTTATTTATGTGCACTGAACGTGCGGCACACCCGTAATATTTTTTCCCCTCCTGTGTATTTTTATAGAAATCAATTAGTGAAAAGAAAGAAGCAGTTTTCTGTGGAGCTGTTACCGAGGAACTGCCTTTTGGAAAACCGTAACATATATGCTTACTTCTTCCTCTGTAGTTGTACAGAAAGCGGGGGAAAATAATCCCACAGAGAAAATGTTACCAAGAAACCTGATCACAGAAGTACTCAGTTTCTTGTCTGTATTTTTGCAGAAATGTGTTTTACAATGCTGAGAGTTGAAACCTAGCTAGGAAAGGCACGTTTGTGGCACTTCTCGCAGTGTATGGAAGAGTAACATTTGTTTGTTAGAAAACAAATTTTGTATTTTTTTTTAATCTGAAGCATAGAAATTTAACTGAGGCGACACATACCAAGGAGAGGCGTCCACACTCTGATTTAAATGGGCCGCCCTTCCAAACTTTTCCTTAAATCCATAGCGCCGGTTATTCATGAAGGTTAATTTACTGTGAAAGCTAAATGGGGAATGTAACTCGAAGAAATTCGACACCATCCGTCGAAAATATCATCAAGAGTTATGAACAATAAATGCAGACATTTACGCAGACAAGTGGGTAAAAAAATACATTTCTAGGAATGGCCGACCCTGTAAAAAGTTTGGTTTCACCGAAGTTTTATGCCAATTTTCTAGCTACAAAGAATGGTGCAATTTTACAATACTTTGGTTATTAGTTGCAAAAAAATATTGTAAAAGGACAGCACCATTCTTTGTTTCGCTGGCCTGCTTTTCTGCATACCAAATCATTGTCAGTGTATCAAATCCTTTCCAGGGCTGCGCAGACAAAAATGCCGCGAAAAATAGTCCTGGCCCACTTTGCTGCATACTAAATCCTTTCCAGGGCTCCCTGCAGAAAAAAAATGCCGCGAAAAAAAACACTAAAAAGTAGCAAGAAAGTTGCCTCAAAATAAAGTCATTAACATGAATATCGGTTCATTAATATTAAACAAAGTAATGAATAGTGATCGAAAATGAGAGTTTTATAAAATCGACAAATTGTCTTTTCGTGAGGAGTTTAAATTAAAGAGGGAAATACGTGTAAAACGGCGTATTAAAATCAATTTTCATGATTTTTTTTAACGTATAAAGAATAAATATATTTTATTGAGATTTTGAGGTTATTTTATAGATATATTGAAGGACATACACTGAAATTTTCAAACATTTTCCTGGAAACATCCCGGAGGTATCGGCTGCTGCACACTGTAAGTCGCCAACCGGGTCGGCAGCTTGCGTACATCCTAAAGGTCAAAATTTTTACCTGAAATCAATTTGTTTTAAATCTACTTTTTTTTATAAGTGTCTCTTCTAGTTGAACTAAAATCATCACAAAAAATTGCAATTTTCTATATTTTTTTTAAAATGGGAAAATTAAGTACGATTTATAAGTTTTTTAATCCTTTTTTTTTACAATAAAAAAAGTAAAAATAAAGATATGTTTATGATTCTGGTTCAACTAAAGCTTGTATATGTAAAGAAAATGTGTGCTAAATTTGCTAAGGATTGATCAAAAACTCGGTGAGCTAGAGTGTACGCAAGTTCGAAAAAAGTAGTTTCGAGAAAAACGCGTTTGAAAAAAGAGTGGTATTGAAGGTAAATTTAAGGCAGAAATGAATCATTTTTTTAAATACTTATAGATACTATTACTTATAGAAATTTCTATCCGAGGTCTCAGTTGTTAAAAGAAATAAAAGGACATCTGCTAACGTTCTCAATACCCTTCCTGAATGACCATTCATGAGGGACTACCTGCTCAACTCTCCAAAAGGGGCGCTCGCTCAAATGCTTATAACTTTTAAACGACTTGGAATTTGGCTTTGAAATTTTCAGGGTATACTATTGAATAATTGTACAATCGATTTATATGAAGAAAAATGTTTTTAAATTTTTTGAGACCTTTACACGTATTTCCCCCCTTAAATGCACAAATAAGAAAAAAAAAGCATGCAGATTAATCAAAGTTACTTATTTTAAATAGCTTGCTACAGCTTGTTTAAAAAAAAAAGTAACATTTTCTGATTGTATCATGCTCCCTCTCTCTCCCTCATCCTATTAAACTTAAATTACTTTCTATCGTACCTTGAGCTATTATAGTGTTATTTATTTAAATATCTGAATCTAACCTCTGTCTGGTTTCTGAAAAATACACTAGCTAACTTCTGAGGTTCATTTTTCTTTTTTCTTTCCTAATTTCTAATCCAATCTTTTTAAATGGAAGGTTTTTTTAACGTAAAAATGGTGAAGGGAAAATAAAATATTTAATAGTTAAAAGTAGCAGAATTTGAAGCAACAAATATGTGTAAAATATCTTAAGCATTTTCGTATGAAAACTTGCATTGGCGCAAGTCTCCAAAAAAGTAGCTCAGTAAAAAAAAAAAAGTTGCTTTTTGGACAACTTCTGCTCAAAAAAGTCGCCTACTGTCAAAAAAAAGTAGCAAAAAGTCGCATTTACGTAGTCTGTGGCAGTCCTGCTTATTTCATTGCGTGACAAAAACGTCTTAAATCACCAATCAACAAAGTTTTGAACAAGAGATTACCAATTCTAGATAGCACATATACTATCTACATTCTTTAAAAACTCACTTGATTATATTTAGCTGGAACTTACTATGGAAAATAAGTGCTATTTTGTAACATGTGGAATTGCCTAGCTCTAGGCAGCCGTACCGTTGAAGCCGTAGTACAGCTTGGACTATACAGTTGGACCTCGATACAAAGTCACCCCTCTGACCTTGGCGTTACTAGCGTAAGGGACCTCATAAGCGGGGTGACCTCATAACCAATACATAATATATTTGTCAAAAAATTGATATCTGTTTAAATAGTATAATTCTTTGTAAAATTTAATGCGTTGAAAAATATCAGTTTATTTAGTTACAATTTTCAAATCAGCTAGTGCAATTGTAATTAATGAGAAATTACAAAAGTTTTTTTTAAAATTTCAATAATAACAATTTGAAATAGAGTTTTTTACAAATATGCTCAAGCAAAGTACTGATGAAGAACTTATATTACTTAAAATTCAGGACTATTTCGATGTTGATTCCTTTTTCTGTACAATCTTTGTATTTTATGAAAATGTTCCTTCATTGTAAAATGATATCTTACGACATTTCATGCTCTGAGTACTTCTGACCGTGTCACTTTCAATATCATCGATGATATCCTCTGTTTGCATTGCATTGGAATCTAAAACTTGAGAAACAATTTCAGAAATTAAAGCTTGAGAAGAGGTAGCAATACCATAAAAATGTCTTGGAATTGAGTCAGTATGACACTGAAATCTCCCAAAACAAGTCAGACAAAAGTGATCTTATAAGCGATTACAGTATTTAAGACTTGACCATATATCCCATAATCCGTAACATAGACTTCCTATCCGATAATCCGGGACTCAGGAAAAGTGACATTACATATGGGGTGACCTTATATCGAGGACCGATTGTATTTAATTTTTAAGTTTCGTCAATTTCAATTTTAAGAAGGATGGTTATCCTCCCGAATAACAAACTGGATGGATAAAACGGTGTGAAATAAATTTATCTGCTGAAAGAAAATAATATTCACAAAAGAATCGATTAAAATATAGAGTTTTGAACAAAAGATGTATGGCGACAAAACCGATTTAAATTTTTAATGAGGTACGCTGAATTGATTCTTCCATACACTCTACGTCATCTGTAGGCGACCTAAATTGACTGAAAATCTACTTACTAAGGTCGATTCGGAGGACCGGGGGGTACTGGTATACATTATAAATAGGGCATGTGTATTGCGATCGTCTTAAAATTGTAAGTTAATTCTTGTCAGAACAAGTTCTTATCCGTATAAAATACATACTTTAAAATTTATAAAGTAATGTTACGTTAACACCTTAACTTGCACCAAACCCATACTAATATATTATTTTTTTTAATTTGATAAAAAAAAAACTGTTAGTTCGAATTTTATTTTGTTTTTTAAATAAAACACACAGGTGAAATGCAGTTACAGAGAGCATAGTTAATGTGACGACCTGACATTCCACATCATTGGAAAGTTTTTTTTAGCTCTGGTGAATGGTCTGACAAACTAATAAACATTTTCTGAAGAGAAAGAAAAATAAATTCGTCTTCTAATTCAAAGGTTATTTGATTTAGAAAAAAAAAAAAAAAAAACTATTGAACTGCCCAAATTGCTGTCGGGGGGGGGGGGGGGGGTGCCGACTACTGTTCTACGTCATAAGTGCTTCTTTTTTTCCTTATTTGCATTCTCGTTCCTTTACAGTCGAGGACTAAGCTAAAGTTTATATGTACATCTGATACTTAAACTATTATTGCATAGATATTTTTATATGTCTGGGTATACAGATATATGTGTAAACAGATATGTATACACACACACGCATATATATATATGTTATTTGATCTGAAAATATTACTTGTTTTTATAGTATACATCTTTAAAATGATATCGAGTAGCATATCGAGGTACTTGCTCAAATAGCTCCTTTTAGAAAAGGCGTACTTTAAAAATAGCGTTTTTTGTTTTGTTTTTCTTAGCTTCAGAAAAATTCGGATATGAGATCCACATTAAGATAAGGATTGAAATACAGGCCACCAAAATGGAAGGGAAAACTTTTGCAAAGGGCCTTCATTTATTTTAAATTTTACGGCAGAAGAGCACAACCAGATTTTTTCCACAGGAAGAATTTGATTCATTAGAGTACATTCCGTTTTATTTGGTGTCCACAAAACGGGGAACTTTTTCGATTGATTTTGCTGCCATTTTGTTTCGAGAAAAATCAAACTTTTCGGCTAATTTCGGCGAAATATTTTAAATCCAGGGTTTATCGAAAAAGGCCGCAGGGTGCCCGAAATGAACACAGACTGCAACAAAAAGACATAAGGGCGCACAAAAGGCGGCCTTAGCTTTTTTTTAGGCCGTTGCGACTTTCCGAAAAATCGCATCATCATTAGGTCTAGCCAGGTAATAGTTTTTGATTTGTCGACAGGATAATCCCAGAAAAAAAGAAAGAAAAGAAAAACACCGGTAATGCTGCACTGTGGGTAGAATCAGCGAATCTTATATCAAACTAACTCGTTTTTCTTCTTTTAGTTTCAGGGGAAAAGACTGAAAGCATATGCAAATAAAGGAAGAAGAAAAAAACAAGTTTCTATTCACTTATTCACTAAGACATTTTGGTTTCAATTCATTTGTTTAGTGGTATTTTTAACCAGAAACAAATCAAGAAAAGGAAAAGATTTTTGAGTAAAGAAAATGTTTGATTTTTTAAAAAATAAATCATTTTTTTAAAAATCCTGCATAGTTTTCCTTTGTAAAAAAATCGAAGACCCTAATTTAAAGAGAAAGAAACAAAAAGATCTTTTTAATTTTACCACTGGGTTGATAAAAGTACTTTCAGGTCTTGTATACTTGAAAAGTAATTTAATTCTTGCTGGCAGAAAGAAGACTAGAAAGTCAAATAATTGTTAAATTTACATTTACACATAGTATTGCATTAATATTTTTACTACTTAGTTTAGTGTAAAACTAAAATTAACCAAAAAGGAAATTAATACATAATTATAAGCATTATGCATGAAACAATAATAACAAAATTACACGTTAATTTAAAGCACAAATGAGCAAAAAAATGCAGACATATGTTTCGGGATTGCTTGGAATCCCTTTTTCAATGCGACAGGGAGCTTCTAGATGCAAAACATCCAAATGAAGCAGACAGAACAAGGAAAACAAAGCTTATATAGCCTAAGAATTATCTGTAAACCAATGAGAATAAAGGCAGCGTGAAGTGGAAGTAGAAGTAGCAGGAAGACACCAATAAGAGAGCAACAAACGAATCCAGTTGAAAGTACAGGAAGTAAAAAGGAATAACAATAAAAATAAAGCAAAAAAGACGACAGCATGCATAAAAATTGCAAAAATAATAAAATAAAATACAAAGAATAAAATTGAAATAAAAATAAGTACAGAAACTACCAAAACAAAATGCAAAACAAAGTACACATGTAAAGGAGGGGGAGGGGAGGGAGGGGGGAAGGAGAAAAATAGACACAAAAAAGGAAAACAACAAGAAAACCTAGAAAGAACAACAAATTAAAGAAATTTATGCCAGACCTGTGAAAAATAAGGAGTTGAGGAAGAATCATTAACCAAATTAGAACTATTCCTGTTAATATGATAAGCTTCCCAAAAGTCAAGCTCTAAAGGGGAAGAACATTTTTGAATAATTTTACCAGAATTGAAGTCAAAAGAGTGGTTGGAATTCCAACAATGTTGAGCAATGCTAGACTTATTTAACTCTTGCTTTCGTACATAACCTTTATGCTCATTTAAGCGAATTTTCAGAGCACGTTTTGTCTGCCCAATGTAAGAAAGGCCGCAACGGCAACTAATTTGGTAAATACCCCAAGTGTTAAGGTGATCGACAGGATCCTTAAGAGAAGAGAAGGAAAGTTTGTCACTAGGAGCAAAAACGACTTGAAATTGAAACCTTTTTAGGATTTTAGCAATACGGAAACTGACAGAATGAAAGAATGGTAACACAACCAAATTCTTTCTAGAAACTACATTATTGGTACCAGAAGTTTTCTTAGAAAGTTTGTTATGAATAGAATCAATTAAAGAGTGAGAAAATCCTCTATCAACAGCTACAGCTTTCAGATAGTTGAGTTCAATCTTGAGAAGCTCAGGAGAAGAGCAAATATTAATAGCACGATGGACCAGAGCATTAAAAGCCGAATATTTTTGGTTGGGAGGATGAGACGATAGTCTGTGAGGAGGTAAAGAAACAGCGAAAGGTTTACGATAGACAGAAGTAGTGAAACCAGACTCACTCTTAGAAATAAAGACATCAAGAAACGCGAGGCTACTATTAAGTTCTTTCTCACAAGAAAACTGGATATTAGGATCAATGGAGTTCATAATAGAAAGAGCATCATCAATACCTAACAAGTTACTGTCCGTTAGGACAAAACAATCATCCACATAACGAACATAAAATTGAAATTGCAATTTCTGGAACAGTTTTTCCTCAAAATAATGCATATAGAAATTACTTAAAATAGGACTAAGAGGACTTCCCATAGCCAGGCCATCTACCATAGCATAGAATTTACCATTAAATACAAAAGTGCTCTGTTGCAAGCACACACGAGTAAGGAAAACTAATTCCTCAATTTCCACAGAAGTAAAATGGAATTCAGAAAGCCTTTTCCTGAGGCAAGTCAAAGCGCCATCAACAGGAACATTAGTAAACAAGGAATTAACATCAAAAGAGGCCATAACTGAATTATTCGGAACGAAGTTATGAAGTTTCTTAACAAAATCGGTGGAATTTTTAACAGTGAAAACATTCTGACTCCTAAGTGGAGAAAACACAGAAACTAAATACTTGGAAAGTTTATATGAAGCAGTGCCAATATTGGAAACAATTGGTCTGAAAGGAATACCTGCCTTGTGTACCTTTGGTAAAGCATAAAAACGTGCACAATTAGCAACAGAAGGAATCACAGACCGTTTATCAATCAAAGGAATAGAATGAACAGACTTAACAGCAGAAGAAATAGCTTTTAACTCTTTGTCACTAGGATCTTTATAAATTTCAGAATAAGGACCAGAAGCAATTAAGTCAACATTGTTGGAATTCCAACCACTCTTTTGACTTCAATTCTGGTAAAATTATTCAAAAATGTTCTTCCCCTTTAGAGCTTGACTTTTGGGAAGCTTATCATATTATCAGGAATAGTTCTAATTTGGTTAATGATTCTTCCTCAACTCCTTATTTTTCACAGGTCTGGCATAAATTTCTTTAATTTGTTGTTCTTTCTAGGTTTTCTTGTTGTTTTCCTTTTTTGTGTCTATTTTTCTCCTTCCCCCCTCCCTCCCCTCCCCCTCCTTTACATGTGTACTTTGTTTTGCATTTTGTTTTGGTAGTTTCTGTACTTATTTTTATTTCAATTTTATTCTTTGTATTTTATTTTATTATTTTTGCAATTTTTATGCATGCTGTCGTCTTTTTTGCTTTATTTTTATTGTTATTCCTTTTTACTTCCTGTACTTTCAACTGGATTCGTTTGTTGCTCTCTTATTGGTGTCTTCCTGCTACTTCTACTTCCACTTCACGCTGCCTTTATTCTCATTGGTTTACAGATAATTCTTAGGCTATATAAGCTTTGTTTTTCTTGTTCTGTCTGCTTCATTTGGATGTTTTGCATCTAGAAGCTCCCTGTCGCATTGAAAAAGGGATTCCAAGCAATCCCGAAACATATGTCTGCATTTTTTTGCTAATTTGTGCTTTAAATTAACGTGTAATTTTATTATTATTGTTTACTTGCACAAAGTTAAATTATTTTTATTATGCATAAAAGTCTGTTCCACTTATCCTTCAACGAAATATCAAAATATCGCTAATCTTCCTTCTAGTTAAAATTAGTTGAAAATTACGACATTGTTTAGGAGCTTATCTTAGTTTAAAATACAGGAAGAATTATGGGGGCACTAAAACCTTTCGCTACGACTATATTTGAAGAAAAATGTGAAGTATTTCAATGATTACCAACTGACCAAACAGTTCTTATTTCATTTGTGGTTCAGATTTTGTAGAAAAATCGAAACAGATCAATAGGCGGCCATGAGCATTTCCACTCATCCATATAAAAATAACTAAAATTCACATTTTTTACAAGACATGTTGATGATTTTTCTTTAATTTAAACTGCTCTTCATAAGTGAAAAAAAAAGAAGTTCATTTTGTACAGTAAATGTATGGTTGGTAAAACGTGGAGAATTACAACACTGATTTGATCTATATATTCCAGAAAAAAACTGTTGCAAAACCTAAGAGCTAGTTAAACCACTTCAAACTGTATATTATGTCACATTCAAATTTAAAACCGAATAATTTCAGTTTCCAATGCTTGTTCAGAGAAAACGTATCAGGAATTAATCGCAGGAAATTTCCTTACACACTTAATTGCTTTTTTTTTTTGGGGGGGGGGGGGGTAAATATCTTGAGCCTGAACACAAGATTAGCTGATTCATTTTAAGCAACTTAAAACAAACAAAAGCTACTAAGTACTTCTCATGAAAAAAATGCTGAATGGATTCAACAAAAATTCAACCAATATATTCAATTTGCAAACTCTTGAATGCATGTTTAGCCTTCTGCAGGAGTTAAAATTTAAATGATAATTAGATATAGCGTACACATACATCCGCTTTTTAGGAATAAAGGAATGACCTCATTTTTAAAAGGGTTCTCATGAAAAGGGGTAATCTTTGAATGACGATCAGAACAAAATGGAATAGAGAATGTTTGTTACTGAGACAATTTAGGAGAGATGCCGCAATTTCCCAAAACAAGATGAGAGAGATACAATTAAAATGAATTCATTGTTAATTTCAATTACTTTATCATCTGCGTTCTAGTTAAATTTATATATATAATACGTAATTTATACAATGTATGTATCAATGTATTTTACATTTTAAAATAAGTATCTCTTTTTGCAATGAAGAACTCTGTTAAACCCATTCTGTGCAGCACAAACTGCGAACGCGAACAATCATCTTTCAAAATCACATAGGTTAAAAATAAAAAAAAATATTTTGCAAAATAATACTCCTTCATTTACATAAAAGTCGTCGAACTAAAAATAAGTTTCATAATTGAGGGCTTCTAAAAAATTGTTTTGAAAATGGTGCGAAAATGAACCGTAAGAGGGAGGATGCGAATGGGTTAATGTTAAAAACAAAGCTGCAAAAGACCACTGCCTCAAGGAACAAAAAAGAACAGTGACGGTTTTATTTAGTGCACTGTCCCTACTTCAAGTTGTAAACTCTCGGTCTCTCAAGATCCTGCCATGAATGAACTGTCCAGTGAAACAATACAATAGTACAATCAGAAATCACCACATTTTGTTGTCTCTCTTAAATAATCATAAGTATAAATTATAGCTAAAACAAAGATCTACGATTACTTCCAGCATTGAATCAGCCAGTGATATTTTAACTAACAAATAAATTCGAACAACTCCCAACATTAAACTAGTCTGTACATTGATGAGTATTTACTTTTAAGTTCGTTTTGGTTCTTTGATTTAACATAGTGACACTTCAAAAAAAAAGTCAAAATTTTAACAACCCAAATGAGGGCCAAATTCAAACAACTCCCAACATTGGATCACTCTGTTCATTAATGAATATTTACTTTTCTTTTTGCCTTGGAACTCATTTCATAGGCTAATAAGCCCACTGTCAAGTTAAAATGTCTTACAAGTAAAATTTGAAAAGTGAAAACAAAGTTACACATTTAACATTCGTGAATACTCAGTTTCAATTTCGGTTTTGTTCTGCTTCTCGTATTTCGGCGAGCACGTATGTAGACCGAGGGACGCACAACACCTACCGCTGTTGTAATGATGACATAGGGAATTCGGAACATTCATGAATGAGAAATACAACGTCTTCGAAGCGCCATCTGCAGGAGACTCCTTATGAATAGTGGTATGACTACATTGTTTCAGTTTTAAAGCTGAGCCCTATTTAATGACCATCAAATGAAAGTGAATAAAAAAAAATCAAGCTTTGTTTTTGCACTACTTGATCTTCTTGATTGATGACGTTTTAGAATGCCATATTAAAACAAGAATAACATTTTTAAAAAATCATAAAAGTATAAAGATGAGTTGTTAAGGTATTTGAATGTATATGCATAGTGTTTATTTGTTAAGAGTTGCTGTGAAATGCAACTTGTATAAAGCTTAAAAGCTTGCATTATTGATATTTTATCTAATCTAAAGTTCATATCAAAATGTCAGAACTTTAAATAATATATGAAATGTGAACTTGAATAGCCAAAAGCTTTGTTGTAGTATGTATGAACCGGTTTGTCGATTTAGAAATTTGAAAAACGAGGTTGTTTAGAAGCATGCAATACATGAAAAATTCAAAATAAGAACGTTTTGTTTGCATTACATGTAAAATCATTGCAACTGAAAACATTTAGGGCTTCCGAGCATGAGAACCGACACGAAATCAACCATTTAAAAGCCCTTAGAAGAAAAGGGCTGCAATTCGAATGCTCTCAAGTACAATTCAGGAGTCATCCCACCATTCATACTGATTGTCGTTCACAGATGAATCCGGCCACAGCCTGTGCAGACGAGCGCTTCGCTACCAACACATAACTGATTAAGAACAAGTAAGACTCAGTGTGTACACACGTACCACACACTTATGTACGGATATATTTGCTGCAATTATTGCAAAAACCGAGATCGCTCGGGCGAGACTTCCGCGGTGGAAGGAATCGTTCCACGAGACAGGTCGTCTGCGACCGGGGGAGGACGACGCGAACAGGTGAGGGGATCGGCTCACGATCCCTGGCCCCCCGTGGTCGAAGACGAGAAGCCCATGAATCCGGCTCCGGGAGTCGTGATTTTGGTGCTCAGGCGAGATAGCCTCGGCTCCAGGCAGAGGGACAGCTGGTACAGTTCTTCGTCCGGCATCAGACGACTCGGATCCAACAGGTAGTTGGTCACCTGAGGAAAGAAGGAAAGCTGCAGCAGTTAGTTCAAGTAAAGGTGGGATAAAGTCGTCATACAGCAGAATTGATTTTTGTTATTTTACTTTAGCTTTCAATAATGAAGAATAAAATTGCAAATCGGAAATTATATTAATGGTAACTCTTTAGGTGGATAAATCTGTCCATGTGTTTGTTCATGCAATATTTTGAAATTGAAGCTCCTGTTTCGAATTCTCTCCGAGATTTCCTTCAATGAATTTGACAGTGGAGAAAGCTTTGCCAGGGAAAGTCGGGTTCGTTTCGTCGTCGAAAGTCCGAGCAATCAAATCTTACTTTTTATGGAATTATTTATTAAATAAGTGGCAAAAAAAAAACCTAATTTTCGAATTTTCACAAAATTATTTGATTTTTCACCAAAAAAGGTCAATGTTAAAAATGCTGGATCGACTCCTGTTTACACAAATCTCCAAATTACTTCCTTGTTAATGTTTAAGCTAGGTTTATTGTGTGTATTGTTTTACAGTAGTTCAAGTAAGATTGGGTAAAATGATCATAGTACAGCGAAACCTTGATAACTCAACACCCCGAGGGAACATGAAAATATGTCGAGATAAACGGGTGTCAAGTTTAAGAAGGCTCCGTAATTTCAATTGCTAATATTGGTCTGTACTATTATTTACTTAATATTCAAGTTATAAAAAGTCAATTCCAGTGAATGAAATTATTCCCATGAATTATTTACCTATTATTTTGAAAAGTTATACATTACAAATAAATAAATAGATAAACATAGTACATCAAATCAAAATACCTCATGAGAAAAAAAAATCAATAATTTTTGTTTGTTTTTCCTTCTGAACAGAAAAAAAAAATCCTCAACACTATTAAGCTTGCTAATTTGCAATTCACTTTTTTTTGTGTTCGTAGAAAGCGCCGGATGACATTTACAGCTTTCAACACATCGCGCCAAGACGGAGCTGCAACTTGGTCATCTTCATCCAAACTTGATCCATTTTCAGTATTTGAAGGATTTGCAGTGCAATTTATAGCTTCTAAGATATCTCTAACTTCTAGATTCTCTATCTGAAGTGATCAGCTCAGGGTCAATATTCACATATTCCTCACAAATGGTGTCATCGTCAATACACAAAGTCCTCACAAATGGAATTGTCGGCAGCCATTTAAGTGTATTCGTCACTCAATCAAAAATACCGGAAGAAAAAGTTACTTCATAAGGATACAAAATAGAGATCGGCTAACAGGGGTTCCTGGAAATTGTGTGTCGAGTTAGAGAGTTTTTCGCAAATGGAGGAAATTCATCGCGTCACGTGATAACGGTGATCGCTGATTTGTTTACCAAATTTCTAATTGAGTTCTACGTGGAGTCCACGAAGCAAAGCTAGCTATCTTAAGATTAGATTATTTTCATAGCTTTTTCTGATTATAAACCAAGTAATTTACCTTTCATTTAATCATGATAAAAGAAATTTATTATTTATTACAATAGTTATAGTGTTTTATTTAGTGTTAGTTATATATAACGTAGAACTTTATTTAGTTCTAGTTTTCAACAACGTAGAATTTTATTTAGGCCTAGTTTTAATTAGATGGGTCGAACTCGAAGTAAAGCGATACTACAGCTTCCTTTGTTTACAGCGCTTACATCGCTATCACGTGACCTATGACGCTGTATGAATTGCCTCCATTGAAATTACATTGGGCCAACCATTAGGGGAGGGAAATGTCGACTTACCGATGTATTCAACTTATCCGCGTGTCGAGCTACCGGAGTTCCACTGTACTAAGAGTACATCTGACACGGTACTAAAATTACCAAGTTTAATTAATTAATTACCAAGTTAAGTCTTACATTCAATTTCAGTAATGAATTATTTTATACCCTGTAAAAATAACTAATGATGAATATTTATGTTACTTGAATGTGATTCAGATTACTTTACTTTGATGAATCATTTCTGGATTTTTTTATGTGTTAAAATGATCGTATGATTAATTAATTTATAATTCCAACGTATCCGTTACACAATAATAATGACAGTTCATTATTTGTTCATCAATATCCCAATTCACATGTTCAGAAAATATCACAAACATGACCATTACATGACCAACATATCTATTATGTCATTCAGACACCACACAAAGGACACAAATATAAAAATACAATAAAATAGAAATAGTAAAACTCTAATGATTTCTTATTTTAATTATGTAACCTTTGAAGTATTTTTCTAATTTTTTTCAGAATTTTAAATAAAATCTGTTTTTTATAAACACGGACTCAAACTTGCCCCATGTTTGTAGAACCACCCATATGCTTTTGAATATATATATATATATATACAGTAGAGGCTCGTTATAACGACCACACATTATAAAGACCCTTCCATTATAACGACCAGTGGTAAAAATCCCAACTTTATCCCTATGAACTCTATGTTAACTTGCTTTCGATATAACGACCATTCTATATCGTCTAATCCAATACAGCGACCGAATTCAGCGGACTGTATTTCTGGTATTTTTTCAAATAGAGCATGTTTTCCAAATTTCTAGCTTGATTATTGTTTGCGGAGAGCTGCATGGAATCTTCACTGTTCAGTTCAACTTTGTCAGGGGGGTGGTTTACCACTTATCACAGTAGGGAAAGAATAGAGGAGGAGAAAACGTTTAATTTCCGGGAAAAGGGGTTGACAGATGTATTGGTAGTTTGAATCAAATGTTCCAAGGGTCGATTCTCTGAATTAAGAGGAGTCATGCTGTCCGTGCCAGGTGTCATGTCAGCTCAGAAGTTTTACTTCCAGAAATATAAATGTATTTTTTTCTTCCTATATTTTCTGCGTTAAAATCTGTTTAATATTTTGCACTGATATATTTTCATTTCCAATAATTAAAAACAAAATTATCAGTTAGTTCGAATCTTTGAAAAATATATATTTTTTGTATATTTTTTTTAGAAAATTCTACCTCTTATAGTGACCACTCGTTATAAAGACCTTTTTCTGTGGGACGCAGATGGTCGTTATATCGAGCGTCGACTGTATAAAGTCATAATGTGTGTGTGCATTAAAGTTACCGATCAGATGAAAATTTCATATTCCTGACAGTACATGGAATTGCATTTTATATGAATATAGTAACAGCCCTTTTTGAATTTATCAACCTATGAATACCTCCAGAATATGTATTGGAAAAAAATAAAATAATGCAGTGTTGCTGAGATGTTGTCAGAGACTCCAACCAAAACAAAAAATTTCAAACAAAAAATTCTTTTGCATGCGATTCTATAGATTTTCGACAATTCTTCATTGTTTTAGAGGATGAAACAGCTGATTCCACAGTTCGTTTAACGCTGTTAGTTTTGATCCTTCACAAAATGATTATGAAAAGTAAAATAAAAAACAATGTGAAGATTTTTTCAATCCACATATAAAATTATCAGAATGAACAAAAAGTAAAATCATCCTAACATGAACGCCTTCGCTTCAGAATCAAAGCAACTTATGCATGCGGCACGCACTGAATTAAAAATGGCGCAGTGAAGTTCGCATCCGGTAGAAAATGACCAAAAGTCGCAAAAACCGATTTGCTGTCATTTCAAGGCGTTATTTTAATTTAATAATTTCCACCCCTGCTTTCAGACTGATTACTAAAAACTAGATTTTAAAGTTAGTTTTAAAGCGTTTCTTTAATAAATTAGGTTATTTAAAATCGGGAAACGATCGGAATCGGAGTTTTCCGAGGAATGGATTATGATATGCGTAGTAAAGGATGAAATTCCGTCGAAACTACGGATAAACCATAGCAGTAGGATATGTTGTCATTTCAATTTGTTAAATGTTTAAATGGAAATGTAAATTTTCAGCTGCATTTACGTTGTGTATCCATTTAAAAATCATGAAAAATAAATCGAATGACACCATTTTGAGCTCTCTACGTAAAAGAAAAAAAACTGAAACTAAAAGCAGTGGGTGTTGTTTAATGATGTTGTGGAGTGTTAAACTCTTCATTTTTTTTTTTTTTTTTTTTTTTTTAGAAAAAGCATAGCTCAAAGAGCAGGGACTGATTTTACACAGGGCACTATGGGCACGTGCCCAGGGCCCTCCGATTTTTGGGGGCCCCAAAATAGTTTAAATTCACAAAGAATTTTTTTTTTTAATTCTATAAAACGTTTATTATTATATTATTTTTTTTTTTTTTTTTGTGTGAAGAAGAAAGGAGGTATTTATTTTAGGGACCGTTCAGAAACCACGTGACGTACTTAAGTGCGTCACGTGGTTTCTGAACAATAACTTACTTACCTTTAACATGATTCTTAAACATGTTAAGAATCATTAATGTAAGTAAACCTTTTGATAAAATTATAAAACTGGTTTCTATTTGCATTTTCCGTACGTACCTTTAATGAGTTTTATTGGTTGTACAAGGTGATCATAATTTCAATAAGTAGGGTAATTTTATTATTTGGTTAACATACAAGTGACAGTACTCTTTTAAGTGTTATTAGTGTAGCAAAAAAATTTAGTTTTTCAGTTCAAGCAACTTAGGGGGCCCCATTTTTTTCTGTGCCCTGGGCCCCCAAATTTGTAAGTCGGGGTCTGTCAAAGAGTAAAAAACCTTAAGAATCTACAAGTTTGGCACTTTAGTCTTTTCCGCAAGGAAAATGCGTAGACAAAAGTAGTTAAAAATGACATCCCTCGTTCATTTCATAAGAAATTTTCCATGTTAACGATCAGTTCTCCTATTTGCATCTCTACTAATAATAAAGCAGCAAGTATGTGTGTGTCTGTCTGTCTGTCTGTCTGTGTCCGGCGTAGGGCCTAGACCGTCCGGCGGATTTTCATGAAATGTGGCACGAAATTAGTTTGGAACATGGGGGTGTGCACCTCGGAGAGTTTTTTCTGAAATTCGAATTTGTTCTTTTTTTATTCCAATTTAAAGCCAAAAGTTTCATAAAATAGTCGTTTTCTATGGAAAGGAATTATCGCATCCTTTTGAGCTTGATACCGTTGAAAAGCGCATAAAAAACTGTCCTAGAAAGAGTTTTGTTCTTCGTGCTAAAATTCGACGCCTCTAAATTAACTGGAAAAGAAGTTATAAGCGTTTTTCTCTGTAGTTCGAAATTATTTTTTCACGGTAATGAACTTTAATTTTATTTGAATTGTTACCATGCCGACTGGTTCATGATCCTTTTCTTCTTTTAACGAATTAATATTTATTCTTTGAGGTTTTTATCATTTTGTGGAGCAGCCGATTTTTAATTAGTTAATTAGTTTATTTTTTGAATTTTGATTATTCTTTTTTTAAAACGAATTAAAATGCTGCGCAAGGGTTTTTTAAAGAAATGTTATCCTTTATAGCGATTTTTGTTATTCCAACTTATTATTACTATCTATATTTTTATTTATTTAATTTTTTTTTTCAGTGAATTAGCAAACATGTTATTTGTCTATTTGAACTTAGATGAATGGTTTTTCCGCTTTCAAAGCTTTTCTTGCTGCTGTTAGTTTCTGCAAGCTACAAAATTTTGTCTTTCTGTTTTTCTGTCAATGAATAATATATAAAAACTAATTATGCTAAGAATTTATTAATTAAAACTATTCTAATGGCTTATAATCGTCCTTTTTGTGTGGGTACTTGAACTAAACAAACAAAACGCGTTTTCGTTTTCGTTTTGTTTCCTTTCTTTCTTTCGTTTTTCTATTTTTTATTGTGTGGTTTGTTAAAAAAAAATCTTTAAACGTGTAGGATCGCTGGTTTGATTGCCATGGGTGGCTAATTTTTAATGATGTGGAATGCATTTTAATAAAATAACATAATTTACACTTAAAAAAGTTATAGCTATATACACAATGGCGAGTCGACTGATCTTTTCATTTTTTAACACGGGCATAGCCGTGCGGGTACCGCTAGTACGAAATAATTTACATTTCTAACTGCGATACAGGTCATGCCTTTCCAAAACGCATGATTTTCTTCTAAAAGGACTGTTCAGGACTTCGTTGAACATAGAATAGTCTCTGGTTGGGAAAATTGACAAAATATTTACCGCCCAGAAATCAGCAACCACAAGGGGGTTGGTTGATCGCTCACTTAAAAAAAAAGTTGTGTAGTGCCGTTATGTTCTGGTTTTTAAGCCATCGACGCCTCAAACCCATTTCATTCTGTTTGAGACTTCTCCGCTCAGAAATGCAACGCTTTTTGTAGTATTCCCATTTGATCAGGCCGCACTTCTCACACATACACATCAAAAGTTCCATGCAAAGTCGCAGGCTAGTATAATATGTAAACTGCAAGTATTTTTTATTGCAAGTTCGTAATAGAATCCTATATCAGTAAGATTTTATGCATTGCTTTCCAAAGTCAGAATTTTTGATGACTTTGTAAGGGAATGTCTGCCACTACAGGGTATAAAAATTATTCATGCAATATCTTTATAGTAAAATCAGACGCTTAATAAGGGTTGTTCTACGATTGCAATTTAGTAGCCTTTTCAAAAACCTATTCCTGTAATAACAGCTCGTATGTTATGTCAAGGCTCGTATATTATATGTAGCGAATGTACAAACCTTTGGACTCATCTCTATTTTGTAGGGGGTCTGCTGAAAATGTCGGATTTCTCGAATCACGTGAGCAATCTGAAATAGAACAGAGCAAAGCATAAGTATAGAGCCCCTAGCATCGGTTATCTTAAAGTGGTATCTGGGCTGGTATTCGTATCTTACACAAATATACAGATACTAGTCTACCCATGAGGGATTGAACACTCATTTGAGAGAAAGGACATTATGAGGAAGAATAGAAAAAAGTAAACTGGTGTTGGTACAAAAGAAAGCATGTCCTTGAACACATCAGTACAAATAGCTGTTACAATTTTTTTCCACTATTATTTAGATATTCAAAATAATAAAATAATCACATTAATAAGGATAATTACTTTTGTTATTAGCATACATAGCATTAAAATACAATAACAACACAGTTCCATTTCCTAAAATATATTACTGCTGGTTGGTTATGCTTACATTCGTATTATAAATGAATGTGTAGAGCCTAACGATTGAATAAGTTAACTAACGCAGAGGCTCAGCTAAAACTTTTCAATTTGTACACAATAAAAACATAATTGTTTCTTGTTTATTTACTTTATAACAGATGGCGCCAACATACACAACACCCATTTGGCATCCATTGAAGATAAAATCCTCTTAGATTATTTTAAATCTCAAATTTAAGAGAAGCGGTACAATTTTAGACCGTTTATCCATTTTTCGTCATTAGGCGGCACGATAATCTTTGAAATGAGAGGTAAATCATGGAATTCGATAAAGGAATAAGGAAGATCTCGCGGAGCGATAGAAAAACAGGCCAGAGAAAAAATATATGTAGATAGATGTCTGCCTCACACAAGGACGCTGATGGGAACTTGTGATGATTTGCCAATTAGTTTTTGGAGCAAATCCATTCGAAGGAGGTGGTGCAAGCGAGCGTTTTTCCTTATTAGTGTGAGTGCTACATATCAAGAATTCAAAGAAAATTTAATGTAAAAGTGGACCTCAATATGAACAGGAGCAGATTACATTTTGGTACCCCCTTTCGCTCCAAAGGGGGTGGGGCAATCAAACCTTTTATTAGTTTTTTGTGGGCGCTTAATTCATGACGTAGTGCATAAGAATCAACCCCTTATCTACTGCATTATGATCTGCAATAATTTTTTTACAGATTACAGAGATAGTTTGTCTAGGTATTTACACTGAAAATTAAGGCATTTACATAAATAAAATGCTCAGTCTATAAGTATTTATTTCTTTACAGTTAATAAGTGCCACAGAGTATTTACCCTGTGAAATTAATTACGTACACTTTTTAATCAAAATATTTCGTCAAAAAGTTTTCTAAGTCCTTTACTAACATATTAAGAAAATCAGTGACTTGTTCTTGAATTTTGCTGCTTTTCTGGAGCGAAACTCTACGGGAGCAATCTGAACAAAATGGAAGTTAAAGAAACAGCATCGGTTTCAAAACTATCTATGTTCCTTTCCTCGCTAAAATGCTCTTTACACAGAACCCTTGCTGATATGTATCCTGAAAAGGAGGAATGTAAAGACTGTCCCGGCAAAGTACCATCAGAATATTGGTAAAAATGATTGCTGGGATGGAATTTATAGAGAATGGTACTTGTAAGTACCGTCGATAGATAAAGGGTTAAACGAAATTCGGTACACACATACATCCTGCCACGAAGTAATGTTGATTAAATTTTTGCACCATTCGCTATAACAGGGGTGGAGCAATCGAACTGTTTTCTCGCAAAGCGAATATCCAACAACTCAAAGAATTGTATTCAGGTGCCAATCCCGCAAGGGAGCAGAGACTTTGTTTTGTATTGCATTGTTGCCATTTTACCTACAAGTTAACAAATAAAGTAATTAGTAACATTTTTACTCTTTGCTGGTAACAAAACCTTTAAATTAGTTCATCTTGGTTTGAAATCGCTTTTCTTTTTATATACAATGTTTTTTTTCGATAAGGGTTTATACCAAATAAAGATATTTGGCAAGTAGTAATATTCATAAGAAAGATATAGAAAAACATTCTGTGATGGCCGCAACAGGCTAGCTCAGTCTATCTTTCCGACTGCTTTTCGGAAAAGTTCACACGTTAAGTCGAACGCTCGGAATAACTATTTCCTAGGAAACCCTGTTTTAAAATCGATCAAAGCACCATACAAAATATTTTCACTGTTACTAAACTATTGTTTCTTCTTAGTTTTACAGTTATATTTTCCTTTCTTTCTATGAACTATTATGCAACATGGAAAATAAATATGCTGGCCAATTTTATGGTTTTGTTACCCTACTAACGACTACAGAAAGGGCTTCGCCATTTTCTTTCGGATCTTAGAAGGGGTTCGCAAGGAAAAAAAGGTTGGGAACCACTGTTCTATAGCAATCTTATTAGGACTACTGTTTTTAATATTTTTAAAGATAAGCAGTATCGCAACTGGCATGACATGAATGGTCGACGCCAGCCCAAAGAACAATTTCCCTACTGCAAGTGCAAAGGAGCTATTAAAATTTGATAGAAATTGTATCAGCGGCATCTCACTGTTATGAGAGTCGGCAACGACCCAACCCGCCTTCTTAATGAGGAAACTGTTGCACACCTTTTATGCAGCTGTGAAGTGTTTTCTGCTTATAGGTTTGAACACCTCACCATATTATTAAACCCTTGGAGATTCATGACATTCCTATCAGGTAATAGAAAATTATTTCACGTTAAGAAATCACAAATTAGCATTAAAATGCAGACATATGTTTCGGGATTGCTTGGAATCCCCTTTTCAATGCGACAGGGAGCTTCTAGATGCAAAAACATCCAAATGAAGAAATTTGCAATTTCCATGTATTTTGGCATTTTTATACACGCTGTGGTCTTTTTTGCTTTGTTGTTAATTGATATTCCTTTTTTACTTCGTGTACTTTCAACTAGTTCGTTCGGTGCTCTCTTATTGGTTCATCCTTGTTACTTCTACTTCCACTTCACGCTGCCTTTATTCTCATTGGTTTACAAGTAAATCTTAGGCATTATAAGCCATTTTTTTTGTTGTTTTGACTGCCTCGATTGGATGTTTTTGCATCTACCTGTTGCATTAAAAAAAGGGATTCCAAGCAACCCTGAAACATATGTCTGCATTTCAATGCTAATTTGTGCCTTCTTAACGTGAAATAATTTTTTATTACAGTCGGCTGAAATCTGCGTCAGCTATGGCTCTCTTTTAGATATTGTTCAATCTGGAATTCTCTAATAAATAGATAAATTTGGAAGTTTACTGGGCTTTGTTAGCTTGCGTGGAAATCAGGCCTTGTTGCAAACAGACACGTATGACATGTCTCAGTCTTATGTTCGTTTGGTACTCGAGACCTAGCTGCTGTGTCCATAGTTGATTCTGAGCACAAAAAAAAAAAAAAAAATCTGAACTTTAGATGACATTTTCGGAAAAGGCATGCATTACGTTTTTTAAAATGAAAATTATGTAATTAAGTGACTATTTAAGGTAGCATATGTTATAATGCCTTCTAATTTTGAAACCGTTTTAAATATTTACAGGATGCAAAAGGGCTGTAACGCACGGCACGTTCCTTTTCAGCGAAGCACGTGCTCGATGTCGGCATGTGCTTCCTTCCAAAATATTAGCTTTTACTTATATCTTATAGAAGTTAAGGACATTCAATTAAAATATTAGAGAGTTTTTAAAGTTAATGCACATTTGTAGCCGATTTTATGGTGCAATTGAAAAAAGAAATCTCGCAACAAGGCATTTTGATTAATGCGTGATATGGTGAAGGAGGGGGACAGCTAAAAATCTCATTTGCTTACACTGTGAAATATGCAATGACCGGTTGCGAAGTGATAAAACTGGTTGCCAAGAATTTTGCTCATACAGTAAAACCTTAAGCTTAATTTTAAGGCATTGGGAAATTATTAAGAACATTTGTTAAAAATCGGGAGAAATAAGCTAAAATTGGAAGATCGAGAGATTGGCTGAAAAGCGGTAAGCCCTTTAATAATTGCTACAGTTGGCAACTTTGTATCGACAAACAAATATTCAGATTCATTAAATGAAAGTTTTTCGGAAAACCGAATTAATATTCAATATTCGGATCACTTTCTCTAAATATTTCGAAAATTTTGGAGAATTTCGGATCCGAATCATCCTTGTGTGTATCAGACACTTTAACCCTCTCGTGCATGGAAACCTCATATGAGGTTACCAGGAAAAAATAAATAAATAAATATTATTTCAACTTATTTTAATCCACAGTTGTAGAATAGTCCAGCATAATGATCAAGTAAACTTTTTAAAAGCTGCAAAAGATGGCTGCACGAGCTGAACAATTCAATTTTAGGACTTAAAAATAGCCATTTTGTTTCAGCACTGTAAGTCAAAAAGCGATACTTGTAGAAGGACTCGTTCTGCACTTTCTTTGAAAATATCGAGTAAGTAAAATTATTTTCTTTTTTTCTGAATCATTTTGATTAAAATAGGTATAAAATGGTCTCATAATAGCAATTTTCTGGTTAATTAAGGCCTTTTCTATTGAGAACCTCAAATGAGGTTACCATGTAGTTGTAGTAGCTAACAACTTCGGCTGCATGCAAACCTCATTTGAGGCTACCAGTACTGTGATTAGCATCAATGCTTAGTCCTACAAAGGCACTATTTTCTAAATCAATGGTACTTTAAATATATAATTATAATAATAAATTATTGTTTATTGTCACACTTTTTGCAATTCATAAACATTAATTGTATGACTAATTATTTTATATTATTATTTATGTATTGGTAGGTCATTTTTCAAAATTGTAATTATAAATTTTCACAAATAATATTGTTAGTAAATTAAACCTGTTTTTATTTTCTTTAATTTGTTGATATGGTTTTCGTTATTTTCTTTTAGCCTTTGTACATTCTATGATGGATGATAGGTTGAGATATAAATATAGCAGACCAAAAAAACGGGTTGAGTCTCAAAAGGAAATGGAAGTAATTATGGATCAACCTTCTGATTCTGTAGATGATCTTTATGAAAATGATGCTGAGATTGATTGCTTTCCAATTCAGAATAATGTGAGAGAGTCATCAAGTGATGGACAAAGATCTGAAACTGTAACAACAGAATCAGATAGTGATAAGGCTGGTAGTGACAAAAAAAAAAAAAAAAAAAAATCAACCCTGCTACGAAAGCTGAAAAGAAAAAAAAGTTTGTAAAAAGAAACAGACGTTGGAGGGCTAACAAAGATAATGATTTCTCAAAAGAACCACCAGAATTTAAACCTGAAAAAGAAAAACAATTTTTTGGAGAAACTCCTTTGGATTATTTTTACAGGCTGATTCCCGACTTTACTTGGAAGAAATGTGCTTAAAAAGTAATTTATATGGAACGTAGAATGGGAAAGAAAGTTTAAAAATTTCTCTTAGTGAAATGAAAGTGTTTCTCGGTATAAATTTAGTAATGACATATGTGAGGTACGCTAGACTTCTTCAGTATTGGAGTACGGTCGGAGACTGACGGCTAGGCATTATAGCAAACTACATGTCTATAAGCAGATTTGAAACAATTAAACGTTATCTTCACTTTTAGGATAACACTAAGATCCCCGTAGATAACAAAGACCGCCTGATACGGTTGCGGCCTTTTTTAGATCTTCTCCATAAAACTTTTCATGAAGCGAGAACTCCAGAAGAATCTCAATCAATTGATGAAATGATGGTACCATTTAAAGGTCGTTCCAACCTAAAGCAGTATACAAAATCAAAACCCAAGCCATGGGGATTCAAAATATGGGTTCGTGCTGGAGTTTCTGGTTATGTTTATTGCTTTGAAATATTTCAAAGAGAAAATGGTAGTAGAAGTCCTCCATCTAAAGAATATGGTGCAGCTGGTGATGTAGTTTTGCGATTGAGCCATGATTTAGCTGGGAGAAATCATAAATTGTACTGCGATAACTTATTTACTTCCATTCCCCTTATTAAAGAACTGAAAAAACAAAAAAATAACTTTGTTGGTACAATTCGAGCCAATAGAATGCTAGGCGCAGATGAAAAGTTGAAGGATGCTAAATCTCTTCTGAAAGAAGGAAGGGGGTCATTATCTGTGACTTCTTTTGGGGAAAATATAACTGTGACTCGATGGGTTGATAAAAGCATTGTGCATGTAGTTTCATCATTTGCTGGAGCGCAACCGATGGACAAAGCAAAGCGTTTTTCTCAGACAACCAAATCATTGATCGACATAGCAAGGCCAAATGCAGTACGCATTTACAACCTTCATATGGGAGGTGTCGATTTAATGGATTCCCTTGTGGCACTATATCGTCATTCTCAAAGAAATAGACGGTGGTATATGAGAATATTTTTTCATATGCTGAATGTTGCAGTAGTCAATGCTTGGCTACTTTGGAGAAAAGATGGAAAGGAAAAACATGATTTGCTAGAATTTAAAAGTTGCATAGCATCAAGCCTCATTTACACAGGGAGCTCAATGATACCAAAGAAAAAAGATAGGCCGAGTAACAGTCCTTCTTCTTCCTTCGACTCGACGATAAAAAAAAGAAAATTATCAAATGTCGCCAAAGAGTTGCGGTTTGATAATGGTAACCACTACCCGAAGAAATCAGAAGGAAAATTTGGCTTAAAATGCAAGAATGGAAGCTGCAAAAGCAAAACGCGATACACTTGTGGCCGCTGTGATGTTTATTTATGACCTGAATGCTTTGAAGAGTTTCACGAAAAATAATTTTTTTTCTTGAAGTGTACCCTTTGTTGCATATAAGCCTCATTTGAGGTTGTGCCTGTAATTTCTTTAAAATTAAAAAAAAGGAATAATTCTAATTTATTTCCTGTTTTCTGATTGATTCAAAGCTAAATTGTAGGTTAAAATATTTTTTTTGATAATTATTTAATAATGCATGCATGAGAGGGTTAATGTATCTAACCGTGTGCACGCTATAGGGATCTCGCTGGTTATTGCAGCGTTAGTATTTCGAAATTAAATGACTTAGGGGACCAAAGTATGTATTTGACCCCTGATGAATACAATTGGTTTCATTAAAGTTTCACCTCAAAGTGGGATGTGATATAAATGAGTGAATTATCGTATTGTATGTTTATCAATCAAAATATTGCCTCAAAAAAAATGAGAGAGAAACTACAGAACTGTTGCTTTATTTCAAAATGTATAACTGATGAAAATTCATTCAAATTAATTCCTATTTAACTATATGCCCTTAAGAGAAGCAAGCAAGGCAATTGGATCTCAAAGTAGTTTTCTGCGCTGAGGCTCTTCCTGGTGTAAAGGAATTAGATTAGCAGCAAGATATATCCATATAAAAACCATTTCCCGAGTTACACCTGATTTTATTTCACAATTACAAGCAATGTCAGCAGAAAAGTCAACCTTTTTTTAACATCGTGGCCGCTAACCTGTTAAGATACCTTCGAGGTATCTGAAAAACATGAAACGTGCTGAAGTTCTTTCTATTGTGAAGCAACTTTCTTTGTTGTACAAAAACAAAAACTTCATTAAAGAGTACATTTTCACTTTTTTCCTCCTGAAACAACTATTTATCAATAACTATTTGATAGTCAATAATTACTCTGATTTGGTATGTAAGTTTATATTTTCAAAGCATATAAACTGTTTCGTGTCATACTCTTGGGAGTAGCTGGATTGAAAGTTTTGCGTGGGCGTAGCAAAATGGAGAGCTTGAACGTCCTCCATTACACAAGGTGCTATATAGATAGGATGGAAATAATGCTTAACACTGAATTATTGATGTCCAAACGAAAAGGCAAAATCACACAGAAAATTAAACCAAGAGAGTTTTACAACAGTGGATGCAATCGGATTTCGAACTCCGTAAAAAATCGCGACTCTTGCGTAAAAAGCAGCTAAACTCCTTAAATTTTACGGATAAGCCCTAAAAGTTGGCAAGTGTGGCAACTTAATTATCCCAGGTACAGTTGCAACAAGCACGGGCAACTGCACCTCAGGACAATATACGAAATTCTTATGCATCATGGCAAGCGCGGGTGCCATCTTGTAGAGGTGGTTGAAGCAGGTACTAACATATTCATATTAATGTGTTTTTCTCCCTAACAATAAATCTTTTCACTTTGATATTGTCATCATTTATACATACTGATAGCACAATAACATGCGTTAAATTTCCATTCCAGTCCAACACAATTTTTCTTTGCTGGGGAGCGTATAAAGGAACAGATATAAAAGAGAGAGAGCTCACCATCCTCATCTTGGAAAAGTTGAGCAGACCCTCGTCCGTGAAGTTGGGTGTCCCTTCCTCGATGAAGGACAGGTCCGTCAAGTACATGCCCAAGTAGGGGATGCAGGGGGGGTCGCACCTGTTGGAGACAACACCCATTATGCACTATGGGACAGGGGAACATCACATTACATGAAGTCAAGGAGAATTAAACTTGAGTGCCTGTATTATTTTAAGTTGCGTACGCCTCCCTAAGCCCAGTTGAACCTTGAAGAATACGGAAATCTATGAAATGTAGACATTTTTCTCATTTCAGTTTTAGTAACTTTTGAGATTTTTCTGCATCTGAGTTCGACATTTTGCCCAAATTGCATTTAAACCCTCTAACTTGAATGCTGAATAAAAAAATATAAAGATATTCGGATATTTTTACATAGTTTTATGCCACCCAAGATTTAATTCAAGACTTACTAGAAGCTTTATTAAAAAATAAATAAATAAAAAGAGAAAACTACACTTAACAACATTATTCATGACCTAGACAATGCTATGAGAGGTTTTGAGCTAATTGATTTTATATCCGAATAGGAGTGATGTGTATGTATAAAATAAAAAAACGTTAAACTCATCTGCCACAAACAGAACTCAATGGAACATATGTCAATTATTGAAATAAGGTAAAGCAGGTAGAATTGGAGCGCAATCGAAAAACATGATCAAAAAGAATAAAAATGTTAATTTTTTGCAAAACATTTGGTTAATAGTATAGATTAAAATTCTTCTGCATGCATCTCCGTCTCTCTTTCCTTCTTATGCTGTCAATTAAAACAACAGCATTAACAAAACTAAGGCACCTATTTTTCCCTTCTCTGCTTAGTGCAGGTGAGATTGCAAACATGGGTGCTTCACATGTATGGGAGATGACTTTCGATAACCAAGTAGATAATAATAATAATAACCATTGTTAGGGCAAAAACTATTGCAGTCGATGCCCATTAAATTGAAATCCCTTACCGGACATGTCCCTAATAATACAATATTTCACTGTTAAAAATTTCCGTAAGAAAATAGTAAAATAACCATTTATTTGATTGTTGTTTTACCATATTTAATTACAACAGTTGAATAACCATTAAAAAGATGGTACTCAAACCACTGATTGCGAAAAAAATCGTTTATTCTCTGTTTATCCTAAAGAACGTTTAACTAACCGTAATTTTCAAGCGCTCAATAAGAATCGGGGGTCCATCTTGGTTGCGAAATCTTACAGGCCGTACGTTGTTGTTAAAATATGAATACAGATTTATCAGTTCAAATACGCTTGTGTATATAAAAAAAAGAAGAAAAAAAAGTGGCTTAAGCAGTGGTTACTAAATAGAAAGACATACACACGTAAATCAAAAATTGGAGACATCGGATTCCCGAACTGGTTACGAATGAGCGAACCCATCATTTGAGCTGCTGAAGCTTGTTTGTATTTTAATTTTTGCAGCAAATAAAATGATTTTCGTCAATATGCAGTTAATTTAGACCAAAGATGGCTTTGGATCCTATCAAAAACTGAAATCTCAATTTTAATGTAGTTTTCCTGTTGAAAAATAAGATTTATTGATAAATAAACGACCGCTTTGTGTGGTGCAGATGACCGAATGGTTAGAAAGCAAGGTTGGTATACCATACAAACCGGGTTCGACTACCGCAGGCTTCGTTTACGGTTTCTACGCCTCGAAATGGTTTAAAAACGGTAAAAATTTTGTTTTGAAACTATTTGTAAATGGTTATAAAACCGTAAAAACTTGTATTTGCGGCTTTTTATCCAAGCTGGTTGGAAATGGTTAGGTCCCGTAAAGATGGAAAAATGTTCCAAACCGTAAATTTAACGGTTAATTAGATGGACAGACTGCTGCCGGTCATTTAACCGTAATTTCATGATGAAATTTCTAACAGTGTTCTCCTTGCCTTGATCCTGGTGAGGCATATAAATATTCCCTTAGCGCAACTTATTGACCAACAACTCCCATCAATATCCTTAGGATTATTTTATAATCAGGGGTCGATCCAGCATTTTTTAAAAGGCTCCGTTTTTCGTGAATTTGAAGAGATTTTTGTGAAGAGACAAATACTTTTGCGAAAATTGAAAATTTAAATATATAGTGAGAATTACATTATGAGTTGCCACTTTTTAAAATAAATAATGGTGCAAAAAGTGCGATTTGGAAGCTTGGAATTTTGTGAAGGGTCCTTTATGATTGATTAAATTTTATGAGGGGTCCGTTTTGATTGATTAGAAATTTATGAAAGGTCCAAAAACGGACTTGAATTTCCTCTGGTGCGACCCCTGATAATAATTCATTTCCAATTAATGCGTCCTTAGTACAGAATGAATCCTCCGCCTCTCTTACCTAGCCTATGTAGCCTAAACTTATAACCAGTAATACTTACTAAATCTGTATCATTTTCTGAAATCCAAATTTCAGTAACTTCAATAATATCCCCTGCAATAACACTTTTCAGTTCATTCCCAATCCGCTTGTCTAGTATCTCTTATGGTGCCTCAAATAACTATATTAGGATAATTTGAGGCGAGATGCCCCGAGTAGTATGCTCACATCAGACTATCAAATAAGAAAATGCAAATTATGTGTATTGTTTATTTACGAACCGAGTGCTGCATTGTGTGAAATGCTTTGTTTTTGTAGCAAAAGAATCAAAGATATGAAAGTATTTTGTGGATTCACTTATTATTTTGACGGAAATGAAGATTCGTTGGGTCTAGCTTGCAAAGTGAGCACAAGTAATTATGTTCACATTCGAAAATCGTAATGTGAAAGCAAAACTGAGTTTATTGAAGCATCGGGAAGGTAAAACCAGATAAATTTGATATTTATGGTAAAGGAGCATCTCCCTTCAACAAAAGGGAAAGACGTTCCAGTTCAGAAAAAGGAGAGATACCCTACCATGTATGATGTAGTGACAGGTTCCCCACTGTAATTTTTTTAAAGATTTTGATAATTCCATTAGTTCTGTAAGCATTGTTACTTAATTAGTTGTACATCAATTGCTTTTTCATTTATTGTATACATACAATGTTGATTCAGTTTATGTACATTGTTAGTTTATTGTATACATAGTGTTACTAAATTTGTTTTATATAGAGTCATTTAATTTAAATTAAATACAGTTTTAATTCATTTATTGTGTATAAAGTAGCACATAATAACATTATATAGCTCTGTGAAACATAAAAGCTTAACAGAGTGTGTCATCGCAAAATCGTCTTTTCTTATATTCTACTCAGTTACTATAGGTTAATATTTATACAATTAACCATAAAAACTTTCTCATTTAATGATTCTTTTGTGTGAACAATAAATTCACTTAATTTACTGTTTTGAGTGTTGAATGAAGGAGATTTATAAAAGAAAAATTTCAGCAGAAAGTAGGGGATGTTGGCGTGAAGAAAAATCTAAGAGGAGCAATCAAAATGATTAGGCTATGGCTATGAAATATAGATGCTCACCAACTGTTTACACTGCCTTGAAAATTACTTTAAAACCACAAGCAACTATTGAACGTATGAAGGTTTAATTATGTATCTTGAAATATGCAACATTACAGGAAAAAAGGACAAAATTAAAAGTTTAAAGATGCAATGTCATTTTTATGTTTTACCTTCAAAACTTAGATGTAGGTTAGGACTTCCTACTTCATGTTATTTTATAAAGCTCTATCTTGTTTAAAGATAGAGCTTTAGTTTTAATGATCTTTTTGAAGTCTAAAGGCAGGGCTTCAAAAAAGCCGGCTTTTTTTTCTTTAAAAACCAGACTGGCTGTCTTTTATTAAAAAAAGACCGATCTTTATTTTTTAAAAGCCCACAATTAGCACCTATACTATGTTAGTTTACGTTGCTATTGTACATGTGTGTAAAATGAAGCTCAAATCTTTTTTTAATGGAATTTATTTAAAATGAGATTCAGAATCGTGTTGTTACACAATCCTGAATGTATTTTGCAATACTGATTACAATTTTCGGGTTCATGTGCTCAATTTTCTGAGACTCTCTTATTAAACCCTCGCTTATTATTGTAGCTAGTACACAACAGATCTTTTTCAACACAAAAGGAGAAGGACAATAAAGGTTGGGAGAGGATGAAATTCCAAGTCTTCTATTGTCAAGTATGTGTCAGTTTGCAATACCACAAGTGGACTTTTGAAATGTCAGTAAAAAATTAATTGTTTAAATTGTATTAAAAATAAATTGTTTAACTATTTTTGAATCTAAATGAATTTCTAATAAGGAACAATTTTCGATTTGCTAGTTTTGTAATGTATCATTTTCATTATTATATAATTTTCATACTTATTTCAACTATTTTGCGATTGCAGCAATAATTTAATTGTATTAAGATATAAATATATTTTATTATTTAATACTTTTTTGGGAAAAAAATTATTATTTTTTAAATAAAAGCCGATTTGTATTGAATAAAATCCGACTTTTTAAAGCCGTTTAAATCAAAAACAGCTGGCCGAATTTTTTTTGGCTGGGCTAAAATCTGGCAGATCTGTTTAAAGGCGGTAAATATTGTTTTGGTATTAAACGTTAATGTTCTTTCATGGTATTAAACGTGGAGTTTATGGTGAAAACGTGTTAATATTGCTTAACCAGGGGTCGTGCCAGAGGAAATTCACGCCCTTCACAAAACTCCAATCATTCAAACTGAACTCCTCACAAATTTCGGAGCTACGAAACCATATTTTTTGCAGAATTATTTAGGTCGATTCCGCAAGTTGCAAGGTGTGAAAGTAACCAAGAAAGAGTCTTCACACGGCAGCTTAGAGTGCACTAGTTGAATCAACCAAACCGCCTCGTCTAAAAGAGGACACATTTTTGTTATAAATAGGAATACAAAATTTCCCACAATTTCTTCTATGAAGGAACTGCATTCAACGTTTTATCAAAAAAAGAAGACATTTAATTTTATGACATATTTTAAGTACACGCATTGCAAATAAAATTTTTCTGCCAACTGCCAAGATTGTGCCCCATCCACAATCCATGAAAAACAATCTAATTAATTCAAAGCATTGACATTCACAGAAAAAATAAATAGTGGAGACAATAAACAATCAAATAATTAGAAAAAATTAAGAAAAAAAAAACAGATGATAAATAAATCAATTATTAGCTAAGAAATATAAACAATGCAGATAATAGATGAATTAATTATGTTACCTGTGGAGAGCGTCTCTCATGTTCCTAAACCTCCCGTCTGCAGAGACGAGGGCCTGGAGCTTGTCGATACTCTGTTTCGTCTGAAAAGAGAACAATGGATTCATTCACCACCCTGTCTCAATTTAGATTCCTCTTTAAACCTCCCCAAATCCGCGTATTTCAAAACTGCTTCATCATTTTAAAATGCCCCTTTACTTATGTTTCACTGACTTTTACAAAGTGCAGATTTTGAATATCATGTACTCTAAACCAGTTGTCCTCAACCTTTTTCGGCTTGTTGCCCATTAGTAACAAAGCAGTTATTTGAATTAGGCTTCAAAACATGACTGTTAACATCTAAAGCATATGTATGCTTTATCCCTTGTTGGTTCATTTTTGTACAATCAAACAATGTCTGAAAATCGCCATTTTTGGACTGCAAATGCGATTGTAGTCCAAAACTGTTGTTATGATACATCAAGCAAAAGGACTGCTTTTTTCTCCACTTTCAATGAGATTCTTCTGAGTTTGTGAATTCATTAGAACATGAGCTATAAACCTTTTTTAAAGGCATTCCTTAACTCAAATCATTTTTCAACACATCCTCAACTCCTCCTGAAGTATTTTATTTAGGTTTTTCTCATTTACTGTAGTTTGCACTTTCTATTTATTGTATGCAGTACAGGAATGACTAGTATTTTTTATGACATTAATACGTTAGGTGTGTACATACGTACACTATTTAGCCAAAAGTCATGGCCCACTCTTAAACATTTTTTTCAAATTTTTAGAAATGTGAATACATAATAAAACGTTCCATAATTTTGTTAATATAAAAGGCATGGTTCACCACTTACTTTCTAGCAAAAAATTTTATCACGTGAGCACTTAGGGGACCAGCAACAAATTGAAGAAAAGCGAGGCTGTTTTCGTACTTCCTCGTATACTACTTGAAATAAACTCAATTTCACACAACAGTTTACTAGTCTATCAAATTTTGTAAGACTAATATGCATAGTTACGAAGTTACAAGCATTTCTTTCCAAAGTACCAATTTCTTCAGCATGTTTTTGACCCTTAACACACAGAGTTTTCACATAAAAGTTGTTTGGAATTGTTTTATTGAAGAAATTTAAAAAATAAATAATAATATTTAAAAAATGAGCATTTCAAAAAATTAACTTTTTTACAGTTCGTGCATGAATGATAGCAATTTTTAACTTGCATAACTTCCCTGAGTGTATATTTTAATGTTAAACAGTCAAGAACTAGTGCATTGTCGGAAGGTAAGGATTTATTCCTATGAGGGGGGGGGGGGGAATATGTACATTACTGTAAACGGATTTTTTTGGACACCTAATGTATCATTGTAAGAAGGAAATAAACTATTTTGACGATATTAGGAGCATCAATGCCCTTCAGGCACACCTTGTTCACGACAAATAGGGAATTCATAAATTCAGTAGAGTTCAATTTTGCACACAAATGTGACGATTCTATCCTTTCTCACTTTATACTTTTAATTTTACAACTTTTATTGAGGCTCATTGTAAATACAGAGAACGTGGGAATACTGTGGGTCTGCCCATCAAACAAAGTTTGTTAAATGTAGAAAGTAATGACATGATGGCATGGAAAGAGACCAAGTGATTGGAGGACAAATTAGACATAGAGGAAATTATTTTTGTGCTTGTCACAGTCTTCACCAAACCGGCCATTGCTTATGGTGAAAGGTATTTGAGAACGATAATGAAAGTTACATGATTTTTTTAAAAAATATTCCTCGGCAGGATGGCGATATGATTAGTTGTAGTGTTTCTTTTAATATTTACTTTTCTATGATATTTGCTTATTTCTCTTTCGTTTCCAAATGTGTCCTACCCATGAGGGAAGAATGGGACAAAATTCTCATCATTTGTAATGGTGGCAATTCATACAGCGTCATAGGTCACGTGATAGCGATGTAAACAAAGGAAGCTGTAGTATCGTTTTACTTCGAGTTCGACCCATCCAATTAAAACGAGGCCTAAATAAAATTCCACGTTATTAAAAACTAGAACTAAATAAAGTTCAGCGTTATATACAATTAACACTAAATGAAACACTATTACTATTGTAATAATTAATAACTTTCTTTTATAATGATTAAATTAATTGTAAATTACTTGGTTTATAATCAGAAAACGCTATGAAACTAGTCTAATTTTAAGATAGCTAACTGTGCTTCATAAACTCCACGTAGAACTCAATTAAAAATTTGGTAAACAAATCAGCAATCACTGTTATCACCTGACGCGATGAATTGCCTCCATTAGTCAAAAGTAATAAAATTATTCTACCTTTAAATGCTATTCATTGATACCATTCAAATCTAAAAATAAATAGAGGATGTGTCACCTCGGAACACAAAAATCTGTTGTTTCTAATGCCACTTGGGTATTCAAGCTCCCCTTCGCGGAGCGATTAGGATTTAAGGCGATAAGGGAACGCTTTCCATTTTTATATTCGAGCACCGCAGCGGTGGAAGTACGACTTGGAACGTGATGTAAGATAAATGACCCGGTAGTGGACAGAGTTAAGAAAATTTTCGCACTCTTTCACGTGGCAAAATATTTTCAAGGGACTTACATCAATGTTTGCATATTTAGCTTAATCGCCAACTATTTCGCTAAAAATGAATGACCTATAAAATGTCATTTGATGAAAAATTTGGATTTTTACGTCAAATTTATTAAACGCTTCATTTGTATCTATAGTGGACATTTATAAGACACGTATTTTCATTAGTAGTGGACAGAAATGAATATTATCTATTTTATGCTGTTAACTTGGAGAAATAATATTAAAAATGACTAAGGGACCCTTCATAAATGATGTCACGCTTTTTCCTCATATATTCTCCCCAAATCCCTCACCTTCCTATGGATCGGCTTTAGTAAAGAGCAGCAAATGTGACCGTTGTGGAGGCAGCTATTAAATATGATGATCCATGTACTTGCATAGATGCTCCACGCCAACTTTAGTTCTATGAGCCAGCACTAGGAATCGTTCGGTATAGGATCTGATCATTTCATTCAAGTTTAATGTTACATTCGCTTATTTTAGGAGCTTAAAGATCTAAGTGTCCACTACTAGAACAGTGTCCACTACCGGGGCCGTGGTAGCCTAGTGGTTAGCACGTCGAACTTCCACCTGGAAGCTCGCGCGTTCGATACCCACTGAAGACCACCATGTATACTTGGGGATATGTGCATGTAAAATCCGTAGACCCCCCTACCTCTCCCCGTGCGTAAGCAAGCCTAAGGCCTCGGCTAACAGGTAGGGGTCTGGTGGAGAAAAGTATCCACTACCGGGTCATTTACCTTATTTGGATGAAACCAGATGGCACCAGCAAAAATACGCCACCTTCCTTTTTGACCAAAGATTGAAGGTAAGGGAAATTTTGCACCGTCCGGTACCCGCGGGACTTCAGTGTTCATGGATTTTACATACATGTATTCCCAAGTGCACATGGTGGTCTTCGGCAGGTCGAGTATGGAACACCCAATGGAAGCACGACATACTAACCACTAGGCTACTACGGCCCCGACATAAAGTCAGGGTTTCCACTGGGGAAAAAGACAAGGTCCCACCTTGACCAAAATTTTAAGTGCGAACTTTTCTTTTTGTTTTTAAAAGTATTACTAAATGGAGGCAATTCATCGCGTCACGTGATAACGGTGATCGTTGATTCGTTTACCAAATTTTTAATTGAGTTCTACGTGGAGTTCACGAAGCAAAAGTAGCTACCTTAAAGTTAGACTATTTTCATTGCTTTTTGATTATAAACCAAGTAATTTACCTTTAATTTAATCATTATAAAAGAAATTTATTAATTATTACAATAGTTAGAGTGTTTTATTCAGTGTTAATTTTACATAACGTAGAACTGTATTTAGTTATAGTTTTTAATAACGTAGAATTTTATTTAAGCCTAGTTTTAATTGGATTGGTCGATCTCGAAGTAAAGCGATACTACAGCTTCCTTTGTTTACATCGCTTGCATCGCTATCACAAATTTCAATGTGTTGGCAAAATTTTTCATTCTCAAAAAACTTAGGTTCTTAAATATGGAACCACAAGATTTTTTTTTTTTGTATACTTTGGATGATAGTGTGCAAAGCACATGGTTTACCAACTTCTGAAAAGCTGTATATTTTATCAAATAACAGCCCAAATTTGAAGGATTTCCTCACTAAGAAACATTGGAGAACAATTCCAGCTGAGCATGTAAAAAAAATTTAAATATTGTCTTTTTTACATCAGTTTTTCTTGGATGGGGTAAAATGGGTCATGGTTAGGCTTAAGTTGTTCTATTCTATTCTTTTTTTTAAATTTACTCTGTTGTACCACACTGCAGCAAGTTCCTAAATTTAAACAATGTATATTTTGTTTATTTTATTGAAATTAAATTAAAAAAAAAACTTTTTTTGTTTTTTCCTAAAAAAGGTCATGTTGATGTGGAAGTGAGAAGTGACGTTGTTGCAGTGTTATGTGAACCACTATGTAACAAACTAGAATAATATTATTTTAACATTTCAATGTAATAATTCATAATTCAAAATCTTGCTATACAGTGCACCCAGAAACCCCCCGCACCTGCCATTTTCTGGCCTATCGTATTTTTAGATGCCCCCGAGTGCAAGCCCTCGGGAGCAAATGGGGTTCCGGGAGAGCTCGAACATGTTACTTACATTTTTTTTTCAATTTCAATGTAATAAACAACTATTTTCAGCATTATTTTGTATTACAACCCATTTTACCCCAAGATTCAGTAAAATAGGTCACAACCTTATAAGCTCAATTAAACTATTTCATAATTTGAAAAAAAATATTAAAATGACATAAAATTGATCTAAAGGAGTTCAGTGTTAAGATGTAGCTGAAAAGAAATGGGAAATGTTTCTGGCTTTGTTGCTAGGAAACTTTAAATATGAAAATAGCTAAAAAGTGACCCATTCCCCCCACCTGACCCTATTCATCGAACGTGTCGTGAGACGGGGCTTCGGGGTGCACGCCCACTCACCGTCTTGGAGACCTTCTCCCAGGTTAAAAATGGGAAAAAAAAAACGAATTCAAAAATAAAGAGGGATATTCATAAAATATGTTTTGAGTTGGGTCTTCAGGGTGCACGCCCCTCACAATCTCGGAGACCTTCTTTCAGGTTTAAAATGAAAAACATAAGGAGGAATATTCATGGACCGTGTCGGGGCTTCGGGGTGCCTGCCACTCACCGTCTCGGAGACCTTCTCCCAGGCTTAAAACGAAAAAAAAAAAAAAATAAAGAGGAATACTCATTGACCGTGTCGGGGTGCGCGCCACTCACCGTCTTGGAGACCTTCTCCCAGGCTTAAAACGAAAAAAAAAAAAAAATAAAGAGGAATACTCATTGACCGTGTCGGGGTGCGCGCCACTCACCGTCTTGGAGACCTTCTCCCAGGCTTAAAACGAAAAAAAAAAATAAATAAAGAGGAATACTCATTGACCGTGTCGGGGTGCGCGCCACTCACCGTCTTGGAGACCTTCTCCCAGGCTTAAAACGAAAAAAAAAAATAAATAAAGAGGAATACTCATTGACCGTGTCGGGGTGCGCGCCACTCACCGTCTTGGAGACCTTCTCCCAGGCTTAAAACGAAAAAAAAAAATAAATAAAGAGGAATACTCATTGACCGTGTCGGGGTGCCTGCCACTCACCGTCTTGGAGACCTTCTCCCAGGCTTAAAACGAAAAAAAAAAAAAAAATAAAGAGGAATACTCATTGACCGTGTCGGGGTGCCTGCCACTCACCGTCTTGGAGACCTTCTCCCAGGCTTAAAACGAAAAAAAAAAAATAAATAAAGAGGAATACTCATTGACCGTGTCGGGGTGCCTGCCACTCACCGTCTTGGAGACCTTCTCCCAGGCTTAAAACGAAAAAAAAATAAATAAAGAGGAATACTCATTGACCGTGTCGGGGTGCGCGCCACTCACCGTCTTGGAGACCTTCTCCCGGAGCTTAAAACGCCATAAATGAAAGATTGGAACCATTGACGTTCGGGGACGGCCCCCGACAGATGTCCGCCACGGCCGCCCACTTCTCGATGATGGACACCCGCACGGACATCATGGTGGCTCGCATGATCTCGGACACCACCAGCCTGCTCACCTGTAGGATCAAATTTAATTGCTTGAGGTAGCAGGAATCGGCTGTCGCAGCGCTAGGTATAACTGGGAAATTTGGTTAGTAGCCAATGGCCGGCAGACTCAGTATTGTCAGTGGCCACTTTTAAAATTGCTAATAAGAATTGAAAGCTAACTCTAAAAAAAATCGTTTATAAAATAAAGAAATAAAACAAGAAATATGCAGTAGCACATGCTAAAGTTATTTCAAATTTTAAAAAAGGTTTAAATATATACAGGATGCTGAAAGATTGAAAGTTTAAATGCGACATGAAGTTTTCGGCGAAGCACGTGTTCAATATTGGCAAGTTTCCAAAAAAAAAGAAATGTGATTTGCTCATAATGAGAATTAGAAAATGAAAATTCAGATTTTCTGTCAGAAGTTCATTAAATTATTCCAATCTTCAAAAAAATAGAGAAAACGGTTACAGAATGAAAATGAAGCAGTTAGTTAAGGAGTGGACTAGTGGCGATCGATGAAGCAGTTTTTAATCTCCAGTTTTACTACTTCAATCACCATGTGGCTACCGCTAATTTTCACCTATAGCGGTCGGCAAACTATTAGGTTGTACTGTCCGATTCTCACCAGTAAAGGTTTTAAGATTCGGTTCCTTATAAACTTTGTTGATGCAGTCGTTAATTATGTATCATTTTGAAGCTAAAACCTTGTCTTTTTCATCGGATGTGTTTCAAAAAAAATACTGTGATTTGGTGGTAAGTTTATAGCTTTAATCGTAGGATGCATTCTAGAGATTTTAGAGTGATATTTTTGTATGAGTGGAAAAGTAAGCATAATGCTGCAGTAGCTGCCCGAAATATTGATGCTGCATTTGGAAACGGTTCTGTAAATAAAGGCTTTGGTATGCAAAGTTCGAAACGGGATGAGAGTCTCACAAACGGTGACCGGCAGACCAGAGACTATTGTGGACAATGAAGTTTTGCGAGCAATAGTTGAAAAAAATCCAGGCAATACTGTTAGATATTATGAAGAACTAGGTGTATCTCCTACTACCATTTCACGTCAGCTAAAATTGATTGGCAAAGTTAAAAAAATGGATACATGGGTTCTTCATGAATTGAATGAGAATCATAAACGCAAACGTTTTGAAATCTCGTCTGCACTTCTTCTTCGCAACCAAAATAATCCTTTTCTCAATCGAATTGTAACTTGTGATGAAAAGTGGATTCTGTAGACAATCGTAAACGCTCAGCGCAGCGGCTGGATGCTGACAAGGCTCTACAACACTTCCCAAAACCGGAACTCCATCAAAAGAAGGTTATGGTGACTGTTTGGTGGTCCTCAGCTGGTTTAAGCTTTCTCAAATCCGGAGAAACCGTCACAGCTGTGAAATACTGCAGATAAATCGATGAAATGCAGCCGAAACACAGAAACATCCGGCATTGGTCAATAGGAAGGGCCCTATTCTTCTCCACACGATAACGCAAGACCACATGTTTCAATGATCACTCGTCGGAAGCTGTACTCGTTAAACTATGAAATTTTAGACCATCTACCATATTCACCTGATCTCTCAACTACATTTTCACTTTTTCAAACACCTCGATAACTTCCTGCAGAAGAAATGCTTCAGAAATCCAACGGATGCTGAAATGGCATTCAATGAATTTGTTGCTTCCAGGACGACTACATTTTATGATACCAGCATGAAAAAACTTGTTTCTCGTTGAGAAAAGGGTATCCTAGTGGTTCCTCTTTTGATTAATAAAGTTTGTTCTGTAAAAATATATTCTTTATTTAAGTAGACCATGAAAATCGGACAGTTCGTTTGTTACAACCTAATAAATTGACCAAAGATCTACTTTCCAAGTTCCCCAAAGCAAACTCCAATATCAGAATATTTAGGTAATTTTAAGAGAATGAAAGTAAGGAATTGTTAACCCGGATAGGGCGTTGAAGGTGGGACACCAAACGCAAAATTTTAGAATGCATTTACACAAGAGATTTAAATAATGAAATACTATCGCTATTTTCGCCTCTCTCCCAAAAAAAAAAAAGTGTGATACGCTGGACACATTAAGTTTGGAGGGAGCTCAAAAATTTCAACTTCAGCGCCTGATGACATCGGGCAATTATTACTTTGTAACTCATTGAAACGAAAAAAAAATTTCAGAACCAAAAATTATAAAAATACGGTACTTATTACCCTGCAAACGAAAACTCAGTAAAATTCAGGTCCAAAGTCTTCGGGGTCATTCCACGGCAACGGACGTTACATTTGCACAGCATTTTTCAACTTCAACGAGCATTCTAACAAACTTCTTGGGTATTTTTTAGGTTTTTAAATTTTGGCTAGTAAAAGTACATGTGTTCTAAGTATGCAAAAAAAAAAATTGAAGATATATATGTATTTGATGTATGATAAAAAAAATTTTGAAATTTCGTTACGTGTGTTATCTGAAGAGTAACACACGTAACGAAATTTCAACATTTTTTTTAGCAGACAGAAAATACATATATATCTTCAAAAATTTTTTTGCAAATTTAGAACACATGTACTTTTACTAGCCAAAATTAAAAAACCTAAAAATACCTAAGAGGTTTGTTAGAATGCTCGTTGAAGTTGAAAAATGCTGTGCAAATGTAACGTCCGTTGCCGTGGAATGACCCTTTGCATAATAGATTAAAACTGTTGGCTTTACTTATTAATTTTCTTTTACATATATTTTTTTAATAAATAAGAGCCTGTAGGAGCCGTTCATAAATGATGTCACACTTTTAAAAAATATATTTGACCTCCACCTATATCACAAAATGTCGCACTTCAATGTACCCTTCGTCACAAAGCATATGTACTTACAATTCAGAAACAAAGCACTACGTTATAGATCACATTTTCAATTTTATTTTTGAATGACAATTGTGAGCATAAAAATAATAATGATTATATGTGCCCTTTATTTGCATTAAAATTTTACAACAAATGAAATAACAGTAAAAAATATTAATTTTTCGAATCCTGTTAAAAATACCCACAATATTTTGCCTTAGAAGTGCAAAATGCCAAGATTTTTTTTTTTAATGTGAGTTTTTATCTAGAAGTTAATTTAAACTTCAATCAGGTACAAAATAAAATCAATGTAAATATAAGTAGGAGAGACCGGGGCAAGATGAAGAGCGGGGCAAGATGACAAATGTATAATTTTTTCCGTTTTTTACTCGGTGGCAGCATCAGTCGGGCACTACTGGCTCTCCTATCGGCCGCTCATTAAATAACAGTCACCATTTTTGTTTTAGTTGTGAAACTTTGATTGTTTACCGCTGCCACGATATAACTTTTAGGCATGTGTAAATAAGCTCGGCTACAGATACAGGTAGGATATATCGTTTCTCTTTAATAATTATGAGTAACTTAGTTTAAATACTACCTATTACCATGAATAAATGTGAATTTTTCGTATTCCTTCATGGCAATGAAATCAAATATTTTTAAACAGGCAGTCCGGGGCAAGATGACGAGAGACCTTCACGTGAAACCAAGCAAAGAATATCCTTCTCTGTTGATTATTGACAATCACAAAACTCACATAACTTTGCAGGATGTCATATATAGCAGAGAAAAAACTATAATCATAGTTGGATTGCCACCCCACTCATCACATTGTCTCCAGCCCCTTAATGTGCCACTTTTAAGCCCATTAAAAACATACTATCGCCAAGCATGTGACAATTTTAAGGTCACTCAATTCAGCAACAACAGTTGGAAATGCCGTTAAAGGGTTTAAAGAATGTGGGATCGAGCCTCATAATCCTCTTGTGTTTAGCGAACATATGACTTTGCTGCCCATGATGTTGTTGGCGATGAAACTGAGAATAATAGTGCTGATCCTCAGATCCCTGGTAATAGAAAACCAACATATAAACCCTCCAGAAGAACCAGAACTTATGGCAAACGCTGATTCCAATGCACCAAAGAAGCCTGTTAGTGTTTTTGATTTCAGACCATTGCCTAAAGCAACACAATGTGAGAGAAAAAAAGAAAAAGCAAAAAACTGAGCTCAAGCATTCTTACAAGCACACCCATCAAAGTAATGTTAGAACAAAAGGAAAAGCAGAAGGAAGAACAGGAAGGTTTTAAAAAACAGAGATTCAGTGTTCTCATCTTGCCCCAGTACTGAGGCAGGATGACGATTTGTTAAGGCTTATGAAAAAATATAATTATCCTTTATGTTTTTTATTTGAAAAATTAAATGGTATTATATTTAATACTACAAAGGACTACTCTAACATTTGATGTAAAATTAATTTTGCTGTCCTTAAAAATAAAATTAATAAACATTAAAAAGGATCTTGCCCCGGTCTCCCCTACATATTAATTTACAACGTTAAATGAAGAGAAAAACTAAATGAATCTGAGTGGAATTTGAAAGCTACACACGTTTTTCATTATTTCTTCAAGCCAAGAACATTGTTTATAATTATCCTAATGTCCAAAAAAAGTATTATGAACAAAATTAAGAGAAATAATTCAACTGAATATTCAACTGAAACTTTAAATATTAAATGGCTCACGTGATAAAGAAAAGAATTTTTTTTCGCGCAATTAAACTTTTCAAAAAATACTCTGGGGACCCAGAATTTTCCAGATGACACTCGCTTTTTTTAGAACTGTGGTGATTTGGGACCCCGTTCTTTTAGTAAACGACGAAACCTGGTTTTTACTGTCATGTATCGAATGCAACACCTTAAAAAATGCAAATAAACACTAAAACTATTATTGGCACTTCCTCTTCTAAGATTTATCACACGGTCTACCACAAATTCTGGTCAACGGTTTTCCGGTCAACTGGTTTCCGGACAAGCGGTTCCATACTGTGCGAAGAAAAGAAACTTACATCATTGAACCTGCGTGTCATGAGTAGAATGTTGGGTGCTTTGGTCGCTTTCTCTGGCTTCATCCATGCCTGCCCCAAGAATTCCCTGCAAAAACAAAGTCATTTAGACGCACACATTTAGGAGCAGAAGACACATGGTTTCAGATACCATTTTAAAAAGAAGTCAGGAACTATAAAAGAATCAGGTGGAGAGGTAAAAATGTCAATTTGGTAAAAAAAAATTTATTCCACAAGTTTAGACTTACCCAAGAGTGGAGTTTATAAGAACCTTTATGTATGTAGTTTATAAGCTACTTTTAAAAAAGTAGAAAGACAGCAAAGTAGAGATTATTTACTTTTGTGCACCCATTTAAACACTGTAATATTTTTGTCCCACACCTCCCTCAGATAAGGAAGCAATGGGACAGGATTTCAGAAAAAAATTTAACGAATATTGCTTTTTAACAAGTCAAAACTGAAATAAAAAGAAGATTGCGCTTGGCCCAATTAGCTGTGGTTGGGGCAGTTTTATTACCATATTAATTTTCCATTCATTTTCCTGTGGAAAATGAAATTTGTTCTTTTCGTCCTTCCTTATAAATTGAACGTAAGACTCCATATCACTGTCTATATATTATTGTCTTCTTTGTCAAAATTTTCTGTCGAGTCATGAAAAGAAAACACCTACTCGATCTTTTCATCAATTTGATGTTTCCTGTCAATTGATTTATCATCAATTAATTCCTTCACTTTTTCCTGCTTTTCCTTCCCTAACTTCAGAGCTTTTTTTCATTTTATTAGCTGTTAACATTAATAAAAGTTAAAAACATGAGTTGTTAGCATATTTATCTGTTAAAAGATAAGAAGAGGAAAATGAAAAAGATCAAGATCAATGAGGGAGCAAAAGGACATGTCCCACTCCTCTCTCTGCAGAAAATTCTTTTAAAATGCATACCACATACAACATGCAGGATTTAGGCTTAATTTGACTATAGGAGTGCAAACAATATATCTTTGAGTTTATTATATATTTATAATACTTTTATTTTAGTAACAATATGACTGAAAAGATCATTAAAATATTAAGAGATTATATTTACTTCTTAGACAAAAAAAAAACAAGATTTACTGGTCAGACAATGCAGTACTGGTAAAAAGTGCTGAACTGTTAAGCAAGAAGCTATAACAGTTCCATCTAGTAGAAGAACTATCATTCCATTTCAAATCGGGCAAGCAAGTCTGAGACATGTCACATGACCCTCATGGATTTTTTTCAAAAAATTATAGTTTAGGCTTATATAAAATGTCCCAAAAGAATTTTGATTGCAATTTTTTTTTCTACAGCTACAGACGTTTAAAATTAACACCAAATTAACCAGTTTCAAGAAATCGGCAAAATGCTCACTAGAAAATGGCAACTGTTTCAAAAGTATTAGACCAATTCAAATATATTTTTCTATCCTTGCGAATGGTATTTTCTTTAGACAACATTTTTGAAAATTTTGTTTGTTTTTTTTTCTAAGGAAAAAACATTGGTTTTGAGGTGCAAAAATTGGATTTTTACCAATTTTGATTTTTTAAATCTTAAACATAAAAAACGTTTTTTCAACAAAAAAGATACAGCAATATAAAGTGCTCTTATGAAAGTTTTATGCCAAATTTTAAAATAAGCCTGAGATGTATGCCACTCTAAAAATTGAAGTTTGAAATTCTAAAATTTGTTAAAAATAAATTTTTGTCGTGTGCTTACTCAAACACACCATTTAACAAAAAACAGAAAACTTGCTAATTTGATGTCCTTTAATTGCCTTAACCAGCTGCTATCAATCAAATCGTGTATTTGATTTAAAGTGAGCGTTTTGGTAACTTTTTCGAGCAAGCCAGTTTGGCGCTGAATTTTAAACGTCTAACGGGAGAGAAAATTTTTTTTTAGCCAAAAGCCTTTTGGGATATCTTATATGTCGTCCCTTAGTAGTAACTACGGTAATTTTTTCTTTTTATCCGTGAGGATCATATGACACGCTCTGCCTGATCTGAAAGGGAATTGTTCGAAATAAATTCTAATGTGTTTAGTCGTAAATGCAACTGCCCCATTTCTCCAAACTCTCCCTTACGCATCTAAAATTTTCATGTTTGTTGAAGAAGGACCCATTAAGGGAATAAAATACATTTTAAAGAGATAACACGGTATATCATATTAAGAAAGATGACGTCAATGCGAAATTCTTGAAAATGGTATACGATCGTAATTATTTTCTTCTTCTTATGCATTTTTTTTTTATGTTAAAGGACCGTATATATTTTTGGTTCATTCTATTCACAAGCATTTTTAAAACACTATAAACAAAAAAATCTTGGAAGCAAATTTTGCAACAGTTCAATTTAAAGGGTACCTAAGTTGACACGTGACGCACTTAGAAGTAAAGGGGTGTAAGTAACAAAATTGAAAATTTGGAGATAACTAGAGCAAAAGAAAGGGAGAGCACTATTCTATATTGTGGAAAGAGATGGCTGTGATATCTCTAACCCATAAGATCCAAACTTGGAACGCGTTCTTCTCGGAAGCATTTTTTTGGTCCCTTTGCTTCTCACTTCATTCATGTGCATTACACCCCAAAAATACAAATCCATATTCAACTTTTTTCAAAAAGAAAAATTGATTTTTTGAAAATAATTACAAAAAGCTTCTGAACTGAAAGAATGCTACTGTACCTGTACAGACTGATTAAAATATAACTATTAAGCTGTACTGGTCATTTAAAAACAGATATGTCAACAAGAACAAGGAGTCGGGAATTTGTTATTTACCTCAGTCGGTCCTCTTAATTCAGAATTTCTTATTTTGTGAAATAAGTGTTCTAAAACAAACTCTTGAGCATAGTTTGGAATTATTGAGCAAATAACAGCCTCAAGCTGAAAGCCAATATAAACCTTGTGAAAGAAATCAATTTTTTACAGCGTTTGTTTATTGTTTTTCCCTCATCAAATGACTCAGGTTTCTTCTGCCATGCTAAGCACAAAAGTTGTAACTACTTTTTGGCGAAATAGAGTTATTGCCACCAAGGGGCTCCTTGTCACTTAGGTGGTTCACACGTCTAAAATTACAGGCAAGTGCAACTCCAATAGTAATCATCAACTCAATCGGAAACTTTTTTTTACCTTCTTCAAAATGCTGATGTGCTAGAGAAATTTACAGTTGTGCGAATTAGGAGCAAGTTGTTATCTCCCCTAGAAAAAAATTGCTTCTAGCACATTTGCTTTTAAGGCAAGTTAAGCAAGAACTAATCAGGGAGCTAGAATTTTGTAAACGAATATACAGATTTCAAAATAACAGATTTTTTTCTAAAATTTTCGAAATCAATGCGAAAAAACATTTGCAGATGTAAAGTAAAGTGGCTACTCTACAAATGTAGGACATTGAAAAGAGGGTCCTATGACGAAATTGTTGCCGAAATGTATAAAATTAGACAGTATTACAACTTTTTTTTCCTTTTTTCTTTTCTTCCCCTTTAGACATAGACAACCATTCTGCAGAGTTATCAGCAGTTATAGTCAAGGCAACAAATACTTTCCATTTTGTACGGCCCTTTTTTAATTTGTTAGAAGTCATACAGTAAATTGTGAACACTTCAAAAAACTTTCCGACCAGAACGCTCCTACTTTATAGACACAAGTTTTATGTAACTTTTATGTATGCAAATGAGCAGTTAGAGTCACAGTAAAACAAAAGGTCAATATGAGATTGATGTATACATTTTTACAAAACGCAGAGCATACCAAAAATAATATTTTACCAAATTACATTGCTTTATGTTCCTTCTTACATTTCCATTACGTAAAAAAGTGAATAAATATGTAACACAACTGGAAGCAAATCGCAGCTGGATATCTGGGAGAACTACATACACTGGGACATGTATCGGGTTTAACTCTGATATCCGTATTCGGTAGAAAAAAGTGCAGGACACATAGTATCCGATATCCGGAAAAACCCCTTATCCGGATCAACCCTAATATCTACCCATTTTTCTTTAAATCAGACAACTTTTTTGTGCACCCGCTTTTTATGGAGCCTATTGGTGTTGGGGTTGACCAGCAGGCTCACCCCAGCCTTTGGAAGGCTAATAGCTGGCTGGAGAAGAAGACTTTTGATCAGGCCCTCCCCAGCGCGAATATTTACGTATTAGCCTCCATGCGGTTTATGTCCGACTAGAGTAAATGTCTCTTACTCGATCTCTTTCAATGCGAAAGTTCATAACACAGCCCAGATATATGTGTGAGGGACGTATTTAGGTAATATTTCCCAACAGGGGCAAGCCAGGCTTTGACGCTCCCCCCCCCCCCCCCACCGACATACACAATAAGAAAACACACACACACTTAGTCAATTTAGTGCCCCTAAAATCTGGTGCCCAGGGCACAGCCCCCTTACCCCCCAGTTATGCCCCTTAATATTCATACCAGCATCCAGGGGGATAGCATCTATGGAGCGGAAAGGTTAAACAAACAGACCTATTATTTCAAGTTTCATCGACCTGTCCGAATGTATTTGTACTTGCCACCCGAAAATCAAAGATGCAATGCTTCTCAACCGAGGTTACATTATTTTTTTGAGGAGCTCAGCTACTCTCGCACCTTCATCTAGAAATGTTAAAACTCTGTGAAAGGGAAATATTCACTAGAAGGTTCCAATCAGTATGACTAATCCGAATACATTTGTTTTTACCTCTCGAGGAAGGTTAAAATGTTGCTTACTCGCTTCTGATGGAAATGAATATTTTGTGATCCAGGTAGGTCATGCCTTCGGCAATTTCCAAAGCTGATAGGGTTTCAATATTCTCCTTGCTTGCCGTCTGAAAATAAGCAAATGCTCACTTAAAATACAAATGAGATTTTCTTCACATGGCTGTGCAAGCACAGCTAAATTATTAACTGTCTAAATATCTGATTTTTCCAATAGTTAATACGGAACAGTTAAAAGGGTGAATAACATTTATGAAAAACATTGCAATGATTTCAACTTTACTTTCAGAAACAAATTATAAATCTAAATTAAATTTAAGTTAAAGAAATAAATCAATGCTACTATTTACTTATATTTTTTATTGCCTTTACAGAAATCTTATTCTTTTTCAAAACTATCACATAGGATTATGAATTCACCAAAAAGCTACTTGATGAGCTAAAAGTCCGATCTTTCAAACTTCACCATAATTTTTAACAATTTAGTTTTTTAGTATACTTTCCCGTAATAGTAAAAATAATAAGAATAAAGCATGAAAGAAGGCTTAGTGTATCTTGAAAATATCGTTAAAAATAAAGAAAAGTCAAGAAAAAGTGAAGTCATTAAATAAAGCTTGAAAAATAAAAAAATTGAAAGTAGGGTTTTGAGATGGGGAAAATGTGTGTCGGTCGGTCTGTTGGTCTGTCTGTCTGTCGGTCTGTCCCAACCCCCTAATAACTTTGAACGAATCGTCCGATTCAAAAAATTTGATTTGAACAATTTTTCGTTCAATAATGAACAGTTCAAAAAAATTTAACATTAGCGCCTAGGGCGTAAATGAAGCAAATGATGTAAACTCTGGGCGCAAGATCCACGTTCCAATGAACAAGCTTACTGGAGGAGCCTCTTGGCGTGAAATATTAATTTGAACAGTTCAAAAAATTAACATAGCGCTTACGGGGAAATTTCAATACTATATAAATCCTGATCTAACGGACCGATTTGCTTGGAACAAACTTTATCGGAAAGCTCTTATAACGTAGAACATGAACAAATAAAAAGTTCATCCAGAACTAACGAGCCTATTTTCCTATGAAATGTTTTTATCGGGATTTTTAAGGATATTTCTCAATGAATAAATAAAGGAGTGAAAGAATGAATAAATGACAGAGTGAAAGAATGAATCAATGAATAAATGAATGAGGAAAAGAATGAATAAATGAAAAAATAAATAAATGGGTGAATAAATACATGACTGAGTAAATGAATGAATAAACACATGAATGAGTAAACGAATGAATGAATAAATGAATGGCTGAATAAATGAAAGAATGAATGACTGAGTGAATGAATATGTATTATATGTTGAAAAGGGTATATTTGAAAAAATTAAGAAATAAAGCTCAAGGATAAAGATAGAGAAAGAGATAGTTAGATTATAAATTTGAATTTGGTGTATACGGGAAAGTAGGCTCGTATAGTTCTAGACGGAACTTCTTGTTATTTTTGTGCTAATGCCTTTTATATTGATTATAACTACAGTGTTATGATATAAAAGTTACACATAGGAAGGAAAAAAAACGCGACTCTGTGCTTAATTTATAGTATTTGGAAGCCCAAATTTAAACAATTTCAAAAAAGAATTAAATTAATTAACTGTGTAATGAAACTCAATAAACAGTTGAAAAGAAAGAAATCAGTTTTCTTGTAAAGGGTGCAGAAAGATTGCATACAACAAAAACACACTAACCACTCACATAAATGAATGGAAAATTTCTTAAAGAAATTGTAATATTCTTTGAGCAATTTATTGTAAATATTCTATGAGCCCCATGTAATTACATAAAGATAACAAAATCCAAAGGGGGGGGGGGAAATCCCTGATATTCCCTGATTGAGTTCCAAAAACTTTTCTCTTCATGATAGTGAGTTAGGGGGGGGGGGGGAGGGCGATAGAAAAGAAAAAAAATAAGGTAATTTTCAGAGTAATATAATCTGCAACTGCTGAAAATTTTTATTCTGAAGTTTATTTTTTCAAGATTTATAGTTATTTTCATGAGTTAAAAAAAAAATAAAAACAAATAAAATCATCATTCTAGATGGGGGGTCTCGGGCCCATTAGCTCCCCCCTTTGGCTGCACCACTGCTGTATCAAAGAAGTACCAAATCCCTACTTCAGCACACTCGGGACCGGCTCTATGACAAATTTCAAAATGAGACCAAACATGGAGGATTTACATAACCAAAAATTCGGAATACTTGGAAGCTTTAACGCACATCTTTTAATGCAAAATTGCAATGTTTTCTTAACCTATAGACAAAAAAAGTAACTTTTTTTATTGCTCTGCCGGAGAAAGTTCGCTTTTGGCCAAAAGAACGAAAATTTTCCCTGATATTTGGGGGACTTTAAATATCCCCTGATTATTCTGTTATTTCCCAGAACCTAACCCTCCTGATATCACGGCTATATTACCACCAGATATTAAGCCATAAGCGGGAAATGATCTACTCAACAAATTTTGATTCAAAAACACGATTTATTTCATTACCAAGCAGGCAAAAAATATTTTTAAAAAAGTGAAAATAGTGACCAATGCTAAAAAAGTGACTGTTAGTGAAAAAAGTGATTTGCGTCGCGTACATGAATATTTTTTTCTCCTAGGTCAGATTAGGGACTGTAATGAGTCTCGGCATCATTGAATTTTTGCTAATGTTCATAGAATCATACACTAATGAGGATCAACAGAAATATTCCCTTTCAAGTAGTTGCTGATAATTTTTGCTCTCTGTTGAGACGGGATGTTACGGAATATGTCTTATCTTTACTTCTTTCCAGTTTCTAATGGGGCTGTGTATTGTCATTAACCTTTTGCAGACCTACCGATCCCGACCACCAATCAGGGACAAGACGCATATGAAATATTCGTAGAAATCTTTAAGTCATAGGAGGTAAAATAGGAGATGTTGTTGTCTTTTACTTTATTCCCGTAATGACCGTTCTTGAAAAGAAATCGTGAAGGATTGGCTTTAGAAAAAGATTTTTTTTTGCGCTACCATGGGCGTGGCCAGCAGGAGGTCAAGATCGACGGTCATCTTCTCGTCGTCCTGCTTGGAGATCATCTGTAGGAGTTGGGAGGCAGCTTTCGTCTCCGCGGGTAACAGGGTGTTGTTGTGCACCAGCTCTTCCAGAAAGTCCGTCGTCAGCTGGAGGAGCTTCGGGTCGTTGTCGAAGTCCTGCAACAAGTGCCAAAGTAATGCATTCATGTATGTAGAAATTGTACTGAGAACAAGAAACAAATATGGAAAAAGTTTGGATTAAAATTGTTTTGCTACCTGAAATCTTATTTGTAGGGAAAAAAGTGGGGATGACACGAATATTCGGCCCTTCGGCCGAATATCGGGCGAGATCGTATGCGTATTCGCCGAATACCTGTTCCACCGCAAAAATTTTAGATGCATGAAAATACTTAATTTTAAACGTTTGAATTTGTATTAGTTATTGCAAAAGAACCCATTAGTATATACTTTTCATAAACAAGAATAATTTAATAACATGTGCAATCAGGCATGTTTATTTATTTTTTAAGCAGTTATTTGGACATAAAATATACTAATTAATATTTCCTAATTATCATATTATGCATTGTTATACATAAATGGATATTATGATGTCAAAACAGTAGTTTTTCTGGCAAAATTATATGACATGATATTTCAAGAATGCTTGTAATAGTCTAAGATCCAACTGAGGTTGGCCTTCCCTCCTCAAGCTTCCTAATAAAATGAATATTTCATACAATGCAATGTGTAATAAAACAAAATGTGCTAAGATTGCCATTCCACAACTCTGCATAGCTATATTTAATTGAAATTTTCTCAATAATTTCCCTCATGTAGCTTCTGAAAAATTTCTCTCCAATCAAGATCAAAAGATATAAATAAGATGCTAAATTAAAGCTGCCTACATTTTACCAGGCAGTAAGAAAAGTTTCCAGGTGCAAACAGGTAGGCGTGAATTCGTAATTCTCCCTCATCGCGTTTCCCGTACAATTATACATAAAATGCAGATAACATTAAAAACATGATGGTGTAGGGTTGCCTTTGCAAAAGTAAGCAAATGTTGGTGTTGCTGCGATTTTAAGCTCCAATAATCGACTAAGAAAGCGTGGTGTGACGGATAGAAAAGGATTGATGAAAAGTCATCAATCAGACACTGATGCGGCATTGAAACCAATATTTTCAGAGAGAACGATTTGTTACGATTCATTGGAGTCAATGTCATAACAGTCATTCTGAAAATGCTCCAAAATATCATTGAAAAAAAGTAAATTTGCCAAAAGAAAAAAAGTACCCCTTAGTCTTTTTGTTGGTTTATTTATTTGAACCAAAGATTTATTCTTTCAGACACAGCACACGGTTCGAAACCAATTTAAAAAAAAAAAGTTTGTAACATTTTTTTTGTACCAAAAATATTTTCTTGCAGATAAGCATTGGTGTACGTTGCGAAGTGCAACATATTAAATTAATTTGCAAAAAGAAGAAAACCTCACTCCAAGAAAGAATTGAGGAAAAAATAAACAAACAAACTGCCATTAATACGTAATGAGGAACCTGCACGTTGTCGGGCAACGGCCGAATGTGAATTTTTTTGAAAGGACTACTTTACTACTTAAAACTCTCAAAAGCCCATTTAGTTTCTTAAAAATTTGTCTGTATTGTTTAAAATTATTACTTAAAATCGGCGTAAAACAAAAGCAAAGTCACAAACTCAAACACCGGGTGGAGTTTACTTATGACGTCACAATTCAGTTTCTGTGTTATGGAAGGAGCTAAAAGACGAAGGGGATCAAGTAAAGTTACGTTTGTTGTTTTTGCTAAAACATAGATGTTCTATTTTTAATTTTACCTAAGTTATGACGCAGGTACTTTTAAATCACTTATTTTCTGTTTTCTTTTTTTTCCTTTCAATTTTTTAAGGCTTTCTCCATCGACCATTTGTAAAAAAAAAAAAAAGATTTATGCCCTTGTCAACTCTACAATTTCCATTTCAATTAAGTGAGATAGAAATGCAAATCTTATGGATGCAAAAGTCAGGGGTGTCCCCACCCCCTTAAAAAAATAATGACCTACTCAAATTGACCAAAGATTTGGTCCCGGCCTCCTAAAAACTTTAAAGGAGCACTATGTGCCATGTCCCCTCTCCCCTGGTGGGCACCTCTATAAAAGTTTCAGCAGAAAAAATATAGTTTATTGATTAATCATTTTTTTAATCGAAATTTACATTTTTCAAAAACTTTTGAATTAAATAACTTTTTTTTTTCATTTTTAGTGTTGGTTTCTTTTTATTAAGATATGTCTATACATAGAAATAGCAACTGTTTTGAAATTTTTTCTTTATTAGTTCGATCTTTGATAGAAGATGAAAATAAGACTTACAAATGTAAGTTTTAGTGGAAATAATTATTGGGATCCCAAATGATGTCATGCTTAGAGGGGGAGAGGGGGGGTTCGAAAAATTGTGATAGTTTGTGACATATGGATGACAAGCAGTAGGAAGAAGAGTGAAACCGCACATTTTGCGGTGTCACTCTTCTGCACTAATTATGTTCATTAATACTAATATATTAATTATGCTAATTAATATCATTCTTATTATGCTGGTAAATGTCATTTAAAGTTCAAAAATAAAATTGGAACTGTGATCTACAACATAGTGCTTTGTTTTAGAACTGCAAGTACATATGCTTCTGTAGAATATAGCGTAACATATGACAATGGTTATGTTGAAGCATGACAATTTGTGACAAAGGGGGAGAGAGTTGAATATATTGAAAAAAGTGTGACATCATTCATAAACCACCCCATTTTCATTTTTTTAAAAATATTGTTCAACTATTTTCATTTCCTTCTTTATTTTTTCTTTCTTCAAAAGCCCAAGATGCAAATAGCAACCTCAATCATGTTTATGTTACCGTTAAAAGTATGGAATCCGTTATTTTATAGAATACCTAGTTATTCCATGAAATAACTGATCGTGTCCGTTAATGTGTAAAGCTCTCTTGTATTTCATGGTTTACCTAGTTATTTCATAGAATAACGATCTGCAGCCTGTTAAAGTGTAAAATAATCTATATCGTATATCTCGCACGACAAAAACAGTTACCTTCCACCCCTACTGCATTTATGAACTATTCCAGGCCATTATTGGGCACAAGAAACGGCAGCATAAAACAATTATATTTCCGATCCCCGTTCAGTGTCTGCGAACAAAAATTAATTGAAATCGAAGAAGTACCGGATGTAGAAATATCGCTCCGGTCGGTTGCTACAGCTCAAAGTTTAGGTACTGGTCAGGGATTTTAAAAATGTTCGTGTAAAACCCAGTGTGTCAATAAAAAATGTTTTTGTTTTAGAAATAATGTTCTCTGTAATTCCGAGTGTCATTTTAGTCATCCTTGTTGTAACAAGTGTTTTTATGGTACGTTTCCATAAATACCATTTATACGCTGCATAAATTAGATAAATTGCTTCCTTTTCATTTTAATTGTCTATCATTAGTTTATTCATAGAATACCTAGTTATTTCATTTTAGATAAATTGTTTATTTTACACTTTACCTGTCTCTCATTAGTTAATTTATAGAATACCTAGTTATTTCATAGAATAACTAGTTAAAGTGTCAAATTAATAACATATTACACACTTTAACGGACACGATCAGTTATTTCATGGAATAACTAGGTATTCTATGAAATAACTTCATTATGTACTTTAACGGTAACATTTATATAACCCTAAATTCTAAAAAAAAAAAAATCCGCGCCCAACTACCATTAATGTTCTTATGACATTAGAAGTTTGATTTCAACAAGTGTACAAATGTTTTTGATAGGAAAAAAATCGATAAATATAAAGAAAATATTCCTAAAAAAAAAACCTGTACACAATTTTTCTTAAGAAAACAAAAAAAAAACTTTTATTTCAGAGAATAAAAAAAAGAAAAAGGAGTGATCCTTTTTCTCGAACGAACCTTTCCCGAACATTTTAATTCAACATAATGAAAGATTACCTTGAAAAAAGATTATCAAAAGCAAAACAATCTCATATAATTAAAATATACATAATTAAGTAATAATGTATTTTAAAATGGCCTTCACAGCAGAATAATGAAGAAGTTGCAGACAGTTTGCCATTTTTTATTTACAGTTGAGCCTCGGTTATCCACCGATCTCGGTTTACCCGACTAACCGAGTTCCCGGTAAACCGACGTAGATTTGTCCTTGATTTTTTTTTTTTTTTTTTGTTTTTTTTTTTTTTTTTTTTGGCGGCCGATTTCGGCGTCACTGACTGACGTCAGTTATCGAATTAATTTCTGGTTGATATACAGACCTAGAACAACAGTCGGAGACAATTTCAGCAGACCTTTTACGGCTACAGCCATTTCGTAAAACGGCAGCAAAGAAGCGAGCGAGTTCCGTTAAACAAAAAACAATATATATATATATATATATATTTCTATATATATACTATATACATAGACTTCTTCAAGAGACAACTTTAAGTGGAGCATGTACTCTACTGATGGTGTACATATAAAATTAGATATTTGTATGTATGCAACGTCATTTTTTCACAATATGTACAGAAAATGCCTTTTTTATAAACATCTTTCACGACATTTTCATTCATTTCAACCCAAGTTTCAATCTCGATTTGGACAGAGTCCGTGGTATCCGAGTTTTCGATTATCCGAGGTCCACATTACCTCGGATAATCGTGGCTCTACTGTATTTATTTTTGCACTGCGCTTGATCGCCTTGCACCCATCTTGACTATTTTTTCTCGTTTTGGAAAGCTAAAAAATATTTTGTTTGTTCTGTTAAATGTTGAACTATTGCCCCGTAGTACGATGGAGTACAATACAGAACTTGTAGTTAGTGGATGAAGCCACTTCTCAGCACACTAGCGCGGCACGTGTTTGCATATCAGAAGGGAAGCGAGTGGTAGTGGTCGTGAAACGTGAGAGCTGCGTGTAGGGGGAAATCTGAACTGAAACTGGCGTTATTGTCATAAAATTGTATACATTTTCATTTAAAAAATTAAAAAAAAAAGTATACAAATTGCACTGAAATTTTTTAAAAACACTATTCTCCAAATCACATCCATTCTAGCATTTAGTGAAACTTGAAAATCAGGGCAAACTGTTGACAGAAGTGGGATTAGGTTTAGGCTATACAATATACAAGTGACTCATTTTATGTATATAAATATTTGCAATGGAAGGAGGAAAGGTTACAGGGGGGGGGGGCTACATTCATCAGAATTCATATCTGTCATTGATTTGTAGTAGTAGTTGCAGCTGAGTATTATCTTCATTACAAATTCAACGTTTGATCTGGTCACTGATCAAAGAATTTTACGATGGATCAAACAAAGGAAAAAAAATCGGTTCATCCAAGAACAGTGGAGAAAATAAAAAAAATATAAAAAAATAGACAAATAAACTCAAAGGTAGAAGACTGAAAAAAATGGTGCGTTACATGGAGAATAGTTTGAATGTTATTCAAACTTCCAGATTTAAAAAAGGAAAATCGCAGTGGGAAGGTTCACGCTCTCACCTGTGAGTGCTTGGAGACCCAGTGCCGAAGGACGTTCAGCACCCTCATTGTGGCGGCGGTCGTTATCATGGACTCGCGCTTAGCCTTTGCGTTGGGGATCTTGAGATCGGCGCCCACTGCAACACAGAAAGCAAAAGAAATCAACCACTCGCGAGACATCGCGCTCAATCAAGTGCCGAAAGGCTCGATTGCGTGAAACGTTGGCATCATTTTTTCATTTGACAAAATTTAAAAGTATTTGTGCATAAATGTTTGTTGTGCTGTAACCTGGATCAACTCCTAGAATAAGTAATAAATAATACTTTTGAAGGTAGCTTTACCCAAGAAATTTAATTGAATATAAAAAAAGTACAGTCTGACGCTCTTTATGACGACCACACATTATAAAGACCAGTGGTAGTGATAGTGCGCCCAGAAACCCCCCGCACCTGCCATTTTCTGGCCTATCGTATTTTTAGATGCCCCCGAGTGCAAGCCCTCGGGAGCAAATGGGGTTCCGGGAGAGCTCGACCAACCGCAAATTTATGAAAACCATTAAAAAAAAAAAAGAGTCCCAAATGTATCCCTACGAACTCTATGTTAATTTGCTCTCAATATAACGACCGTTCTGTATCGTCCAATATAATACGGCGACAGCGACCCTGACAAGACCTTGATCATAGTTTACGGACGAGCTACCTGGAGCCTTTCTTTACAGGGGACAGGGGAGGGGAGATTACCACCCATCAAAGTACAGAAAGAATAGAGGGGGAGGAAACATGAAATTTCTGGATTTCTCAGGAAAAGGGGTTGTCGGATGGGGGGCGGGGGTGAGAGGAGTCATGTCAGCTCAGAAGTTCTGCTGCCAGAAATGCGAATGTAATTTTTTTCCCCAATATTTTCTACTTTAAAATCTGTTTAATATTTTGAACTCATATTCTTTTAAAATTCCAATGATAAAAAATAATTTGAGCATTTAGTAGGAATCTTTGAAAAATTACCAATTTTAATGTAACTACTGAACATGCATGATGCCATCTATATTTTTAAAAATAAATTCTACCTCTTATAGCGACCAATCATCGCACTGTTAGAAATTTCATCATGACATTACGGTTAAATAACCGGCAGCAAACTGTCCATCTAATTCACCTTTAAATTTATGGTTTGGAACATTTTTCTATTTTTACGGGACCTAAACCGTATCCAATCAGCTTGGTTAAAAGCCGTAAATATAAAAGTTTACGGTTTTATAACAATTTAAAAATGGTTTCTAAACAAAATTTCTACCGTTTTTGAACCAATTCGAGGCGCAGAGTCTTCGAGGCGGAGAAACCCTAAACGAAGCAAGCGGGAATCGAACCCGGGTGTATGGTACACAAACCTTGCGCGCTATTCATTCGGTCATCTACACCACGTAAAGCGTCCGTTTATTTATCAATAAATCTTCTTTTCCAACAGGCAAAGTGCCTTAAAATTGAGATTTCAGTTTTTAATTGGATACAAATTTATTTTTGGTCTAAATTTACTGTTTATTGAAGAAAATCATTTTATTTACTGCAAAAATCAAATACAAACAAGCTTCATCAGCTCAAATTGGGGATTCGCTCATTCGCAAACAGTTCGGGAATCCGATGTCTCCAATTTTTGATTTACGTGTGCATGTGTTTCTATTAGTAACCACTGCTTAAGCCACTTTTTTTTCCTTCTTTTTTTATATACACAAGCATATTTGAACTGATAAATCTGTATTCATGTTTTGACAACAACGTACGGCCTGTAAGATTTCGCAACCAAGATGGACGCCCGATTCTTATTGAGCGCTTGAAAATGACAGTTAGTTAAACGTTCTTTAGGATAAACAGAGAATAAACAATTTTTTTCACAATCAGCGGTTTAGTACCATCTTTTTAATGGTTATTCAACTGTTGTAATTAAATATGGTGAAATAACAATCAAATAAATGGTTATTTTACTATTTTCCTACGGAAATTTTTAACAGTGCATACAGACCTTTTTCTGTGGGACGCAGACGGTCGTTATATCAAGCGTCGGCTGTATTTACAATTTCAATTTGCTAAAACTAATCAGCACCATTTCTCCCTTCTTTTTCCATACATTTTAAAGAATTAACTGATAAATCCGGAAGAATAAAATAAATTAGTCCGGACTAGGGCTCAAACCTTGGTCAGTCAGTTACGCCCCGAGTGCTCTACAACTTAAGCTATCAGACTGATACTAAGTTTCTTTTAATTTCATCTATAATTATTGAGTCATGCCGTTCATCTTATGGTAATGCACCATTTTTATATAATGATATCTGGGAAGCGTACATTTTTCCGGAATAAGAAGTGTTCCAGAGCCTTTGTTCCAGACTATAATCTTTTGGTGCCAAATTTTACCCAGATCCGTTTAATCTTTCTGGTGTGACCGAGTAAAAAACATGCATCAGAACTTTCTCATTTACAATGGCAGTAAGATTAGATTTATAAGTAAGGTAAATGACCCGGGTAGTGGACACTGCTCTAGTAGTGGACTTAGATCTTTGCGCTCCTAAAATAAGCGAATGTAACATTAAACTTGAATGAAATGATCAGAACCTATAGTGAACCATTCCTAGTGCTGGTTAATAGAACTAAAGTTGGTGTGGAGCATCTATGCAAGTACATGGATCATAATATTTAACAGCTGCCTCCACTACATTTGCTGCTCTTTACTAAAGCCGATCAATAAGAAGGTTAGGGATTTGGGGAAAATATATGGGAAAAAAGCGTGGCATCATTTATGAAGGGTCCCTTAGTCATTTTTGAAATTATTTCTCCAAGTTTATAGCATAAAATAGATGGTATTCATTTCTGTCCACTACTAACGCAAATACGTGTCTTATAAATGTCCACTATAGATACAAATGAAGCGTTTAGTAAATTTGACGTAAAAATCCTAATTTTTCATTAAATGACATTTTATAGGTCATTAATTTTTAAGGAAATAGTGGGCGATTAAGCTAAATATGCAAATATTGATGTAAGTCTTGAAAAAAAATTGCCACGTAAAAGAGTGCGCAAATTTTCTTAACTGTGTCCACTACCGGGTCATTTACCTTATATATATATATATATATATATATATATATATGTAAGAACGGCTGTCCCGTTCTATCTTCTACAGCTGTGGCCGCTAAAACCCATGTAAGACGAGGCACAGGGTTTCGTTGCAATTCTTTATTGGTAAACTTTAACACACAAATATCATAACATTAATATTGTTGGAACGAAGGACATGAAGTCATCAGCACGTTTCAAGAAGCAAGAACCCCCGATTTTCGTTCGGGCAGTCGTATTTATATGGGGGAAAATCTCTTAGACTGCAGACAACATTCCCTACACCACGTGATAGCACGTGGTTTAAATAGGAGGGCCATATGGAAAATAAAATATATTATTGGCTTTAATGCCGTAGACAGGGGCTGGCCTAAGTCTACGGGGAAAAAAATAGTCTGGAGGGAATTAATGAGGGAAACCAACTTGAGCTTAGGCATGACCATATATGGTAACGCGTTAGAGAAATTTATGAGTGAGACAACCCTGAGTTGTCAAGTTTAATATGGAAAAAGCCAGACAAAGGAGACAAAGGACTTCTCCATATCACAGCCTGACAAAGGATACAAAGGATTTTTCCATATTACATCCCCCCTCCCCAAAAGTTCTATTACTTTAAATATTGAAGAAGTGAAATATCTGCAGCCTTTTTCCCCACATAAATTTATGTATTAAATTTTATATAAACATATCACATTTTGAATGAAATACTATACAGTTACAAAAATTACTGAACATTTTCATCACAGATTATTATACTCTTACTAAACGATATTTACCAAATTGTATTTACAGTTCAGTTTAATTACAGTTGGATTATTCTGTTGCAGTTCAAAAGTGAATGACTTATATCACATTATTCATGTGATAGTTTGAAATTTGTTGGTGGGTAATATTTCCTCAATCTTGACACATGTACTATGTCTGATTTTTCTTTGCTGTGTGCATTTGGTTTATTGATTTCATAAGTTACGTCCGTAACTTTTCGAAGAATTTTATATGGTCCACTGAACGGTTGCGAAAGTTTTCGTGAATTCGGATATTTGAATTCTTCATATATCACAAAGTCATCTGCATTAAAAGATTTGTCGACAAATCTGGCATCGTAATATATTTTATTTTTTTCATGATACTCTTTAGTTCTTTCCACTGCCAGTTTTCTAGCTTCCTCAACAGGAGGATAAATGTCTTCATTTACTGGATTTTGAAAAGGCACTGTACCGTACATTAAATACGCAGGTGGGAACTTCGTAACTGAGTGTGGAGTTAGGTTGTATTCTTGAGTCACCTGCTCTAATAATTTAGACCATGGCACGTTTCCAGAAGCTGCGTTCACTTTGCACTTTAGGCGAGTGACTATTGTTTGGTTCAGACGTTCCACCTTACCATTTGTCTCTGGTCTATGAGCTGTGGTTAAAAGCTGTTTAATTTTGTGGTGCTTTAGAAATTTCTTGAAATGAGATGAAGTAAATGATGGATTTCTATCACTTAATACACTTTTAGGTATTTGAACACTGAAAATTTGTTTAAGAAAGTTGACGTAAGTTTCGGTAGTGATTGATTTTGATGCAAAAGACCACATGTATCTAGTATGATGATCTATAAACAATGTTAAATATTTTTTCGTGGAATTGTAGTAGTTGAAACCACCCACACTATCTACTGCAACGAGATCAAATGGTTTATCAACTGGAGGCATAGACTGTAAAAGGCCAAATCTTTTTTGTCGAGGCTTTTTGTTTACCTGACAAATATGACAATGTTTGTTAAATCCAGTTATATCTAATGTTATATTTTGCCAATAATATACAGGCGTAAGTAAATTAATTGTTTTTTGAATTCCTGGGTGTCCAAACTTTTCATGGACAGTCTCAAGTAATTTACGGCGTAAAGAAAAAGGAACAACAATTTTAGTAAAACCCTTTTTACGCAGGCATAACACGTTATTAATTTCGACAAAATTACCAGTTAAATTGTCATTTTTTTGAGCTTCTTGAATTTCATCCAATTGCAGTAGATGCGAAACGTGGTTTCCTATATTTTTTTCAACACATTCATTATTTACAGGTATATCTCTTGAGAGCATGTCAGCCTCGAAGTTTGTGGTGCCTTTCGTATATTTAATATCATAGTCATACATACTTAATTGTAAGGACCAGCGGAACAAACGACCTTTTAAGTTTTTTACATTTTTGAGCCAAACTAACGCCGCGTGATCGCTATGTATGACGAATTTATGGCCAAAGAGGTAGTGGTGGTACTTATTTAAAGCATCCACAACAGCTAGACATTCCAACTCAGTAATACTATAATTCCTCTCGTAATCTTTTAATGAGCGGGAATGGAAAGCTATGGGATGTAAGGCACCCGAACTGTCTGGCTGTTTTAATATTGCTCCCACACCAGTTTGACTTGCATCAACACAAATATGACATTCTTTTTTAGGATCAAATATTTTTAAAATTGGTTTACAAATTAAAGAGTTTTTCAAAACTTGAAATGCTTCTTGGCATTTGTCAGTCCATTGCCAAGTTGTATCTTTTTTTAGCAAGTGGTTTAATGGATTTCTAATAGTTGCATATTTATCTATAAATTTATGGTACACATTTATTGACCCCAGAAATCTTTGGAGAGATTTAACATTTTTAGGCGGTTGTAATTGTTTAATAGCCTCAATATTACTATTATCGGGCGTTACAATACCATTACAAATTTCATACCCTAAAAATTCAATTTTAGTCTGTAAGAAAGAACATTTTGATGCTTTTAACTTTAAATCTTCCTGTCTGCATATCTCAAAAATTTGTTGAATATGATCTAAATGTTCTGAAAGGGTTTCAGAAAAAATTATTATGTCATCAAAGTAATTGGCTGCAAATTTTATTTTATGTTTTGTAAGTATTCGACGCAAAGTTCTTTGAAAAATACTTCCTGAATTTTTCCACCCGAAGGGTAATTTGTTCCACTCATATAAGCCACTATTAGTGACAAAAGCGAGCTTTTCAGTATCGTCGGGATGAATTGGTATATGCCAATATCCGGAAGCCATGTCTAATTTGGTAAAATATTTGCTTTTCCCTAATTTATCTACAAGTGTTTCTATCAGGGGTAATGGTTCTGCGTCGGACTTAGTAATTTGATTTAATTTTCTGTAGTCTATACATAATCGACTTTTTTTATTTTCGTCTCTTTTAAAAACTAGTGTAACAGGTGCAGAATACGGCGATGAACTTTCTTTTATTATATTAGCCTTTAATAACTCTTGAATTTGATTTTCAATTTCTTCTTGTTGCTTTGGGGAAGTTTTATATGCCCTTAACGACACCGGTAAGTCGGATGTTAACCTTACCCGTTGAGGTTCAATTCTAATTGTTCCAACATCATATTTATTTTTGGAAAATATATCTTCGTACTTTCGCAATATTTCTTTTAACTTTGAATTTTCCTCAAATTCCGAATGTCCATCGACAGGATCGCGACATTGTAGGCCTCCAATGCCGCAACCAGTCCCAGAAACATCGGACGAAATACGAAAATGATTATTCTTTTCGCAACTCATTTTTTCATTTCTATCTTTCTCTTGACAAGTTTTCTTTTCCGTGCTACTCTTTTTCTTTTCATTTTCGTTATAATGTAATTCCGTCACCCTTTCCTTAGTTTTACTTTCTTTCGGATCTTTCACTCTTTTAATTTCCTTATCAATTTTCTTGCGTATTTTTCCCGTACTATTATTTTCGTTTTTATTTTCTTTTACTTTATTTCCACAGTTCCTAACTAGGATTTCAGGTAAAATATGCAAAGACAAGTCATTCGGTTCGGAATCAGAAAAGGTGATCAGTCTTCTCTGATCCTGCATAACGACATGTCCTACACAATCTATGACCAAACGAAATCCCCCGCAACTCTTTAAACCTAATATGGCATAAGGTAAATCGGTGTCTAGAACATAAAATTCCACCGGTTTAACTATATTGCCGACCTTAAGGTAAAGAATACACGTTTGGTTAAGCTGTAGCATTCCCTTCGTTTGTTTTATTTTTACAGCGATTTTTTCTTTAATCGAAACATTTAATGTTTTTGCAATTGCACTCGGGATGATATTTAATGTTGAACCGGTATCAACATTTAAATAAATAGTCTTTAAATTCGAATTTGTATTTTGAGTGTACGCGTCATTAGATAGTTGATAATCATTTTTAAATTTCGCCTCATTTTTAATAATATACCCGGGTATTATTAATTGTCATACTTCGTTAACTCTCTGATTTTCTTCTCTTAATTGATTATCTTTCTGCTGAGGTGGTAGTTTAAATCCAGCATTCGATGTATTTGGCTTATTCACACATGTTTGTCCCCAATGATATGCGTTGGAGATTCCTTGTTGTGCGCAAAATTTACAAGGATTAGGGGGTAACTCCTGCGAAAAATGTGCAGTCTGTCTTTTTACTGCATTTTGTCTTTCATTATGACCTACAAACCTAGGTTTATTCTGTTGGTAAAAATTAGGTTGGTATACATTGTTACTATCTTGACGAGAATAGTTATATTGTTGACGAAAATTACTTTGATCATGATTTTTTGGCATCCAATTTTGATAAAAGGGGGGCTTCACCCTAAAAATATTTTGTTGCTCCCCTTTATAAGCGGACTTGGGTGTTTCATGTGGAACTTCATTTATTAATTTTGAAACTACCTGAAGCCATTCGGTGGGAGTTTCTGGCTCTTTTATTACCAAAAATGCCCTAACTTGGGCAGGTAGCCCCACTGAAAGCCCCTCAAGGATATGTTGATTACTAAGTTTTATTTTTCTTCCCATTTCTACTTTTTCCGTAAAATAGGAGTATAACTCTTTCGGATTTCCAGAAAATCTTAAATTTTGAAAATCAAGAAAACTACTTGCTGGAGTAAAGTAATGTTCTTCAAAAATTTGAATGATTTCATGAAAGGAATTACAGCAAAGGCATTGATTGATGTAGAGCTTTAAGGCTGACCCGCGAATAAACTTCTGAAAATTTTTTAATTTCCAATTATCATTTAAATTGTTCTGAGCCGTTTGCTGGTTAAAGTGAGCTAACCATGCTGAAAAATTTATCCCTAACTCTGGTTCAAATAATAAAATTTCAGGTGAGCTACCCGAATTTTTGTCTTTTATTTCAATTTTTGAAGTAGAAGAGCCATCTGCCAAACTTATCTCTTTTATTTTATCACTAATCGTTTGACATTCTGAATCCATTTTTATTAAGCTTAAATCGGCAGTTGCCTCTGCTTGAGTTTCCGCATCCTTACGGTTTAAGTTATCTCCATCCATGTTTGAATTTTCTTTGTGGGAAGACTCTAAGTCAGAATTTTTTTCATTTTCAATGGTCTTGCTCATTTTACCACTACGTAATAACATAATTCTAATAACACACAAATTTTTGACATTTTTCCTTTTTTACCTTCCCACTTTAACAACAAAAATATTCCGCGTAAACAAATGCATAACAACTAAAATATATACAGAACTATTCATAATACTGCAAAAAATATACCATAATTTCAATTACACAGCACATTAATAAATTTACTATTTCAAACATCTTAATGTCCAAAAAAAAAAAAAAAACCCGTGCTGACAAGATCCCTTTTAAAAATTTAAACCGATAATTAATATATCATCAAATAAAGAACTTATTCTTCCAAAGCACATGATCAATTTATATCATAATAAATTCTAAAGCAATATCATGTAAAAAAAACCCAACGGGAGAAAAAGATATTCATATAATTATAAGATATTTATGAAGAAAATTCGAAATAATACCATTTTGGAATAACACATTAAAAATTACTCTATCAACATTCACTTCAGCACATGAAAATAATTTCCATTCTAAAGCACCACAGATAACGACCCTTTCGTTTAATCACTCCGCAGAACGCAAACACTCTTCGCTTCTAAAAGCCACAACGGGGGCGAGCTTTTCCCCAGGTGGAAGAAGCGCACATCGGTTCATTGAACCGTCTAGAAAGATGATCCACGCTGCTACGACGTCGCGGCACATTTCAGATTTAGTATTGCTTTTCTTCGATTGTTTTTTTTTTCTGCAGGAGCCCGGATAGGAACATAAATCCTACCGGCTTGTAAGAACGGCTGTCCCGTTCTATCTTCTACAGCTGTGGCCGCTAAAACCCATGTAAGACGAGGCACAGAGTTTCGTTGCAATTCTTTATTGGTAAACTTTAACACACAAATATCATAACATTAATATTGTTGGAACGAAGGACATGAAGTCATCAGCACGTTTCAAGAAGCAAGAACCCCCGATTTTCGTTCGGGCAGTCGTATTTATATGGGGGAAAATCTCTTAGACTGCAGACAACATTCCCTACACCACGTGATAGCACGTGGTTTAAATAGGAGGGCCATATGGAAAATAAAATATATTATTGGCTTTAATGCCGTAGACAGGGGCTGGCCTAAGTCTACGGGGAAAAAAATAGTCTGGAGGGAATTAATGAGGGAAACCAACTTGAGCTTAGGCATGACCATATATGGTAACGCGTTAGAGAAATTTATGAGTGAGACAACCCTGAGTTGTCAAGTTTAATATGGAAAAAGCCAGACAAAGGAGACAAAGGACTTCTCCATATCACAGCCTGACAAAGGATACAAAGGATTTTTCCATATTACATATATATATATATATATATATATATCAAAGTTTGGTCAGTGGGTCCAGTCCGAAAAGAACTGCCCAAGTTTTTACGGGCTGTCCCACTTGAAAAAAAAACCCGCCATCTTTGTAAAGTAGGCTTTCTCAAATTCTACTACATGTTGAAAAAATACTTCAGAAACAAAATAAACATTATGCTTACAATATTTATCATTACCAAAACCTGGAATAGCGAACTTCCCTTTTTTGAACAATTTTGCTCTTTTATGTAGGTAGAAATAATTGTATATAAACATTCAAGTTTTACACCTCTTTATAAATTTTATTTAACTACTTTTATTATTTCAAATGCATACCTGCATTGAAATTAAAATTTTACATGCATTTCACTATTAAAATTAAAAATACTTGCTTGAGATTAAATCAAGTTAACTATTTAAATCAACTTCAAAGACTTTTTTGTCTTGCATTGTAAGGAAAATATTCTTTGAGAAACTGCAACAGAAGATCTCTTTACTTTTTAATAGCAGCTGAGTGCAAAGTTGCCAAATAAAAAGTTTGACTTCAAGAATACTTGAACTAGTCAAAATTCAAAACAGCCAACATCTCTGATAACTGCAGTTACCATTCGTGAATATTTACATCATATTCCCTGTACTTCTATACACAATATTTATTACATAATTTAATAACTATACTAGTTTAATATTGTTTCACTTTTTATTATCTAACTTCGTTAGCAATAAATTTTATTTTAGTGAGAACAAAAATGTGAGGAGGACAATGCAAAAATGATTGCATGTATGTGCTTTGCAATTATAAGGAGCACTTTCAAAGCAGAAAGCATTACGTAATAGAAATATAATTTCACGTTAATTTAAAGCACAAATGAGCATTAAACGTGAAATTATATCTCTATTACGTTTACTTGCACAAAGTTAAATTATTATTATCAGAAAGCATTACTCATACAATTTGTTTCCACAAAGAGGAAACCTCACTTTAACGGAACGAATTTTTGGTAGGGTAGTTCATGTAAAAAGATGAAAGTTTTCAAACTTTGTTTTTTTTCTCAAGATTTTAATACATAATATTTGACTAAAATATGGGTGCATGATTTCAAATTGATATTCAGTTCCATGAAATGTAAAATAGGCAAAGAATGGTTTGGTACAATGCTTAAATAGAAATTCAGAGTTATAGGTTTTTCGAAAAACCTGGCTTCTTTCAATCTTATATAATATATATTTATATATGAATACAGTGAGACCAGTGTAAGTTGACCACTTACGGTGGTGCAGCCCTCTAGCTGTCAACTTAGAGAGGTTGGGGATATTTCTCTTATTGCGTCATTCTTACAGTATGGATTCATTCCTTTTTAGCTAATTAAAATACTTTTAAGTTTAGTTTGATGCATTAATGTTACTTTAAAATAGTAATTAGCTATTCTATTTCACAATTATCTGAAATCTTAGTAGAGAAATTTAACCTGAATACCTGAATGGCTGAGAATGTATCATACAACTTTAACTTGAAAATACTTAGTTAAAATAAAGATCAATGTCTCATTATTATGTAAGTTTGATGATAAAGATTTCCTAAAAATACATACATATATATATATATATATATATGGAGAGAGAGAGAGAGATAAAGGGATAGACATAACATAGCAATGACTGACCAGCACTGGGCAGCCTGCTCCCAGCTCTGGACTGTGGCTGCGAGACGAGGGGTTCCGGAGGGTTGCTGGACCCCGCAGTGGCCACTGCGAACGCGGCCGCAGCAGATGCGGTGCTCGACCTGCAAAAAGAACGGGGGAATCATCATAACGTGGGATGCTTGCCGCACCTTTAAAGTTTTCGCAAAACTTGGCGCCGAGATTTTTTTCTCTTTCCATCTCAATACATACAATGCAGAAAAATTGCTAAATGTTGGTTAGCATGCAGGCTTAAAACGTTGTTTCTTTGAAAAGTGCGTCCTCCCCCTTCCAAATCTAATTCTTGCCCCTTAAGACCTCTCCCCCTTCACAATCCCATGCCGATAACATAAAGAGATTTTATAGCCTCCTTTTCTCGGAACATGGCCGATTTATGAAATATTACTTCATGTACTGACTGCGCAGTTGAGATGTGTGCTTCTTACACAGTGAATAAAATGAAAGCAAAAGAGAAAAAAAAATTAAAACTGCAGAAGTAAATTTACATCATAGTACTTTTAAAAATTATTACTAAAATCTTACTAAATATTTTCCTTTAAAATTTTAAAATAAATTTTTTTATGAGAAAAAATGGAGGGGGAAATAAAAATGTTTGCATTATGTCTTTGCAATTAATAAGGAGCACTTTCAAAGAAAACAACGTAATAGAAATATAATTTTCAAATTTAGCACAATCTTAAACGTGAAATTATTTCTATTTTTCCAAAATAATTTTTATTATCGGCATATATAAAATTTGTTTCCACAAAGAAGAAATCACTTTAAGAACAATTTTTGGTATATTTCATGTAAAAAGATGAAGTTTAAAATTTTATTTCAAGATTTTAATACAAATATTTGACTAAAATATGGGTGCAATTTCAAAGATTTCAGTTCCTTTTAGGCAAAATGTTTTGGGTACAAGTTAAATAATATTTCAGATTATGGGTTTTTGAAGAACCTGCTTTTTTAATCCTTATATAAATATATTTTCTGAAACAGAAAACAGGAACTCCCATTATGTTTAAAAGGTGGCCCCAAAAGGGTGCATTATTCAACAGAAGGGGGAATTCTCTTTTTGGGTATTTTTAAATTTAGGAACACAATAAAATACTTTTAAGTTTGTTTGATGCATAATGTTAACTTTAAAATAAATTAGCTATTTATTTCACAAACAAATCTTAGTGAGAAATTTACCCGAAATGAATCAGAATTATCAAAACTTTAACTTAAAATACTTAGTTAAAATAAAGATCAATGTTCATTATTATTGTTTATGAAAAGATTTCCTAAAATCATATATAATATATATATTTTTTTTGGAGAAAAAGAATAAATTACATAACATAATGCTGACCAGCACTGGCAGCTTGGCTTACTTTAGACAGGTTCGGATTCTCCCGACCATAAAGCAGATTGTGAGAAAAAGAACAGGGGAATTTTTGCTTGATTTAAAGTTTTCGCAAACTTGCGCCGAGATATTTTTCTTTTCTCAAACAACATGCAGAAAAATTGAAATGGGTTATTCGGCTTAAAACGTTGTTTCTTTGAAATCGTCCTTTCCAAATTTAATTTTCCCCTTAAGATCTTTCACAATATTGAAACATGAGTTTTTAGCCTCCTTTTCTGGGAACACGGCTTTGAAATACTAGGACTACTGCCAAGATTTTTACAATAATTAAAACAAAAGGTTTACTGCAGGAAGTAAAAAGAAAGTTAAAATGTCAATAAAGCTTGCAAAATTTTTCAAAACGATATATATTATAATTTGGAAAAATAAGATTTGAGCATTTGTCTCTTTTGAGTTTGAAGGGGAAACTTTTGAAACAATAGCCTGCATGTCACAGGGTTCGTACGCTTTTGGCAAAACCAAAAATAAGGACTTTCTAAGGACTTTTTAAGGACCTACAAAAATTTTTAAGGACCTCACAAATTTTTCTAAACATACAAACTCTTATGTTTATTTCAAAAGGAAGCATTATTGAAAAAGAAAATTCATTTAATATTGTATTTTTATTAGGAACACAACACAAACACTTTTATGGGGCTCTCTTTCACTTGTTGCTTTTCTATAATGTCCAATACAGTCAGGGAGTTGAATAATTATTGGAGCTAGTAATAAGAAGCACACAACACAAGTATTAATCATATATAAGCAAATGAAAAATTATCAAAAATGGTTAGCGCTATAAAATACAAGTTACAGGTAAATGAAAAACAAGTTAAATAAAAAAAATTGTTACAGAAAACGCTGCACTTTGTCTTGAGAATTTGTGTTCAATTTAGATTTTTTTTTTCATTTTACTTAACTTATGTTGCCAGCATCTCAATTTAGGCTTACTTAAATTTTTATCTCCGACATAAATAATTTTAAACATAAATACAGGTAATTTTTAAAAATTATTTAGAAGCGCTTGCAAACATTCAGAAAACTTTTTCAACTTGAGAAAAGTATTTCATTTTGGAAACAACATACAAATAAAAAAAATGGAGCTTATTCGCTTAAAACTTTGTACATTACCCTCAAATAGTAATTACCAAAATTTAACTAAAATAAAGTTTCAAAAAATTGAACATTTTTTAAAAAATAAAACAAGCAGACTACAGGCTGCAAATACTAAAACAACTGTCAACTTTTTAAATAATTGACACATTTACAGGATGCAAAAAGATAAGAAGTCTCAAAAGCTGGGTGCGATTTTCGGTGAAGCACGTGCTAGATGTTAGCAAGTTTCCGAAAAATAGGTTTTTACATTTTCGCGTTATAAGTTATGAAAATTCATTTAAATTAATACATGTCTTTTTAAAAAGTTTCTTGAAAAATTTTCTTGTTTTGTAGTACAATCCCTTTAGTAAAAATACTTGTACACCAGCTTGAAAAGTCGGATCTTTTTGCAAAAAATCGAATTTTTGAAGTTCACAAATAAAAACAGAAAAACTAGGGGAAAACGGAGCATTTGGCAACTACGGTGTATAGGTTTAAGAAAAGGTCTATTCCTTCAATTTACTGAAAATTAAGAAATTTCACGATACACAAATTTTGATTAACACAGCAAATATCCATCATCTCCCACACAGCACAACAAAAGCCCACAGCGAACGATCGCGAAGCCAAATTGCTCGATAAAAATTTACTAAATATTAAAACATTGCTTTAAAACAAATTAATAAATTATTTTTTTCGATACGGGTATTTATTTGATCTAAAAAAAAACAATGGGAGAACAAACTGTTTAGCGAAAGATCGGCTGAAAAGCGATCGGGAGAGTTGGCAACTCGGCACTTATATTATAGTGTAAGACGTAAGAAAAACGATAACAAAAATAAATCATTCTTTTACCTTTAACAGTATAAATAAGCGATAATCATACATGCGATTAGTCAAACGCAAAAAAAGCTGAAAGTTTTTTTTTGTCTACATATTACTGAAATATATCTCTTTTATTGAGATACTAGATGTCAACGATATGCTTCTTTGAAGTATCCCCCCCCCCCTTAAATTTAAAAAAAAGTTTCAAAAGCAATATTTCTTTACTGATTACTTGTTAAGAGCTGCTCCTACTTGCTTTTTTGATAATTGTTTAGAATGTAGATGATTTAGTAACAATTTTCATGCAAAAAAAAATATTTACTTTGTAACTAACGTTAATAAATAGTATCGAATCCCAAATTTGAAATCCCGAAATTCGGCAATTTTTCGAAAATTCCCGATTTTAATTTATTTATAAAAAAAATTTCCCTTGAGTCCTTAAAAGTCCGCTTTTCAAATTTTATTCCTTTTTCTTTTCTCTTTTAAAAGCAAAATGAGGGAACTTGTGTGATTTGTTTTTCTGTGGTCTTAAATGGTGCCCAGTTACTGGGCACCATTGCATTTTGTACAAATGCTTGGTGTTTTGATTAAACTTCTCTTACTAATATTTTAATTATTTTTTAAGATGTAGCTCGATTTTCTTTTTCATACAATTGCAGGAAATAGCAAATTGGGAGCCGACATGTGGGTGGGTACAAGTTCATTTTAACTGACTTGGGTGTTGTAGTTTGAAGCATTTTATCAAAATCCATAAACATTTTCTTTTTGTCAAGATACATAAAACATTAATTTACTTACACCTTTTCAAAAAAATAATAAAATAAAATAAAAAAAATTAAAAACAAAGTTAATTATTTATCTACCAGTTGAGAAAGCACTGCAATTTGTAGTAAAAATGCGATGATGTTTATGTAAGTCCGCGCTGAAAAAGAGGAAAGGACGGTAGACTACGTCAGCGGAGCGGCGATTGGATTGATAAGGTGTGATACGAGACGTTCCAAGCAACGATGTCGAAGATGAAGAAACTAAAGAAGGAAGTCCCGAGTCCAGTGGACAGAAGTGCCGAGGCCCTTTTCAGGGCCGCCGAGGTAACACCTGTCAACGCGGCCTCCGCACCGGACGAGGAGAACGACTCCTACTCCTACGCCACCTGTGCATTTGGAAGAAAACTGGTTGATACCAAGTTACATCAGCCTTATTGATGCTCAAAGCGGTAATCACAGTCAAGTTAACTTGGTTCCGAGACTACGCACATGAAGGGAATGAAACCAACCTGTACTATTTCCAAATCTACTGCAGCCTCGCTAACGCCCTGGTCAAAGTCAGCACCAAACTTGCTACCTATGAAGCGGAAGACGATTATAAGGATCAAATCTGCCACCTTAAAGACCAACTTGAAAAGAATGAAAAGGAATGCGTTAAGCTACGTTCCGAGGTACGCAGACTCACCGAAGCACTCAACGAAAAGGATACGAAGCTTCCCCCAAAAAATTTGAAGAGAAGACCAGTAGTCATCATAGACGAAGGTAATCCAGCTCTCGCATTAACTAAGATAAAGGAAAAACACAATGAAAACTATGAAATTAAGCTTATTAAAGACGAAGTAAGTGTACCCCTCGGACCCCTAAGACGGACACCTAGAGGTTATCCGCTATGCCGAAGAGTGCAAAAAGGAGTACTACGCCCCAAGGCTCGACCAATGCCCGCCCATCAAAGTTATTCTAAAGGGACTCCCAACCAACTTTGATACCAAAACCCTGGAAAAAGAATTAGCAGCACAAGACAGGAAGCCTCTCCAGATGAAGCAATTCCGCGGGAAAAATGGACCTATGCCCATATTCTGCGTGCAATTGCCGCACACTGAAGAAACCTTGAAAATATTCAGAGATCCCCTCACTATAGACGGTTTCGTCGTCAAGACGGAAAAAATGAGACGCAGAAATGGCCCCACCCAATGCTTCAGGTGTCAGCGGTGGGGTCACAACTCCTACGCATGCAACATCAGAGAGCGATGCAAATACTGCGCAGGCAGCCACCGCTCCAAGGACTGTCAGCAAAAAGAAGGCCCATCGAAGTGCGCAAATTGCCAGGCAGCGCACCCGGCGACGAGTTTAGACTGCCCAAGACACCCCCAGAACCGAGCTGTCAAGAAAACAACGCCAGCCAGAAAGTGCCCCACTCAGATGCAAGCCCCCAACCACAAACGACCAAATGACTGCCCGACTCTCCTGAAGAAAGAAAGCCCTTCAAGAGTACGAAAACGAGAGGAAATGACGGTCTTTGTTTCACCGAGCTGACCCTCATCTTTTTTCTCCTACCTTTCCCCTCTCTGCCCTTCGGGGACGGAGATGTATGCCTTCGGGCACTTGATGACCATACCCATAGACTCCTCCCAAAGGATATCCGGGTAAAAGGCCCCTTCGGGGCCTAATCGCCCATCTGCAAATCTAGGTGATGATGATGATGATGTAAGACCGCCATTTTTGGTTCTGTCAATCCGAAGTTTTGGGTCTGTCCGAAATCCGCGATAGTACCGAATCTGAGCAAACCAAATTTGAGCTTCGATTAAGTAGTTGAAATGAAAGAAATTTGATTCTTGTGAAAAGTACAAAAGATAGCAAAATAAATAGAGCGCATGGGTACCTTCTTATTTTAACAAAAAACATTAAGCACCTGGAATAAAAAATAAGGACTATTTAAGGACTTTTTAAGGCCTTAAAAATGAAAATGAAGATTAAGGACTTTGTAAGGACCTTTAAGGACCGTACGAACTCTGATGTATTAACGTTATTTTAAAATAGCAATTGGCTTTTTCCAGACCATTATCTAAAATATTATTAGAGAAATTTAACTTATTTGACTTATAATGTATCTTATACAACTTTTAAAGTAAAGTAGCAAAACATAAATATATCTTATTACTTATGCAAGTTACTCATAGGATCGTAAACATTTCCGAAAAATAGGTACCTTTTTAAAATGGCTATAACGGATCAAAAAAAAAAGGAAGAAACTTATTTAAAGAGTAAATGAGTGCTCATAGTAATTTACCCATGTGGAAGAGAAGTTTACCCAGAGAAGTTTAGACAAATTTTAAACTGATGTTTCATTCATCTATACAGATACTGGTCTAACATTATAGCATAAAAAATATCCTGGAGAAGTTTTTTTTGCAAAAATAGAGAAACCAATAAGTATAGTAATAATTAGGTGGTCCACTTACAAAGGGTTTTTTCTAATAATTCCTCCCACATTTGGCGTACATAAGTGGTCAATATAGACAGGTGGTCAGCTTAAGTGGTCAAGTGACAAAGGTTTCCCTACATTATATAATATGGGGCTGATTCCGTTCCTGACAAAAGTGGTCAACTTAGACAGGTGGTCAGCTTACAAAAGTGGTAAACTTTACAGGTTTTACTGTATATCATTCCCTTTCATTAATGAAAAGGCGCCCTTCCTGCCTTTTTGTTTATAAAGTGACGCTCTTTTGGTTTTGGAGTACCTGAAAACCTCAAGTGATAAAAAGTACCCTGGGAAATTCAAAGGCTAAACAATCCTCTTCTACAAGCTCCCCTCTTTGGGAACAATAACGAAGGAACATGTTTTCGTTCCAATAAGCCTCTGCTGAATTCCGAAAATGACAACATTACCACTTGGCTGAGGATTTGTCTTGGCTTTTATTTGGGCAACACTGGGGACAGTGCGCATTGAAATTTGAAAAGTGCCCTTTTTTTAGAGTAGCGCCCTGCCCTTTTTTAATCCTGGGGGAGGGAAGGTCTGATATACAGTTTTTGGCTATCTTTGATCATGTTGAAGGGTGGAGGGGAGGGGCTTTGATCAGTTCAACCTCTTCTGCAGGATGTAGGAACTGCACCAAATGCTCAAAAAAGTACTTTTATCATTTAACTCTTTATGTACGGGAAGGGTGGAAATTTTTACTACAGATAAATCCTAAGCTTTTCTACTAGGCGATTCCTCAAGTGGACTCGTCCATTCTTGAGCACTCAGCAGCTCCCCATAGAGTCCATCTGTTTCCTAATTGCAGTAGGCGGGGTGATCTGTCATCCTACTTTCATTGTAACGCTTCGAAACTGTGTCCTCTTATTTGTTTACTTAAAGTGGGCGCCTCATTTTGTTTAAATTAGTTCCCAAACTATTTTTTTTTCTGGAGGATGCGAGGCAAAAAAAAAAAAAAAGAAAATTAATAATAATAATAATTAATCATAATGTGCCAAACTACGTACATGCTTAAAAGTAATCAAACAGTATTTAATAAAGGAAATTTATGATAAATTTTTGGCTATTGCCATATTTTTTTCTATCCGATCAGTTTCCTATTTAGTCTGATTGGGAATATTATATGACTAGGTAATCATATAGAATTATATATATAGATAAATTGTTGTTAATTATTACAGAAAACTCTTCATGGTTGAAACCTACACCGCTCCCGTCGGAGTGAGCCTACCCCCCCCCCCCTCGGAGCGACGGCAAACCACCTAAAACTAAACCCCCAAAATAATGCCCCCTAAACGGCTAAGCCGCCTCTAAACTCCTTGAAAATTCCCACCTAAAAATTTCAGAGGCGCAGCTTAAAACATTAACCCCCCCCCCCCCCGGTGGGAGCTCCTGGAATCTGGTTAAACAAAATAAGAAGTATTTGCATGCAGCTCTTTTGGTCAACCATATTCTTCCCTGGAAAGCTCACCACTTTCCGTTCCTGATGCAATAATATTTCATACCTTTCTTGTTGCGTCAGCTGCCTGTGACGTTTAAACATATCAAAAGCTAATATTTATGAAGAAAACGTTGAACCCAAGTTTGTATTCATAAGGGAGCTTACTTACGTGCCCCCCCCCCCTGAAAATATTTCTTAATGTACCATAAATTCATTTCAAAAACCTTTCATAACGTAATGCGTTGAAGACAGCCCCCCCCCCCCACCCCCACCCACCCCTGGACAAAAATTTCTGGATACCACCTTGGCTGAACCCCAGACAAATATTTCAAACCTCTAATACAAATTTCATGAATGAAAAAACTAAAATGAATAACACATTATGCTCATTTTCTTCCGGAAATAGCACGTTTTCAAGTTGATAATAGCTATCAATCCAAGTAATTACACTGCCATTAGGGCAACTGCCAAATGCAAATCACTGTCACTCGTTGAAAGAGTTTCGGTCAGAAGAAAGATGTCTTTGAGGTGGTCTCACGGCACCATGTGTCGTGAGACCTCCTCAAAGAGCTCTTTACATGCGATGTCCCTCAAAATATTAGTATTGATGTCTTCTTCAGCAAGTGAAAGAGGCACATAAATAGTATAATATTTTGGTTTTCTTTATTTTTTTAAAAAACATTTTCCATGAATTTGTGTATAGCCTAGAAATATAATCCTTTAATAGATTGAGAGAAATCACATATTGTAATTATGAAACGGAAAAATTTCAGAGGAAAAATTAAGCTTAATATTTGAATAAGCTGGAAATATTTATTGAAAAATATGGGTGAAAATATATTCGTTTATAAATCAATTTTTGAGACATTAGCTCTACCCCAAATTAATTTTATCAAAATAGTTTTCAGAAAAACGAATTACATAAAAATCGTAGATATTTCAAATTTCTTGCATAGACTGCATCTGGAATATCAAAAAAAAAAAAAAAAAAAAAAGAAAAAAAAAATTCAGAAATGTTCATAAATTTAAGCCACAACTTTTTGAAGGTACCCATTTCCATAGTAACAGCATTTAAAAGTCAGCATCAGTAACTAATTAGGAGCATATTTTCATTTTCTTAACTTACTGAGAGGATTTAATAAATGACTGAAATCTTTCCTACTTCTCATAATGTGGTAGCATAGTTTTGCTGTGGCCATCACATAATTTACTTCTATATCTTTCATATAAATGCTTTTTTAGAAAAAAATTATAAATAATTTTCAAGAGTTAACCCTTTTGAGCAATATATAGTTCTTAATTGGTAGTTTTAATAAGTGATGGGTAGTGGCGTAGCTAGAACCTCATTTAGTGTGTGGGGGGGGGGGGGTCGTCGGGGAAATATTAATGCTAATTGTTTTACACCCCTCCCTCAAAGCCCTCTCATAGATACGTCACCATTTGGAGGGGAGCTTCCCCCCTATCTACGCTAGTGGCTATCAAAAATTTTTACATGTACTTATATTTTCCACATTTGTCCAAAAGTGCTCAGCCTATCTTAAAATGTGCAAATCCACCTTTTTCAGAAATCGAAAATTTTGGCAAATCAAATTAATATGTAACTTTTGTAAGAAGAAAAAAGTAAAAATTCCAGTTTGTCATGTGGCCGAATAGAAAAACGAAAAGTTAACAGTTTAACAGATTTTATGTAAAAAAGCAATGTGAAGGTGCTTCTTCAAACAATAATAATTAAATAAAAATTATTAAAATATTAATTGAATAACAATAACACAATAATGATAGTAATATAATTTCATAAACTTTTGGCAATGAATCTTTAGATTGGAGAAACAAAACTTGCGGTATAAGGTAGGTGGGACGCAAAAAGTACTACATATCAATAAAAATACTTTTTAAGTTGAAACATTTTGTTGAAAATTGGTTACTTTAGATGTATTTCACGATTACAACCACATAGAATTTTAAAATACTTTGTGCATTTTCCCTTCACATAATAAATGAACTTTGACGGCAAACCCAAAAAATAACAAAATTGCTGTGAAATAAAATTTACTTTCACAAAGTTCGATGAGGTTTGTTATTACTATGAAGAGATATATTCAAATAGCGAATTCGTCCGAAGAGACATTTAGTTCACCGATATGATGGCCGAAAAATAAAAGCGATACTTTAGAAAACAAATTATGTTGGGATGCAGGTTTTAAAAAAGTAGTCATTTATTATAGCACTGCACTAGATGTCTTGGCCCTTAGAAATTCATAAAAGTTCTTTGAGATGGTCAGAATTAACAATTAAACGGATATATCACACATAAATTTAAAAAACCAAAACTGGACATCTGTTACAGAATCATTTTCATTCATTTTTTTTACAGGATAAAAAAATGAAAGTTGTTCGTATTTTAAAGTTGGAATGAAAGAGAGATGTATTTCATTTCCTGCTTCTTGCGGAAAGAGCTAATCCTCAAGTAGTTAAAAGTCATCAATCCATGTTTGCACATCAGTCACTTTCTAATGACTATCGGCAAGACGAAAGATCTCTGATACACAGGGGTCCCCCTTCCTCGCAACAGGAGTTCTCTTCTCTACCTTTCTCCCCTATCTTCCCGTCTGCCGGCCCATACCGGCCCAGCTCGGTCTTAACTAACAAAGCCGTTTTCGGCCGGCCTCGGACTTAGAGAGTTAAAAAAAGGGAGGGGAGACTTGTAAAATTTCGTAACTATAAGTTACAGGGTCCACAAAGTATTTTGTCCGGTTATCAAAGGAAACAGTATGTAACATATATCCGCTTTCAATGCAAGTTAGACCAGACACATTACAGTTCTGATATGCTCAAAAAGAGTTACTTAATACAATCAGACCTTGATGCAGGGTCACCCCTCAGGACTTCACGAATATGACCCTGGGTTCCCATTCTTTTTTCAAAACACTAATTAAGGAACTTTTAAAGATCAGTTTTAAAAGAATTAACCCTTTCGCGCCGACTGTCACCTGTACGTGCAGCAAGAAACGCACTCACTTCCTGGCCGACACGCCGGCGTGCAAGAGCGTTTTCTCATTCACCCCCAGCCGTCACCCGTTAGTGCCAGTGTCCTGGAGCGTTTTAAAAAGTAAAATTTTTGCCAGAAGATGGCATTGTATGTCCATGTGGTTTCAGATACATGTAGATTTGAACTTCTATTCAAAATGAGAGTAGTATGGCTCACATACACGTGGTTTTTAGGGGGAAGGAATGAAGGAGAAAGGAATGTATTCCGAATGGCATAAAGCATGCCATTCAGAAGAATGGCATGCTTTATGACGGTTCTTTAAATTCGCAGGTGATATTTGTTTACAGCAACACGTGGTATTTGTTTACAGTGTCGACAGGGTGGCGTAGTGGTAAGGCGCAAGTCTTGTACGCCCAAGATCGCAGGTTCGAATATGGCCCAAGTCGGTGGATTTTCAAGATGCAGAAAATCGTTTGTGTCCATGTCGCATGATTGTGTTGCATGGTTAAGATCCCTTGAGTATCCGTTTGGCTTGGATACTCTCGGCTAATTTAAGTACCTAGTGCAAGTTGCATCAAATGACAGCTCAGGTGCCGCCATCTAGTGGTAACTGAGCGTCCAATTTCTCAGTGGCAATGGTATCCACCGACAGTGGTGCTACTTGAAAAAATGGATGCCAATTACTGGAGTACGTACTAGGGCTGCATAGGTTAATGACTATAAGCAGCCCCATTGGAAAGAAAAAAAATTTGTTTACAGTAAGCAAGGGAGGGTTTTTTTTTTTTTTTTTTGCTACAGCGTTGGGTATTTCAATTTGCGGTCCAGTTTTCAGAGGATAGTTAGATCCTGTAGACGTAATTTATTTCTCTTTTTACTGTTAGAATGTCGAAGCGGTGAAAATTATTAACCGAGTTAAAAATAGCGAAAATGATGCAAAATGTTTCAGATATTGATTCTGAAACAGATTCGGATAGTAGTGATAGTGACACTATAATATATTCCGATTGTTTTGATCATAAAGAATCTAGCGAATCTAATGATGATGAGGACATTTCTGACATCTGTATGCCGAGTTCAAGCAAGGAGTACTTCTCCATGGTCATCCACAGTAGAAAATTTAACACAATTACCATTCAAAGCAGTGCCTGGACTAAAAGTGGGTAATTCGGTTGAAGAAGAGATTGATTTCTTTAAGCATTGTTTTGATGATAGCATAATGAAAATAATTACGGGACAGACAAATCTGTATCAGAGGAGTATATATCCTGAGGATGCATCTGGTGCACGTTCTTCGAACTATTTACCTGTGACAGAGGATTAAATTTTTGTTTTCTACGCTCTAACAATTTTGATGGCATTATAAAAACACCCAAAATCAAAATGTACTGTTCAACGAATCCCATGCTTGCAACGCCATTTTTTAATAGTGTAATGAGTCGTGATCGATACGTTGCAATTCTTCAATGTGTGCATTTTGCCAGCAGCGATGCCAAAATAAATCGGAAAGTTTCAACCAGTTTTAAATAATTATAATTGAAAATTTCAAGTCCGCTTACACCCCTGAAAAGAATATATCAATAGATGAAAGTTTATTATTGTGGAAAGGAAGACTTGGATTTCGCCAATACGTCCCTGCTAAACCCAATACGCCAATACCCCCCCTATCTAAACGATCCCGATATGGAATTAAACTCTATAAATTAAGCGAATCTAAATCAGGATACATATACGTTTTTATTATTTATACGGGGAAGGATACAGTGTTAAAGGAAACTTTAGCATTATATGGGGAAAGAGTTGTCAAATCTCTACTTGAAGAACTTTCAAGTCAAGGATACCATTTATATATTGATCGTTTTTTTAGGTCTCCATCATTAGCGGATGAACTCTTCGGACTACAAACAAATACTTGTGGGACTGTAATGAGGAGAAGGAAAGTAAGGCCTGAAAATTTTCCGCCGCCCAAAATGAAAATTAACGAGATGCTGGTTTTGCAGAAAAAGAACATGAACTTAACGGCTTTCAAAGACAGACGAGAAGTGCTAGTGATATCTACCATGCATGATGTAAAATTGCTCGATACTGGTAAAAAGGATCGCGCAACATCTAATCCTATAAAGAAGCCAGAGTGCTTCGCAGAATACAACAAAAATATGGGAGGGATCGACTTAGGCGATGCCGTCATGATTCAGTATCCATCTTTCAAGAAAACTGTTAAATGGTATAAGAAACTTTTCTTTAATATCATGGATATGGCTGCATTTAATGCCAAAATTCTTTTCAACAAAAAAAGTAAGAAAAATCTTCCTCTCCCTAATTATCGCCTTAATTTAGTTGAATCGAATTATTTCTCAGTATTTCTCCAAAATCACCAAAGTTAATATCATACCAAAATCAGAAGAATCATTAAATCCACTCAGATTAACTGAAAGGCATTTCCCAAAACTTTGTTCAAAAGAAGGGAGACGATGATGCTTCGTCCACTTTCATTCGTCTATTACATTCATGGAAAAATCCTCCGAAACGGCAAATGAGTTGTTAGGAGTGCAAGGACTGTAACGTAGGACTGTGTGTAAATCCCTGTTTTCAAATTTTTCATACGAAAAAAGAATTTCAAGTCATATATTCAGTTTTCAGATATATAATGTTAAAAATTATTAAATGGAAAGTACATAATGAAAATAAAATGCCTAAAATGTATGCTTAAACGAGAAATAACTTAAGTAAAGAAAGTATCTATGGAAATATATATATAAAGCATATGCCATTTAAATAGTCTACAGAACATATTAAACAACGCGTCGATATTTCGGTAATTTCATGGATTTAGGCCCGACACCAAAAAATCCTAAGGCACCGGACAGACACGCGCGAGAGAGACTGCCGACGAGACTCGAGGACCCGACAAATTGTCATCAGAATGCTTTCACTCTTACAGCATTATCAATCAAACACTACAAGTGTGAAGCAAATGTACTACTAATTACACAATAAAAAGTTAGCATCATGGGGAGAAGATCAGCGGAATCAAGCACTGTTGGCTTGATATGGTGCTGGAAATACATTTTAGCAAAAATTGCATCCCCGAGGTTTTTAATAAAAGTGAGAGGAAGATACAGATGTTAGAATGCGCTGGCTACGGTGAAAATTAAGAACTTTAAGGACTTTGAACAAGAAACTAAGTACTTTTAAGGGCCTTTAATTATTAAAATGAAACTGAAGGAGTTTTCAAGGAACCCTATGACCTTATAACTGATTCATACCCATTTGATAGTCAATGCGCTGGGGCTTGAGAGCAAAGAGACCTTATCAGCAGGGGTGACCTTATATGCGGGGGACCTCGTATAGAGATCTGACTCTACAAATTACTTCTTACCGTTATGCCCCACTGAATATCACTCAAGAAATAATGTTATTTACTTCAAACAAAGTGTGTTCTCGATAACAGTCTTTCCCGGCAGAACCGACGGAGGGGGGCGGGGAACAATGATCATTAATGAATAAGACGAGCTGAGCTAAAATCAAACAAAGCATCTTTTAAAAGAAAAAGCAATACTGATAAAAATTTAGGTGTTACATATATAGTAACACCAGACTTTGCTTTTTATTTTCAAATGTAGGTTGGAATTTCTACTCATGGATTGTTGAAATAATTTTCACCTCCCCCACTTCATATCTTTTAGAGGGAAAGGAGGCCTTAATTTGACAATATTTTAAATTTTATAAAAATTTCTTCCAATTACTCTTCTGCTTTTTTTTTCTTTTTTTTTTAAAGAAACGACACAAATTGTACGCACTTTGAGACTTTAAAATCAAGTTAATGTAAAAAAAAAAGTTTCGATTTCATACAAATTATTGGGTCATTCCATATCAAATCGTCCAGCCACAAATGAAAATGAAACCCATGGTCTCAGATTCTTATGATTTTGTTTTTATTATTTGATTTCACTATCACGATTACCCCTGTAAATGTTTTGTTGATATCTTTTTTAAGACTTTTTGAGATATCAATTTTAAAAAATGTATTTAAAGAGGCGTCTTCGCTTTACGAACAAATTTTGTGCTAGTGACGTAGTTGAAGCAAAAATTCATAACTTTGCCAATTTTCATGATATCACAAAATACCAAAATGTTCAGTTTTTCACCAAAATGTTCGGAAAAACGTACAAAATTGGACAGAAATGCTTTTAAACAAGTACCTATTAAATGGTGCAGTAAGTGTTAGCCCAAACTCGAATTTCATAAATATTTTGAAGAAAAAACATGAAATTTTAAAACTGCAATAAAACTAAAAGGCACTGCAGTGACCAAAATATTTTTTTAAAAAATAATCTTCCAAGTACAAACTAAAAGGTTCTGAAAAAAAAGGTGTCTTTTTTACTGCCAATACATTTAATTTCACAGTAAACAATTAAAAAGTATGTGCAGAATAGCTTTTACAAAATTACAAGTTTTCACTTCTTATGATAAAATACTAATTGCTTTAAAATCATAAAATACAGACAATATAATGCAAAATAAAATTATTTTTACAAGAAATATGTTCATAATTTAATGTTTATAAAGTTTTTAAAAAATTGAGGAAGAAAAAGAAGTTACTGAATCTTCATTTTTTAAAGTATCTAAACATAATGCAGGCTCATTTCTTATTTACAACCTGTGACATACCAAATGACCAAAAGAAACTTTTATTTTTAAAATAAAACTATTTTAAATAAAAATTTGTGTGTGACAATATCTCTCTTATTGTCCTTGAGTCTGTTTTAAAATGTTTTTGCACTGTAGATCGATTGAACTAATCTCCTTCGGCGGATAATAATACATTCTAATTGGACTATTGACACAAGAAATCACATTGCGTATGGGAATACAGCAAACATCTTTTGTGGGATAGTAAAAAGATGCAGCTGGTCCATGGAAATCCATGAATGAAAATTCAACGTCACCTTCATCTTCGCATTAGATGTCATAAATACTGGCAATATAGTTGTGCACACCAATATCAAACATTTTCATTTTCACCCATAAATTTTTCTGTGTAACCAAAGTATTATTATTTTTTTAGTAATTCTTAAATTGTAAATTAATAGGCAGAAAATTAAAATGTACTTTTTGACTCATTTTATGTTTAAAAAAAAAACAAAATTGGAAAAAAAACTACTTGTAAAGATTCCCTGCTGCTGCTGCAGAAAAAGAAGTGGATGTCCATAATATGTGTAAAATAAACAAAAAAATTATCATCTTTGCTTTTTTTTTATATTTTGAATCTTAAATAAAAGCTCCCATGAAGCTGTGAGGAAGAGCCTGCAAATAAATGAAAAAGAAAACAGTGTCATAAGGAAACAGAAACACCTGTTCTTTAAGAGTTGTTTATAGAGACCAAACTGAATGGTCCCTATAAACAACTCTTAGGAATATAAAAGGAAACCAAACTGAGCGTCATGCATTGAGTTACCCACAAAAGAAGAATCTGATTAGTGTTATGTCATTGGACCAATCAGAAGTTAATTTATTAAGTCTGAGAAGTGGAGTGTGTTTAAATGAACTAATTACTATCTGTGAGCGTCATAAAGCATTTTTCTTACAAAAGTTCGAAATCGATCAAAAGTTCTGTGTGGACCCATTCAAGTATCACAAAAAAAAATTTAAATCTTTACGAGTAATAAGTTTAGAATTTTCACAAAAAAAAAAGCATACAAAAATGTGTAAAATTGGTACCTGGGCAGAAAATATGCAATGTCTGTACAGGTAAAGTAAACAAACATAGTACTTTATTGCAAGAGAAAGAAATTATCAGAGACTGAAGAAATGAACAGCTTAGAAGCATGTACTTCCAAGCATTAAACATTAAAATTAAATTCATCTCTGGAAAATTTAGGAGAATCCCCATTGAAACTTCATGGGATAGCACCACACAGGAAATCAAGTTATGCAAAAAGAAATGTTGAATCTATTACTAATACACTAAAATTTAAAGTAAGCGAAGTTTTAGAAAAGAAAATTCGAGCGAAGTATTTAATGTCAGTGGATACACTGCCCGAAAATCAAAAGACTTCCTAAAAGATTAAGGAATAATTGCACTGCCTGATCCAAGAAAAGGTAATCCGCTTTGTGAAAACATAATTATGCTTGTAAAAACTTTTACCAAAATGAAGAATACTCTAGTCTAGAGTCATGCCAGGTACTAAAGATAAAGTAAGTGTTTCAAAAAATGTGTACATGCAAGAAGTGTTGCTGATTGGAAATCTAAATGAGCTGTATTCTGCTTTCAAGTTAGATCACCTGGATATTAAGATTGGGTTGTCCAAGTTCTGAATGCTTAGACCTAAATGGTCTGTATTAGCAAGTACAGCTGGGACACATTTTGTTTGTGTTTGTACGTTGTGAAAATGTTTCGCTGTTGTTGCATTATTATCCGCAAAAGGAGATCTTCAGTGCAAAAACATTTTAAAACAGACTCAAAGACAATAAAAAAGATATTGTCACACACAAATTTTTATTTAAAATGGTTTTATTTCAAAAATAAAAGTTACTTTTGGTCATTTGGTATGTTGCAGGTTGTAAATAGGAAATGAGCCTGCATTATGCTTAGATACTTTAAAAAATCACGATTAAGGGACTTCTTTTTCTACCTCAATGTTTTTTATAACTTTATAAACATCAAATTATGAACTTATTTCTTGTAAAAATAATCTTGTTTTGCATTACATTGTCTGTATTTTATAATAAGAAGCAAAAATTTGTAATGTTGTAAAAGCTATTTTGTACGTACTTTTTTAATTGTTTACTGTGAAATTAAATACATTGGCAGTAAAAAAAGACACCAATTTTATTTCAGAAACTTTTAGTTTATACGTAGAGGATTATTTTTAAAATATATATATATTGGTTACTGCAGGGCCTTATAGTTTTATTGCTGTTTTAAAATTTCATGTTTTTTCTTCAAAATATTTATGAAATCCAAGTTTGGGCTAATATCAACTGCATCATTTAAGAGATATTTGCTCAAATGCATTTTTTGCTAATTCTGTAAGTTTTTCTGAACATTTTAGTGAAAAAAATTTTATGATATGAAAATTGGCAAAGTTATGAATTTTTTGCTTGAACTACATCGCTAGCAAAAAATTTGTCCGTAAAGTGAAAACGTCTCTTTAAACACATTTTAGAAAATTAATATCTCAAAAAGTATTAAAGATAGCAACAAAAAATTTTACAGGGGTAATCACGATAGTAAAATGAACAAATAAAAAAAATCATAGAAATCTGAGACTATGGGTTTCATACCCTGGATGAAGTGATATGGATTGACCCTATTTCATTTTAAAAACAATTGAAAAATTAAATAATTGCACATTTGTTAAAAAAATTACTATTTTTTCTCCAATAATTAACAATTATCAACAATTAAATAACAAAAATAATGACATAAAAACATTAAAATAAAAAAAAAATGAGCCGATAGCTCATGTTAAATTTACTTCCAACTTACGAAATAATTTATAGGACGCAAAAAAATTAAATCTTAAAAGGGGCGTGAAATTTTCAGCAGCTCATAAATTTGATCTGTAATTTGCAAAAAACAGGTGGTCTTTACTGACATTTTGCGAAATTTAAGAAAATTTTAATCAAAGTTTCAGATAATGTGCATGTGCACTGAGAGTAAAAGGCGCTTAAAACTAAATGACATTTATTTAGGAGTTGTCATAATACTTCCTCAATTCAAAAGTGCATAAAAGTGTGAAAAATTTTGCTTTTGATTCATAAATTTATTTATGCAACTTACAGTGGCAAAAAGTACAATTAACTGTTATTTGTGACCTTTTGAACACTTCAGAATACTAAAATTGCAATTTTGGTGCCAAAAACGTAAATTTAGGCCTTATTGTATCGGATGCATTAGGAATTGAAATTGGCGCAATTTAGAGCAATTGGCACAGATTTTCCACCCCTGCATTAATTTATTCCTTCTACAACAACCAACATAAAATTGCTAAATGTTCGGATAATTTTGAAACCAACAATTGATTATTTAACGTTTTTCTCTTTTTAAAAATTTTCTTGATGCATTTGATTTAAATCTCGTAAACGCTGATTTGAACCCGAATCATGGCGGCTTCCCGTCGGGCCGAACGGCCACGAAATGCGGCCCACGATCCGATCGGGCCGAGCAGTAGAGAGCGACAGGAAGACGCTCACCGTCTCGTAGAGGCCCTGGACGAGGTGACCACGACTCCGGCCTTGCTGCTGTGCTGGGGCGAGTCGGGATAGAGGATGCTGCTGCGTGGAGTCGAGATGAAGGTTGACTCCGTCTGGATGCTGCTCCGGGGGGTCGTCGACTGGCTCGTGCTGCCCTCCGTGTCGCTGCTCCCGCGCTTGCTGCCAGCTGAAAACGACCACACAGTCAACGACTAATGCACACACACAAACTCCACAAAGAAACTGAACAAATAATCCAAATACAGTGAAACCTGTGTAAGTTGACCACTTGTGGCGCAGCACTTTAGTGGTCAACTTAGAGGGCAGATTTTTTTTTCTTTTGTCATTCTTACACAATGCATTAATTCATGTGTAGCTAATTAAAATATAGCTTCATGCATTAACACTACATTAAAATAGCAATTAGCTTATCTTTTTTTCACAATTATCTATGACAGCGGCTCCAATTCTTTTTCTTTTTTTCGCGTACCACCACTTTTCTTGCAAACCATTTGCGAACCACTGCGAATATGACTTTATTATCGAGAAAAATGTCTGTTCAGTAGAAAAGGATAGATATCCAAAGCTTGTCATTCAAGTATTCACACAACTCAAAACTGGTTCCCACCAGAAAGAGCTGCACCTTGGAACGTAATTCAAACAATCTACTTTAAAGATTTCCTCGAGAAAGCCATCTCACCTCATAGCAACTGAATATGATTTCTGCAGATTTCAGAATACAGTTTTGAAAATAATCGCGAGTTTAGTGTTCATGATTTATTGAAGTTGGCCACCTGACAGATTCCTGTAAAACATTTAAATGGCTCAGACTTACACCTTTGCTGCCAACTGCTGTTTATGAATGCTGCAAGGAACAAAAGTGCAGTTCCTTGTCAGCGATTTTATTTTGGCAGAAAATCCTCCGTGTTTCCCTATGATTGCCGGAGCACCATCAAAACAGAAAACAACGCAATGCTTCCAGTCAAGTTTATCTCTTCTTTTTTTTTTGGCCTGCACGAGTACCACCTGGAAAGGCTTCGCGTACCACAGTTTGGGAACCGCTGATCTAAAATATCATTAAATTAATTTAACCCGAGTGACTTACAATGTATCTTATAAAAAGTTAAAAGTAAAATACTTAGTTAAAATAAACACAAATATATCTTATTAATTATGCAAGTTACTTATTTGATGGTAAAGATTTCCTAAAAAATGCATATTTTTTCAAAATGACTACATCAGGATAAAAGAAAAAGAAGAAACTTAAAGAATAAAAGAGTTGGTTCACTTACAAAGAGGTTTAGGCAAAATTTTATATGGTTGTTTCATCCATCCAGACCAATAGTGGTCTAACATCGTAGCATAAAAATATCTTGGAGAAGTTAGTTTAGATTTTTTAATCTTTGAAAAAACGATAAACAAATAAATATTGTAATAATTAGATGGTTCACTTACGAAGGGTTTTTTTATAATACTCCCACTCAAAAGTGGTGTACATAAGTGGTCAGTTTTGACAGGTAGTTAAATGAGGTGGTTCCCCTTCATTACATAATACAGGGCTCATTCTGTTACTGACAAAAGTGGTCAACTTAGACAGGTACATGATGGCTGTGTCACTTCATAATGGTTGTCAGGGATTAGGACTTTATTTTATTTTAAGCTAGTTTTGAATTGTTTGCTGATGGTACCACTGAAAACAATATTGCTGGTACGTTGAACCATGATTAGGAGAAAATTTGATGCACCCGCTATTTGGTTAAAAGTTGAACCATCGTTTGGAGTTGCGCTTTACCCAAATGGTAAAAGGTTGCACCATAAAAAGAGCTTTTTGTTCTGCGCCAATGCATAGTTTAGTGGGGGGAAACAGAGCTTTCAAGATCAATTGGATGGCGTAGGATTGCCTCGAAAAATGGGATTATTTAGAACAGTTCCGAACCTTATTTTCTTGCAAACTAATTCTAAAATCCGAAAGAAAATTAGTTGTTAGTAACGGGTAATGAAACTTAAGCAAATTTATTTTCCATGTTGCACATAACATGTTCATTAAACTAAAAAATGTTACGTATATAAAATAGGAAATTATGTCACGACCTCATAAGAAATTATTAATCAACCCATAGGTTGGGAACCCCTGCCATACTTGATTGACACAAATATGAACAGCCAGATAAAATTTCTTTAATTTGCTTACATTATTCTGATTACTGATTACAAGCAAATTGCTTTTATTCAGCATTGGAAAGTTAGGTATGATTTCTCTTTTTTTTTTTACTAATGCAAAGTGTATTATACAGGAGTGCCTACACAGAGTGGTGTCATAGCACAGACTGCATATTGAAATTTCGGTGGGGGGGGGGGGGGGAGCATAGTTTTTGCCTTACCCACAAACCCAAGAGAAAAAAACCCAGGCGGGTTGTTTAAAATTAAAAGAAAAAAATTATTAAAACAATAAAACTTAGATGGAAGAGGTTTATTTTTTTGGTTTTATTAAATGTTATTGAAATTTTTATTTTTAACTATTTCTTATTTCACTTTAAGCATATTTATGTAGATTCCTACCTACGAAATGCACAATACTTTGTTGAATATTTCTTTTAACTATTTTTTCAGCCATTAATAATTTTAGCTTTCTGAATACTGTTTCCAATATACATTGAATAAAGACGTTTTATTTTGCTCTGTGAAGTAGGTAATAATTCCGCTAAAATCCTAACAAGTCATTAAAAGTAAAATAAAAAATAATAGGATACAAGCACTACCGCAAGTTTTCACTTCAAATATGAAAATAGTACAACAATAATATCCATGCTTTAATCTGTTACTGGTTTTGATTTTGCTGATTTATAAATAAAAACTAATTATTAATTAAACACAAAATTGTGTTAATGTACAAAATGAAACTAAACAGGAATGATTAATGCAATTAGCATGACTAATTGCATTCAATGAGAATTTACAACAGTGGTTAAGCACTTACATTTTGTTTTAAAAAACGATGGCATTTCAAAAGCTAAGAATTTTAATTTATATACAAATTAATGCTTAATTCATACGGAAGTATAATCTACTTTTTTCATTTTATTAAGGCAAGATACATACTCTTTTAATCAAGCTGCAGACATTCCGATCTTGATCTTACGATACTCCGTTATAGCGCCCCTAAAAGCGAAAGGACTTAACCCATTATTTATTTCTTCAAGAAGACAAAATCGATAGAGGCATCATGGCGCAATATTTCTGCGGGGTTTCCTAACGACTTGTTGAGTCCATGCTACGTCGAGTTGCTGCGCTTCACCGAGCAAAAGGAGGTCCGATGCGATATTAGGTGGTATCCCATGGCTTTTGCCACCTGAGTGTAAGCCCGAGTGGAGGCAGTTCCTGCACTCCATCTTTTTGTACCTCCATCCCTTTGAAGTGACATGTTCTTAGTCGTGTTAGGATGGTTGCAGACAGTGATTTGGGGTAAAACTTCTTTATTAAGTTTTCCCGCTTCTTTTGCAAGAGTATCGGCAGAACTGTTATCAGTTATGTGCTGGAGTCCACTGCATTAATGCATTTTTTGTTCAGGCTTGAAAGTTAAACAAGGGCATCGTGTTCATCAAGATTTATCTTTGAGAATCCCTTTTGGATTGATTAAAGGGCAGCTTTATAGTCGATGATGATTCTCTATTCTCATCTTGAAGGCCAATGCATTCTTTTATTGCTCTTTGACCTGCCAGTGGTTCACATGTATAGACAGAGGCAATTTTTCCCTTGCCAATTTTATGTTGCTTTATGGTGCCATTTGGAGAAATAAAGTTGATGCCAACTCCACCGTTTGTCAAGGTCTCATCAGATGATCCAACCGTGAACGAATCCGTTTCTTTAAAAGTGGCCACGGTATCGCGGGGTCAAACGCGCATGGATAGGCTGTTACTTATTCCATGATTAAAAATAACTTTCGTCCGCAGAACCATGACTAGTTGCCTGGGCTGTGACGTACTATGCTATCGAATCACCCAGAGAGCGCCAGAGCTTGCCTCACTCGCATGGTACACTCTGTTTAACGAATTGGGTCCGTTTACTGCGCCTACCATAATGGTTCTAAATTGCCTTACGAAACAAGAACAACATATCTAACAGATACTTACCACCCCGAACTTTTAGATAGTTCATGACATTTGGCACAGATTGGCTGGGGTGCATGGGCGCAGCCGTTGCCCCTGCTGCTTGCTGAGGCTGCTTCATCTGCCGCTGTAGGATAGCAGCAGCCTGCTGCTGCAGTTCCTGTTGCTGCTTCTCGGACAGTATTCTCGGTTCTATGCCGGCGAAGGGCGGCGTCGGGGGTGTGAGGGGCGTGTCTTCGGAGGGTGGAGTTTGGGGCGGAGTCTCGTCCGGCACGGCGATGGGAGCCATCAAGTGCTCTGTTGGTGCTGTGAGGGGCAACTGCTGAGGAGCAGTTTTCCTGTTAAGATCGTGAATGTTATTCATGCAACTAGTCAGCACATTCTTACAAAACTTCAATAGTTTCAAAAGTAACATCGTTGTGATTTTGGTGAAAATTAATGCATTTCTACTGTGCGAATTGTGGCCCACAACTAGTGGATAAAAAAACACATAAATTAAAGGGAAGTAATGAAACAGTACAGAAATCGAAGAAAATTTAGAGGTTTCTTGTGTTGCGGCCTAAGATAGGCCTAATTCTGGGGACGAAGAATGTGCCATAAAAAACTTGAACGTAATCGAAGAGAACAGTAAGAAACATCCTATTGCCATAAAATATTTCAAGGTAGAAAGATTTGCTAATATTAGGTGTCTTGACGGAGATCCTCTAGAACAATGATTCCCCCCCCCCTCCCCCCGAATCGAGCTATTTATTCAAACCTCAAAATAAGCCGAAAGGCCCACATTTCCCCGTCGCTTAACTCCACTTTCAAATATCTTATTGTGTAATATTTTTTAATTATTTCAGTTATTTCCGACCGTTTTTCTTTTATTTATGATATAGTAACTCAAATTCCTTTCTTAAACAAAAGGGGGGATTTATACACATATCATAAAATTTTAAAAGTATGAAGCTTTTTTAGAAAATGCCCATTTTTTTAAAATGTAGTATTTATTAGGTTGAATAAACCGATCAGGGACTAAACAGTTTGCAATTTTTTTCAAACATAACGTTTCAAGAGATTTTTTTACAGGACTGGACAACAGTCGCTTCCTTTCATATTATCGGACACTTGAATGATGATTAGATTCCTACGTTTATTGACTGAAAAAGGGTTGCGTCCATTCACTGGTCAATGACCACAGGCGAAAACACCTGAAGCCGTGCCGTTTTAAACACTTTCTTTCGTTTTTTTCAATACTATTGACATATATGAGCAAATTTTTTCTTTCTGTGCCATGTATTCAAAAAAATATTATGATTTTATTGAAAATGAAATTATGCTTTTAATCGTTCATTCACTGGACTGACTAACCTTACATACTTGCCAACTTTTAAGGATTATGTGTAAGATTTATAGATTTTAGCTGCTTTTTTACGCTTTTATGCATGAGTCACAGTTTTTTACGAAACCCGATTGCATCTGCTATTGTAAAGCTCTCTTGGTTCAATTTTCTGTGTGATTCTGCCGTTTGGATATCAATAATTCAGTGTTAAATATTATTTTCATCCCATCTTATATGTCATCTTGTGCAATGGAGGACTTTCCCGCTCTCTATTTTGCCACTCCCACACAAAACTTTCAAGCCAGTTGCACGCAAGAGTATGAGACAAAACAATTTATATGCTTTTAAAAATGAGAATATAAATTTACGTACCAAATCAGAGTAATTATGGACTATTAAATGGTTATTTATAAATAGTTGTTTCAGGAGGAAAAAAAGTGGAAATGTACTCTTTAATCATGTTTTCGATTTTGTACTTAAAAAGAGCTGCTTTACTATAAAAAGCAAAAAAAAAAAAATCAATTAACATCATTCATTAGGCCCATCTATTTACATCAAAAGCGAATATTTTTTGAAGTCAACTCATTGAATCAAGCTAATAGTGATGTTAAAGATAAATAAAATTTGTTTAGTTATTGTAGTATTTGCTGATATTTTCTTGATCAGGAAAGTTAATATTGCTTCGATGAAGTCATTGCACTTACATATAATTTTTATTGCTGACCATTTTCAAAAGTTGGCAAGTATGCGTCTTATTTTTCTTATTTCGCATTAAACATGTGCAACGTGGCTCAGTGGTAGGAGATATACTAGAATGTTCTCTGTTATAATATTCGCGAAAAAATGTTACCGGGAATTTTACGTCTCTAGTATATGTGTGCTTGAATTAATAAACTAACGTCACAGCTTTTTTTTTTTTTTTTTTTAATTCCTTTTCTGGTCTTTTTGTTCCTAACATCTGTACCTTCTGTAACTGTTTATGAATCAGCCATTAGAAATAAAAAATATATATATATGTGTGTGCTTAGTACCTGCTGGGGCTCGGCTTGGGCGAGTCGGAGCTTCCGAGGCTGCCCACCAGGGTGACTGTGGATGCAGTGGTCGACAGGTTCGTGGGCGTGGAGGGGTTGCTGGAGAGGGTGTCGGCGGAGCGAGAGGAAGCCACCTTCAACGCTCCCGGGATGGACAGCTTACCCGGATCGTCCGGCAGGGAGCTCGTCATCTCCAGGGCCGCTTTCTCGGACCTCGAAAATAAATCACATGATCACGCTATAACTCCTACATATGCAAAATAAATCCCATGATCACGCTATAACTCCTACATATGCATAATAAATCCCATGATCACGCTATAACTCCTACATATGCATAATAAATCCCATGATCACGCTATAACTCCTACATATGCAAAATAAATCACATGATTACGCTATAACTCCTACATTCAAGGAGAGAATAAATCTAAAGCGATAGCATCTTACGACGAGCTCCAAGGGAACTGGAAAATATTTTGTTGCAACCGAATGTTCCTCATGACGAAGTATACGTTATCGTAACTGTGTTTAAAATGGTGTTATATACGGAATTACTAGCCGCATGCCAGTATTTCAATAGAAAATGCGTGTTCAATAGAAATGAAATATTCCAATAGAAAGTATATCGATACCTGTAAAATACACCCATTTACCATCATAGAAATAATGCGTAATTTTGCACAAAAAAATTGAAATTGGACAAAAATTTGAAAATATTTGAACTCTTTCGAATTGGCAAGATATATTGTCTCCGTGTGCGTATGCATACCTGTATATAAATTAAACATGCACATCGTCCAACCACTTTTACATTAATGCATGAGATACAAAATTTTCAAACAATAAATAGTCGATTGGTTGGCTAGGTGTAGCCCGCCGTGAAATCACCTTCACGCGGTGAGTTTTGAATCATCCATTGAGAGAAGATTTAACACGTATTTGCCATTGAACATCGTATAAGGGTCAGTTGGGGTAACTGGAAACGTGGGGTAAATGGAAACAAACTTCATTAGCATACTTGGGGGGATTTTGAAAACTAATCTGCTGGTGAGTGATGGAAACGTAAGGAAGACATCGAGAGAGTTCCGTGTGCTCCTAAATAAATGCGGAGTTGTAACCATCGTTTGAACACGATGACAGGGTGAAAAATGTTCTTCCCCAAAAGCTGCCTGTTTACCAAAATTTTCCTTTCCAGTAAATACACAAACGTGAGATAATAAAACATTTAATATTGTTACGAGCAATGTTACTTTTTACATTTAGTAGTGAATTTTCTCTCCATGTCCTTTTTAACTAATCTGCTGGTGAGTGATGGAAACGTAAGGAAGACATCGAGAGAGTTCCGTGTGCTCCTAAATAAATGCGGAGTTGTAACCATCGTTTGAACACGATGACAGGGGAAAAATGTTCTTCCCCAAAAGCTGCCTGTTTACCAAAATTTTCCTTTCCAGTAAATACACAAACGTGAGATGATAAAACATTTAAGATTGTTACGAGCAATGTTACTTTTTACATTTAGTAGTGAATTTTCTCTCCATGTCCTTTTTAACTAATCTGCTGGTGAGTGATGGAAACGTAAGGAAGACATCGAGAGAGTTCCGTGTGCTCCTAAATAAATGCGGAGTTGTAACCATCGTTTGAACACGATGACAGGGTGAAAAATGTTCTTCCCCAAAAGCTGCCTGTTTACCAAAATGTTCCTTTCCAGTAAATACACAAACGTGAGATGATAAAACATTTAAGATTGTTACGAGCAATGTTACTTTTTACATTTAGTAGTGAATTTTCTCTCCATGTCCTTTTTAACTAATCTGCTGGTGAGTGATGGAAACGTAAGGAAGACATCGAGAGAGTTCCGTGTGCTCCTAAATAAATGCGGAGTTGTAACCATCGTTTGAACACGATGACAGGGTGAAAAATGTTCTTCCCCAAAAGCTGCCTGTTTACCAAAATGTTCCTTTCCAGTAAATACACAAACGTGAGATGATAAAACATTTAAGATTGTTACGAGCAATGTTACTTTTTACATTTAGTAGTGAATTTTCTCTCCATGTCCTTTTTAACTAATCTGCTGGTGAGTGATGGAAACGTAAGGAAGACATCGAGAGAGTTCCGTGTGCTCCTAAATAAATGCGGAGTTGTAACCATCGTTTGAACACGATGACAGGGTGAAAAATGTTCTTCCCCAAAAGCTGCCTGTTTACCAAAATGTTCCTTTCCAGTAAATACACAAACGTGAGATGATAAAACATTTAAGATTGTTACGAGCAATGTTACTTTTTACATTTAGTAGTGAATTTTCTCTCCATGTCCTTTTTAACTAATCTGCTGGTGAGTGATGGAAACGTAAGGAAGACATCGAGAGAGTTCCGTGTGCTCCTAAATAAATGCGGAGTTGTAACCATCGTTTGCACACGATGACAGGGTGAAAAATGTTCTTCCCCAAAAGCTGCCTGTTTACCAAAATTTTCCTTTCCAGTAAATACACAAACGTGAGATGATAAAACATTTAATATTGTTACGAGCAATGTTACTTTTTACATTTAGTAGTGAATTTTCTCTCCATGTCCTTTTTAATATACAAGTGAAGTGTTTCCAATTACTTGTGCATTTTCTACTCTGCGGTAATTGTAAATTAACTAAGTTTGTCATACCTCCAACTTTTTGGGAAGATAATATCTGCCGTATTTTGATGTAAATTTTACTTTTGTGTGTATTGCAAACCATGTCCAATGTTTGTCACGGAAAGTCTTTTACGCAAGGATTGAAAACATTTCTTTCATGGACTATTTTCAATGCAGGCACGCAGATGTGCCAGCACGTCAGCATTCATTTAGCTATTTTAATATTTAGTACCTGAAGAAAGACAAATAGTTATGACAGAATGACAAAAGACATGTGGAACATGTCCCTCCAATCATCGCCTTATCTGTCCTTCTTATGCTAATAGCTTCTTCGTGTGCAATGGCTATTGGGTAACCTCTTTTACTTATTTTCAGATTTTAGCTTTGTTATGCAAGGAAGAGTACTTTACACAAATATTTTGCTATCTACTTTTATCTAAACGATCCTCGTTACAATCCTGAAATCTCAGATCCAATACACTACATCTCAAACGATATCACTTACAAAAATCCTTTTTAACACAATGATGATAAATTACGACACTAACCAAAGAGGACAAATAGCTTCGGCTAGGCGCTAACCAGGCCTTCCTTCTTCCTTAGCCGTTGGTTGTTTTCACTATTATTACTTATGCTTAACGCATTTTTCATTTCGATATTTTCTCTTAACTAGCACTCTAATCATTAATTTGTTTCTATTATTTTTATTTTTATTTTCAATAACTCACTAGCTAGGCTAGTGCTGTGATTTTAATTATAAAGAGCTTTATCCCATTATAATTACTAAAAATGTGGATCTTACTAGATACTATGCAAAAGAAGTTCACTTGCACACCCAAATCCAGTATTCAAAGACTACACTCTCAAGAATAGAATCCTCATTTTCGACGATTCTTCAATCGTCAAGAAAATTTCGTCATTTACTTTCCTCGTGTGGTCACGTGACTTAAAAAAGTGACCACTCAAATGTCGCCAATTTAGCATTTTTCACGAAGCCGTTTCGTCAAATACGACGAGGTTTCGTGAGGCATGAACATGCGCTTCTGAGAGTAGTTTTTAGCTTCGGGGTCATTCACAAATGATGTCACGCTTCGTGGGGGTAGGGGGTTAGAGAAATTGTGGCAGTTTGTGACAAGGGGCTAACAAGAAGAGAGGCATCACACATTTTGGTGTGTATGAAAACATTTAAAACCAGCAACTTAGATTTATTTTCAAAGCGTTTTTGATTTTCATAACTTGATAATCAAAACAATTTTCAAAATGCAATTGCGCGGGTCATTTTTGCAGAATTCGAAAAATAAAAGTATTTTACTGTTCTATAATAGCTATCTTCTGTGCAGTGAACCTTGACCTCATTTTATACGAAATAAGTACACATGTCAGCATTATTATTGTTATGCTCACGAATGTCATTAAAACTCCGAAAATTAAATAAGAAACGTGATCATTAAGGCGATACAGTAACCCCTCGCTATATCGTGCCTCGTTATATCGCGCTTTTTCTATGTCTCCCAAAATTTTAAATTTGAGTTCCCGAAAATAAGAGTATTGCATTTCTGAGTAAAGACTAAACAAAGCCATCGAACACAGGAATGATTTCCTTTCTTCTGAATGTGCTGCAGTTAAAATCTGCAGCAACTCTCCTCCCACTCTCCAACTTACACGCCTGCAGAATGATTCTACTCAAACCAGTTGACGTTTTACTTGTTCTTTTTGTATTGACCCTAACGCCCATTGATGAATGAAGACAGATGTTTACTCTCGAGGAAAAAAAAATACTCCCATTTCTGTATAGCTTTTAGTACAGAGAGGATTCGCACTTGGCTGAACAATTCCAGATTATACAATCCCCTTAACCAAGAAAGGGAGAGTGATAGGGTAGGAATTTTCTGGGAAGAAAATGGTTACTTTTATCCCTGACATCGTTTTCACACCATGATCTGGTTCACTCAATTTACTTGTACGTTTTGACTTATTTCTAACGGCATCAGTTATATCGCGCATTCGAATATATCGTGCTTTTTTGCTGTAAGCGCGATATAACAAGGGGCTACTGTACTTTGTTTCTGAACTGCAAGTACATATGCTTATTTAATATAGCTAGAAAGGTGACATAGGAGGAGTCTTCGCTGAACAGACTTCACTGTTCGTTTACGAATTGCCGAGATGGAAGTTTTATTTCAGGCATGTCCGTTTTCGATGTTGGTCTTCCATTTCCAATTTGCATCTTTTGCGCAGAAAAGCATTCTTTTTCATGGAAAGTAAATTCTCCTTTTGATCTCTTCTCTCACCCCAATTTTATTGAAATCTTTCTAATGGGGCTGCGTATAGTCACTAACCTTTGCAGACCTAGTGCATTCCCGGGGAACTGTCGTCCATTCTTGCAAGTGGCACCACTATCGGCGGATGCCATTAACACTTGAGAATTTTGGACGCTTTCTTTTACCCCCTAGGTGGCGGCACCTGAGCTCTAAGTAAAGCGAAACTGCACCAGCAGTTTAATTTAGCCTAGAGCAGGGCTCGGCAACCTGTGGCTCGCGAGCCACATGCGGCTCTTTGAATGTGAAGCTGCGGCTCGTTAGTTCCATACGCAAATGTTATTTATTTTATCAAACAAAGACATTTAAAAATTGTTCCGAATTCGTTTCTACTTGAATAACCATGCAAAGCCATGCTCCCATTGAATTTGTTTGCTCAATTGTTTGTTATTGAAGTACAAATTAGTGTTTAATTGTTTTAATTTTTTACTTAAATAATAAGTAATTATCTAATAATGCAATATATATATTATCTAATTTGTTGTGAAAATCACTACTTATATATGAATAAATAGATATTTTTTCTTATGAATAAATAGATTAGTTTTTTTTAATCAAAAAACTTCATTTATGCAAGTACTATTTATTGTTGGCAAGACAAAATTTTGTGACTCGTTAAAAGCTTTGAAATTTTGTAGATTGTAATTTTTGAGGCTTCCGACTCAAAAGTTTGCCTACCCCTGGTAGAGTATCCAAGCCAAAGAGATACTCAAGCGATCTTTAACATGCCGCATAGTCATACGACATGGGCGCTGACGATTTTCCGCATCTTGAAAATCCACGGACTTGGGCCAGGTTTGATCATGCGAACTTGGGCGTACAAGGCCAGTGCTTTACCACTACGCCACACCGCCGGCATTTTGGCGAAATCGAAACAGATAACCAACACATCGTGGAGGGCAACAAAATCAGATAGATCGTGATGGGAGGAAACAGTTTTGCAACTCAACTCACCTCTTGAGCTCTGGCGACGGCTGCGTGATGGGGATGAAGGGTTCTTCCGGCACTGTGGCGGGCTCGGGGGTCGGAGGAGGGGGCACGGGCACGCTCACGGGTTCGGGGCTCGGCGACTTGGGCAGGTGGTCTCTCATTCGGCGCATGGTCTGTTCGCGCATCTGCTCCTCTTCGACTGCGGGGCGAGCAAAGAACAGGCGAGGCATTAGGACAATACAAAACATCACATTTCTGATTATACATCGTATGTTCGTAACACTTCTCTTTGTATCTCGTTTAAACCAGTGGTCATTAGCAGCGGTGACTCTCTGAGGGTTTCGCGAGTTCCAAAGAAAAAGAAAAAAAAACTTTCACAATCCAGTTTACTAACTAAATAATATAAACACAACGGGGAAGGGTGACATTGGAGCACGAGCTAATGTTGCACATTTGGTTCGCGTTTAAAAATAAAATAAAAAAATAAATAAATTGCTGTGTTGCAACGTATTGATCTAATTTAAACATTTTTAAAGATAGGGTTGGATGCGGGGATTCCTTGAAAAGAAACAGGGGCAAGGATCCCAAGAGTCGACTACTGGTTTAAACGTAAAGAAATCAAAGACGGTAGCAGCAGAGAGACATGTTTCATGAACGGTGAGTCTACGATTGATACATAGTCATGCATACATACACACGTATATGCACAGACAAATAGATAGAAAAACAAAAATGACTATGAAAGAACATTTTCACATGTGCCTATATATAGATCTGCATAACGGATGCTTCTTCTGTCTATGCATAACCGGAGCATTTTCTCACCTCATAACTCTTACTTTTAAACTTTAGTTTTTAAATATTTATTGAATAATTTGTTTTACTTTTTACTTCTTTAGGGATATTTTTACTACACTAAAAAATGTTAGGGTTCCGTCCGTGTAAAGTTGAAAATGATTCATTTTAAAATGTTTAAGTGTCTGTCTAAAAACCCGTACATATAGCAGAATGTCTTTAGCATAGGATGTTCGTTCACTCATCTGCGCATCAAAAGTTCATTACGAAGGCTCATTTATCACATTTTCATAGCAATGAGCCATCGCAAGGAAATGTGGATACGTAACGGAGTTCACACATTTCACGTACAAATAAACGTTATACTATCTATATTTTTTTAGAGAACCACATAAAAAAATTAAACTATATCAAAAATGAATGATTTCAAATTTTACACCAACTGAACATCAAAAATCGTGTTCAGTAACACCAAAAAGGGTTGCAACTAAACTCAAAATTTGTGGACCGTGTACAGATCAGGCGCCGTCATTTTTCTTGAGATGTTTCTCGAAAGTTCCCTCCATGCTCCGAATAATTTTAATAGATTACGATATTTGACTCTATTTTTCAGGTATTTGTTTTTAAATAATAAAAAATTTAAAAAGTGTAAAAATGTCGGAGCGGCGGTACACATCAAGTCCTGTCCCGGCTCCGCTCCAGTTTCATGAAAAATCACGTCGTTTCACTGCTCCGTGCTCGTGCTCCAGTTCTCGCTCCAGACCCTTTTACGATAGATTACGGTTTCTTTTACGTAATTAGTTCCTTTTCTATTTTTTGAACCGTAAAATAGGTTATAAAAAAGAATACTTCTGGTGCCTAATTTAACTGAAATAAAATGGTATGCCAACGCTTAAAAGGGGAAATACGTGTAAAGGTCTCAAAAAATTAAAAAAAAAATTCTTCATAAATCTATTCTACAAACTATTCAATAAGATACCCTGAAATTTTCAAAGCACAATTCCAAGTCGTTTAAAAGTTATACGAGGTGTGATTGGAAAGTTTTAAGAATGGGCTTGTAATTTCACAATGGCGCACTTACATGCTACTGTGATGCTTCTTCTTCAAAATAGTCCCCATCTGACTGAACACACAGACTCCAACGGTGTTTCCACTTTTGGAAACATTCCTAGAAATTTTTTTCCTCAAGCGTGTGAAGGACGTTTGCCGGATTCGCCTAGATGTCTTCAATCGAGTCAAATCGCTTCCCTTTCAGTGAAAATTTCAGTTTAGGAAACAGGTAGAAGAATTTTTGACCAAATTTAACATTCCTGTGCTTCCACAACCGCCCTATTCCCCTGATATAGCCCTTGTGGACTCCTACCTGTGTCCTAAACTGAAATTTTTGCGATTCGGCGATTGGAGCGATTGGACTCGATTGAAGACATCCAGGCGAATCCGGTGACCGTCCTTAACACACTCGAGGAAAAAAATTTCCAGGAATGTTTGCAAAAGTGGAAACACCTTTGGAGTCGGTGTGTTCAGCCAGAAGGGAACTATTTTGAAGGAGATGCATTACAGCAGCATGTAAATACGCCATTGTGAAATTACAAGCCATTCTTAAAACTTTCCAATCACACCACGTAAGCAATTAAGCGAGCGCCCCTTTTGGAGCAGTTGAGCAGGTATTCCCTCATGAATGACCTAAAGGGTATTAGGGAGCCTTAGCAGATGTCTTTTTATTTCTTTAAACAATTGAGACCTCGGATAGAAATTTCTATAAGTATTAGTATCTATAAGTATAAAAAAATTGATTCATTTACTGCCTTAAAGGTACCTTCAATATCACTCTATTTTTCAAACGCATTTTTCTCGAAAATACATTTACAAATTTGCGGACACTCCAGCTCGCAGCGTTTTTGATCAATCCTTTTCAAATTTGGCACACATTTCCTTTATATATATACACTCTAATTGAACTAGAATCATAAGCATATCTTTATTTTTACTTTTGTTATTGCAAAAAAGAGAACAAGAAAACGGTCAAAATCGTTCTTAAATTTCCCATTCTAAACAAAAACAGAAATTTTCAATATTTTGTGACGATTTTAGTTCGATTAGAAGAGACACTTATAGAAAAAGTAGATTTAAAAAAAAAAAAGATTTCAGATAAAAATTGTGACCTCCAGGATGTACGCAAACTGCTGACCCGGGTGGCAACTTACAGTGTGCAACAGTCGATATCTCAGGGATTTTTCAAGAAAAATGTTTGAAAATTTCAGTAAATGTTCTTCCAATATATCTATAAAACAATCTCAAAATCTTAATAAAATATATTTATTCTTTATACGTTAAAAAAAATCATGAAAATTGCTCTTAATACGCCCTTTTACACGTATTTCCCCCTTAATACATATTCGATTTCTAGGGGTGAAAAATCAAATTCTCTACTAAAGCACCCTCCTACACTAAAAGTTTTGCGTTTAGTTTCCACCATTTTTGGTGTTACTGAACACGATTTTTGGTGTTCAATTGTTGTAAAGTTTAAAATTTTCATTTTTGGATATTTACTTATTTTGCATTTGTCTAAAAAAAAAAAAAATAGCCCGTGTAATGTCTCGTAGCACATGAAATTTGTCAGTTTCTTATCGAAATTTCATTGCGATTGCTTCTTTCTATGAAAATGGAGTAAATAAGTCATCGTAATGAACTTTTTATACGTAAATGAGTTAAGGAACATCATAGGCTAAAAGCATTCTGCTGTCTGTATTTTTTTAAACAGACACTAAAACGAATTTAAAGTACAGTAGAGCATCGATTATCCGAGGCAATGAGGACCGAGGGTACCTCGGATCATCGAAAACTCGGATAACACGGATTCTGTCCAAGTCGGGAGGGAAACGTGGCTTGAAATGATGTCGTCAAAGATGTAAAAAAAGGCATTTACTGTACATATCATGAAATGAAAAAAATGACGTTACATACATACAAATATCTAATTTTATATGTACACATCAGTAGAGTACATGTTCCAGTTAAAGTTGTCTCTTGAAGAAGTCTATATATATATAGTATATATATATTGTTTTCTGTTTAACGGTTGTTCTAGGTCTATATATCACCAGAAAATAATTGGATGACCGACTGACGTCAGTCAGTGACGCAGCGATCGGCCGCCAAAAAATATTTTTTCAAGGGCAAATGTACCTCGGTTAAACCGGAACTCGGTTAGTCGGGGCTCGGATAACCGAGGCTCTACTGTACATCAAAAAATGAATAATTTTCAACTTTACAACAACTGAACACCAAAAATAGTGTTCAGTAACACCAAAAAAGGCGGCAACTGGACGCAAAATTTTTACAGTGTACCAAGAAATAGGCAAGTTCTGTCTAAGTTTATTTAGTAAAAGGTTTCCTTTAAAACCTTCTTTGGCGTCAACATCGGTGATTTGGTTGGAAAACAGAAAGCAAAATTTATGAATTTTACAATTCGAAATTTCATGTTTTTTGTAAAATACATGATTCCAATGCATCAAAATTGCAAAAGCATAATTCTAACACGATTACATGGAGGTGTATATAGATACTGTATAGAAATTAACTACACGAAAGCAAATTCAAATGAGGGAAAATGACACATTGCACAACATAGAACAACATCATACATTTTTTAAATGAATTCAGAGCCAGAAGAATTTTCCTTAAATGTTATATTTACTTGAATCTAAGGGGGTATTTTATAAACGACGGTGGCTTCTCAATATTTTTTTCGTAGTATTTGCTTGTTTTTTGTGCTCTCAGAAACATTTGAAAGTAGCGTCAGTTGGGGTAATTGTAAACGCTTTTTTCAAGGTTTTAATTTTGATCTTTTCCTAACAGTGGTAAAGAAGTGATAGATAAAATTGGGAACCTTGTAGCCAATACTGTACTTCTTGTAAGAAAATGTGTACAAAAATTATGATTTTATGCTTTTTGATAGCAAATGATCTCATTTATTTACGCCAGTGTGTTTACATTTATCCCAGAGTCTTTGGGGTAAATGTAAACAGGGATTTTATTCCCCATGGTGTTGATGCAAATAGAAAACTTTGGCATACATAGTCAGTTCGGATTTTTAAGAAGCTCTGAAGCAATGGTTCTCATTCTGCAGCCCTAGGGCCGGATGTGGTCCGCCGAGTTATTTTTGAGTCCGCTGAATTCATTCAATGAGAAATATCTTACGAAAAATCAAGTAATACCGCAAATTTATGTAAAATGTGTTCTTTAGTGGATTAGTTCGTTAGACTCGGTTTCCACAGAACACCAAAAGTGAAGCAGCACTGGTCAATGCTTGGAATGGTGACCACCCCTCGCAACTGAGCCAATGAGAGCTGGTGCACGTTAAATCCGTCGTGCACCAGCTCGCCCACTCTCCTCCAAGTTTGAAACAATACCTCTGGGAGTGCGCACCTAGATGATTATATCTCATCTGGGATTTTGTTCAAAATTAGGAGGCCCCTCTGAGGCAAGTCTTACCGCAACCCTATCGGAGCTCATTAATGAACAGAAGGTGCTCCCTTGTCTGCCTTCATTCTTGGTCACCCTGCAAAGGGAGCTTAGATTTCCAAGTGGCGTTAGAAACAACAGCAACATCATGTAAAATAGACACAAGAGTCTAATTTACATAAAAATAATATTTACTCTCTGCCAAAAAAATTGGAAATGTGACTAACTTAAGTGTTTACAATTAGCCCAGAGTATAATATATATGGGGTAAAAAATAACCCCAAACTTGCACAGGAAAATTAACAGGCAGGACAAAATCAATAACTCAATATTTTTAGCAACATTCCATGTAACAAATAAAAATGGTGAAAACAGTTTACTTCGCGTTTCTTGATGAATTAAGAGGAAAATGTAAGTTCACTAAATTTCGTTAAATAGCGTTTTTCACCGTGTCGTTTTTTGTGACGCCAACTCATCACTCACCAGCAGTTAAGTTTCCAAAAAAAAAACATTAAATGAAGTTATGAAGCTTGTTAACAATTACCCCCCGGCTACCCGAACTGACCCGAAAATACTTCATCTGTTTATTGAATATGAATTACATTCGTTTGGAATATAGGGACGGTATATCAAATTATACAAATATATGATCGGTAAGGGCCTTCGCTCACTGCCCGCTGTCGTTTGCCAACCCCCAGAGGTACTTACGCAGCTCATTACAAGTTAAGCTGACGTCGTGGTTAGGATACTGGACTTCCTACTGGGAGATAAGGTGAGCTGTACCCGATCCGCTGAAGGCCCCCCATGTACACTTGGGGATACGTGTATGTAAAATCTTGAAGTCCTGAGACAGTTCCGAGGATACCGGAGATTGGAGTCTTTCCCCTCCCTTCTGTCTTAGGTCACAAAAAGTTAGGTGGCGTATGTGTGGTGGCGCCATCTGGTGTCATCCAAATACATCATGAACCAATTCGTCTTTCAACCGCTGTGGTGCTGATCTGTAAACGGAAAGCACTCCATACCGCCCTAATTCCTGGTCGCTCTGCGAAGGGCAGCATGGACACCCAGTGGTATTTGAGACAACAGACTAAACTATTTTAGGGTAACTTTACATAGAAAGGAGGCCCAGTGGCTGAGTGGTAGTCTACCATGCCCCATGTCCGGGGTATGTATTCACTGTTTTTTATATATTGTCACATCCCTTTTTGTTCTATCTCGGGTATTTAACATATAAACAACCATAAACTTTGGTGAGCTGACACATCTACGTGCCCACTTTAAAAATAGTATGGACGGTGGTGGCCTAGCGGTTAGGTGTCGCTCTTCCAACCGGAACATGGGGTTTAAGATACCCAACTCGCTGAAAACCCACCATGAACACTTGATGATACGGGCACGTAAAATCCGTGGCCCTGAAGTCCCGAGGGTACTGGAGGGTGGAGAATTTCCCTCCCCTTCACTCTTAGGTCAAAAAAGGTAGGTGGCGTATATGTGCTGGCTTCATCGGGTGTCATCCAAATACATCATGAGCCAAGTCCGCCGTTGTGGTTCTCATCTATAAAAACGGAAGGCGCTCCTTACCGCCTTGATTCCTGGTCACTCTGCGAAGGGGAGCTCTTGGATACTAGGGATGTAACGAATATTCGGCCTACTCGGCTTTTTGACCGAGTATTCAGCCTGGCCGAATAGTCATTTCATCACCTAGCCGAATATTCGGCCGGGCCGAATAATGGGTAATGTCAAATTCGGCCTGGCCGAACATCGATGGGCTATTCGGCCGAATAGTTCTGCTGCAGTAGAAATGTTAAAGAAATTAGTAGATTTTAAACATTTAAAATTGTATTATAATTATTGCAAAAGAATGCATTAGTATATAGTTTAAATAAATAAAAATAATTTAGAAAAAACTACATTTTGTAAACCTTGTTTTAGGTTTGACTGAGCAAAAACAAATTTTACAGTTGTAATATTGTATTTTATATTTAGTATTTGCTCCCAAAAGCTGGAAATAGTTAATTATGATGTATGAGAAATTTATTTTGTTATTATTAACAAAGTGGAAGTCAGACTTTGTTTGGGTAGACTGATTTATTGCGAATAATAGGTAGGAGAGCAGAGAAATGTGAAAAGCCTAGAATATATCTTGAATATTTAGATAGCAGAAGTTATTTGGGTTTTTGAAAAAAAATATATTCCAGTCGAGTGCATTAAATTTTAATAGATCTTTTAAAAATATGTATGTAAAAACCCTGTAAAATAAAAATATTAACTTTTATAACTTTTAAAATATCTTCATAAAACAGTTTTGAGCAAGGTAAAAGTTCACTAAGCAATAGTAGTTCTTTCATTTGAATTAAATAATTAGTAAAATAATGCTAACGCTTACTACCATAAACCCTGTCATTTCTATTCCACTTGTGGGTGAAATTCTTACTTTCATTACATTCAAAACAATACAGAAAATGGATTAATTTTAAATAGTTTTAAAAACTTAACAAGCAGAATTAAATCATACAACATAGATTGTTTATAATTGGTGTTTGACTTTGTCAATAATTTTAAATTTGACAAATAGTTTCTATTACAATGATTTTCTAGAAATTTTAATATTCGGCGGCCGAATAATCGGTATGCATTAATACATTGGCCGAATATTTGGCTTCGGCCTATTCGGCCTAGAAGAAATGGCCGAATATTCGGCTTCGGCTTGGAAGAAGTGGCCGAATATTCGGTATTCGGCTATTCGACCAAATCACTATTCGTTACATCCCTATTGGATCCCAGTGGCACTAACAGCAACAAAAGCAGTGGAAGCGTTTCAGTCTAAGAGATAAATATTGCGAATTATTACGTAAAACAATGTCTCGAAAATCACGTCCCATGTTCGTCAGGTTTGTCGCAGCACTTAAGCTGCTTCTTAAGCTGCTTTCACACCGAAGGCGACAAAGGCAATATTCCTGTCTTTGCCCATCTACACAAGCGCAGAGAACATATTTTTGCCTACAAAAATATGCACTGCGCTTGCGCAAATAAGAAAAGACAGGAATATAGTCTTTGTCACCTTCGGTGAGAAAGCCTCTTTAGATCAGAATGTTTCAGAGACTTGTTGCTGTTTCTGATGCCACTTGAGTATCCAGGGTTCCCTTCACAGAGCGACCAGAAATTAAGGCAGTGCCTTCCGTTTACAGATGAGTACCACAACGGCGGAAGTACGACTTGACTCATGATGTATTTGGGTGACACTAGATGGCGCTACCACACATACGCCACTTACCTTCTTTGATCTAAGAGTGAAGGGGAGCGAAATTTTCATCTATTTCAGGTACCCTCGGAACTGCCTCGCGACTGCAGGGTCCACGGATTTTGCATGTATGTATCCCCAAGGGTTCATGGTGGGTCTTCAGCTGGTCGGGTACTGATCACCCCATCTTCCGGTTGGAAGTCCGACATACTAACCACTTGGCTACTACGGCCTCCCCGACCCTTTTAAAGTAGGCCTGAAGATGGGTCAGTACACTCATATTTATTCGGCTATTTTAATGTCTAGTACCACCCATGAGACAAAAAAAAAAACGGACCTTTTTCATTTCCCATAACCAGGGCCTTATTTGCCGAGGCCCAGGCCTAGGGCCCCTACTTAGAGGGGGACCCCTAATTTTGGTTATTATTATTTTTTTTTGTAATTAAAAATGTTTTAGAAAGATATTGAAAAATAACATTTTTCAAACACAAACTGTTTGTGCTTTGTTGCTTCACAGAAAATTTGCATTATTAAACTATTTTAAAACCACAAGGAATTTTCACTTTGGGGCCCCCAAATTTTGGTCTGACCATTTGAAATTTGAAAAACAATATCGATTTTGCACTTTGGGTAGCCCCCAGATTTTATTCAAACATTTTTTATATTAAAAACAAAATCATTTTGCTCATTGGGGGCTCCCAAATGTTAGTCTGACTCTTTGACATTTGAAAAACAAATTAGTTTTAGCGCTTTGGGGGCCCCGAAATTTTGGTGTGACTGTCAAGTTTTACAAACACATACTGAATGTTATGTTTAAAAAAAATTTGTTGCGTGAGGGGCCCCCAAACATGAGTTGTGCCTATAGTGATACAAAATGTGAATCGGGGGGACCCATAAACCCATCAAGGAGGACGCATAACAAGGGGTCCTCCTTGATCCGTGATTGAGCAGAGAACACATTGAAAAGCGACAACCATGCGGGGCAGCGAAAGAAAAAATAAATAAATAATAAAGAACACGGAGTGCGTCACGATGAGCATGCAGAGAGAAGAGGGCGTGCTTACTCGATCCCATGTTGTGCTTACATTTTCTGTGGCTGAGCCTCCAGTGCTGCTGGCTGCGCGCGGCGAGGATGTGCTGCGCCTGTTGGATGTGGGCGAGGGGGTCGATGCCGCCCCCATCCGTCGAGAGGGTCGAGACGGTGCTGATGCGCCTCGAGTAGTCGTAGTCGGCCGCCACGTAGCCCAGCTCGCTGGGCACCGGCTCGATCACCTCCTGGGGCCTGGAACACAGATATATAGGTTACGTCTCGCATCAGCAGTCGGGCGAAGTTCATGCATGTGCGCAACAGCATTTTGTTTTTGACTCATGAGGTATTTATTTACAGATCTACTATGTACACTGATAAACAGAATAGATGAATACAGATGACCATATACAAATGCAGAGAATATTTACAAATGCAGTTTCCGTAGGGAGCATCTCGCAGGAGCACAATTTACTACGTGCTATACGTTATGCATAAGCTCTCCAAGTGACGCTTAGTATTAGGTTTTCGAGTCCGTTCTTGGGACCTCTTGGCCAATCAGAACTCAGAGTATAAGTTTTAGTTCACGTTTCAGAGTAGAACCGTAAAAAGCACCCAATAGGTTTTAGTTCAGGTTTACAAAAAGTTACGTTAAAAGATCCCAACGGGAGTTTGATTTTTAATAAGACAAAGAAAAGAACAATAAAAATGTATTTAAATTATTATAAACCTCACATATATATATGACACTCAGCGCCCTCGGACGCGTGGTTTCTTGTTTGAAATTTAAAAACCCGAAGATCCGACAAAACGGATGCAGGGAAAAAAAGAAAAAAAAATCATTTTGAACCGTTTTACTTAAAAAAAAAAAAAGGTATGTAGTCAAATGGAAACATCATGCATCAATTACATAGTATGGCATTGCATTACAGATGACATGGTTTGAAACAATTATTATGACATCAATCTACACCGCACCTGTCACACTGGGTATCAGGGTTGCCAGATTTTCGAGACGACTTTTAGCCAGTTGCGCGAACAAAACCAGCCAAAATTAGCCATTATTGTTTAAACTCAGTTGTTGTTGTTGTTATTGCGTTTGTTGCTGTTGTTATTGCTGTTGTCATTGCGTTTGTTGTTGTTGTTATTGCTGTTGTCATTACGTTTGTTGTTGTTGTCATTGCTTTGTTGTTGTTATTGCTTTGTTGTTGTTGCTATAATGCCAATTAGATACGCAAGCTGCACAGCAGATATTCATTTTGTCAGATATCCGATGTCTCTTGTGTGACGGATTGGTACCGGATATCCAGTTCTGATGTTTGAAAGCTGTGAATTCCGTACCTATTTTTAAACATTCCACAATTTCCAAATTAATACAAGTTTTTTAATCACATAATTTTTGAAACATGTTAATTAAATTTCAAAAACCAAATTTTACTCACCGGATCTTTGAGATCGGGTAATGATTTATTGCGTGATTAGATCAGGTGTCGGATATTAAAAAAAAGTTCGGATACCGGATGTCCGGTGCCTTGTGAAACGAGAACTGGTCTCGTTCGTCCATCTCCCAGTGAAAGACCAGCATTCACTACACTTTTTATTATGCTAGTGCATTTTGTTCCACGCATTTTCACATCTTTTAATTTTCTACCTTTACCATTCTCTGCTATAATATCATTCAAATGATCAACAGAACGAATTCTACAACTGCCAACTGAACATACTAAATGCATGCAAATCTCAAAGCACGCAAATCTTGGTTGAAATAAACCAATAATAAACTTTAATATTTAAGACTAAATTTAAAATTAGCCATTATTGGCCAGAATTGTTTGTGGCTAGTAAATGAAAATACTTTTAGCCAGCAGCACCTTAAATTAGCCACAATGGCTAATTTTAGCCCCATCTGGCAACCCTGCTGGGTATGGGTAAATCCTTTGCAGCGAGACAGCTTGCCTATAAGTGCCCAGTTTGGTCAACCGTTTGTTGCTTCACCAAAAAGCAGTACGTAGGCGAACGGATACTTCATACGACAAAGCGATATTTGCTCTCTTGTGAGTTCGGATGGTATATTAGGCAGTGTGTTGCCGAAAAGCAACAATATGTATTTAAGGGGTAGTTGAAAGAAAAAAAGAAGGAACGTGAACTTCGACGTAGATTACATCAGTCAGGCTTGATTGGACAGTTTGTGAAACACACTCTCAGAAATAAAACTCTCATACTCGAAGATTCTTCGATCGTGAAGAAAATGTCGTCATTCACAACGATTATTTCCTGACGCGATCACGTGACTTGAAAAAAAAAAGTTCCCGCACACATTTCGTCAACTCGATGAAAGGTTTACTCGGAGCATTTATTTGGCGAAGCCATTTCGCCAAATAAATACGACGAAAGCATAAACTCAAAATAACAAGTCTCAAAAAGTTCGACTCAATTGTATACAGCAGTGATTCTCAACCACTGTGCCGCGGCACTGTAGCGTGCCGCCAAATTTTAAAAATGTATATAGTAAAAATTCTACTGCTTTTTTAAATTACGAATAAAGTTGTAGTATATACAGTAAAACCTCTCAATAAGGGACACTAAGAGGACTGGAAATTTTGTCCCATAAATGGAGGTGTCCCATCCTCGGAGGTTCATAAATGGATGCATACACGTATAGTGTATTAACTTATTTCAACTCTTTAATAATAAACATGTGTTACCATATAAGCTTAAATACTGAAAATGTTTCATGCATACAAATAATAAGTTGAAAATTTTGAAATTTAAAATTTGTTCCTTAAAAAGCTAAAATTTTAGCATAAATGTCGTATTGGCAAAGTTTTGTAGCTTACAGAAATGTATTTGAGGTAATCTATGAGATGGGTTTGTTTTAAAGTACAAAATTCGGGCATGACAGCATAATTACAGTTTCGTGGACTTTTTCCAATCCTTGCATCAAAAACTTGTTAGTAGCCGTTTACTGTCTGTCAATGTGAGCATACATGTATTCCATAGTACAAGAGAGTCTACAAGAGGGAAAAGCCTTTACAAGAAGGTTTTGGCTAGCACTTTAAAATACACTTGTTTCTTTGGTCATGCTCCCAGGACTCAGACTAGTACTTTCTAAAGTTAATTTTTAGAAAAAAAACTTCAATTTCCAGTAAATTTTTCTTATCTATATAACTTGAATTTTAGAAATGTTTCTCTGTGAATATCCCTTAAATAAAGTGTCCCTTATTCAGCGGTAAATACATTGGGGTCCCTATTCAAAGGGACTGGGAAAAGAAAAAGTGTCCCTTAATTAGACGTGTCCCTTTTTCATAGGTGTCCCTTAAAAGAGGTTTCACTGTGTTATACCCATTTATTTTACAATCAGAATTATTATCATAAACCATTTTACACAATGTATTATAGGTAAGTAAACAACTTTTAAACTTATCTTTTTCTTTGTGTGTCGCCAAATTTTGAAAGCGCTAAAAGTGTGCCGCGAAAAGGTTGAGATAAAACTGGTACACGAAAACATCTTTATCGAAATGAAGCGCACAACAACACCCTATTTTAATGCACCTTTTTTCAAAAGGATGAAAACTCACAAACAAGAAATAGCGTCCAACTTATTCATACTCTAAAACAACAATAAATTCTTATTACACTTGTCAAAGCGTAATAAGTAAAATAACATAAGATTGAACATAAATATGGCGAACGATAAATAAAAAATGTAGCAAGGGCACAGTTCCTATTTCACTTGTTTTTAAAATTTGCAACAATCAAATGCGTATTTTTTCCACAGTTATCGTAGATTCATTTTTATAAAATAACATTAAAACCATAAGTGTTGAAATTCATATTAAAAATTTCAATGCTCTTTTCTATAATTGTGTTCACCTTTAACATTTTTAATCTTTTTTTAAAAATAAGTAAAGTAACTGAAAAGGTAGTGGACACTGCTCTAGTAGTGGACACTTCGATCTTTAAGCTCCTAAAATAAGCGAGTGTAACATTAAACTTGAATGAAATGATCAGAACCTATAGCGAACGATTCCTAGTGCTGGTTAATAGAACTAAAGTTGGCGTGGAGCATCTATGCAAGTACATGGATCATAATATTTAATAGTTGCCTGCTCTTTACTGAAGCCGAACAATAAGAAGGTTAGGGATTCGGAGAAAATATATGGGAAAAAATCGTGACATCTTTTAAGAATGGCCCCTTAGTCATTTTTAAAACTATTTGTCCAAGTTAACAGCATAAAATGGATGATATTCATTTCTGTCCCATACTCATGCAAATACGTGCCTTATAAATGTCCGCTATAGATACAAATGAAGCGTTTAGTAAATGTGAGGTAAAAAGCCTCATTTTTCATCAAATGACATTTTATAGGTCATTCATTTTTGGAAAAATAGTTGGCGATGAAACTAAATATGCAAATATTGATGTAAGTCCCTTGAAAAAAATTTTCCACGTAAAAGAGTACAAAAATTTCCTTAACGGTGTCCACTACAGGGTCATTTACCTTGATATGTAATATAAGAAATGAAATCAATTCCTACATAGGTCAACAAAAAAAATGTTTATTGTAGTAACTTTTTATTGCCATTATTAAAATTTTTTCGTTTCTAATTTATGAAGGTGATGGTTGTCTATAATTTCTCCTTCTATCTATTTCTTGTAATGATTCATTATTGCAAGGAACCTTTCCAGTGATATTTCTAATAGAATCCATATGAAACTAAAAAAACTGTTTTAACATCAAGTTTCATCCACTACAAATCTAAACTTGAATGGATGAATAACAGACACGACCGTTAAGGGATTAAAAGGAGAAAAAAGATTTGAGAGAAGGGAAAAGAGAGCGACCCTGAGTCGTGGGGCGGCGTCTGTCCTTCTGGGGCGTAGTGGACGCGCTTGAGGGCCTCTAGGACCGTCACTCCGTCCGTGAAGACCCGATATGTGAGCAGGAACGTGTTCAGGAAGTCGATGCTTAGGAACCGTAGGTCGGTCAGACGCTCGAACAGACGCTCCGGACTCGCGTACCGGATCTGGAAATCAACGAACGAATTAATACGCAATTCATTTCTAACACATTTCAAAACATCGTGTGACGCTTCACGTCATCTTACTCAAAACATAGTTTTTTGTCGTGTGTGTCACACCTTTTTTGTTTCGTTTCGGGTACTCAGTATTAACACCTTAAATGCCGCGGGCGTATATATACGCATCGCTATGGTGATTTGTTAACTGCCCCGTGTCGTAAGAGGCGACTAAAATAGCACTATCCGATCCGGGTGACGTAAGGCTTGCTTTGTAGCATGACTATGGCCCCGGTCGGTAAAGCAGGTAGGCAAAGCTCTGCCAGCCCAGCCCCTATGGCTGGTGCTGGTTGTCAGTTTGTCAGAGAGTTTGTGGGAAGACAAGGAGGACAGCGCTGCAGTCGTGCCCCCTCATACTGGGGGGTAATCCGTGAAGGCCCAGGTGCTATAGACGGTACGGCTGTGGTTAGCGTTGAGCACCCCTCGCTATGGCTCCGTGCGGTGGCCGGAGTAGAATAGCGCCGACGTAGTTATGCGTGTCGTAAGAGGCTACTAAAATAGCACTATCCGATTCGGGTGACGTAAGGCTTGCTTTGTAGCATGACTATGGCCCCGGATCGGTAAAGCAGGTAGGCAAAGCTCTGTCAGCCCAGCCCTTTATGGCTGGTGCTGGTTTGTCAACTGTCAGAGAGTTTGTGGGAAGTGCGAAGGAGGACAGCGCCACGGTCGCACCCCCTCATACTGGGGATAGTCTGAAATAAACGAAAAGGTTCAGTCAGTATGGCCGTGGTTTGCATTCGATACCCCTCGCTATGATGATTTGTTAACTGCCCCGGGCGTATATATTAGGACTGGGCGATATATCGATATTTCCACAAAATACCGGTATTACACATTCATCGCGATGTTCGATTTCAGATTGCTGTATCTTTCGATATATCATGACTGACGATGATATCACAGTTTCCGATATATCGTGACTGATGATGATATCACGGTTTCCGATATATCGTAACTGACGATGATATCACGGTTTCCGATAACATCGTGACTGACGAATATACGCCTTCCTGAAGTGCGATTTCCAAAGCCACGGCTGTCATTTTTGCATCGCCATAGCGAGGCGTATATGTAAGCCCGCGGCAATTAAAGGGTTAAAATAGCTAAACGCATATTGGTGTCGTACATTTACGCATCTGCATGCCTACTTTACAAATAGAGCAAGAATGTTAGTCTATGAAGTAAAAATTTTGAATCATTATGTAAAAACATGCCGTAACTGACAGACCTTTCCTTTTACATTATAATTCAAACTTTCATTTGTTAGACTAAGAATTCTAAGACAATTTTTAAAGTAGGCATGACAGTACATCCGCATTTATTTAGTTATTTTAATATTTAGTACTTGAAACGAGACAAAACTTGTACGATTTGTGACGTCTGCCTCATATGCAATTAACCTACACCCAAAAAGATCTGTAAAAATAAATAAATTGAACTGAGTATCTATATATAATAATTAGGCAAACACTGAACAGTTGAGAGCCACTTCCTCCTCTGTTTTTCTACCGATTTTCTTTTTGTCTATCAGCTACTGACACGTTTTAGTGATATCAATTAGAAAAATTTTGGAAACAGTCAATTACTCTTTTGTCAATCAAGCTTCATTTATAATTCTTATGTTATATCGCTATGGATAGCTTAAAAGATGGCAACATGCCTTGGTTGAGTAAATTATCTACATAAATAAAAATGTAAGTGTTCGTTTGTTGCTAACCGCTAATCTCCAAAAGTACTTCACCAATTGTTTTGAAATTTTTCCAGTAGACAGAGTGATTCAAGAGGAAGGTTAGACCAGTTAGAAAAATATCCGACAGGTAGTTCCTTTTTCATTCCAATTTTACGCAAATTTTCACATAAATTCCCCAATATGGGGGTGAAAAAAACCTTGCACGTATTAATATAAATTATCGATCGAAAGCGCTGATTTTTCTGCACAAGATAGAATTTTTTCGAAGCTTTTAAGTCAATAAGAACAACAGTTATAAGCTTTTTAGTTCGATTTCTTAAGGCTTACCTAGATCCAAAAATAATAATTAGCAGTTTCCTCAACTCTGTGTGAATACCGTTAGCTTATTCTATATAAATAAAAATAGTGTTCTTTTGTTCACCACCTCAAATTTCCGAATGTACTTCACCGATTGCTTTGAAATTTTTCCAGAACATCGCGTTCAAATAGTGCATATTTAATATCCCTTTTAATTTATTTTAATTTTGATTTAATTATTTTGTTTTTTTTAATGATTTATTAAGGTGAAAGAGTCACTTCGACGTAAGGCAGGGTACAGCTTTTTTTTTTTATTTAATAATTTCGTGTTTTTTTCTGTTTGTATTGAAGTATATTTGCACTCGAAGATTAAGGGAACTTTAAAGCAAAGATTACTTATTTTGAATGGCAACAGTTTAATTTCTCTATTTTCATTTTGATTTAAAAATTTTGTATTTTTTCTGTTTGTATTGAAGTATTTTGTTAGTATATTTTTCACTTAATGTTCAAGGGGAACTTAAAAACAAAGATTGGTAATTTTGAATGGCAATTTTTTAATTTAGGATTTTTGTTTCTGTTTCTTTTGTTTGTATAACGCTTATGTTGGAATTTTTCAATGTGCCGAGCTGAACAAAATCAAAATCTTCACAAACAATGGAGCGACAAAAAAAAAAATTGCCCGCAAGCGTGAAAAAAGCATAAAGCTCAAGACCAATCAATCAAATTGAGCAGTTTAGATCTAGACATGGATTGCTTCTCACGTAGACAAATATATATGCTCTAGAATCGGTAAACCAGACAATCTAGATTTTCAGAAAATGAAACAACAGACATTGTGAAATGAAGCATATTAGAAATATGTGTTTTTCTTGCTTTTCCATTGAACCAGACTGAGCCAGAGCAACTCGTGGCCGGGTACAGCTAGTTAGGTAATAAATATAAAACTCATAGTTAGAAAAAGAGTTTGTTGTCAGTAAGCACAGTAATATTAAAAGCAATTAATTATAATACGTGTGTGATGGCCACTCAACTTAGTATGAAATCCGAGGAGTACGAGCGGATATATTAATGAGCGCAATGGGCTCAGCGGCGATAAGGATTTACAATACGTTTGCTTTAAGTGAGGGTGATCAAAATAAACTCGACATTATTATCGCCAAATTTGACGAATATTACTAATATAATTATAAAAATAGCATAACGTTTTTATAGTTAAATTTCATTATGACGGTCAAATTTCGACTGTTGGGCTGACTCGAGTTTCTTTCAATTTACGAAGAACGTTTACGTTTCGAAGCAAATAATCAAGTTTCTTGATAACAGTTTCTCAATAAATTTCTCGTTTTTCCACACAGTTAGCGGAAAATATCTCAAAGTGTTTGAATGAACAAGGAGTAACGAAAATGACATACATTTTATTTGAAGGAAGTGTTTTAAAGATGATTATTTGCTTTGGTTTGTCTATTTTTTTTTTTCAACAAACGAAAGGTGAGTAAAATTAAACACTTTATTTGATTATTTATAAACGCTTTTGCTTTTTTTCAAATACTACAAGCACATGTGTTGTCATCTGCTTAACTTTAGAACTTTAATGGTCAAACTGATGGTTATAGACAGCATTTGAATTGCCTTTGCATTAATGCAGTGATTGAAAAAATGCAAATAAAATTTAAATTATCCACACAGATTAGAAAACCTAAATATACCGCTGTAAACAAACAGATGGTTGCCTAGCAATTGTGGGTCAGTTAAGTATCTTGTGTGGGTCAGTATGTGACCCATGGGTCATAGGTTCGACATCACTGCTCTAGATCATGCTTCATACATGCTTCAAAAAGTGATTTATATGACTAATCTTATATATTCAAGGAGAATGTTTCAGTAAAAAATATTAAATTTTGTCTATCACCAACGAAGAAAGGGTGACCACATCCCAGACGGAACATTTTTTTTTTTTTTTTTTTGTGACAAAGAATCACAGCGTAATCAACCATTTTTAAATAAATGCAAGGGCCAGTTCATGTGAAATCACCCGAGCCATGTTGCTCAACGCTGTTTGTTGTTTTATCCTTTTTCCAGTTAATTTCATGTTGCCTTGAGACTACAAAATAAGAGAAAAAAATATCTTGTTTTGTCATCTTGAACATTTTTATTATATCCGACATTCAGTCCCATCCATCGTACGTAGTTTTTCAGGAAAATACTACTTTTACCAAAATCGTTATAACTTCTTCGATTTCTGAATGAATCAAAACACCATTACATTCTGTAAAACGTCAACTCAATTTTAATTAAGTTTTTTTTTTCTTTTTGACAGTTCTTTTTTTAAAGAACTGTCAAAAAGAAAAAAAAATTCTTTCACTGTAAATTTTTATTTACAAGTGTGGGGTTTGAAAGTATAATTTTGACAAAGAAAAAAATTGCATTTTTCACGTTAAAATTTCTTGTGGTAAAAAATTAAGACTCATCTCTACACTTTCCCCCTAAATATCTTTGGCCTTAGAATACTTTTCGCAGAAGAAGTATTGAAGTATTCGGAGGCTTTCCTTTATTTGTGCCACGAGTCAAACTTGGCGGCTTGGTGTGAAAAAGATGCTCAATTAAAACAAGTGCCTAATAAACTAACAAATTCATTAATTACTAGCTGTACCTGCACGACGCTGCTCGTGCTGAATTTTAACCGTACCTAAAAAACGTAAGCACAATTTCATTAGTGTGTTCCGATGTATCGCCAATGATTCATTAAAAAGTCAAATTGTAGCGTGTCATATTCGCCACGTTATTTGAAATCTAGTATAAACCATACGTATTCCTTTTCTGGCGATATTTATTTTAATGCTATTGCTAAATCAAGGAAATCGTTAACTCGGGGAGACAATACTTTTATCAAGTTCAATCTCGAATTTGAAACCTATTGCTATTTTGAGAAAAACGTTAAATCCAAGTTGTTCCGTTGTTTGTTTTTCCGTTGATAACTAAACTGGTGTCTCTCTATTTTGAAAAATAAGTTTCATATTGAAATGAAGCTAACGCTATTCACCGTGAGTTGAGGAAACTGCTAATTATTATTTTTGGATCAAGGTAAGCCTTGAGAAATCGCACTAAAAAGCTTGTAACTGGCGATCTTATTGACTAAGAAACTTAGAACAAATATCATCTTGGGCAGAAAAATTAGCGTTTTCAATCGATATATTACATTAATATGTGCAAGGTTTTTTCACCCCCATATTGGGGAATTTATGTGGACAATTGCTTAAAGTTGGAATAAAAGAAGAACTACCTGTAGGATTTTTTTTCAGAAACCTTCGCAGGAGTGTACTCAACAACTTCGAAAAGTTTCAAGGCGATCGGATGAATGGTGTAGTAATGCATAAAGGACAGACAGGCATACAATAATTTTCATATATATAGAATTGTTAAACAGAATGAAATGCATCTGTTTTAGTCTGCAGTAGATACTCGCGTGCACTGTATAAAGTTCCTCAAAATATGCGGTTAAAAGTACCGACATCCATGCTGTTCGTCTTTTTCACCGAAAATTATTTTTACTCACGAGAGAAAATAAACAGTTTTTACAGTAAAAGTAGGGGCCGTGGTTGATTAGTGGTTAGGGTCTCGGATCTCCAACCGGAGGGTTAGGAGCTCGATACCTGACCCGCTGAATGTGCACTTGGGGATAGTGCATGTAAAATCCGTGGATCCTGAGGTAGTTCCGAAGATACCGAAAGACGTAGAATTTCCCTTGCCTTCGATCTTAGGTCAAAAAAGGAAGGTGGCGTCATCTAATGTCATCCTACATAATCTGTGCATAAGCTCCAACAACAGTAAAAGTTACGGATGCCAGTACTTTGAACGCATATTTTCAAGAATATTTTTCACATGGTAACAGACAAATATGAAATCTAATTTTTCGCCAAAAGCAAAAGATATTTTCAGAGAACATTACGAAAGAGACGAAATGTTACCTGTGGCAATTTGCAAGAGTTGAGAGTTCGACTGAAACGAATGTCTACATCATCCTTGAACAATCTTGGATCATTCCTGCCAGAGAGAGAGAGAGAGAGATCACAATTAGTTCTCCACTTTACATACCCTCACTTACGCCCCTCCATCAGTGGGTCGTCGATTTTTTACAATTGCTTAAAAATCAATGTACACGATTATCCGAGCTCCAATCAACCGAAATATCCAATGATCTTTGTTGGCGTGGAATCCGTGCAACAATCAGGCTCGGGAAACGGCATGCTTTCCCCTAGCAATAACATTCTGAGCAATTATTCTTGTTTCGTTTATTAAAGAGTTTTCGAACAAATTCTACTTGACGCTGAGAAAATGAGATGATGAAAATAAATTTTTTCAACTTGTTTTCATGTTCTTGAAATTAGAATTAAAAAAGAAGATGAAGGAAAAAGGACTAATGCGAATTTCCGAATGGGATTGCGCGCTTAACCTATTTCAGGGGCTAATCGAATTTTCTGAAAATGTAACTCCAATGCTTAGTGTTGCTTTTTATAAAGAACGTACGCTTTTAATAAGGCAATATAAAATGACCTTAGCCAGGGCTGCCGAGAGCCAAGGCGTACTCCAAATCTGTTTTGTCGTCCACTATAGGCTTTTGTCACTTTACCTTCTTCACTACTCCAACGCCAAACCAGGCCCCTCCAATGGCCGGCCTCCATGAATCAGTCATGCCTGACAGCCAATCTCGACAACCCTGGATTTAGTGCGTGAGGCTTGCATAAAGGTGAATCACAACGTGTTTCAATTTCGCGTACTCGCTATATTACAGCATACATTCAATTTAGTCAATTCAAAAATCATTCCTTTTGAATGTAGTGTATCCTAAAAGTTTACAGTGTGAAATTTAGCGTTTAGTTGCCCCCCTCTTCGGTGCTACTGAACACGATTTTTGGTGTTCAGTTGATGTGACGTTGCAAATTGTTCATCTTTGATACATTTAAATTTTTTTGTGTGTTTTTCTGAAACAAAATAGACAGTGAGGCAAATGACCCGGTAGTGGACACAGTTAAGAAAATTTTCGTACTCTTTTACGTGGCAAAACTTTTTCAAATGACATACATCAATATTTGCATATTTAGCTCAATCGCCAACTATTTCTCTAAAAATGAATGACCTATAAAATGTCATTTGATGAAAAATGAGGAGCTCTACATCACATTTACTAAACGCTTCATTTGTATCTATAGTGGTCATGCATAAGACACTTCTTTGCATTAGTAGTGGGCAGAAATGAATATCATCTATTTTGTACTGCTAACTTGGAGAAATAAATTTAAAAATGACTAAGGGACCCTTCATAAACGATGTCACGCGTTTTTCCCATATATGTTCCCCAAATCCCTCACCTTCTTATGAATCGGCTTTAGTAAAGAGCAGCAAATGTGGTGGAGGCCGCTATTAAATATGATGATCCATGTACTTGCATAGATGCTCCACGCCAACTTTAGTTCTATGAACCAGCACTAGGAATCGTTCGCTATAGGTTCTGATCATTTCTTTCAAGTGTAATGTTACATTCGCTTATTTTAGGAGCTTAAAGATCGAAGCGTCCACTACTAGAGCTGTGTCCACTACCGGGTCATTTACCTTATAATGTTTCCTAGCACACAAAATGTATGAACTCCATTACGTATCAAAATTTCATTACAATTGCTCGTTTCTACAAAGATAAGAAGAATGAGCAATCGTAATGAAGTTTGATAAGTTAACGAACATCATATGCTAAAATATTCTTCTGTCTCTATTCTTATAGGAGAACACTTCAAAGAGTTTAAATGCATTAAAAAATATATAATTTTTAACTTCACACAAAGTAAACACCAAAAATCGTGTTCAATAACAACAAAACGGGAAGCAACTAAACGCAAAATATTTAGTGTACATATCCGTAGCGCATTCAGGAGTTTGCTATGGGAGGGAGGGGGGGACTAAAGCCAAGACTTGGGATGCATCGGATATTTATTTCACCGGATATCGATTTACTTGTCTGAACGAATCCATACTGGATATCCGGCTCCGATGTTTGAAACCCATAAATTAAACACTCATTTTTAAACATCCCAAAGTGTCCAAATCCTTGTAGGTACCTACCAGAATTTGGACAGATATTTTCAAAACATGTTAACTAATTAAATTTTGAATGTCAAATTCTTATTTGAGAGGACACTGCAAGTATTCGTCTCCTGACTGGATATCTGATCGACTTGGATATCCGGTTGGATATTTTGCGCAGTACTGGATATTAAAAAATAGTTCGGACATCGGGTATTCAATACCTTTTTGATTTTAGGAGAAGGGGAAGGATGGTCCTGCTCCCCACAGTGATACATAGAATGCAGAGCACCTGTTTCCGGTGTATTTTCAACATTATTTTCGTTCTCGTAAAATCGAGCATGAACTGTGCAGGTTGGAATGGCCCGTGTCGCTGCATTCTTACGGTTGCAGAGAACAAGTGACTTCAACCACTTGCGGCGAAGAGATCTTTGCGCATCGCATCTCGAGCAACATCTGCGAGAGAGAGCTATCCCTCCGAATGGAGTCCGGGAAAAAATAGAACCGGAAGAAAAGATCCGGAGGGAGGGGGGCTCTGCAGCGTGGATGGGGAGGAAAGACTACGCTGGCTCTCCAACACGTGGGGTTGTGGGGCGCAGGCGCAGAGTGCGGGATCTTTTCCCAGACGCAAACGATCGAACGATCTTCTCGGGATCCACCGCTCTCTCCCTCCCCCCACCAGCACAGAGCATTCTTGCGAGAATACGTGCGGCCATAACCGAGGCCCTTTTCACGTGCACCATATGGTCGTTCAGTTACATTCGAGTACAGCGACAATCACGGTGGCTCATAGGGTTTGATGAACTAAGACAAGAAAGACATTTTTCGCTTATTCGACGGCACAAGGAAGTGGGCCTCTCGCGTCAGGCTCGATGGATTTCAATTTTACCTCAGACCAAACTGCCGTTCAGAATAGATTCCACACACTGTAAAAAAACATTTGTTGTGTTCAGTTGAAAACGATTCATTTTTTGATGTATTTTAAATTCTCTTAAGTGTCGGTCTAAAGAGATACAGACAGCAGAGTGTTTTTCAGCATAGGATGTTCGCTCACTCATCTACGTATCAAAAATGGAGCACGGTGGCTCATTTATCCCTTTTTCATAGAAAGGAGCCACAGCAGTGACGTTTCGATACGTAACGGAGTTAACACGTTTCATGCGCTGTGAAAACGTTATGCTGTCTATTTTTTATTTATTCTCTTTCAGACAGACACATAAAAAATTTAAAGTAGATCAAAATTGAATCATTGTCAACTATACACCAACTGAACACCAGAGAACGTGAACCATAATACCAAAAAGGGTGGCAACTAACCGCAAAATTTTTACAGTGTAGAGAGAAATGTCGAAAGGAACTGAGTATTGAAATAACTGAACAAAGGGCAGAGTGCAGGGACACATCAGAATGCCCGTTTTAAAACAAGTTTCAGTCTAACGAATAAAATTTTACGAACCATTATGCAAAAAACATGGCTTGACCAAAATCATGCATCATTTCTGTTGTGCCTGTTACGGCATGCTCTTACACAATAATTCAAGGTATTTACTGCTCAGACCTAAATGCTTCCGATATTTTTAACTTAAGCACAAAGATATGTAAATGTGTTTAGTTATTTTAATACTTAGCACTTGAAACAAAACAAAGCACACACGAGAAAAGACACACATGCGAAAATAGATATGGAAGTAACCAGCTTCATTTCAATGAATTCATTTGGCAGTGAAAGACGATGGTAATAGATATTGTTAGGGGTTCGTCGCACTTTGAACCAATGACTGACTCCTTGTATAATTCAATTACAACACATTTATACTATGGACAGATTTAAGCACGCAGAAATAGCTCATGAAGTACACATATCATGGTAAAACCAACGGTCATCTCGTATTTACTTCACAATCAAGCCCAAAGCTTGCGGCACAATGGCTTAGACTGACAGGCACTCGCCAAAGACGGAAATTGAACTGAACTCTCCGGACTTCTCGGCAGAGCTCCTTATATAACATCTCGGATCACGTGACATGAAGATTCCAGACAATTCTTCCAAAAAGTAGGATTATCAAACGTGACCGGTCGCCAAAGTTTGGTGAGAAGCAATATCGGCTTCCCTAATTTCGTAAATAAATTTTTTCATAACTTGCATAGGGGAGGATGGGGTAAAATGGGTCACTTGATAAAAAACCCAAAATAATAGAACTTGAAATTGAAATTTTTAAACCAATATTTTTGTGTTATATTTCAGTGCGTTGGCAACATTTTTCATTCTAAAAAAAAGTTAGGTTCTTAAATATGGCAACACAAGAAAATATTTTTGAAATTTTTGGATGATAGTGTGCTAAAGATATGGTTTACCAACTTCTGAAAATCTCTATATTTTTTCAAATAACAGCCCAAATTTAAAGGATTTCCTCACTAAGAAGCTTTAGAGAACAATTCCAGCCTAGCATATAAAAAAGATATTAAATTTTGAATTTTTTTATACCAGTTTTTCTTGGATGGGGTAAAATGGGTCAGGGTTAGGCTTAGCTAGTTCTATTCCATTATTATTTTAAAATTTACTCTGTTGCACCTCACTGCAGAAAGTTCCTAAATTTAAACAGTGTATGTTGTTTATTTTATTGGAAATTAAACTAAAGAAAATTTTTTTTTTCAGGTTTTCCTTAAAAAAAAATGTTGATGTGGTAGAGAGAAGTGATGTTGTTGAAGTGTTATGTGAACCAATATGTAACAATCTAGAAGAATATTATTTCAACATTTCAATGTAATCATAATTTAAAATCTTTCTAAGTATCTTACTTTCTTTTGTTTTTCAATTTCAAAGTAATAACTAACTGTTTTCAGCATTATTTTCCACTCTGACCCATTTTACCCCACGATGGAGTAAACCAGGTCACAACTTTATAAGCTCAGTTAAACTATTTCATAATTAAAAAATAAATATTAAAATGACATAAAATTGAGCTAAAAGAGTTCAATGTTAAAATGCAATTGAAACGAACTGGGAAATGTTTCTGGTTTTGTTGCTGTGAAACTTTAAATATGAAAATAACTAAAAGTGACCCATTTTACCCCACCTGTCCCTACTCTTTCTTTTTTTTTTGCTGTTTTCAAAATACGCCAAAAGGAAAGCTTGTTTTCCCTTTTCATACGGTTTAAGAAACCTCAAAAACAAAATATTTTCAGTGCCATTCAAATGTTCAAGAAGGTACCTCAGGTTGACTCCAAATGTCTTTTATGGTGTCTCTTACACCTGGTTTCGTCTCAGGTACTAAATTTTAAAATAGCTGAATAAAAGTTGGTGTGCATACCTGGTTTAAAAATAGCTGAAGCATTTTTGTCTATGAAAAAAATATCTCTTCTTTCTAATGTGTCTGCTTGGGGTTACTAACCTTTGCAGACCTAGTGCATTCAACAGAAATCGGAATTCGTTCTTTCAAGTAGCACCAGTATCGGTGGATGCCATTACCACTTGAGAAATTTCGACTAGGAATCACTAGGAATTCAACTTCGCCGAGAGTATCCAAGCTAAACGGATACTCAAGGGATCTTTAACACGCCGCATCATCATACGACGTGGGCGGTGACGATTTTCTGCATTTTGAAAATAATCACACTTGGGCCAGGTTTAATCATGCGAACTTGTTCATTGCTGTGTTTCAAATCCATTATTTTAAAATGAGTTTGATGCGATCTCTAAAATATAATTTGGCACTTATCGGTCAACCCCCTAAAATGTCGCCAACATCAATTTAACAGTTACGTGTACTTTATGCTGTTGAATAAAAACACACATTTCACAATATAGAAATATTAATTTCCAAAGGTTAATTGAGTAAAAGTTTCATTCAAATTTTTGGTAAAATTTCCTTTTTTGAAATAGAATTATGGCATCTTCATCTTTAAAAGGCATGTTCCATGTTTAAATCATTTTTACACTTTTCATCAAAATGAAAGGAAAACCAAACTGCATGCATATCAAATAAGTGACCTTTTAATAAAAGTTTTAATGAAAGAAAATCAGCGCATGCTATTTAAATTTAATAAAATTGCTTCGTGTACATTTCATCTGGCGACAAAAAAGACATGAATAAATACATAAAATAGGGCAATTATCCTATAAGTACCCGTAATTAGCGCAGAAACTGAGTGAGATGCAAACAGCTAATAGGGGGAACCCCCAAGTTGAGTCGAACGCATTTTTGAGCGTGACAGCGGAATTAGAACAGAAACTTTTTTGTCAATCCCAGCATTGGAGACAAGAACTTAAATTCAGCAATAAACATGTGTGGCGATTAAGCACTTCAACTTCTAAAAAAATAATAACTTTCACTTTCACCAAAAAAAAGAACTCTAATTAAAATTTTTTAATTTAGCGGTTGTTGGAGTAGCGATGTATGTCGACGCTTGTTGTTCGGAAGCCTCATTCTTAATTGTTTAATACTGCATGATTGTGTTTATTTTTTATGTAATAAATATTTGATAAGATGACAGAGTTATCATTGTACGAGTGACACGCAATTTTAACTTCAAAACCTTGACTATAGTTAGTATGGAATAGACTTTACTACACATGCAAAACGCTGGCACGAAGGTGAAGTAGGTTTCCTATTCTTTCTGTGATAGTAATAAAGCTATACTAAAATATTTATTTAGTGTCCGATGAGCGAGCGAAATGAGCTTTGATCGATTGGGATCCAAAGAAACGGCCTACGCAGTTCCAAGGATTTCAAGGATTCGCCAACTCAAGAGAACTAGCCTAATTGCCAGCACTTTCGAGAGATAGAGATATGTTTCCCAGCAATCCTTGGTGAATTTGGCTGCCATCTAATCCTCTGATGAGTAAATCTATATTAATATTATATAGCTGAAGAATTTGTTTGTTTGAACGCGCTAATCTCAGGAACTACTGGTCCGATTTGTAAAAGTCTTTGAGTGTTAGATAGCCGATTTATCGAGGAAGGCTACAGGCTATATGTCATCACGCTAAGACCACTGATCCGAGTTTGGCTTCGTTTAGTGGAGATATTGATTTAAAACGCAATTTTTTTAACCCGTTTTATTTTATTTGCATTGTTGCATCCTTTCAACAATTGTTACAGTTGCCGTGTGAACAAACAAATCAAAGAAGTTGCAATTATTAAGCAAATCAAATATGATAATAATCAACGTTTCTAACACTTTGAAGAGGCATCGTTGTATTTGCAGTCTTCGTTAAATTAATGTACTCAAATTTAATCCTTCTTTATTATTAATTAAACAATTGATTATATACAAAAAGATTTTAACTATATAGTAAATAACATTTTTATTTTACATATTATAACTTTAACGTTTTCGTTTTCGGTAAGAATAAATTACTATATTTTCATTATTTATTCATTAAACTTTACTCTGTTCTACCTGATGAATATCTCATTGATTTCATGTGCATTTCCGGTTACTGCGAGAATTGTTTTTCCTCAAACTATGACATTTTAGGGACTGTTGCTCTCATTCAGGTTAGCGCAGCGTTGGGCGCGAAGGCCGTTGCTTTGTATAAAAATTGATTGGAAAAAAAAAAAGACTACTTTTTTGGGAGTATTAAACTTACTCAAGCTAAAATTTCTAGGGACTGTTTATCTTATTCAAATGGTTATCGTTATTCTGTTAAGGATTCTTGGGGATTGTTGTTCTCATTCCTATGGGGATTTGAACATGTGCCACGTGACATCACTTTGTTTCAATACTCAATCTAGTCTCTGATATAATCGCTTTGATTTTGATCAGCAGTGGCAGCTTCGAAATTTTAGTCTTTGCTTAATTGTTTCAAAACAGAGAGATACTGCTCAACAGATTCTCCAGTTAATTGGCTCCTTGTCGCCAAGCGATGCCTGGCGTCAATAACATGTTTAGACTTCACGCAGAATGAATTCAAGGTGTCGATTGCTTTTTCAAAATCCTTAGAACCTGCTATGTACTGAAATACATTTGAAGAGACATAATTTGTAAGAAGTTGCTGCTTATCACCGTTGTAAACATCTTTCATATGATTTAAGAAATTATCAAAAGTCTTTCGCTAGTATATCCATTACCTATCCGCTGTCGAGCTGGTCGGATCTAAATCTAGTCTATCTGGCTTCAAGTATTTTTCCATTACTTAAAGGTAATTATAGTTAGAGATGATTTTTAAATTTTTGTGCATTAAATTATAATGAAAAGTACTATCATACCTAAACTAAGGCTTTGATACACAAAATGGCACTACATATTTATACAAAAGAGGAGTCGTTCTTAAAAACGGATTTTCAAACGAAAGACATATCTTTCGCCGCATGTTGCCACTAGGAGGAAACAAATTTCGGAAACTGTATGAGCATTAAAATCATACCCCAGGGGGGGGGGGGCGCCCTGCGGTGGCGGGCATAGAATAGCTCCGATGTAGCTATGCATGTCGTAAGAGGCGACTAAAATAGCAACATCCGATCCGGTTGACGCAAGGCTTGCTTTGTAGCATGACTATGGCCCCGGGTCGGTAAAGCAGGTCGGCAAAGCTCTGCCAGCCCAGCCCCTATGGCTGGTGCTGGTTGTCAGTTTGTCAGAGAGTTTGTGGGAAGACAAGGAGGACAGCGCCGCAGTCGTGCCCCCTCATACTGGGGGTAATCCGTGAAGGCCCAGATGCTATAGACGGTACGGCTGTGGTTAGCGTTTCGCACCCCAGGGGGGGGGGGGTCATTAAACAATTAGCTTTTATCGCCCTAGATCTTTCTGCTCGTCGAACATCACTAAATTAATTATAAACAAGGTAATGTTACATTAGATTTAATTAGCAAAGCACGATAGTTTATAAGATTTAAATAGTACATTAGAGCCATTTCTAAAGCCGCCGCCAAGTTTGGGAATATAACCCGTAAGTATACCAATAAAATAAATGAAAAGAGACTTATTTTGACCGATCTAAGAAATGTTTTCCGGGGTATCTGTTTCAGCGACCGACGCGGCAATAAAATATATGCAAGTTTGAAAACAGAGAAGAAATTCATGAAAAAGAATGCAATAATTAAAGAAGCTGTACCAGATGCTTGCGATCTATATGAATAATGCATTTGAAATGTTCGTAGTCCTAGAGCACCAAAAGGGAAGTTTTTGATTTTTTGCTTTTAATTTTGTTTGATGATCAATCGAGAAGATCTTGCCTCATCAGAAGGTTAACAATTTGTTAATAGGTCTCCCTACTAATTAAAAAACATAGGGTAAGATGGGGTAAAATGGGTCACTTGAGAAAAAAACTCGAAGTTATATAACTTGAAATTGAAATTTTTAAACCAATATTTTTTATGTTATATTTCAATGTGTTGGCAACATTTTTCATTCTAAAAAAAGTTAGGTTCTTAAATATGGCAACACAAAAAATATTTTTTAAATTTTTTGATGATAGTGTGCTAAACACATGGTTTACCAACTTCTGAAAATCTCTATATTTTATCAAATAACAACCCAAATTTAAAGGATTCCCGCACAAAGAAACTTTGGAGAACAATTACAGCCGAGCATGTAAAAAAAAATAATTAAATATAGAATTTTTTACACCAGTTTTTCTTGGATGGGGTAAAATGGGTCATGGTTAGGCTTAGCTAGTTCTATTCTATTATTGTTTTAAATTTTACTCTGCTGCACCTCACTGCAGAAAATTCCTAAATTTAAACAGTGTACGTTGTTTATTTTATTGAAATGAAATAAAAAATTTTTGAATGTTTTCCCTGAAAAAGATCATGTTGATGTGGTAGAGAGAAGTGATGTTGTTGAAGTGTTATGTGCACCAATCTAGAACAATATAATTTTTAAATTTCAATGTAATTATAATTCAAAATGTTGCTAAATACATTACTTACTTTTTTTTTCAATTTCAAAGTAATATACTTTGCTGTTTTCAGCATTATTTTGCATTTTACCCCATGATGGAGTAAATCAGGTCACAACTTTATAACCTGAGTTAAACTATTTCAAAATTAAAGAATAAATATTAAAATGGCATAAAATTGATCTAAAGGAGTTCAATGTTAAGATGCAATTGAAAAGAAATGGGAAATGTTTCTGGTTTTGTTGCTATGAAACTTTAAATATGAAAATAGCTAAAATTAACCCATTTTACCCTACCTGACCCTAGCTAACTTTTATTTAGGGAGATGCAGAAATAGGAAGCTATCCATCTTGAGAACCATCACAAAATCCTTTCTCTTTCGAAAGTACACGAGACAAGTTCGCGTGTGCATGTCATACAGTGATGAGTGATGATTTTTTACAAGGCTAATATCAAAATTAACTTAGTCAATATTATTTTACATTGAGGCGAATCCACCTCACACCCATTGAGTGGGTTTGGCAACACGATAATCGTATAGAACAAACGACCTGTGTCGGCGCACCTAATTGGCTTTTACTTCCGTGGGAGAGGGAGAAATCACCCCCGTGTCTAACGGTGGTCACTTCTAGAGTTGCCATTGAGCAATTCATTAGTATTATGTACCGGTGGGCAGGGTGGCGTACTGGTAAGGCACTGGCATCGCACGCCAAAGTTCACAGGATCAAACCTGACCCAAGTCGGATCTTCAAGATGCAGAAAATCGACAGCGCCCATGCCGTATGATGATGCGGCATGATAAAGATTCCTTGAGTATCTGTTTGGCTTGGATACTCTCCGCTAAGTTAAATCCTACTGCAGTTTCGCATCAGATAGAGCTCAGGTGCTTCCCTCTAGGGGGAACTAAGCGTCAAAATTCTCAAAGTGGCAATGGCATCCGCCGATAGGGGTGCTACTTGAAATAATGGATTCCGATTTCCAGGGAATTCACCAGGTCTGCAAAGGTTAGTGACCCTACGCCGCAACATTAGAAAGAAAGCAAGTATCATGAACCCATGGATCGCACGTGAAAAGGCATCAAAAAGCAAGAATAGGAAAGCGAAAAGGGACTCACCGTATGGAGTGAGGCATGGTCACAGATGATGAGTCACTCATGGTGCCGTGGAAGAGGTCGTTGAAGTGAACATTGTCTATGCACTGGAAATGAGAGAAACATTATTACTTCACTAACAACTCACGAAAAGTAGTCCAGGCTCGTTAAAGGCAGTGGTGGGCAACCTGTTGATCGCGATCAACCGGTCGATCGCGAGCCGATTTACGGCCGATCGCGACAGCATTTTGGACAGTTTATATTGTTTAAAAAAAAGGAAAACCAAATAACTTTTGAACTAGAAGGCGGACCTTTTTTTTTCTTTCTGTTTTTTTTTCAGAAAATGTCTATTAAATTATCAGAGCATTCATGGACCTAAAAAAACTTACCGCCGAAATAAAATGAAATGTCAGTCGTCACATTTAATATGCTCTCATGCGCGTTAATTGAAGTATGTAACAGCATTTCACATGTGTGTTTTATTTTAAACTTAAAACAAAGCTAAAAAGTAACAGTTTTTTTTATCAAGTTTAAAAGAAATTAATATATTAGCATCTGACGGTGTTAGCGTAACAGTATATTAGAAATTTAAAAGTGGGCATTTTACAAGCATCAAAACTTGTTCTGACAAGAATTAACCTACAATTGGAAGTAAAGTTCAATCCCAACATACCCTGCTGTTGGAAAAGTGTAGGAACATATCCACATTGTATGCACATGCATCCCCCCCCCCCCTTTGTTGGGTCTGTCTTGGTGTTCGCGGAACTTGGGAAGTCAAATTAGCTTGCCAACCGCTGGTATATTTTACATTGGTGCACTTTTTTCGAAAAATAGTAGTAGAGATTTACAAAATTTTAAAAATTGCGTGCGCACTTTAGGAGCTATCAAAAGACTTGATTGCAGTTCCTTGAAGAATAGGTCGGAAAAACGCAATTAAACGATCGATTTAAGATCGTTTGATTGCGTTACGTACTTCAAATGACAGCAATGTTCTCTTATCATTCTGTGTTATGTCAAATAAAAAAAGCCTTCGGCTGAATTGAAAGAATAAAAGAACTCGGCATATTTTTAACTGACTTCACAAAGGAAGGAGGTTATACATTCATAGCGTATGTATGTCGTTTTTTTTTTGTTTGTTTATCCACTCATAACTTCGCACCGGATGAAGCGATTTTCATGATTTTTTTTTCAATCGATCGAGAGTGGTTTCCCATAGGTCCCGTACTTTCGTTTGACCATACTTGATAAATAGAACAAAAGAAATTTGGCAGAAATGTAGTACTTTTTTTGTTTTTTCATCCATAACTTTTGACTAAATGAACCGATTTTGATGATTTTTTCTTTAATCGATAGAGGGTCGTCTAACTCAAATATTGCAAATCAATTTGACTACATTTGTTTTTTAGAAAAAAACGTTACGGGTGAAAAATAAGTATTTTTTATTATAATTGGAAAGGCTTGGCTTGATTTTTCTTTGTTGGGAAATCTATTAATAAATATAAAAGTCATTGTTGAAAAAATGTTTGCTGTCATGGGCATATTAAAAGAAATTACAGCAAGAGTTTGACTGAAGGCGAAAATTAATCCAGTCAGTTTGTTTGCTAAAATCGACTTCAAAGGGGAATTTATCCTGCAAATGATTAGTTTTAGTGCCATTCATTCAAAGAAGTTTTGCCCTTTGATATGGATTTTTTTTTAAATAGAGTATTTATATAAAAAATGTATTTACACTAAAAAGAATAAAATAAAATAACTTTTATAAAAAAACAGAACCGACTTCAAATTAAAAATTGCGCCAAAAAGTTAAAAATAAATTCATTCTTTAGACAACATCGATGTGACTTTTAAACATAGTTTTAGAAGTCGGTGCAAAATGATGAGTTTAATTACCATTATACCATTTGCTACTTGATATTGGAACTGTTGCGAATTCTGCGAAAATATATATATTTGTAATTGATTCATGATTGCAAAAGATTTTATCTATCCTGATTTTGCACCGACTTCTAAAACTATGTTTAAAAGTCACATCGATGTTGTCTAAAGAATGAATTTATTTTTTACTTTTTGGCGCAATTTTTAATTTGAAGTCGGTTCTGTTTTTTTATAAAAATTATTTTATTAAAAACATCCACTATTTTGAATTGCAAAATTACGATATAATTAAGCTTTGTTATGCAAAAATTAAAGAATAAAGAAAATTTCTAAATTTCCTCATGAAAATATGCTAAAAAATTTTTAAAATTCCTAACTATCTGCATTTTTAGCACATAAGCGTTGAAAAAGAGAGAAAGAAAAAAAAAAAAGGCATTTTTCTCAAGAAAATACTTAAAACCTAGTAACACAAATAAATCCGAAAACTAACAATGTTCAGCACATTTTACACTGCTTACAACAGTTTTCTATTCTGTATCCAAAAGATTTTACACTCGGTGTCTTGTTAACTCCATAAGTGCCTTATATTCTTTAGTACGATTGAGGATTACGAAATGGTTGCCTTTAACCCCTTACCTGACGAGGAATACTTACACGATTCGCTTCCCCGTGCGACCATTTTTAGCCTACTTTCCCGTAAAAGTAAAAAATAATAATAATAAAGCATGAAAGAAGGCTTAATGTATCGTGAAAATATCGTTAGAAATCAAGAAAAGTCAAAAACAAGTTACGTAATTAAATAAAGATTGAAAATAAAAAATTTGAAAGTAGGGTATTGAGATGGGGAAAAAGTGTGTCGGTCGGTCTGTCCCCCCCTAATAACTTTCGAATGAATTGTCCGATTGGAAAAATTCTTTTTGCATTCGAAAGATCTAGGCGAGGACATCTCATTTCCATATTTTACTTTTTGATTTGAACGATTTTTTGTTCAATTTTGAACAGTTCAAAAAATTTTAACATTAGCGCCTATGGGTGAAAATGAAGCAAATGATGTAAACTCTGGGTACAAGATATAAGTTCCCATGAACAAGCTCACTGAAAGAAGTTCTTGTCGTGAAATGTTGATTTGAACAATTTTTGTCCATTTTTGAACAGTTCAAAAAAATTAACATACCGCATACGGGGAAATTTCAATCCTATATAATTTCTGATCTAACGGACCGATTTGCTTAGAACAAACTTTATCGGAAAGCTCTTATGACGTAGAACATGTACAAATAGAAAGTTCATCCAGAACTAACGAGCCTATTTTCCTATGAAATTTTTTGATCGGGATTTCCAAGAATATTTTTTAATTAATGAATGATTAAATGAATAAGCAAAAGAATGAATGAATAAATGAGTGAATAAATACATAAATGACTTAATAAATAATGATTGAATGAATATGTATTAACCGTTGAAAAAGGTATATTTGAAGCAATTAAGAACTAAAGCTAAACGAGAAAGACAGAGAGAGAGATAGCTATATTATAAATTTGAATTCGGTGTATACGGGAAAGTAGGCTCGTATAGTTCTAGACGGAACTTCTTGTTTTTAATAGAAGCGCGTTTTGCAACCCCACCCCCGTAGAAATAAGTATACTATCAAGGCCGCTTTATGCCATTCCAAAGCCTCGGCTGTCACACAAGACAAAGAATCGCACATCCGGAAAGCGTGTATATACGGCCGGAGCGATTAACGCATCGCCTTAGCGAGACGTATATATACGCACGCGGCAGTTAACGCATCGCCCTAGCGAGACGTATATATACGCACGCAGCAGTTAAGGGTTTAAAATAAAATAAACTGAAATCAAACAAGCCATTGACGTGAACTTTAGATAAGGGTTCGATTGTAAAACTTCCGTCCCACTTGTCCTCTGCAGCACGGGCGCCCTGACGTCAGGAACTCTCAGAAACGCATGCTCAAATCTCACGAAACTTTCGCCGTATTTGACGAAACGGCTTCGTGAAAAATGCTCAGAGTAAACCTTTCGTCAAATTGCCGAAATGTGTGTGGTCACTTTTTAAAGTCACGTGATCGCGCGAGGAAAGAATCGTTGTAAATGACGATATTTTCTTGACGATTGAAGAATTGTCGAAAATGAGGATTCTATTTTTTGAGAGTGTGTGCGCATGTCCTACGCATGGTGACGTTATCAGGAGTTCACTCTCAGAAAAAATAGAGCTAACTCTTTCTTTTGACGATTCTTTAATCGGCAAGAAAACTTCGTCATTTACAACGGTTCTTTCCTCGCGCAATCACGTGACTTTAAATAGTGACCACACAAATTTCGGCAATTTGACGAAAGGTTTACTCGGAGCATTTTTCACGAAGCCGTTTCGTCAAATACGACGAAAGTTTCGTGAGATTTGAGCATGCGTCTCTGAGAGTGTTGGCGCACTAGGAAACATATGATCTCAGGTCGGCCTGAGGCGGACGCATTAAAATCCAAGAGTTTAAGCACTCTGAAAGCACAAGTGGCCACCAAACGTGCCGCGGACACGAGGCAATTTTGAATGAATCTCCAGTTTTTATGGTCTGCAGTAGACATGTACGAAATGTAGAACACATGCCAAAAAGCGTTCGATTTTTTTTAGAAACATATTGGCAGAACATTTTTAGGAACTTAAGGGTGAATGCGACCCTGAATATGTGAAAAATTCTATTATGAAACAATTTATAGTGTTATTATATATAATATTGCGTTATAATTGTTAATTAATTTAAAATGTACATTTGCCAAGCAATAACAGCTATCCTTTCTTCCCTGTAAAAATAGATTACTTAATCAATTTACCACGGCAAAAAAATTGAATGTGTACTAGCATGTTCTTAGTCGATATTGGTATGCTTAGTCCGATCATTGCACGAAAAATATGCTTATCCGGCATGTCAAATTTGCTTTTTAAAACTGAATTTATTGGATATTTTGAAAATATATATGTAAATTACAAACATAGAACGTATTTGGAAGTAATGGGAAATTGAAAAATATCAGAGCAGTAGACACACGGCAGATATCCGGTCAGACGAGGGTCCAATAAGCTCAATATCCGATGGTTACCTAATCCAGTCGGTCCCGAAGCAAAATCCTAGGAACGTTACTGGTGCATAGTGTACTTAGTTCTAGATGTTTTTCAATTTTACGAAACGTCTTCATCTTCCTAAAAAGTTCGTCAACTGCATCTAAATGTGTCAGAATTCCTTTTTGTGGCTTTATACTTGATTCGAATGCGTCCTTGTGTTGGCATTCAATTGGACTATTTTGATTTTCATTTCCTCAGCTCATTGCCATGTCGATGACCATTTTACACGGGTATGGAGGTCAATATTTAATGTCTCTCTTTATTCATTTATTTACTTGGTAGGTTTTAGCCACTTTCCCATAAAATTTAAAGGGGAGAGGGGGAAGAAGGCTTAATGTATCGCTAAAACAGTTTTTAAAAAATTTAAAAGCAAGTCTTAATAAAAACTGGGGAAAAATATACAATATTAATGATTTAATAAAAATTTTAAAATTTAAAAAAATTGAAAGTGGGAGGTATGAGATGGAATATTGTGCGTATGGCTGTCTTTCATTTCCTAACAACTTCTGAGAGATCTTTTTTGATTATGGGGGGGAGGGGGGAGTTGGCAAGATCTCGGCGAGGATACCTACTTTTTATGTTTCATTTCTGATTTGAGCAACTTTTATATAATCACGCGAACACGGCGAAGAACTTCATCTAGGGACGCGGGAGCGCCAAGAAAATCGAACGACCGGGCCATCAAGAAAAACAAAAATTAAAAAAAAAGTTGAAAACGACCAAGGACAGTTTACACCAATAAAATAAGTTAGGTTTTTCTCCCTCCCCCCTCATGTCTCTCAAGCCCAAGAATGTCCCAGGGGTAGATTTTATGTGTACTCAATCATGAGTGACCCCCGACAACATATACTAAAATTCAATCCTCGAGATTATCAAGGGTCGGAGTAATAAAAGTTAGAAAATCGTTATTTTTCAGGATTTTCTTGTTGTCGTTGTTCTTTGATAGGGCTACAGCCCAGACGAAAAATCCGATCGAGCTGAAATTTCGCACACACATTCCTTATGCAATAAGGGTGTGTCTGTTGTGGCATCTGCCCCCTCCCAATACACTCAGCTTCACCCCCAAAAAGTTCCATATTTTAAAAGTTCACCCCATTCTTAGCGTTAAATATTTCATCAAAATTTGAATTTATTGAAATAAACCCCGAGCATTTCGAGGTTGAATCTGAGATCTTTTTCATCTTTTATTTTATTTTATTTATCTTTTTTAACATAAAAGTGATATTTTGTTTCCATAAAATGGCTTTTATTTCTTAGAAAGATTTTTTTTTTAAATTTGAAACCATTTACAGTTCAAGAAAACAGGGAAAGATATTTCGCTGATGTTAGATCTCGTTATACAAACAAGAAGTTCCGTCTAGAATTATACGAGCCTACTTTCCCGTATACACCCAACTGCAAATTTATAATCTAGATATCACTTTCTCTCTTTTTCACATTTAGCTTTAGTTCTTAATTACTACAAATATACCTTTTTCAACGGATAATACATATTCATTCACTCAGTCATTCATTCTTTCATTTATTTACTCATTCATGTATTCATTCATTTACTCATTCATGTATTTATTCACTCGTTTATTTATTTTGTCATTCATTCACTCACTTAATTATTTTATCATGTATTCACTCATTTATTAATTCATTCGTTCGTTCACTCCTTCATTTATTTATTCATTCATTCCTTCACTCTTTCATCGATTCAATCATTCATTCTTTCACTCATTCACTCAGTCATGTATTCATTGAGAAATTTCCTTAAAATCCCGATCAAAAACGCCAAAAAGTGAGCTCGTTCCCATCCGCACGACATTCTTGTTCTATTTTAATTTTGTATTGCTCTGGTTTGTTTCCTAAAAAGACTGGCTATTCTCGTAATAGTTTGAAAATGGGTTGCCTTTAAATGTTCTTTAATGGCTTGCATTTCGTATTTCATATCCATATTGTTGCTGTTGTTAATGTTTCTAATGCCCCTTGGGTATCTTCAAAGAGCGCCTTCCGTTTACAGATGAGCAACACAGCGGTGGAAGAACGACTTGGCGAAGAACGTATTTATTGAAGAACGTATTTGGATGACACCAGATGGCGCCATCATGAATACGCCATCTTCCTTTCTTTGACCTAAGAGTGAAGGAAGGGAAGTTCTCCACCGTCCGGTACCCTTTGCATGCACGTATCGCCAATGGAGGCAATTCATACAGCGTAATAGGTCACGTGATAGCGATATAAACAAAGAAAGCTTTAGTATCGTTGTACTTCGAGTTCGACCCATCTAATTAAAACGAGGCCTAAATAAAATTCTACGTTATTAAAAACAAGAACTCAATAAAGCTCTACGTTGTATAAAACTTGCACTAAATAAAACACTATAACTATTATAATAATTAATAAATTTCTTTTATAATGATTAAATGAAAGGTAAATGACTTGGTTTATAATCAGAAAAAGCTATGAAACTAGGCTAACTTTAAGATAGCGAATTTTGCTTCGTGAATTCCACGTAGAACTTAATTAAAAATTTGATAAACAAATCAGCGATCACCGTTATCGCGTTACGCGATGAATTGCCTCCATTGTACATGGTGGGTCTTCAGCGGGTCGGGCATCGAACACCCACTATTCCTGTTGGAATTCCGACATCTTAACCACTTGACTTCATATCTATATACTAGGTTGGATCAAAAAAATGCAAACATGTTTGTCAGGTCATAATATCGCGATAAAGCTGCGAATTGGGGAGACTATAGAGAAAAAAAATTAAATAAAAACCGGTTTATATTTTACAGTGTGATGCTACAAAATTTTCTGACATTTGAATAAATTCTACGATCGGTTTTTTAATATTTTAAAATTTGTCTCCTCCCAAGCGTTCAAATTCTTACGAACCGCAAAAAAAAAAAAAAAAAAATTATAAAAATGATACAAATCCACCAACATCTTTCATTGCTTGTAAGTTTAAATGTTTGAAAAGAACTATTTTAGGATATCAATAATATTTGTGCATATATTTTTTAAAGATTTTTCACATTTCGCCAAGCTTTTGAGCGCATGCGCGAACGGAAGATGTAAACCGATTTTATTTCTTTTTGACCTCTTTTACCATACCTTCCCCCCACATCAAATTTTAGATTACATTACCATTTGAAAAAAAAAAAACAAGACCTTTTTAGGCACGCCTTAAGAAACTCCTATTTTTTCTTAGTCATTCCGCTCAGCGTGAATTCCGTAAAACTTGTTACTCTGCCAGCTGAGTATTCGTGCAAGGAAAACAACCAACCCTTGCTACCGCAAGACTGAAACAAAGACTTTTGAAATGCAAAATACCATTTTTTTTTTAAATGAGCAAATTTTCCACGGCATTACGACTTAAAAAATTTTTTGGAGTTTTTTTAGGCCATATGGGTATAATGATATGAATGACAAATTCAACCAATGAAAGCACGAGTTTTTTTTCTGAAAAACTAGTGTAGTGTGTTATTCTCCACTGTTAAAAATTTCCCTAAGAAAATAGTAAAATAACCATTTATTGGATTGTTTTTTTCCCATATTCAATTAAAACAGTTGAATCCCCATTAAAACGACGGTACTCAAATCGCTGATTGTGAAAAAAATCGTTTATTCTCTGTTTATCCAGAAGATCGTTTAACTAACCGTCATTTTCAAGCGCTCAATAAGAATCGGGCGTCCATCTTGGGCGCCAAAAAATCGGGCATCCAAAAACCTTACCGATCGTACGTTGTTGTTAAAATATGAATAAATATTTATCAGTTCAAATTTGCATGTGTATAAAAAAAAAGAAGGAAAAAAAATGACTTAAGCAGTGGTTACTAAATAGAAACACATACACACGTTAATCAAAAATGGGAGACATCAGATTCCCAAACTGTTTGCGAATGAGCGAAGCCATACTTTTAACTGCTGAAGCTTGTTTGTATTTTAATTTCTGCAGCAAATAAAATGATTTTCGTCAATATACAGTAAATTTAGACCAAGAATGACTTTGGATCCAATCAAAAACTGAAATCTCAATTTTAAGGCAGTTTGCCTGTTGAAAATAAATATTTATTGATAAATAAACGGCCGCTTTACGTAGTGTAGATTGCCGAATGACTAGAGCGCAAGTTTGCTATATCATACACTCGGGTTTGATTCCCGCACGCTTCGTTTACGGCTTTCTACGCCTCGAAGATTCCACGCTTCGAAATGTTTTAAAAACGGTAAAAATTTAGTTTTGAAACCATTTTTAAATGGTTATAAACCCGTAAACTTTTGTATTTACGGTTTTTTAACCAAGCTGATTGGAAATGGTTTAGGTCCCGTAAAGATAGAAAAATGTTCCAGACCGTAAATTTTTACGGTGAATTAGATGGACAGAATGCTGCCGGTTATTTAACCGTAATTTCATGATTTTTTTAATTTTCAATCTTTATTTAATGTCTTCACTTATTTTTGACTTTTCTTTATTTTTAACGATATTTTTATGATACATTAAGCCTTCTTTCATACTTCATTTATTAATGTTTTTACCTTTACGGGAAAGTAGGCTAAAAGAATGCATTACCGTAAGATGGACGGTGTGGCATAATACTTATTGATGAAATTCAAAGAAAATCAGTATACGCCTGATAGCTAAAGTGGTACAACAATCGAGGCTAACTAAGGAACCTGGGTGCAATAATGTTCCGGTTTTTAAGTCATTGACGCCAGGCCCGTTGTTTAGGGGGGGGGGCAGGGGAGTCAATTCCTCCCCATTCCCGTCTTGGAAATTAATTTATTTATATGCATGTACATTTTGTTGCCCTTTTTAATGCGAGATACATTGAGTTTATACCCCTCCCCCCTGGAAAATTTTGAAATGACGGGCGTGATGATTGACGCCTCAACACCGTTTAATTTTGTTGAGGACTTCTTCCGCCGAGAAATGCAGGGCCCAAAAGAACACCTTTTATAATATTCGCCCACGTTGATCAGACCGTCAGTTGCCACACATACACATCAAAATTTCCACGCGAACGGATTCGCAGGCAACCGCTGGTATCTATATATATATACAATACACGCCCCTGTTACATGTATACATATTTTCTTATATATATACTTATATATATATTAGGGGAGAGTTCATTGTTTGAAATATGAAATCTAAAATATAATCTTCTGTCTCCCCAATTGGGTTCCATATCATGAATTTAAAAAATCTGGTAAAGCTTTAGCACGATCTAACACTAATTACAGGCTGGTAGCTAAATGATGAAAAAGTTTTAAATGTTTATGGCTGTTGTATGCAACACCGAACAATGTTAATTCAATGATAATACCTTTAAAATGCATTTAGTATTTGAATATTTATATTTATAATTTAACTCTTTAATGATAATAACAGATTTTTCAAAATTACGAATAGTACAAGGGAAAAATAAGAAACAACTATTTTGCACTTCAGTTATCATCCTTTATATGAAATTTGAAAAATGATGTTACGTCAAATTGATATTTTAATATTATTACAATCTTAAATGTCTATAATATTATAAATTAATAATATAGACATTTAAGTTGGGCAATAATTATTAAGACAAGGCTTAGGTTTTTTGTTCCAAATATAATAATTTTCAAGTTGTATAAGGCTTAATTAATTATTCACAAAGTAACACTGTACTCACACTAGATATAAGTACACTGTTAATGATGAGTTAACGAACACCATATGCTCAAAATATTCTACTGTCTGTATTTGTTTAGACAGACACTTAAAAGAATTCAAAATACATCAAAAGATGAATAATGTTCAGCTTTACACCGACTTGAACACCAAAGCTGTTTAGGGTACTTTTTCTAAACTTTGAGCCCATTGAGCTACCTGTAGTTATTTTAATTTGTTGTTCAAACATTTATGCACGATTTGTCTAGTAAATACAACCAAATTTGAGAGTAAGAAATGTAAATGTTTTTCTTTAGGTTTTTTTAGGCTTTAAAAGCCTAAAAAAAACCCATATATATATTTATTAGCTACACCCTAATATATATATATATGTATGCATGTATAAACGATTGTATATATGTATCATATTTTACTCTTGTATATTCGTAAACTTTTTCTTCTGTTTATGCAGAAAATAATTTTTTATTTTAATTTCAGGTACCATTCAAAGACATTTTTTGCATCACTCTATTTATTCAATTTTTAAAAATTTGTATTTATTAATTTATTTTTTATTTTATAGAAGTATGAAAAATGTTGAAGCAAGCATGCTTTGTGAATGGTATTTAAACTCACATGTATTAAACTCCAAACGAAAACCCATTTTCAACTAAGAATTTCAAAAATAACAAAACTTTTTGACTAAAAAATTCTTCTGTAGTTTTAAAGATAGATTAAAATATCATCATTAACAGCAAAATAAATGTAAGCTGTAGTGTTCGTTTTTAAAGAGATATGTGGGGGATAACAAAGAATTTTGAATTCAATATTTACTGCTTCGATATTATAGGTTGATGTATATGTGTCCTTAAAAGCAAAAAAAAAAAGAAAGAAAGAAAAGGAAAAGAAATGCGCGTGTAGAAAGCCTCAGGATTCCGTTGCTACTACATTTAATTTGTAATATACTAAAATCTTGTAACACATTAAAATAACGTAAAATACTTTATTCAATGAATGGGTGATTGGAGAACGATTCTTTTTTTTTTTGGAAAGATCAATCCCCCGCCCCTCTTACACCTAAACGCGAAACTCAGTTCATTTATCTTCTAACGCTCTATCGGGTACCACATACACACAATAACAATGTTTATCGTTGTAGCGTATGTATGATTTTGCAAAGAAAATAGAAATGGAAAAGCGCTGTTGTTTTAATATTGAATTTGCATTTGGAGAGGATTAGAAGCACTAAAATGTCAGTGAGGGCAATTTTCGTTCAAGATACGCATATCCTATGAATCGCATCTTGAATGAAACCCCATCCTCCGATGATCGTACGGAGGGGAGGCTGACAAGCATGGATGAGAGGTGAGCGACCACCCTTTTTCGAACATGTCAGGTGCACCCTCTCGAGATGTGCGGTGCTAGCACCCACCATGCGGACAGGGAGAGATGTAGCTAACCCTGACGGCTCGGGAGAAGGAATAAGAGAGAGGGCTGTGTGTGTTGTCACCCACCTGGCTGATGTCGCTGGTCCAAGCTGCTTTCTCTTGCATACTGGGGGCTACCAGGTGCACGGTGGCCTGGCTCCCGCTCTTGAAGTCGACCACGATCTTGAAGTCGAGTCCGCCATAGTCCTTTCCGCCGCTGCCGCTGGAGGTCGCGGCGCTCGCCTCGCTGAAGCCCGAAGACTGGCTGGAGGCGGAGCTCACCGAACCTGGGAGCAGAGAGAAGAGGTGAGCAGAGCGCATGCGCACGGCGGGAAATTCGCCCCACTCGGCTCGTACGGAGGGCAAAATTGTTTGCGTTCACTTGCTACCATTTTAGGTGTGACTGAACACCACACTCGGTGCAAAGTTGAAAATGATTCATTACTTCGTGTATTTTTAATACTTTTAAGTGTCTGTCTCCAAAAATACAGACAGCAGAACGTTTTTTTTCAGCATAGGATGTTCGTTCACTTGTCTACGTATCAAAAGTTCATTACGATTTCTCATGGAAATGAGCAATCGTCATGAAATGTCGATACGTAAAGAAAGTAACACATTTCATGTGCATTATACCATATTTTTTTTAGACACACAAATTTTTTTTTCTAAAGAATCAAAAATGAATCATTTTCGACTTCACACCAACTGAACGCGTGTTCATTAACTTCAAAAATGGTGTCAACTAAACTCGGAATTTTTACATTGTAAACAAGCTCTCATATTTACTACATCGTGCTCTCAAACAACATTTTAGCTCGATCAGGTTTTTAAATGCGTTTCTTATAAAGATATTTCACTTAATGTATCTAGCACAACAACATGAAAAGAAAACTAGCAGACATACGTTAGGAAGAATGGAGGCCATTCATACAGCGTCATAGGTCACGTGATAGCGATGTCAACAAAGGAGTATGTAATATCGCTTTACTTCGAGTTCGACGAATCTAATAAAAATCAGGCCTAAATAAAGTTATTCTACATTACATAAAATTAACACTAAATAAAACACTATAACTATTGCAATAATTAATAGATTTATGTTATAATGATTAAATCAAAGGTAAATGACTTGGTTTATAATCAGAAAAAGCTATGAAACTAGTCTATTTTAAGATAGCTCATTTTGCTTCGTGAACTCTACGTAGAATTCAATTAATAATTTGGTAAACGAATCAGCGATCATCGTTATCACGTGACGCGATGAATTGCCTCCATTGGAGAAGAATAGAAGAGTAATACGTTAGAGAGGACATGTATACACTAAAATGTTTGTGCTTGGTTGCCACAATTTTTATTGTTATTGAAAACAATTTTTGGTGCTACTGAACACGATTTTTGGTGTTCATTGGTGTAAATTTGAATATTATGATACATTTATTTTTTTTTTATGTTTGTCAAAAGAAAGAAAAAGACAACGAAATGCTCCTTAGCACATGAAAATGTGTTAGCTGCGTTACGCATCGAAATTTCATTACGATTACTCATTTCTATGAAAATAGGATAGATGAGCAATTGTAATGAATTTTTGATGTGTGGATGAGTTCCTATCAGGGTTCGTGATTTTTTAAATTTAAATCCAATTTACTTGATTTTTTAAAAAAGACCTTAAATATGTTAGATATTTATTATGTTACATTCATAGAAACAATATGGCACGTTAATCAATATGCAAATGCACACTTTAAGGTATTTTCACAGCAATAAATGTTTTTCAATAATAATAGTGATAAATAAATTTTAATACAAATGCATGACTCGAATGAAGCCTAACTCTACCAGGAATAATAGTACACTCATAAGTACGGAGAAAATGAACATTTTTAATCTGAATTATTTTGCTGTTGAAAGCTGTAAAAAGTAACAATAGTGTGCACTTAATTTTTACATTGAGTGTACTTTAACCGTTTTTCTATTTTATAAATGAAAAAGCCTGAAATATTTTTACCCATTTAGTAAAATCATATGATCACACCATTACTAAAAACTGAAACTTTTTGTTTTAATCAAGTATCTTTATTGAAAACTACTATAATAAAAATGTATTTTGGAAGGAAAAAAAATCTTAAGCTATTAGGGGACATGGATGAAACTTTAACTATACATATTCTAAATTCTAACAATTGTTGTTTTAAACACTATCATTCTGAACTATATATTGTGAGGCATTTATTAAATTGATCTAATAAAATATTTTTAAGATAAAAAACTCAAAATGGTTCATGATTATTATGAATTCTAATTTGAATGATTGAATGAATGAGGCTTTGCTGTTAAGATGCTTGAAGAATCAGAGTAATATTGTAAAATTAAAAAAACTTGTTATTAGTTCTAAACTTATGAAATATGTTATGCACACAGACAGATGGACCTAGGAAGTTTTGTTTGAAACAGTGGTTGTAATTGCAACATGTTTCAATTTTACCACTCTTCCTAACATTGTAAAATCAATGATTTTTTTAAAATCACTTGATTTAAATCAATGATTTTTTTTAAAAAATCACTTGATTTAAATCATGATTTAAATTTTAAATCAAGCTGATTTAAATCAACGAACCCTGGTTCCTCTGCTAAAAAAAGCATTCTGCTACCTGTATTGTTTCACACAGACACTTAAAAAAATTTAAACTGCACCAAAAAATGAATAATTTTCAAATTTTCCGCAACTGAACTCCATTTTTGGTGTTCAGTTACACCAAAAATGGTTGCAACTGATCGCAAATGCTTTATAGTGTCGGTATCATAAAACATGTATGTGAGCTTTCGACGTGAGCTTTGGAGACAGTCTCACAATGTGAGCTGGAAAAGGGATTCGAATCGTTCGTAAACCGCTGTAACAAATGTATTGAAGCCGTAGGAGCTTATTTTGAATAAAAATACCTAAAAAAAATATAATCACTCATTTTTATTTTGGTTTAGAAACCTAGTCTTAAAAATTCTTTGACATACTGTGTATCTAACGAAATACGTAATTAAAATTTTTTCGATGTTTTGAACAATTTTACGGTACTGTTCTTTACTCAAAACTTGAATTTTTAGAATAAATACCGTGGAATGAGGCAAAAACAAAAAAATTACGAACACTTGAATGTCGCTGTGAATGTCGCTCTTCTGCAAGGGGAGTGCTGTAGCAGGGAAGCCGACCCTCAGTGTATCAGGAGGCGGCAAAAGCATGCGGGCAGATAAACATTTCAGACACTCCAAAATTGAAGATGGAAGATATAAGAAGAATGTATAGTTCTCATTTCAAAAAGTATCATGGCTACCTTTTTGGAGTTTTATGGTTTTTTTTGCTCATTCATTATTCTTTCTTTATGCTTTACACAGCATTAAAAAACAATAGAATACAATATTGTGCTTCTTAAAAAAAAATATTGCATGCATTCGATTCCGATTATGATCAGAAATGAAATTTGAAAGTAGAACCTCATTGTGATCAAC